>JASDDO010000019.1:543096662-544300311 GCA_030015575.1 Agapanthus africanus
GCTATCTGGTTACTCTTTACCTTAACGTGTATACTGATTGTCTCTCTGTTACATGTTGGTAAAGCCCTTAGGATGTGTACTTGACTATCTGGATTATGATGCGGAACATACTAGTGGGGACATGGTAGTCCATAAGTACATCCTTCAAAGTCCCTAGTCGTGGGTGTATCGAGACGGGGCATCGATATACCAGAGTGGACTAGCGTATACCTTCTCGACTCATACAGATGGGCGATGGATGATCCCATATCCATTGGTGTTTGACATCAGAGATGATATACGGGTGCTCAGTAGAGACTGGGTACACTGGACGGACTCGCCGAGAACTCCCAGATGGTATTATACCTCACGTCAGATGGCAGTTCTCTGGTGACACTGGTACAGAGTAGTCTGTTGACCCGAGATCGTCATAGAGTCCTGTGTGGTTCCCACTGTGCTTTGATTTCCATCTTACCACGTCCAAGAGGGCGTGCAAAACGGTGGTTTTTGGGTACAGTCCCGAGTCACATGGAGGCAATGAGCGATAGGAGGGGATTCGTCTCTTCCGGTATAGGGAGTTGATGTTGTGCTGTGTTCGATTGGCTATAACCGGAAATCCCTGGCCAGGGTTGCTGAGATTTACTGGTAAGTGTTACCAGTAGTTTCTCGAACTGCTATAGACCTCGTATCGACACGACTTATCGAGCTATTGGGGTCTGACGTTTACCACCCCTAGTCGAGATATGCGACATATCAGACGATCAGACCGGACTGTACGGTAGTGTTACTGGTTGGATTCACTGGAGTGTGAGCGGGCTTGCTCGTCGATCTTCTGATCGCTCAATACCCGAGTGGCCGTTACGTTTAGCAGACCGCTTGCGGCTTGTGGGTGTTTGATATGATCATCATCTGCTGCCGGCGTATTGACGAGTCTTTAGAGTCCTACACAGAGGTTTCCTGGCTCAAGCGAAACGAAATAGGAGCGCATATGAGATATGTGCGGGACCGAGAATAATGCGTGTATGTGATACCGTATTTCATTCTCGCGATGAATGTATCGATTGGTTGTATGCGATATAACCTAGTTATCGAATCAAGGATTGATTCGATAAAACGATACATTGGATACTAGTCGGTTATGTGCGATATGACCGGATCGTTAAATCAAGTGTTGATTTAATGATTTAATGTATAATTATATATTTGATATATCACTTTGCATTAACTAGTATCGGTTCACTTAAGATGGATTTTCTCACTCGGATGTGCGCATTGTATATGCGATATATTTTTGTGCACTTGATTGTATCATGTTTGATGATGTATGATAGCTAGGGTTTGTGTAAAGAGTTAAACCTTAGTTAAGTAAATGGTTAGGGTTTTGATTTATTTATTAATTCTTTTATCTTTTAATTTGTATTAAAAAGATAAGAGATAAAGAAAACAAAAGGTTGCTTTTCTTCATGAAGCTTGTTGAAGCTTCATGAAGCTTTGACCAAAGAAACCTTTTGTCCTCATCTCATTAACCCTAACCATTCATTAAACTATAGTTAGCTCTCTACACTTTACCATGGTTACAATTATGATAAGAATTCATTTTTCTTTTCTATTCTTATGCTTATCATAATTATCATAACACTTTCTTCTTCTTCTTCATCTTCTTCAAAGAAGAAACCTTGACTTCATCAATGGTGGATTGATGAAAAGTGTGAGAAATCCAATTCTAAAGTGAACCCACTTCCTATTTCTTCATCCTCTACCTCTTGCCAAGTAGTATAGGGTGTTTCCTTCACAAGTTTTCATGGCTTGGTGAAGGTGGAGCTTGATCTAGCGATGCCTCGACGTAGATCATCTTCGGCACGTCGTCGATGACCTAGCCCGCTCTTTCTCCGATGAAGCCGACGCTAGAGCCCAGGACTTGCATTTGGACAGCGAAGAGGACTTCATCACGGAGCCGTGGAGGTGGAGGAACGGATCTACAAAGGTTGTATTTCCGTACTCTTAGTTAAGTGTTAACTAGTTTGTTTTTCGCCTAGACATCTAGCCAACGATCCGTAATTTAGGGTTTCTCGGCACCGTAAAATTTGATATAGGCATGGTTGATGCCTTGTGAGACCTCTTGAGAGTGCCTAGGAACCCTACAGTGGTATCAGAGCCTAGCTAGAGCCTTAGACGAAGTCTAGACGGAATTTGAAGTCCGAACGAACCGAAACCCCAAAATTTCCATGCTCTCTGGACTTTTTCTGAAAACGTGGATTTTTCCAAATTAAAAATTGCTAAAAAATTCAGCAGGGAAATATATGAATTACGGAGCAAAATTGGACCCATGATTCATCCAAAACGCGGCGGAACCGCGGCAGAAGCCCAGATTCTGCGGCGGTTCCGCGGCTAGGTGATGACGTCACCTTCCCATTATTGCACAGAAATTCCTATTTTAATATGCTGGGTTTTCTGGGAATTTTTAATAATTATTCAAGAGTTGAATTTTTTGGGGTTGTTTTGGGGATTCGAATGTTCGATCGGATTATCAAATTTTGTCTGTGTGGCTTTCCAGATAAATTTTAGAATATGTTAAAAAGTTCGACCGGATATAAATACCCAATTTTTCCCCTGTCGGGAAATTTCCAAGTGTTGGATTTTTCCGTAGTTTAAAGACGTTCTAAGTAGTGCAAGTAACTCGATGGACCCTCTAGAAGACAACAAACCTTAACTCGATTATGTGACCGTCTTGAACTGCCCTTTGAACCTTCGGGTTTGGGGCAGTACGGCGTGCCACATGTGAGGCGTTGGCTTGACCCTTCTACGGCTGGACCGTTGGTACTGAGGCACGAACTGAATGTTTTTAGACTTGTTTCATGTGTTGATCTGTATCGGGAAAACTTGGGTGTTCGATTGTTCGATCGGAAAGTTTGACATTTTCTAATTATCTGGAATGGGATACAATAATTGGAATTCACAAGAAATTATGAGATAACTGAATGAATGTTATAAACATCGCGTTTTAGTCTCACTTGATCGGTTGCCACGGAATTTTGATGCGATCAAAAGTCCGTCGCAATCACGTAGCGTACGCGGATACTCGCCGGGTGATCAGTCGAAAATATTGCATATTTTAACCGGCAATTTCCTTATCATTTGCATCCATATAGAAGTGTACGGTATTCATAATTCACATATTAGCAAATCGGTCGCAAAATATCATATTACATGTATTCGACCTTAAAACCGGCATTTCTAGGGAAATTGACTGCATTTCATCACATGGCATATTTTCTATATCTTGCAACCCGTGTTTCGAAGTCTGTGCAGGAAAAGAAGCTTGCTCGACCATTACACCGCTCGTAAACTCACTAAATTCAAATCTGGTACTAATCCAAAGGAGCAATCACAATTCAGCATATCATATAAAGCTCCAAATAGCAGTAGAAGACCACTCCAGAAAGCACACAGCCCAACCCTCCTACATGGCCGCGGATCCGCGGCATGGGCTTGCTTAGGCCGCGGATGCGCGGCTCATTGGTGACATCATCTCCTGAATTTTGGTGCACAACTCCTACATCAAAGGCTACAGTTCAGAAATGCATGACATTTTCCAGAATACTCCAGAAACTTCTACCAGATCAGCAAACACTTTGAGCTTCACTTAATTAGCCTATTATTCTAGAACTTTCCCTAAACCCTAGCTTAAACCCTAAGCTAGCTCCTAACAAACTCCTTCTAGAAACTCCTCAACAAACTTTTGGAGGGAAAGGGAAATTCAAATCTAAACCTAGGGTTTGGGAGTTCTATAAATAAGACCCTAGGCTCACTCATTATGGGCATGTTGGGAAAAGTTGGGAAATCTTGGAAAATTCAACCCATTTTATAGTTTTAGCCAATCTCTTTCTTCATCCCCTCTTCCTCAAGTTTAGTGAGAGAGCTTGTAGGAAACCCTAACCCTAATTCCAAGCCAACATCAAGAATCCCGAGTACCCATTAAGCAAGAAGCCTTACAACCTTTAGGAGTGGAGCCGATTTCAACGGAGCAAGCGATCCGAAGCCGATCCACGACTCACGAAGCCGAGCGACGCCCGATCAACAATCTAGATTCTTCTTCTTGTAGTTCTTGAAGCAAATGTAATCAAAATTGTTGAGATCAATAAAGGTGATATTCTTTTATCTTGTTTTCTTTAAATTCGCATCATGTTATCTTTACAAATCTTTAATATTGTCTTTGTCGTGATGTGTGAATAAAACTCCGCTCGTCGAGGAGTCGAGACGGATAATAGAATGATGATGTAACATAGCTTTAATCGATTCTTGAGTCCCACGAGTTTTGTAAACCCTAGCAAGTTCAAGAAACGACGACCCATTTCGTTTCGATGCTTTCTTGATTGACATCGATCGAAATTGGGGAGTTACGATCGTTTCTTGAATGTGGTAGAGGCTAGAAAAAGAATGATATCGACGAAAGAACAAGGGTTATAGGATGAAACCCTAGTTTCACGAGAAAGCCCCAACTCTCGTCGATCATCATCAATCTAGTATCAACCCTTCGAAGGACAAGAACACGATATCTTTAGATTACATCACGTCTATTGATCCTATCGATTCCTACGAGCCTCTCTTATATTCTTGATTGTTGATTGGAAATATTATCGAAACACCGATTCTTGATTGTTTATAATTTCTTGATTCTTGAATTAAGAATAGTGACACTCGAATACAAATCATTCTTGAATCATGTTTTCTTTTATCGTTGCTTAACTTTTCAATTCAAACATATAAAAGATATAAATGAATCGTGCAATCCCTGTGGACGATCCGCACTCACTACAAACTACATCCGACACCGTAGTTTGATTGCGGTCAAAATAATTTTTGGTTGTGATTTCTTTACAATTTTATACAAACACAACGGAAAATCGATCAATCAAAATGGCGCCGTTGCCGGGGATCGCGCTAATTCATTTACATTTTTAGTTTGAAGTGAAAGAATTATTACATTTTACTTCTTGAAATCAAAATTCGTACAAACTCTTATACGTGTGTTGTGAATTGATTGCAAGGTGATCTGGAGCTTATTGGGAGTCTGGAAAATTATTTGGGAGATACCAGAGAGCTTAGAGAGTTCACAGAAGCTCCCTGAAGAAGTTTGATCAAGTGAACCCATAGTCGAAGCGCGGAAGCGCGGCATTAGGAGACTTACGCGGCGGAAGCGCGGCTAGGTTGGGGGTTCTCTGCAAATTCTTTGCAGCAGGTACTTTCTTGCTCTCTCCCCTCTCCTCTTTTTAGCTCCAACTAACACTTTGCTGCAGGATTCTTTGCAAATAAATCGCAGCGCGCAAAAGCAAAATTAAAATTGTGTGTGATTTTTGATTTCTTGGTTGTTTGCATTCTAATACGGAAATTTAAGGGGCACGGCCAAATCCAAATTAGGTGGGGATTTCATTACCCTTCCTAGGCCCCGAAAATCGCAAAACTTGCATCCGCATTACCCTCATTAATTAAAAGAAATCTAGAGAAGACTCTAAGGACTGTCGCGCTCAATTAGGACAAGAGAAGGTCGTGGGTAATTCATTGCTTATCCGCGTTTTCTTGTGGTGCCTAAGGCGAGTGTGTCTAAGGCTAGTGGTTTTTAATTAAGCCCACTACTTACGTAGTGGAGTACCTTCCCACTTACCTGGCACTTATCCGGCCACAGGGGGACAAAGAGGCAGTGGAGGATTCTATCCTGCGGCTTGTCTTTTGGCAGTTAGGAGCGGTCTAGAGCCGGACCTAGGTGACCATTAGATTCTAGGGTTTGTGTGCTGCATTTGTTTTGTCGCATCATTTTTTCAAAAAATCCGTCCCTTTTTCAAAAGCAAGCACCGCATTCATTACCCCTAATTATAAGCCAACGCTGCCACTTGTACTAACCCTTTTTAGTGCAAGATAGGCTGGACACGGGATTCTAGTGCCCGTTTAGTCCGCGTACCTTTTATCGACTCCGAAGTCGATAATTCTCCATTTACCTTTTCTTTACCCACTACCACACCCACATCGATGGATCCGAATCCATCAAACTTCTTTAACCCTAATCTGCCACCGTCCGTTGGTGCGCAGAATCCTCCCCACATTTCTCTCCAGGAAAGATGCTATCCACATAGAGGTCCTCTTTCGACCTGCTTATCCACACCACCAGCCAATGGGGATAACTTCGAGATTAAGCCCCAGTATATCAATCTTTTACCCAAATACCACGGACTCGAGACCGAGGACGCTTACGTTTTCATTACCAAATTTGAAAACGTATGCGCAATGATGGGTACGTCACAACTTTCAGTGGATGCGATGCGTCTACGACTTCTTCCATTTACTTTGTGCGATATAGCCGAGAAGTGGCTATATAACACTACCGCACATTCTATTACGAATTGGGAAGAATTCGTCGCTGCATTCCTTAAGAAATTTTACCCAATCCAAAAGACGGCTCGAATCCGTAGCGAACTGAACCAATTTGCCCAGCTCCCTGCCGAACCATTTTCAAAATACTTTGAACGTTTCAAGGATCTATTGGTTCAATGTCCTCATCACGGCATCCCGAGATGGGAGCTTTGCCGAATCATATATGAGGGCAGTAACCCTAACACTAAACAGAGCCTTGAAAACATGTGTCAAGGTACATTTATGACCAAAGATGATGGGGAAGCCTGGCGATACTTAGAAGAGTTCGCTGAAAAATCACTAATTTGGGAGAGTGGAACCCAACCATTGAATAGGGGTGGCGTACACCAAATAGATGTGTCCATAGGTGTTCGAGCTGAAATAGCAGCAATGCAAAAGAAGCTCGACGCTATGGAACACAAATTTGCAGCAGCCTCCCTAAACCCAGTGTCACTCCCCAAAACTGTTTGTGGGTGCTGTTCTGATCCGTCACATTTAACGGAAGAATGTCCATTAAACTCTGCGTTTCAAGGTCACGAGCATTCTAATGCCGCATTTCAAAGACCTCGAAACGATCCATATTCTTCCACGTACAATCAGGGTTGGAGGAATCACCCGAATTTTGCTTGGAACCAAAACCAATCTCAAAACACGGTTCCAAACACGAATCAATTTCAAAGGGCTCTTCCTCCACCACAACAGCAACCCCTTCAACTCACTCAGCACCCCTATCAGTCACAAAATTTCCAAAATCAGGGCAACACTCCTGCACAGTCTAATCCTATGCAGCCCTGTGCTGACGATTTCTCTCAATTCACTCAAACCATGAAATCACTTTTATCAAATTTCATGGATGTTTCGACTGAGGTTAGATCTTCCGTCAATGAGATAAAGAAAAACTCAGCGTCCCAAGCTGAGAGTATCAAATCGATGGAAGCTGAAATCGCACGCTTAAAAGCCGAAATGAGTGCGAAAGAAAAAGGGAAACTTCCCTCTCAACCCCTACAGAATCCTGGGCATTACAATGTAAATGCCATTACAACGTTGAGATCGGGAAGAGTGCTGAACAATCATGTCGGGGAAGGTATTGATGATACTGAAAATCATATCAACACCCCGGCTGAGTCTTTTCCACACACACACACTTCACCTTCTGATCCTTCTTCTTCTACCAAACCACCTTCACACGAGCCTATTCTCCATTTCCCTCTAGGCTCAAACCTTCACCCAGCCCTTATAGTTCTCCACAGACGGTCCCCACACCTCCTTTGGGACCTCGTCTACCCCTCTTTTCTTCTCCTGTGATGGACCCTGCGCTTATTGCGAAAGCTCCTTACCCGAACCGGTTAAGGGCTAATAGAACGAGTCCTCATATGGAGAAAATTTTAGAGATGTTCAAACAGGTTAACATCAATATCCCTCTCCTAGATGCGATTCAGCAAGTCCCCGCTTATGCGAAGATTCTTAAGGACTTGTGCACTAGGAAGAGGAAGACTCAAGTGCCGAAGAAGGTCTTTATGTCTAATAATATCAGCACTGCTTTTATACCCCAGCTTCCAAAGAAAAGAAAGGACCCAGGATGTCCTACAATATCGATTTCGATTGGGGGTAAAAACATAAATCGTGCTCTTTTAGACCTTGGCGCGAGTGTTAACCTGCTCCCTTATTCTGTCTATGAGCAATTAGGGATTGGAGAGTTGAAACCTGCTCATTGCACTCTCCAGATGGCAGACCGATCTATCACCAAACCAAGGGGTGAATTAGAGGATGTGTTGATAAAGGTCGGGGAATTTTTTTTCCCTGTAGACTTCATTGTGCTCGACACACATCCTGTAGCAAACCCCCGGGGCCAAATTCCGGTGATTCTAGGTCGTCCTTTCCTTGCCACTTCCAACGCTGTTATAAATTATAGAAATGGTTCAATGAACTTATCATTTGGAAATATGACCATTGAACTAAATATCTATAAAGTTGGAAGTCAGCCATCAGAACCCTCTGCTCATATTTTAGATGTGTGCTCTGTCCATGAGATCGCTCCCGATAGTTGTGGAGCTGAGGATCTTTGCTTTACTGATCTCGATGACATTACCACATCTCTGTTTGACTTTGCACAAGATCTTAGTGAGGACACTTTACCTACACATGAGTCCTGCACTTCTGACTGTTCTCCACCCGAGTCTGTATCTTTCACAGGCTCTGAGCTTCTTTGTAGATCCAAAAATCAATCTATGACCCTTCCTTCTATCATTTCTCCGCCTGAGTTAGATCTCAAAATTTTGCCTTCTCACCTGAAATATGCATACCTTGGTGAGAACGAGTCATTACCGGTTATCATTTCCGCTTCTCTTGCATCAGAGCAAGAAAATGCACTTTTATCGGTATTGAGATCTAACAAAGAGGCGTTTGGTTGGAGTATGGCGGACATCAAAGGGATTAGTCCCTTGATAGTTGAACATCATATACATGTGATGGATGATGCCAGACCAACCCGAGAACCACAGAGACGGTTGAATCCCGTCATGAAGGAAGCTGTCATGAAAGAGATCGTCAAATGCTTAGATAGTGGTATTATATACCCCATCTCCGATAGCCAGTGGGTGAGTCCTATACATGTCGTTCCTAAGAAATCCGGCATCACAGTTATCACAAATGAGGCGAATGAGTTGATTCAGACACGCGCCCAAACTGGGTGGCGTGTATGCATCGATTATAGAAAACTCAACGCAGCTACGATGAAAGATCATTTTCCTCTACCATTCATTGATCAGATGCTGGAACGCTTAGCGGGACGAGAGTTTTATTGTTTTATGGACGGATACTCAGGCTACAATCAGGTCCCCATCGCCAAAAAGGATCAAGATAAAACCACTTTTACTTGTCCTTTTGGTACCTTTGCTTACAGTCGCATGCCCTTCGGGCTATGCAATGCTCCCGCTACCTTTCAGCGATGTATGATGGGGATATTCTCTGATATGGTAGAAAATTTTTTGGAGATCTTTATGGACGACTTCTCGATTTTTGGAGACTCTTTTTCAGATTGCCTAGCGAATCTAGACGCTGTTCTTACTCGTTGCAAAGAGAAGAACTTGACTTTAAACTGGGAAAAATGCCACTTTATGGTCCAAGAAGGAATAGTCCTTGGACATGTCATTTCACAGAAAGGCATTGAGGTTGACAGAGCTAAAATAGATGTCATTCAAAACCTACCTCATCCCAAAAGCGTCAAAGATATTCGCTCTTTCCTTGGCCATGCGGGCTTTTATAGGAGATTCATTAAGGACTTTAGCAAAATTGCTAGACCTTTAACACTACTCCTGGCCAAGGATACGACCTTCCATTTTGACTCGGATTGCGAGACAGCTTTCGACTCACTTAAACACTCACTCACTTCAGCCCCCGTTTTATCATCACCAAATTAGGACTACCCTTTTGAGCTGATGTGTGACGCATCTGATTTTGCAGTAGGTGCAGTCTTAGGACAGCACATTGATAAGATGCCACACGTGATTTACTATGCTAGTAAGACCCTGAATGATGCGCAAATCAATTATACAACCACCGAGAAAGAGCTTTTAGCGGTTGTATTTGCATTAGAAAAATTCATGCCTTACTTAATTGGCTCACCTATAGTTGTGTATACTGACCATTCCGCTTTAAAACATCTTCTGGCGAAGAAAGATGCAAAAGGTCGACTAATACGTTGGATCCTACTGTTACAAGAATTTGATCTTGTTATCAAAGATAAGAAAGGATGTGAAAACGTAGTAGCTGACCACCTTTCACACATCGTTTCTTCCCCTGTGACCCTGCCGATCAATGATTCATTCCCTGATGAACAACTCTTGAGCATATCAGCTGAACCATGGTTCAGGGATATTGTGAACTATCATGCCACGGGACTTATACCGAGCGATTGGTCAAAACAGGACAAATATCGTTTTCTTTCCCAAGTAAAACACTTTTACTGGGACGAACCCTATTTGTTTAAATATTGTCCTGATCAGATCATTCGCCGGTGCGTCCCAAATGAAGAGTTCAAGAGTGTTCTTTCATTCTGTCATGATCAGGCTTGTGGGGGTTACTTTGGTCCTAGAAAGACAGCGGAAAAGGTTTTGCAATATGGATTTTATTGGCCGACCTTATTCAAGGACGCATTTGAGTATTGCAAAACCTGTACACAATGTCAGTATACGGGTAGAATATCCCAGAGGAATGAAATGCCTCAGCAACCCATCTTGGTTGTTGAAATATTTGATGTTTGGGGCATTGATTTTATGGGTCCTTTTCCCAACTCCTTTGGGAATCTGTACATATTGCTGGCGGTTGATTATGTCTCAAAGTGGGTAGAAGCCATTCCATGTCGCACTAATGACAGGAAAGTTGTCATTAAGTTCTTGAAAGAGAATATCTTTTCGCGATTTGGACACCCACGCGCTATCATTAGCGATAATGGGACACACTTCTGCAACAGATCTTTTGAGACTCTGATGCGAAAATACTCAATCAACCACCGACTTTCTACACCCTATCACCCCCAAACAAGCGGGCAGGCTGAAATCTCAAACAGACAAATCAAACTTATCCTGGAGAAAACTGTTGCTAAGAATAGAAAAGACTGGTCGACCAAATTGACGGATGCTCTTTGGGCATTCAGGACTGCATATAAGACCGACCTAGGAATGTCTCCATATAGGATAGTGTTTGGAAAAGCATGTCATTTACCTGTCGAGATAGAGCACAAAGTATTGTGGGCTATAAAAGAAATAAATTTTGATCTAAACCTTGCTTGCAACTTTCGGAAGCTGCAACTTAACGAGCTAAGCGAACTCCGCGATGAAGCTTATGATAATGCTGTAATCACAAAGAATAGGACTAAGGTTTTTCACGATAAAAGCATTTTAAGGAAAACATTTTTACCTGGTCAACAAGTCCTTCTTTATGATTCACGATTACACCTTCACGCGGGAAAGCTCCGATCTCGATGGAAGGGACCTTTTGTTGTGCGGTCTGTATTCCCGCACGGGGCAGTAGAAGTTGAAAATGTTAAAAACGGCACCTTTTTCAAAGTAAATGGACATAGACTTAAGCCGTATTTTTCCACTGACCCCACGGAGGAGCTCTTGTTCTTACAAGAGCCAGTTTATTTGGATTAAAATTCCTCCGTCTCACCTTCATATCCTATATATCATTGCATTATCTTTTGAATGGAGGTGAGTGAAAAGAGTAAGTTTGGGGGAAGTTCTTCACTTATATATTTTGCCCCCACTAATAATTCCCCCCAGATTTACAGGTTTTATAGATATAGCTGTCGGCAACAGTGAGGACACTGTTGAAAACAAGTTTGGGGGAGGTTTGTGCTTATTTTTGCATCATTTGCATATCATCTGCATAAGCACAAAACATTTTTTTTTTTTTTAAAAAAAATCTATAAAAATTGAAAAATTTTCAAAACCCATAAAAATTTAAAAATTTTCAAATATAAAAATAATTTTAATATTTACACCTTTTTGTATATAAATAAGATAATGAAAGTTTAGATAGTGAAAAGTTACATCCATGAGATTAGAAAAATTTTAGAAAACTAAGAAAATTAGAAGTTTTCTTATACGAACTAGTAATAAGTAGTTATGAGCCGTTGTCCCAAGGGTTAGTAAGATGAAGGACGTCACTAATCTGAGGATAAAAATAAGTCTGAAAAATAGTTTCTATTCTGGAAGCCAAACATTTTGAACGTTGCTACCCTGCTATTCGCACTTCCACACGTCTTGAAGCCTGGGATAGTAGAGGATACCTTGAAATGCTCTTGTCTTAAAGCCAAAAAGTATGAAAAAAAAATATGGTGAGAAAAAATGGACACTGGTTTTGTTATCACCGAGGGAAATAAAAAATATATAGCGAGGGTGCTTCTTCACCTAGTGCCCTAAGGCCAACTGGTCTGGGAGTCACTGCTATGCCTGAGGTGGTGCAAGACTAGGAAAATACACCAAATAAGCAAGCACATGAGTAATCGGTCGGTTAGTACCTCAAGAAGTATTAACGGTCGCATGAAAGTGTGTGAGCTCATCGAAAAAAAAAAATACTGAGGTTGATGGGCAAGAGTATGATAGCTTGAATTGAATTCTCCGGGTGTAGGGATGTCTTTACACACACGCAGGGTTATATGATCGATGTTTGGAATACAGATAGGAATGAAGAATAAGACGATGTTTTATTGAGGGAGGACGTGATTTCTAACATCTTTTCATGACCATTAAGATAGGGCTCATGACAACCGAAAAGCTAGCTTAGTTGGAAACCCTAATTTTCAAGGCTTTTCTTTTACAATTCTCTTCTTTAAATGTAATATTCATGATCTTGCTTTTATTATTGGATTTTGTGGGTGCAATCCGCTGAAAACCCTCATGAGACAACACTCCTCCTACTAGGGACACCTAGAGGTTTAAAGGCTTGTTGCACGTGCTCAGTGCAATCGTGTTGCCTACGAAAGTGTGCTAGTTAGTTTTTCTCTTTCTTTATTTTCTCCTTCTCTTTTTAATAAAACATTCGCTCGAGACGATCGAAATTAAGTTTGGGGGTATTTGATCAGTCGAAAATATTGCATATTTTAACCGGCAATTTCCTTATCATTTGCATCCATATAGAAGTGTACGGTATTCATAATTCACATATTAGCAAATCGGTCGCAAAATATCAGATTACATGTATTCGACCTTAAAACCGGCATTTCTAGAGAAATTGACTGCATTTCATCACATGGCATATTTTCTATATCTTGCAACCCGTGTTTCGAAGTCTGTGCAGGAAAAGAAGCTTGCTCGACCATTACACCGCTCGTAAACTCACTAAATTCAAATCTGGTACTAATCCAAAGGAGCAATCACAATTCAGCATATCATATAAAGCTCCAAATAGCAGTAGAAGACCACTCCAGAAAGCACACAGCCCAACCCTCCTACATGGCCGCGGATCCGCGGCATGGGCTTGCTTAGGCCGCGGATGCGCGGCTCATTGGTGACATCATCTCCTGAATTTTGGTGCACAACTCCTACATCAAAGGCTACAGTTCAGAAATGCATGACATTTTCCAGAATACTCCAGAAACTTCTACCAGATCAGCAAACACTTTGAGCTTCACTTAATTAGCCTATTATTCTAGAACTTTCCCTAAACCCTAGCTTAAACCCTAAGCTAGCTCCTAACAAACTCCTTCTAGAAACTCCTCAACAAACTTTTGGAGGGAAAGGGAAATTCAAATCTAAACCTAGGGTTTGGGAGTTCTATAAATAAGACCCTAGGCTCACTCATTATGGGCATGTTGGGAAAAGTTGGGAAATCTTGGAAAATTCAACCCATTTTATAGTTTTAGCCAATCTATTTCTTCATCCCCTCTTCCTCAAGTTTAGTGAGAGAGCTTGTAGGAAACCCTAACCCTAATTCCAAGCCAACATCAAGAATCCCGAGTACCCATTAAGCAAGAAGCCTTACAACCTTTAGGAGTGGAGCCGATTTCAACGGAGCAAGCGATCCGAAGCCGATCCACGACTCACGAAGCCGAGCGACGCCCGATCAACAATCTAGATTCTTCTTCTTGTAGTTCTTGAAGCAAATGTAATCAAAATTGTTGAGATCAATAAAGGTGATATTCTTTTATCTTGTTTTCTTTAAATTCGCATCATGTTATCTTTACAAATCTTTAATATTGTCTTTGTCGTGATGTGTGAATAAAACTCCGCTCGTCGAGGAGTCGAGACGGATAATAGAATGATGATGTAACATAGCTTTAATCGATTCTTGAGTCCCACGAGTTTTGTAAACCCTAGCAAGTTCAAGAAACGACGACCCATTTCGTTTCGATGCTTTCTTGATTGACATCGATCGAAATTGGGGAGTTACGATCGTTTCTTGAATTTGGTAGAGGCTAGAAAAGGAATGATATCGACGAAAGAACAAGGGTTATAGGATGAAATCCTAGTTTCACGAGAAAGCCCCAACTCTCGTCGATCATCATCAATCTAGTATCAACCCTTCGAAGGACAAGAACACGATATCTTTAGATTACATCACGTCTATTGATCCTATCGATTCCTACGAGCCTCTCTTATATTCTTGATTGTTGATTGGAAATATTATCGAAACACCGATTCTTGATTGTTTATAATTTCTTGATTCTTGAATTAAGAATAGTGACACTCGAATACAAATCATTCTTGAATCATGTTTTCTTTTATCGTTGCTTAACTTTTCAATTCAAACATATAAAAGATATAAATGAATCGTGCAATCCCTGTGGACGATCCGCACTCACTACAAACTACATCCGACACCGTAGTTTGATTGCGGTCAAAATAATTTTTGGTTGTGATTTCTTTACAATTTTATACAAACACAACGGAAAATCGATCAATCACCGGGTAAACTTAATAGACAGCCTCGCTCCATAGCCCCGACCAAGTGACTGTAGGAGAACCCCGTCGCCGAAAGCATCCGTCCGGGTGCTCGCGGCAGCGGTGTTCCGCCTTGGTGCACTTCGTCAGCGGCGTCGGGGGTGCGGCCGCCTACTAAAGTTTGCGACGAGCATTCGATCAGTTTTTCGGGAATCTTGTTGAATTGCCCGACTTGGTATTGAAAAGTGTTTTTGATAAAGAGACTAAAATGCGGGGTTTATAATTGTTAGGCATGCGATGTCTAAAGAAATTCATTTGGTCAGGCATGCGATGTCTGAGGTGGTTGCGGATTCCAACTGTTGTAGTTTTACACTTTCTTTTCTGTGACCGTAAGTGTAATATGTGATATCGCCGGTTTCGTTGCTATATGTCAACGACAATTGGGATGCGCATATTTACTTACGTTGATGACATGTGATGTTATGTGTTGCTGGATATGTTATATTGGATCGTCGTGTTTGAATAGCCGGGGGTTTTTATGTGAGATGAGTGTTTTTCATTTTCATTCATGTAAAAACTTGTATGTAATATTCTTTTCTTGGGACACTTCCAGGTTGCGGAAGTTGTCACCCTTTGTATATTATTTACTTTTCCGCACTAGGATAGACCCAAGGAGGGGAGCACAAGTAACCGGGTTCTGGAGTCCAGTGGGAGACCAACTCGAGGAGTCGAGTCCGGGTCTCCTAACTCTAGAATTGGTAGGGTTGCTTGCCGCTCTCGTAGGGGTCTAGGGGTGTGGGTTTGGCTATTCATCACGACCGTGGAATCCGTGTTTTATACTGGCTCGTATTAAAAACACGGACGTCCTAGTATATCCAATATTTCATATGATTCTTCTGCTGCGATATCTGTGATGTGATCATGTGATGTTCTGTGATAGATACTGTATATAGTATATATGATATATTATATAGATGTTACTTATGTTTTACACCCGCGCTAGCCCTGCCCCGCTCTGCCGTTAGTTACCTAACCTAACGGTGCATGAGGGGACATCGAGGCGAATGCGGATGGCATAAGTGTACATCGTATTTATCTGTGATGTTTAGGTACTTAAATGATGGGACTTCATTAATGTGATTAATGAAATAAAAGAAACCTAAGATGTTGTAGAATCGAATTTCAAAATAAAACAGGTAGCTACAGTTCTTGCTTTGCACAGAGGTATATGTGATATATCCTGCACCTTATTCGATGAGGAAAGGACCGAGATCCCTTCACCGGGAGTGACTCCTTTAGCAATAACTGGCAGATGCTACATACTCGGTTTGTCTTTTGATTGCTTTTAAATGTTTTTGCTTTGCACAGTGATATATATGATATATCTCGCACCTCATTCGACGAGGAAAGGGCCGACGATCCCTTCACCGGGAGTGACCCCTTTAGCAAAACTAGAAAAGCCTCAAAAGCACTCCATTTCAAAATCATTTGATTCTACAACGATATCAAGTTCATTACGCAATAGGTTTTCAGAAAAACCTGTCGTAGCCCTCCGTCATTTCAGATAAGTCCTATTTAGTATTCGTGCTACGTTTGTTGACCTCCGTCAAGACGTAGTGTGCGGTAGCTAACTAGTATTTATCTGCTTATGCATATGATGCAGATTGGATTAGGGTAGTCGTGCGGCCTTGTTGACCTCCGTCAAGGGTCGTGCGGGTGGGTTTAATTCGATCAAGAAATGACGGGTTGAACTTGACTAGTAGCCTATGGTTTTTTGACCTCCGTCAAGGTCATAGGACGCTAGGGGCAAAATATTATCGGGAATTTCAAGTGTTGAAATTTGCAATGAGATTGCATACCTTCTATGAGATAGTTGGATCCCGATACCCGCTGCGAGTAAGAGTTACTCCTGGGAGAGTTTTACACATTACAATTAGCCGATCAAGTAGGTGTCTAGAAAGGTGTCAACGGGGTTACGCCTCTGGGAAAACGAGGTTTACAGTAATTAGGTTCGTGCGAAAGCACGGGGGACCTCCCTCAAAGTACCGACACTGGCCTGGCTGAAAGATTGGCGAACTTGTAGTGTGTAATTAATCCCGGCTAGTCTTTCCTTTTAGGGTTTGAAGGAAGATTTGATAAAAAGCAGTGGGAGCCATCCTGATTAGATAAAATAATAACCAATCTATTCTTGCAAGAGCGCACGCTGAGTGTTTTCTTCTCTCTCTCTCCAGGTAGCGACCATATCACGCCTTAATCAAGATAATAATACGGATTATTGACCGAACCCGCTTGTTATACTGAGCTGGGGAACGTTGGTCCCGCTCCAACTTATAATTATTATAAGACAGAGCAGGAAATTGGGGATTACCAGATTTCCCGTGCCGCCCAAACGAAGAGAGTGCATGCTGATGCATCATCTTCGGGTGTGTTCATTACAAAGAACTGTTTCTCAGTATCCTTTACGTCCTGGGTATGTGATACCAGATCAGGATCCCAGATATGTAATCTGTTACATAGGGATACAGAAAGGTAGAAGAACTGAGAACGGGTGATAAGTTTTATGAGGCAGAAAACGGGGCAAGTGTTGCAGCCAAGTCTGTTGGTCACTGTCACCCTGTATTACAAATACATTGATTCTGAACGAATGTTATTAGATACCGAACCTGATATACAAAATCATATCAGTCTCTTTATCAGCAAAGAAATGATAAAATTTTGTATAATTGGATAATGTTTTGAACATTTCCTATATCAAAAGTTGATCGGTTCAGGCACGTTATCTAAAAGCATTAATGTTCTAAATCAAACTACAGTTCTTAGTATACGGAACACACACAAGAGGAAGAGTTCAGAAATGAACGAATCCTTCTTGAGGCATTGTAGACTAGGTCATATCAATGTGACCCGACTGGCTGAAGTTACATTTAGATGCATATTTAAATCAGTTTGAATTTACATCTTGTGAAACTCGCCAGTCATGTCACAAAGATAAGATGACCACAGCTCTGTTTATTGGAAACAGAGAAAGAGTTAGTAAACTCTTAGGATGATACATGTTGATGTATGTAAGATCCCCTGTCTACACATGCCAAGACCGGTTCTTTATACTTCATTACATTCTCTGATAATCTCTCAAGATTCAGACATATGTTCCTGTTGAAACATGAGTCCGAGCCTTTTGAGATATTCACAGAATATAAGCGAGAAGTAGAGAACCAAAACACGGGTATAAGTATTATGTCCTATGATGAGATCAGGGAGGAGAATACTTGTGCATGGAATTCCTGGGCTATTCTAAAGGAGAATGAGATTCTCTCTCAGCATTACTCCTCTGTATACACCATAGCACGATGGTATATCAGGGTGGAGCAATTACACCCTATGTGATAAGGTGTGCTCTATGATGAGTAATACTGAGTTACCTGTTTCCTTTTTGGGAGTTATGCGCTTGAGAAGCTGCATACCTATTGAATAGGTTCGAATCAAATCAGTTACCTACCACTTCATATGCGATATGGAAAGGGAAGAGCCCATGTCTTAAGCTAGTTAAGATTTGGGGTTGTCCGGCCTATGTCTAAAAGCAAAATCCGGACAAGCTCGAGGCAAGATCTGTTATGTAGAACTAGAAATGTTCCAGCTATACAAACTGCAGCTGATGATTTGAAAGAACCAAAGGATTCAATAGTTACCAACGAACCTCAGCCTCTCCGCCGATCTAGTAGGGTTCCTCACCCACCTGAGAGATACTTCGGTTTCTCTATGACAGTGGGAGCGAGGATTACATTATAAGATGATGACCCAACTAGTTTCGAGCTGGCCATCAGGAGTGGGACTCTGTAAGAATGGCTGGATGCTTAGTGAACTGAGATGGAATCCATGTATACCAGCAAAGTATGGACTTTGGTTGCTATATCTGAAGGGTTAAATCCCCATCAGGAGCAAGTATATCTTGAGAAGATTACTTGGTGTACATGGAAAAGTTGAGACTTTCAAAGCTAGACTTGTTAAAGGTTTGCATCATTGATCAGGTAAGGATTATGTTGAAACCTTTTCTAAGGATCTATGCTTAAGTCCATCCAGATCCTA
Organism: Agapanthus africanus; assembly: GCA_030015575.1. NCBI lineage: Eukaryota > Viridiplantae > Streptophyta > Magnoliopsida > Asparagales > Amaryllidaceae > Agapanthus > Agapanthus africanus. Next base: position 543,115,517 of record JASDDO010000019.1, read on the forward strand.
CTTGCCACGGCTATATACCATAACTACGATATCTGGCGGTTGGGTGCCATGACTGCTTTTCTAAATGATGTTTTAGAAGAGAAAGTCTATAAGTACACAGCCAGAGGGCTTCGTAGACAGTGGGAGCAGCGGAAACGTGTACAAGATGCTTTATAGGATAAAGCAGGTATCGCGGAATTGGAACATCTATTTTGATGTCGTAGTCAAAGAAGTTGACATCATCAAAATGGTAGATGAACCTTGTATAAACAAAAAGGTAGTAGGGAGTATGGTGATGATCCTCGTAGAGTACGTGGATGACATACTCTTGATGGGGAAGGAGTTTCCTATGCTACGCTCGGTCAATCTCCGCTTATCACCATAATTCTCCATATAGGATCAAAGTGATACCTCCTAAATCCTGGATTTTGGATCTATGAGATAGATCTAAATGGATGTTAGGATTCTCACTAGTTGTAGTGAGATGGTATCAACCGATCCTAGGGAGAATCACTGGAAGGGTTCCAGGGTGATAATGACGACTGAATGTCAGTCGCAGGCATTGTCTTTACCCGAGTACAGGGACGGTTTGTTGGAAGAGTTCCAAGCTAAATACCGTGACATACTAGACGATAAAGGCTGGATACATCGCTACTTAAGATGCTACCAAAGAGGCAGTCTGGGTGTATATTAGTTCATGAGATGAACTTTGTTCCTCCCATTGTGTGACAATGGAGCTGTGGATTATGCCAAGGAACGCAGGTCCCATCAGTGATCCAGATATATTCTAAGGCAGTATCACCTGATCATGGAGATAATTGATCTCCAGGGTGATCGAGGTAAGGAGAGTAGACGCAGAGGACAACACAGCGGATCCACTCACAAAGGCCTTTTCCCAGAAGAGAGACTTTTATGGGATGGTTGAGTATGAGATACTACAACCACTGCTACAGATGGCCCTAGTGCAAGTGGGAGATTGTTTGTTATATGTATGCCCTAGAGGCCATTACTGTACATATGATGTATATTGTAGTGGATGCTAGGACGTATATAGGGAGGACTTTCTTGCTCGACATGATAGTATGCTATCTGGTTACTCTTTACCTTAACGTGTATACTGATTGTCTCTCTGTTACATGTTGGTAAAGCCCTTAGGATGTGTACTTGACTATCTGGATTATGATGCGGATCATACTAGTAGGGACATGGTAGTCCATAAGTACATCCTTCAAAGTCCCTAGTCGTGGGTGTATCGAGACGGGGCATCGATATACCAGAGTAGACTAGCGTATACCTTCTCGACTCATACAGATGGGCGATGGATGATCCCATATCCATTGGTGTTTGACATCAGAGATGATATACGGGTGCTCAGTAGAGACTGGGTACACTGGACGGACTCGCCGAGAACTCCCAGATGGTATTATACCTCACGTCAGATGGCAGTTCTCTGGTGACACTGGTACAGAGTAGTCTGTTGACCCGAGATCGTCATAGAGTCTTGTGTGGTTCCCACTGTGCTTTGATTTCCATCTTACCACGTCCAAGAGGGCGTGCAAAACGGTGGTTTTTGGGTACAGTCCCGAGTCACATGGAGGCAATGAGCGATAAGAAGGGATTCGTCTCTCCCGGTATAGGGAGTTGATGTTGTGCTGTGTTCGATTGGCTATAACCGGAAATCCCTGGCCAGGGTTGCTGAGATTTACTGGTAAGTGTTACCAGTAGTTTCTCGAACTGTTATAGACCTCGTATCGACACGACTTATCGAGCTATTGGGGTCTGACGTTTACCACCCCTAGGCGAGATATGCGACATATCAGACGATCAGACCGGACTGTACGGTAGTGTTACTGGTTGGATTCACTGGAGTGTGAGCGGGCTTGCTCGTCGATCTTCTGATCGCTCAATACCCTGGTGGCCGTTACGTTTAGCAGACCGCTTGCGGCTTGTGGGTGTTTGATATGATCATCATCTGCTGCCGGCGTATTGACGAGTCTTTAGAGTCCTACACAGAGGTTTCCTGGCTCAAGCGAAACGAAATAGGAGCGCATATGAGATATGTGCGGGACCGAGAATAATGCGTGTATGTGATACCGTATTTCATTCTCGCGATGAATGTATCGATTGGTTGTATGCGATATAACCTAGTTATCGAATCAAGGATTGATTCGATAAAACGATACATTGGATACTAGTCGGTTATATGCGATATGACCAGATCGTTAAATCAAGTGTTGATTTAATGATTTAATGTATAATTATATATTTGATATATCACTTTGCATTAACTAGTATCGGTTCACTTAAGATGGATTTTCTCACTCGGATGTGCGCATTGTATATGCGATATATTTTTGTGCACTTGATTGTATCATGTTTGATGATGTATGATAGCTAGGGTTTGTGTAAAGAGTTAAACCTTAGTTAAGTAAATGGTTAGGGTTTTGATTTATTTATTAATTCTTTTATCTTTTAATTTGTATTAAAAAGATAAGAGATAAAGAAAACAAAAGGTTGCTTTTCTTCATGAAGCTTGTTGAAGCTTCATGAAGCTTTGACCAAAGAAACCTTTTGTCCTCATCTCATTAACCCTAACCATTCATTAAACTATAGTTAGCTCTCTACACTTTACCATGGTTACAATTATGATAAGAATTCATTTTTCTTTTCTATTCTTATGCTTATCATAATTATCATAACACTTTCTTCTTCTTCTTCATCTTCTTCAAAGAAGAAACCTTGACTTCATCAATGGTGGATTGATGAAAAGTGTGAGAAATCCAATTCTAAAGTGAACCCACTTCCTATTTCTTCATCCTCTACCTCTTGCCAAGTAGTATAGGGTGTTTCCTTCACAAGTTTTCATGGCTTGGTGAAGGTGGAGCTTGATCTAGCGATGCCTCTGTTGGAGATAGTGCCCTCAGAGTTAATTATTGGATCACAGGCACGTGATTGCAATGATTGAGGGAGGACCTATCCCGGAACGACAGTCTTACTCGAGATGATAGTATGCTATCTGGTTTATCTTTATCATCGTCTACTGCTTTAGGTGACCTAACAGGTCGCTATTACACGTTGATAGAGCCCCTAGGATTCTTGCTTGACGACCAGCAGTATGATGGCGATCATATACGTGGGAGCTGGGGTCTATAAGCACATCCTTAAAAGGTCCCTAGTCGTGGGATTTTTAAGACTGGGCATCGATACTCCATTAGTAGACTAGTGTATACAGTCGAGACCCCGACGAGGGGCGGTGGCCGGTCTCACAAGCCACTGGTGTCAGTTGGTTCACCTAAGATGTATACAGGTGCTCATTAGGTTATGAGTTCACCGGACAAGACTCGCCGGGAACCTGCTAGTTGGGATTATACCAGACGTCAGATAGCAGTTCCCAGGTGACATGTGTACAGGTTAGTTCATCGACCTGAGATCGTCATTCGTCTCGTGTGAGTTCCCACTGTGCTTTGATTACTACCCTACCACGGCTCAAAGGAGTCGTGCAAACAGGTTTTAGTTGGGTACAGTCCCGAGCCACATGGAGGCAGTGAGCGGATCTGCAGGGGTTCGTCTCTCCCGGTATTGGGGGTGAGGTCGCGCTGTGTCTAGGAAAGCCATTACGCAAAGCCCTCGGCCGAGGCAGGAGATTTACTGGTAGGTATTCCAGTAGTATCTCAGGGCGTTCTGGGCTACACTCCGACACGACTTGTACCGCCTTTGGGGGTCTGACTTTTACCAACCCCCTAGGCCCGCCATGCGATGCTCATAGACGAACGGACCGGACTGTACGGATATTGTCACTGACAGGCTCAGTAGGGTGTCAGGATGAGTTCGCTCATCGACGTCCCTTTTGGTCAATAGCTGGTGGCCCGTCACGTATTGGCTTATACCTCTGACGTGCTAGTGGTTAAATCCACAACCATAGTATTGACGAGTCTTTAGAGTCCACCACACATTCAGTTACTCAGCTTTTGGGCGAAACGCTGTAGAGGCCGTATGGAGATATGGCAGGGTCCGATTAGATACGTGCGGTATTGCACGGATCAGGATCGGACGGTTTGTACTAGTAGCCGTATGGATATATGGCAGGGTTCGATCAGATTCGTGCGGTATTGCACGGATCAGGATCGAACGGATTTTACTAGCCAGTTTTGGTTTAAGCCGGATCCTAGTTTAGTACAGTGTAGATTTTGTCTCATTGTATTTGTATCCGGTCGGAATACAGATGCGGGTGTGTATGCACAGTATCGGGGTTTTCCTGTAATTTATTACGGGACCAGTTTTCTGGAGTTGCCAGTTTGCATTCCGTTCCGGCCGGTTTTCCTTTGTTCTTTCCCGGCCGGACTTTTCCGATGGAGGGGGTAATTTGCAGTTTTGCAAATTACATTTGGGGAGGGGGTTTCTTGCATATGTGGGATTATGATATGACCATCATCATTCTCTTTACCATCACTTACATTATTCATGATGGTGCATTTATGTGATTGGAAGTGATAAGCATGGTTGATGTTTTCTTTGCTTTTTGATATGGTCACCTCTTCTATTCTCCTACACTCACCTCCCTTGGTATTATCTTTCATTCCCTCCACCATTTCAAGAGAAAAATGGCCGGCCACATTTGAGAGAGGATGAGAGAAATTTCCTTTTTTGGTGTGACACAAATTTCTTCATCTCATTCTTCTAGTTTTGGAAAAATGAAAGCACCATTTTTCCTTAACCTTATTCCTCCATCAAGGCAACTACAAACCCCAAATGAGACAAGCATCATCTACACTACATTCTACAGCAAATCTTGGGCATGTCGACTTGCCGGCTTCATGCCCGAGTTGCCTCGGTATTGAGGCGGGAGCCCGTAAAAGACGCAAGCGATGTGGTGCCCTTCCGGCGAGGAGGCGACGATATGGAGACAGGACTTTCCGCGGGAGATCGGGACGATGACGAGAAGACCGGAGGACTCGGATCACTCGGTATATCTCTTACCCTTTCTCTTGATAGCTAGTATCGGTTAATGGTTACGATCCGGGTGTATTGTCCGCGGTAGCGCCAGTTTGAAAGTTAAGAAAATTTTGATTCCGCATTTTGGCCTCGGATAGACTGCCGGGGCGCTGCCGTGGCGCAACATGGTATCAGTGCCAGGCCATTAACCTTGCCTAGCTTGTTCTAATGCGTTTTACTTATCCGATCGACCAAAATTCCAAAAACCGCGTTTTGCTTGCATCAGTTTTCTGTCGATTTTTTCCGGGCTCGAAAAATTTTTCAGGTGATTGCAGAATGATGTACAGAGAATCCTAAGAACACTGGAAAAATTTGGTAACCCAATTCTTCCGTACGACCGCGGAACCGCGGCCTTAACCCCTCTTTGGCCGCGGTTCTGCCGCAGGAAGTTGGGATCACTTCGCCATATTTTTGCAGTGGGCTTTTGGGCTTAAGATAGGGGTTTTGGAATATTAAAATTGGGCCCAGAATTTCTGTGAGTGCTACAGTATTACTTGGGGGCCCACTTGTTAATTTTTGATCGATTGGATATTTTAAACACATTATTTCACAGTATTTACATTATATCTGCGACCGTGAATGTCACTCGATCGGTAAATCCAGTCTAACTGCTATAGCCCGGTTAGACGGATTTGCGAACGTGACTTTCACGTTGATGTTTTGTGTTTTTGCTGTGATGTTGCGGATCGGTCGGTGGGGATAGCCTGGATGCAATGCTAGTACAGTTGTGATTGTATTATGTACATTTGATATTGCGGGGCGAGCGTCCGACATGTGAACTGCCGTCACTGCCTGTTTGTATTATTCTTTTGGGGCACGACCTGGTTGCGGTCGATGTACCCGATGTATGTATATTTTACTTTATGTACTAGGGTTACCCCGCGGAGGGGTGCACGGATAGCCGGGTTCTAGAAGGCAACGGGCCCGCATCTCAGGGCATTGAGACGGAGGGGGCTTCAGTCTGGAATTGCCGGGCTATTCGCCGCACTCGTAGGGGGTACAGGTTGACCCAGGAGAGGTGCCCAAGTTACCGGATTCCGTGAAGTGCTGGGTGGTCCATTCACGGCGCTGAAGGGGGCTGCCTCGCTTCAGGTTTTGGCGGGTGACTTGCTGCGCCCGTAGGGGTCTAGGATTTCATTGCACAGGCTATCCACACGACCAGGGGAACGTCGGGTTTCAGCAGCGGCTCTGTGAAACCCGGGGCTTCCAGATATCTGTATTGTTCTGTGATGCTGTTCATTTCTGTGATGTTGCATTTTATCACGCCTTGAGCGAAATACTATATATTGGTATATATATTAGTAGATGTTGTATATGTTTTTCATCCGCGCTAGTCCAGTCCCCGCTCTGCCGTTAGTTAGCTAACCTAACGGGTGATGACGGGACCCAGTGGCGAATGCGGATGGCATATACGTACGTCAGTATATTTTCGTTCTTTGTGGTGTGATCAATTGATGGGACTGCATTGATTCGGATCAATGCAAGATAAACAAACCTATTCTGATGTTGTTGGAACATTTCTTTCAAAAAGCTGTTATTGCAAGGACGTTCACTTTTGTTTTGCATCGTGGTATTCATTTGGAATATCCTGCTCCTCAGTCGACGAGGCAAGGGCCGAGATCCCTTCACCGGGAGTGACCCCTTGGACAGAAGTTTGCGTCAGGGCATTAACTTCACTATAGCCGATTACTTTTGCTTTGCATCGTGGTATTCAGTTGGAATATCCTGCACCTCATTCTACGGGGAAAGAGCCGAGATCCCTTCACCGGGAGTGACCTCTTTAGCGAAGGTTTTCGTCACTATATTTTTATAAAAGGCTATGCAGTTCCTTCAACGATATCAAGTTCATTACGTTAAAGGTTTTTCGCCAAAAACCATTCGTAGCCCTCCGTCATTTCCTACAGGTATTATTTGGTATTCGTGCTGCGTTTGTTGACCTAGTCAAGACGTAGTGTACGGTAGCTAAGTGGTACTTGTTTGTTGCATAAGTGGGATTGGTTAAGACAGTCGTGCGGCCTTGTTGACCTAGTCAAGGGCACGTACGGGTGGGTTTAATGCAATCCAGAAAAATGACGGGTTGAACTTGACTGGCGGTTTATGGTTTGTTGACCTAGTCAAGGTCATAAACCGCTTGGGGTAAAAATCACATCGGGAGTTTCAAAAGAACTGAAACTTGCCAGACATGCGCATACCTTCTGGAGTGTGGTGACGTGAGTGGATTCTGTCACGTTATCATGCGATGATAGTTGGATCCCGATTCCCACTGATGAGTTGGTTTACTCCTCGGGTGATCCCGACTAATTCTTCTTTCAGGTTTGGAGGAGAATTTGAGGTTACAGTGGGAGGTTTCCAGATTAGATAAAGTGATAACCTTTCTGATCTAGGGTAGAGTGCACGCTGAGTGTTTCTTTTCTCTCTCTCTTGGGCAGCGACCATTGACCCGACCCTGGACTATGACTCAGTGACCAAGTTGACCGAACCTTCTTAACACAGGCTTTTGGATTGTCAGAGTTGCAAACCTCATTGCCACTCCTACTTTTACCCTTTTTCTCCAGGACACCCCGTATTACTACGAACGTCCACTTCCATTGGACAAAACCATCGTATGGTTAGATACGAACTCGAAGGAATTCGAGGATGGTTTCCGGTTCTGGAGAAAACGGATAGGATTATTCAGTTGTCTTTTCCCTTTTACCTTCTCTCAAGTTGTGAGTACTCCTTGGTTTAGGAGATAGTACACCTATTATGCAAATTGGATAGTCTTCTTCCAAACCTTAGGCTGGTGCCGACCGGTAGGGAAGGAAGAAAACCAATTAGCATAACGATGGTGTGCAGAAGGTATTAAGTTAAGACAAAGAAAGGGATTAGTAAGAGGGCAAAGTAAATTGCGACTACTATTCACGACCAAACCAAGTACTTATTCGTCAATCCTAAATCACCTTTGTATTTCTCCAGGACACTCCGTATCACTACGAAGATCCACAGTTTATTGGATACTCCATCGTATGGTTATATACGAACTCGAAAGGAACTTGTTCCAGTTCGGGGATGGATTCTGGTTCAGGAGAAATAGGAATAAGGTTTATTCGGTTGTCTTTTATCTTCACCTTCTCTCGCTTTGCGAGTGCTCCTAGGATTAGGACAGTACACCTTTTATGCTTATTGGATAGTCTTCTTCCAAACCATAGGCTGGTGTCGAACGGTAGGGAAGGAAGAAAACCATTTGGCCTAAAGGGGTGTGCAGACGGTAATGACTAAAGACATATAAAGGGATTTGGACAGATGGCAAAGAGATATACGGTTATAGTTGTGAATCTGGATAATGGTAGAGGCATTACTAGGAATACCAGGACACCCCATCGAAACATTTCAATGTTTCAGTTCAACTGTGTAATGTTAAAAGAAAACTGATTTCCCGATTAGACACTTGCTCCAGGGTATGTATTTACCAGGTTTCATTCTCACATCTGTATGGTTTTACAGATGATGAGTGGGAGTAAGTTATTGGGAATAGGATGATCATCCTCATTATATCGGGATTCGTTGTAATCGGTGATATTTGAGGAGATCATCTGGGCTGTTTGCCGGTCGGCAAATATTTGGTTTTGAATATCCGCTGTTGTGCACCAATTTCAAATTGATATATCTGTACGTCTATTTTCATAGAGTGAGATATACCTTTTGATATTATGTCGATGACATTTACCTATATCAGTGGATGGTTAGGTAAGGAGCATTAAACAGCGGTGTAATTCTTCTTAACCATAAGTACAGTTTTCAACCTACGACACACAGTGAAAGAGTTGTTAGACTCAGCGGACTTATACAGAGTATTGTATGTTTTCCAGTGTCCATTGGGACAGAGGGGTTGGTCCTCATACTATATTCTGTTTACTTTTAACTTCTCTAGTTCTTAGACATATGTTTCGTAGAAACACAGGGTCTAAGTTTTGAGGAGTTATAGGTATTTGAATAGAGTAGAGAACCAGGTGTAGCAAGTATCGGGATTCTTCAAGGTGATCGAAGATGTAGATACTTGTGTATGGTATTCAGTTGATAGTAATGATAAAGAGAAATTGCTTCTCTTTCAGGTTACTCATAATTGGAAGCATTCCTAAGTTGAGTAACGCTGATCGGTCTCCTTCCATTTAGTTGACATGCACTGGAGATAGCTGCATGATTTGAATCTGGTTCTTTTAAATCAGTGCCTCTGGTTCTATATTGGATATAGAACAGTTCATATCTTAACGATGTTAAGGTACGGGGAGTTGTCCGGCTTATGATTAAAACCAGACACTGGACAACTCAAGGCACGTTTCTGTAATGACTGTTTGTGGGTTGACCCAGGCTATGACGAGGGTTGACTTTCTACCATCTGGAAGATCAATAGTGATATTGTTCTTAACTCGCCACAATTTAAAAGGAAATGGATATTTTTTAGAAAACGATAGTGGGAGTATGGTAGAACTGGAAGTGATTCCAGAACCGCAAACGATTACTGAAGATTTGATAAGGAACCTGTTGGAGATAGTGCCCTCAGAGTCAATTATTAGGTCACAGGTACGTGATTGTAATGATTGAGGGAGGACCTATCCCGGTAGGACAGTCTTACTCGAGATGATAGTACGCTATCTGGTTTACCTTTATCATCGTGTACTGCTTTAGGTGACATGACACGTCGCTATTACACGTTGATAGAGCCCCTAGGATTCTTGCTTGACCACCAGCAGTATGAGGGCGATCATATAAGTGGGAGCTGGGGGTCTATAAGCTTATCCTTAAAAGGTCCCTAGTCGTGGGAGTTTCGAGACTGGGCATCGATACTCCATTAGTAGACTAGTGTATACAGTCGAGACCCCGACGAGGGGCGGTGGCCGGTCTCACAAGCCACTGGTGTCAGTTGGATCACCTAAGATGTATACAGGTGCTCATTGGGTTATGAGTACACCGGACAGGACTCGCCGGGAACATGCTAGTTGGTCATATACCAGACGTCAGATGGCAGTTCCCTGGTGACATGTGTGCAGGTTAGTTCATCGACCTGGGGATCGTCATTTGTCTCGTGTGAGTTCCCACTGTACTTTGATTACTACCCTACCACGGCTCAAAGGAGTCGTGCAAACAGGTTTTAGTTGGGTACAGTCCCGAGCCACATGGAGGCAGTGAGCGTATCTTCAGGGGTTCGTCTCTCCCGGTATTGGGGGTGAGGTCGTGCTGTGTCTAGGAGAGCCATTACACAAAGTCCTTGGCCAAGGCAAGGAGATTTACTGGTAGGTATTCCAGTAGTATCTCAGGGTGTTCTGGGCTACACTCCGACACGACTTGTACCGTTTTTGGGGGTCTGACTTTTACCAACCCCCTAGGCCCGCCATGCGATACTCATAGACGAACGGACCGGACTGCACGGATATTGTCACTGACAGGCTCAGTAGGGTGTCAGGCTGAGTTCGCTCACAGACGTCCCTTTTAGTCAGTACCTGGTAGCCCGTTACGTATTGGCTTATACCTCTGACGTGCTAGTGGTTAAATCCACAACCAAGGTGTTGACGAGTCTTTAGAGTCCCCCACATTCAGTTACTCAGCTTTCGGGCGAAAGGTTGTAGAGGCCGTATGGAGATATGGTAAGGTCCGATCAGATACGTGCGGTATTGCACGGATCAGGATCGGACAGTTTGTACTATAGGCCGTATGGTTATATGGCAGGGTTCGATTAGATACGTGCGGTATTGCACGGATCAGGATCGAACAGATATTACTAGCCGGTTTTGGTATAAGCCGGATCCTAGTATAGTACAGTGGAGATTTTGTCTCATTGCATTTGTATTTCGGTCGAAATACAGATGCGGGTGTGTATGCACAGCATCGGGGTTTTCCTGTAATTTATTACGGGACCAGTTTTATGGAGTTGCCAGTTTGCTTTCCGTTTCGGCCAATTTCCATTGTTCCGTTCATTGGCCGAAGATTGGTGGAGGAGGGTTTATTTGCATTGTTGCAAATAAGCAATTGTGGAAGGGGGTCTTTGCATTTTATCATGTCATGATTATAGCACCCTCTCTTGACTTTCTTTGCTCATGATGGCTTGACCTTTTTGGAGCCATCATGCATGAGATGATGGTAGTGTGGAGTGTTGGCATAGTTTTGTTATCATGTTTTTGCATGATAGTCTTTTTCCTCTCTCTCTCTTGCATTATGGGATTGGTTATCTTTTGATACATTGACTCTCTCTCTCATTCCTCCCATGCTTGATGTCATGGCCGGCCTCCCCTTTAGTGGGCTGTCCAAATTTGTTCATGTGGGATTTTTTCTCTTTTGCTTTAGGAAAAATCCCACAAGTTCCACCTCCATGAGTTTGTTTCATCCCTCCACCAAATGGCACCTCCTTAACCCCAAAATGAGACTTCTTCTCTACGGATTCTACAACGAATCTTGGGCACGTCGAGTAGCCGGCTTCGTGCCCGAGTTGCCTCGGCATTGAGGTGGGAGCCCGTAAACAAAGTAGGCGATGTGGTGCACTTCCGGCGACGAGGAGGAGACGGGACCTTTCCGCAGGAGATCGGGACCATGACGAGAAGACCGGAGGACTTGGATCGTCGGTATATCTCTAACCCATCTTCTTGTTAGCTTAGACTAGTTAATGGTAACGATCCCGGGTAGTAGTGCGCGGTGGTGCCGGTTTGCAAAGTCCGCAAAATTTAAGTTTTTCACCGCTTCCGCATTCCGGCGTCGGATTGACGGCCGGGGCGCCGCCGTGCACTTACAGTGGTATCAGAGCCTCCCCATTAACTTAGTCTAGCTTTGTGTAATGTGTTTGCATATCCGATCGATCAAAAAGTTCCAAAACTGCATTTTACCCACGACAGTTTCTGTTGAAATTTTTCAGTCTCCAAAAATTTTTCAGGTTATAAAATATTGATGTACTGGAAAATCTAAGAGTTCTGTAAAAATTTGACGAAGTAACTCCAAAGTTGGAGCGCGGAACCGCCGCGAAAAGCCCATTTGTGCGGCCCTTCCGCCGCGCACTATTCACATCACTTCACCAATTTTTTACAGAGGCCTTCTGGGCTTAAAATATGGGTTTTGGAATATTAAAGTTGGGCCAATTGTTTCTTTGAGTGCTACAGTTTTCTTTGGGGCCCACTTGTTAATTGTTTGATCAATCGGAAAATTTTAAACACATTTTTCACAGTATTTACATTATATCTGCGACCGTGAATGTCACTCGATCGGTAAATCCGGTCTAACTGCTATAGCCCGGTTAGACGAATTTGCGAACGTGACTTTCACGTTGATGTTCTATGTATTTGCTGTGATGTTGCGGATCGGTCGTGGGGGATAGCCTGGATGCAATGCTAGTACAGTTTTTGTTGTATTATGTACATTTGATATTGCGGGGCGAGCGTCCGACATGTGGACTGCCGTCACTGCCTGATTGTATTATTATTTTGGGGCACGACCTGGTTGCGGTCGATGTACCCGGTGTATGTATATTTTACTTTCTGTACTAGGATTGCCCCGCGGAGGGGTGCACGGATAGCCGGGTTCTGGAGGGCAACAAGCCCGCATCTCATGGCATTGAGACGGAGGGGGCTTCACTCTAGGATTGGCGGGCTATTCGCCGCACTCGTAGGGGGTACAGGTTGACCCAGGAGGGGTGCCCAAGTTGCCGGATTCCGTGAAGTGCTGGGTGGTCCATTCACGGCGCTGAAGGGGGCTGCCTCGCTTCAGGTTTTGGCGGGTGACTTGCCGCGCCCGTAGGGGTCTAGGATTTCATTGCACAGGCTATCCACACGACCAGGGGAACGTCGGGTTTCAGTGGCTCTGTGAAACCCGGGGATCCCAGATATCTGTATTGTTTCTGTGATGCTGTACATTTCTGTGATGTTGCATTTTATTCACGCCTTGAGCGAATATAATATATTGGTATATATATTAGTAGATGTTGTATATGTTTTGCATCCGCGCTAGTCCAGTCCCCGCTCTGTCGTTAGTTAGCTAACCTAACGGGTAATGACGGGACCCAGTGGCGAATGCGGATGGCATATACGTACATCAGTATATTTTCGTTCTTTTTGGTGTGATCAATTGATGGGACTGCATTGATTCGGATCAATGCAAAGTTAAAAACAAACCTTATCTGATGTTGTTGGAACACTTTTCAAAAGCTGTTATTGCAAGGACGTTTACTTTTGTTTTGCATTGTGGTATTCATTGGAATATCCTGCTCCTCAGTCGACGAGGCAAGGGCCGAGATCCCTTCACCGGGAGTGACCCCTTGGACAGAAGTTTGCGTCAGGGCATTAACTTCACTATAGCCGATTACTTTTGCTTTGCATCGCGGTATTCATTTGGAATATCCTGCACCCCATTCTACGGGGAAAGAGCCGAGATCCCTTCACCGGGAGTGACCTCTTTAGCAACGGTTTTCGTCACTATATTTTTAAAAGCTATCCGTTCCTTCAACGATATCAAGTTCATTACGTTAAAGGTTTTCGCCAGAAACCATTCGTAGCCCTCCGTCGTTTCAGACGGGTAGCACGTAGTATTCATGCTATGTTTGTTGACCTTCGTCAAGGCATAGTGTATGGTAGCTGCTTGTTACCTTTCTGCTGCATAGATAGATGCGTTGGTTTGGGACAGTCGTACAGCCTTGTTGACCTTCGTCAAGGGCTTGTACGGGTGGATTCAAATTAACCTGGATAATGACGGGTAGAACTTGACATGTGACTTATGATTTGTTGACCTTCGCCAAGGTCATAAGAGCATGGGGCAGAAATCACATCGGGAGTTTCAAAAGAACTGAAACTTGCCAGATATGCGCATACCTTCTGGAGTGTGATACCGTGAGCGGATTCCGTCACGTTATCATGCGATGAGAGTTGGATCCCGATTCCCACTGATGAGTTAGTTTACTCCTCGGGTAACCCCGACTAATTCTTCTTTCAGGTTTGGAGGAGAATTTGAGGTACAGTGGGAGGATTCCAGATTAGATAAATTGGTAACCATTCTGATCTAGGTTAGAGTGCACGCTGAGTGTTTCTTTTCTCTCTCTCTTTGGCAGCGACCATTGACCCGACCCTAAGACTTTGACTCAGTGACCAAGTTGACCGAACCTTCTTAAACACCGGCTTTTGGATTGTCAGAGTTGCAGACCTCATTGCCACTCCTACTTTTACCCTTTTTCTCCAGGACACCCCGTATTACTACGAACGTCCACTTCCATTGGACAAAACCATCGTATGGTTAGATACGAACTCGAAAGAATTTATTCGAGGATGGTTTCCGGTTCTGGAGAAAACGGATAGGATTATTCAGTTGTCTTTTCCTTTTACCCTCTCTCAGGTTACGAGTACTCCTTGGTTTAGGGGTAGTACACCTATTACGCAAATTGGATTGTCTTCTTCCAAACCTTAGGCTGGTGCCGACCGGTAGGGAATGAAGAAAACCAATTAGCATAACGATGGTGTGCAGAAGGTATTAAGTTCAGACAAAGCAAGGGATTAGTAAGAGGGCAAAGTAAATTGCAACAGATATTCACGACCAAACCAAATATTTCATTACCACTCCCACATCACCTTTGTATTTCTCCAGGACACTCCGTATCACTACGAAGATCCACAGTTTATTTGGATACTCCATCGTATGGTTATATACGAACTCGAATGGAACTTGTTCCAGTTCGGGGATGGATTCTGGTTCAGGAGAAATAGGAATAAGGTTTATTCGGTTGTCTTTTATCTTCACCCTCTCTCATTGCGAGTGTTCCTAGGATGCGGACAGTACACCCATTATGCTTATTGGATAGTCTTCTTCCAAACCATAGGCTGGTGCCGAACGGTAGGGAAGGAAGAAAACCATTTGGCCTAAAAGGGTGTGCAGAAGGTAAAGACTAAAGACATATGAAGGGATTTGGAGAGGTGGCAAAGAACTATACGGTTACAGTCGTGAATCTGGAAGAGGCATTACTAGGAATACCAGAATACCCCATCGGAACATTTCAATGTTTCAGTTTCACTGTGTAATGTTAAAGGAAAACTGATTTCCCGATTAGATACTTACTCCAGGGTATGTATTTACCAGGTACGATTCTCACATCTGTATGGTTTTACAGATGATGAGTGGGAGTAAGTTGTTGGGAATTGGGTGATTATCCTCATTATATCGGGATTCGTTGTAATCGGTGATATTTGAGGAAATCACCTGGGCTGTTTGCCGGTCGGCAAATATTTGGTTTTGAATATCCACTGTTATGCACCAATTTCAAATTGATATATCTGTACGTCTATTTTCATAGAGTGAGATATACCTTTCTGAAATTATGTCTACGACATTTACCTATATCAGTGGATGGTTAGGTAAGGAGCATTAAACAGCGGTGTAATTCTTCTTAACCATAAGTACAGTTTTCAACCTACGACACACAGTGAATGAGTTATCAGACTCAAGGGACTTATACAGAGTATTGTATGTTGTCCAGTGTCCATTAGGACAGAGGGGTTGGTCCTCGTACTATATTCGGTTTACTTATGACTTCTCTAGTTTTTAGACAAGTGTTTCGTGGAAACACAGGGTACGAATTTGGAGAAGTTATAGGTATTTGAATAGAGTAAAGAACCAGGTGTAGCAAGTATCGGGATTCTTCAAAGTGATCGAAGATGTAGATACTTGTATATGGTATTCAGTTGATAGTAATGATAAAGAGATCTTTCTTCTCTTTCAGGTTACTCATAATTGGAAGTATTCCTAAGTTGAGTAACGCTGATCGGCCTCCTTCCATTTAGTTGACATGCGCTGGGGACAGCTGCATGATTTGAATCTGGTTCAATTAAATCAGTGCCTCTGTTTCTATACTGGATATAGAACAGTTCATATCTTAACGATGTTAAGGTACGGGGAGTTGTCCGGTTTATGATTAAAACCAGACACTGGACAACTCAAGGCACGTTTCTGTAATGGCTGTTTGTGGGTTGACCCAGGCTATGACGAGGGTTGATTTTCTACCATCTGGATGAACAATAGTGATATTGTTCTAGACTCGCCACAGTTTTATTAAAAATGGATTTTTTCAGAAAACAGTAGTGGGAGTATGGTAGAACTGGAAGTGATTCCAGAACCACAAACGATTACTGAAGATTTGATAAGGAACCTAAAGATTCAATCTGGATTGACATTCCATTGGCCACTCCGCAGATAAGGTGGGTAACTTCAGGCACCCGAGAGGCACTACGGTGGCCTCAAGGACGGTGACAGGGAAGTTCTTGTTTACCCACAATTGCCATTGCTGTTGTTCCAGGTTACGAGACCCGGCGGGAGGATGAATATAGCGTCGTTCTAAAACTAGTTTTAGAAGTGTACGTGTATATGACTCTGCCAGAGGGTTGTCGTAGTCAGTGGGAGCAGCGGAAGCATTGGTGGATAGGTAGCTTATGTCTATTTATAGACTAAAGCAGATGTAGCGGAGATAGATCATCTATTTCTGACGTGACAGTCATGGGTTTGACTTCATCAGAATAGGGGATGGATCTGTTGAGAAGGTAGTAGGGTGTGATGTCCTGGTATCTGGATGACATACACAGAATAGGAAAAGAAACTCCTATACTACAATCGGTTATACTTTGGTCGTCACACAGTGGTTTCTCCACAAAGGAAATGGATTTTATATCTGACATACTGGTTACTGGATCTATGGTTTTAGATCTAGATTTGGGTGGTTTCCCAATCAGGGTACTTGACAGCATTCTAAGAGTATTTAGGATGGACGACTCCTGGCACGGTAGTGTACCTGCAGGTAATGGAGTCACCCTCTCCAAAGATGTCTTACAGACTAAAGGGGAGA
Organism: Agapanthus africanus; assembly: GCA_030015575.1. Classification (NCBI taxonomy): domain Eukaryota; kingdom Viridiplantae; phylum Streptophyta; class Magnoliopsida; order Asparagales; family Amaryllidaceae; genus Agapanthus; species Agapanthus africanus. The sequence goes on from JASDDO010000019.1 coordinate 543,132,321, forward strand.
GGGACGTGCATGATTGGCAGATCACTTGCTCAGGCAATTGAGTCAATCATGAGATGTCAAGTACCACACCAGATGTTGTTCTTGCACTAGATGCAATAAGTTGATATTAATTCAATCCTGGAGAAACAGTCGGAAGCAGTTTTAGAACATAAGTGGATGTTCTAGGGATATGATAACGACAGCCTCATTCAGGAGACGGTTATCATTCCAGGCTTCCAAGGTGACATGGACGACAAGGAGGTTGTCAGAGTTATAGTTTTCCCTCTGACGAGGGGCAGTATTTTGGACAGGTGATCCAAGGCAATACTGAGGGAGGCATGGCGCGCAGGATACTGATTAAGTTCAGTTGTCGATACAGTCTAAGAAGTTTGGATTTGGAGTTCATTTATGAGCTAGGTCCCATCAGACATCCAGACACGTTCTAAGACATGTATTGCTCATTTCGAGAGATGGCTTTCTCCGCGAACTTGAGATATAGAGAGACATAGAAAGAAACAACTAAGCGGATCCACTCACTGTGGCTATTCCTCGAACGCAATAGTTCCGCAAACGAGCTTTGTGAGACTGACTAGTAGAGGAGTTGGATGTTCGGTATCACACGGGCTGTGAGTATGCGACATCGCAATAATTAGCCTTGAGTGCAAGTGGGAGATTGTTGGAGATAGTGCCCTCAGAGTCAATTATTAGGTCACAGGTACGTGATTGTAATGATTGAGGGAGGACCTATCCCGGTAGGACAGTCTTACTCGAGATGATAGTACGCTATCTGGTTTACCTTTATCATCGTGTACTGCTTTAGGTGACATGACACGTCGCTATTACACGTTGATAGAGCCCCTAGGATTCTTGCTTGACCACCAGCAGTATGAGGGCGATCATATAAGTGGGAGCTGGGGGTCTATAAGCTTATCCTTAAAAGGTCCCTAGTCGTGGGAGTTTCGAGACTGGGCATCGATACTCCATTAGTAGACTAGTGTATACAGTCGAGACCCCGACGAGGGGCGGTGGCCGGTCTCACAAGCCACTGGTGTCAGTTGGATCACCTAAGATGTATACAGGTGCTCATTGGGTTATGAGTACACCGGACAGGACTCGCCGGGAACATGCTAGTTGGTCATATACCAGACGTCAGATGGCAGTTCCCTGGTGACATGTGTGCAGGTTAGTTCATCGACCTGGGGATCGTCATTTGTCTCGTGTGAGTTCCCACTGTACTTTGATTACTACCCTACCACGGCTCAAAGGAGTCGTGCAAACAGGTTTTAGTTGGGTACAGTCCCGAGCCACATGGAGGCAGTGAGCGTATCTTCAGGGGTTCGTCTCTCCCGGTATTGGGGGTGAGGTCGTGCTGTGTCTAGGAGAGCCATTACACAAAGTCCTTGGCCAAGGCAAGGAGATTTACTGGTAGGTATTCCAGTAGTATCTCAGGGTGTTCTGGGCTACACTCCGACACGACTTGTACCGCTTTTGGGGGTCTGACTTTTACCAACCCCCTAGGCCCGCCATGCGATACTCATAGACGAACGGACCGGACTGCACGGATATTGTCACTGACAGGCTCAGTAGGGTGTCAGGCTGAGTTCGCTCACAGACGTCCCTTTTAGTCAGTACCTGGTAGCCCGTTACGTATTGGCTTATACCTCTGACGTGCTAGTGGTTAAATCCACAACCAAGGTGTTGACGAGTCTTTAGAGTCCCCCACATTCAGTTACTCAGCTTTCGGGCGAAAGGTTGTAGAGGCCGTATGGAGATATGGTAAGGTCCGATCAGATACGTGCGGTATTGCACGGATCAGGATCGGACAGTTTGTACTATAGGCCGTATGGTTATATGGCAGGGTTCGATTAGATACGTGCGGTATTGCACGGATCAGGATCGAACAGATATTACTAGCCGGTTTTGGTATAAGCCGGATCCTAGTATAGTACAGTGGAGATTTTGTCTCATTGCATTTGTATTTCGGTCGAAATACAGATGCGGGTGTGTATGCACAGCATCGGGGTTTTCCTGTAATTTATTACGGGACCAGTTTTATGGAGTTGCCAGTTTGCTTTCCGTTTCGGCCAATTTCCATTGTTCCGTTCATTGGCCGAAGATTGGTGGAGGAGGGTTTATTTGCATTGTTGCAAATAAGCAATTGTGGAAGGGGGTCTTTGCATTTTATCATGTCATGATTATAGCACCCTCTCTTGACTTTCTTTGCTCATGATGGCTTGACCTTTTTGGAGCCATCATGCATGAGATGATGGTAGTGTGGAGTGTTGGCATAGTTTTGTTATCATGTTTTTGCATGATAGTCTTTTTCCTCTCTCTCTCTTGCATTATGGGATTGGTTATCTTTTGATACATTGACTCTCTCTCTCATTCCTCCCATGCTTGATGTCATGGCCGGCCTCCCCTTTAGTGGGCTGTCCAAATTTGTTCATGTGGGATTTTTTCTCTTTTGCTTTAGGAAAAATCCCACAAGTTCCACCTCCATGAGTTTGTTTCATCCCTCCACCAAATGGCACCTCCTTAACCCCAAAATGAGACTTCTTCTCTACGGATTCTACAACGAATCTTGGGCACGTCGAGTAGCCGGCTTCGTGCCCGAGTTGCCTCGGCATTGAGGTGGGAGCCCGTAAACAAAGTAGGCGATGTGGTGCACTTCCGGCGACGAGGAGGAGACGGGACCTTTCCGCAGGAGATCGGGACCATGACGAGAAGACCGGAGGACTTGGATCGTCGGTATATCTCTAACCCATCTTCTTGTTAGCTTAGACTAGTTAATGGTAACGATCCCGGGTAGTAGTGCGCGGTGGTGCCGGTTTGCAAAGTCCGCAAAATTTAAGTTTTTCACCGCTTCCGCATTCCGGCGTCGGATTGACGGCCGGGGCGCCGCCGTGCACTTACAGAACCTAAAGATTCAATCTGATTTGACATTCCATTGGCCACTCCGCAGATAAGATGGGTAACTTCAGGCACCCGAGAGGTACTCCGGTAGCCTCAAGGACGGTGACAGGGAAGTTCTTGTTTACCCACACTTGCCATTGTTGTTGTTCCAGGCTGCGAGACCCGGCAGGAGGATGAGTATAGCGTCGTTCTAAACTAGCTTTAGAAGTGCACGTCTATATGACTCTGCCAGAGGGTTGTCGTAGTCAGTGGGAGCAGCGGAAGCATTGGTGGACATCAGGCTTATGTCTATAGACTAAAGCAGATATAGCGGAGATAGATCATCTATTTCTGATGTGACAGTCATAGGTTTGACGTCATCAGAATAGGGGATGGATCTGTTAAGAAGGTAGTAGGGTGTGATGTCCTGGTATTTGATGACATACACAGAGTAGGAAGTGATATTCCTATACTACGATCGGTTATATTTTGGTTGTCACACAGTGTTTTCTCCACACAGGACTTGGATATTATATCAGACATTCTGGTTACTAGATCTATAGTTTTAGATCTAGATTTGGGTGGTTTCCTAATCTGGGTACCTTGACAGCATTCTATGAGTATTTAGAATGGACGACTCCTGGCACGGTAGTACACCTGCAGGTAATGGAGTCACCCTCTCTAAAGGTGTCTTACAGACTAAAGGGGAGAGGGATACGCATGATTAACAGATCACTTTCTTAGGCAATTGAGTCAGTCATGAGATGTCAAGTACCACACCAGATGTTTTTCTTGCAGTAGATGCAATAAGTTGATATTGATCCAATCCTGGAGAAACAATCGGAAGCAGTTTTAGGACATAAGTGCATGTTCTAGGGATATGATAACAACAGCCTCATTTGGGAGACAATTATCATTCCAGGCTTCCAAGGTGACATGGACGACAAGGAGGTTGTCAGAGTTATAGTTTTCCCTCTGACGAGGGAAAGTATTCTGGACAGGTGATCCAGGCAGATACTGAGGGAGGCATGGCGCAGGATACTGATTAAGTTCAGTTGACGATACAGTCTAAGAAGTTTGGATTTGGAGTTCATTTATGAGATAGGTCCCATCAGACATCCAGACATTCTAAGACAGGTATTGCTCATTTCGGGAGATGGTATTCTCCGCGAACTTGAGATTTAGAGAGACATAGAAAGAAACATCAGAGCGGATCCACTCGCTAAGGCTATTCCTCGAACGCAATAGTCTCGCAAACGAGCTTTGTGCGACTGACTAGTAGAGGAGTTGGGTGTTCGGTATCACACGGGCTGTGAGTATGCGACATCGCAATAATTAGCCTTGAGTGCAAGTAGGAGATTGTTGGAGATAGTGCCCTCAGAGTCAATTATTGGATCACAGGCACGTGATTGCAATGATTGAGGGAGGACCTATCCCGGGACGACAGTCTTACTCGAGATGATAGTATGCTATCTGGTTTATCTTTATCATCGTGTATTGCTTTAGGTGACCTAACAGGTCGCTATTACACGTTGATAGAGCCCGTAGGATTCTTGCTTGACGACCAGCAGTATGATGGCGATCATATACGTGGGAGCTGGGGTCTATAAGCACATCCTTAAAAGGTCCCTAGTCGTGGGAGTTTCGAGACTGGGCATCGATACTCCATTAGTAGACTAGTGTATACAGTCGAGACCCCGACGAGGGGCGGTGGCCGGTCTCACAAGCCACTGGTGTCAGTTGGTTCACCTAAGATGTATACAGGTGCTCATTAGGTTATGAGTTCACCGGACAGGACTCGCCGGGAACCTGCTAGTTGGGATTATACCAGACGTCAGATAGCAGTCCCCAGGTGACATGTGTACACGTTAGTTCATCGACCTGAGATCGTCATTCGTCTCGTGTGAGTTCCCACTGTGCTTTGATTACTACCCTACCACGGCTCAAAGGAGTCGTGCAAACAGGTTTTAGTTGGGTACAGTCCCGAGCCACATGGAGGCAGTGAGCGGATCTGCAGGGGTTCGTCTCTCCCGGTATTGGGGGTGAGGTCGCGCTGTGTCTAGGAGAGCCATTACGCAAAGCCCTCGGCCGAGGCAGGAGATTTACTGGTAGGTATTCCAGTAGTATCTCAGGGCGTTCTGGGCTACACTCCGACACGACTTGTACCGCCTTTGGGGGTCTGACTTTTACCAACCCCATAGGCCCGCCATGCGATGCTCATAGACGAACGGACCGGACTGTACGGATATTGTCACTGACAGGCTCAGTAGGGTGTCAGGATGAGTTCGCTCATCGACGTCCCTTTTGGTCAATAGCTGGTGGCCCGTCACGTATTGGCTTATACCTCTGACGTGCTAGTGGTTAAATCCACAACCATAGTATTGACGAGTCTTTAGAGTCCACCACACATTCAGTTACTCAGCTTTCGGGCGAAACGCTGTAGAGGCCGTATGGAGATATGGCAGGGTCCGATTAGATACGTGCGGTATTGCACGGATCAGGATCGGACGGTTTGTACTAGTAGCCGTATGGATATATGGCAGGGTTCGATCAGATACGTGCGGTATTGCACGGATCAGGATCGAACGGATTTTACTAGCCAGTTTTGGTTTAAGCCGGATCCTAGTTTAGTACAGTGTAGATTTTGTCTCATTGCATTTGTATCCGGTCGGAATACAGATGCGGGTGTGTATGCACAGTATCGGGGTTTTCCTGTAATTTATTACGGGACCAGTTTTCTGGAGTTGCCAGTTTGCATTCCGTTCCGGCCGGTTTTCCTTTGTTCTTTCCCGGCCGGACTTTTCCGATGGAGGGGGTAATTTGCAGTTTTGCAAATTACATTTGGGGAGGGGGTTTCTTGCATATGTGGGATTATGATATGACCATCATCATTCTCTTTACCATCACTTACATTATTCATGATGGTGCATTTATGTGATTGGAAGTGATACGCTTGGTTGATGTTTTCTTTGCTTTTTGATATGGTCACCTCTTCTATTCTCCTACACTCACCTCCCTTGGTATTATGTTTCATTCCCTCCACCATTTCAAGAGAAAAATGGCCGGCCACATTTGAGAGAGGATGAGAGAAATTTCCTTTTTTGGTGTGACACAAATTTCTTCATCTCATTCTTCTAGTTTTGGAAAAATGAAAGCACCATTTTTCCTTAACCTTATTCCTCCATCAAGGCAACTACAAACCCCAAATGAGACAAGCATCATCTACACTACATTCTACAGCAAATCTTGGGCATGTCGACTTGCCGGCTTCATGCCCGAGTTGCCTCGGTATTGAGGCGGGAGCCCGTAAAAGACGCAGGCGATGTGGTGCCCTTCCGGCGAGGAGGCGACGATATGGAGACAGGACTTTCCGCGGGAGATCGGGACGATGACGAGAAGACCGGATGACTCGGATCACTCGGTATATCTCTTACCCTTTCTCTTGATAGCTAGTATCGGTTAATGGTTACGATCCGGGTGTATTGTCCGCGGTAGCGCCAGTTTGAAAGTTAAGAAAATTTTGATTCCGCATTTTGGCCTCGGATAGACGGCCGGGGCGCTGCCGTGGCGCAACAGCCTCGACGTAGATCATCTTCGGCACGTCGTCGATGACCTAGCCCGCTCTTTCTCCGATGAAGCCGACGCTAGAGCCCGGGACTTGCATTTGGACAGCGGAGAGGACTTCATCACGGAGCCGTGGAGGTGGAGGAACGGATCTACAAAGGTTGTATTTCTGTACTCTTAGTTAAGTGTTAACTAGTTTGTTTTTCGCCTAGACATCTAGCCAACGATCCGTAGTTTAGGGTTTCTCGGCACCGTAAAATTTAAAATTGGCATGGTTGATGCCTTGTGAGACCTCTTGAGAGTGCCTAGGAACCCTACACATGGTAGTCCATAAGTACATCCTTCCAAGTCCCTAGTCGTGGGTGTATCGATACGGGGCATCGATATACCAGAGTAGACTAGCGTATACCTTCTCGACCCATACAGATGGGCGATGGATGATCCCATATCCATTGGTGTTTGACATCAGAGATGATATACGGGTGCTCAGTAGAGACTGGGTACACTGGACGGACTCGCCGAGAACTCCCAGATGGTATTATACCTTACGTCAGATGGCAGTTCTCTGGTGACACTGGTACAGAGTAGTCTGTTGACCCGAGATCGTCATAGAGTCTTGTGTGGTTCCCACTGTACTTTGATTTCCATCTTACCACGTCCAAGAGGGCGTGCAAAACGGTGGTTTTTGGGTACAGTCCCGAGTCACATGGAGGCAATGAGCGATAGGAGGGGATTCGTCTCTCCCGGTATAGGGAGTTGATGTTGCGCTGTGTTCGATTGGCTATAACCGGAAATCCCTGGCCAGGGTTGCTGAGATTTACTGGTAAGTGTTACCAGTAGTTTCTCGAACTGTTAAAGACCTCATATCGACACGACTTATCGAGCTATTGGGGTCTGACGTTTACCACCCCTAGGCGAGATATGCGACATATCAGACGATCAGACCGGATTGTACGGTAGTGTTACTGGTTGGATTCACTGGAGTGTGAGCGGGCTTGCTCGTCGATCTTCTGATCGCTCAATACCCGGGTGGCCGTTACGTTTAGCAGACCGCTTGCGGCTTGCGGGTGTTTGATATGATCATCATCTGCTGCCGGCGTATTGACGAGTCTTTAGAGTCCTACACAGAGGTTTCCTGGCTCAAGCGAAACGAAATAGGAGCGCATATGAGATATGTGCGAGACCGAGAATAATGCGTGTATGTGATACCGTATTCTATTCTCGCGATGAATGTATCGAATGGTTATATGCGATATAACCTAGTTATCGAATCGAGGGTTGATTCGATAAGCCGATACATTGGATACTAGTCGGTTATATGCGATATGACCGGATCGTTAAATCAAGTGTTGATTTAATGATTTAATGCATAATTATATATTTGATATATTACTTTGCATTAACTAGTATTGGTTCACTTTAATGGATTTTCTCACTTGTTAGTGCACATTGAATATATATGATATATTTTTTGTGCACAAGATTGTATCATGTTTGATGATACATGCTAGTTTGGGTTTGTGTAAAGAATTAAACCATAGTTACTTAAGTGGTTAGGGTTTCATTTCCTTTTCTCATTGATTTAACTATTTATTCTTTTTGGAAAAATATTTAGCATAATGCAAAATGGTGGCTTTCTTTGGATGCATGTTGAAGCTTCATGAAGCTTTGACCAAGTGACCATTTTGTCTCCATGCTTAACCCTAACCATTCCCACTAACCATGATTTATTCTCTACACTTGACCATGGTTGAGACATGATAAGTATTCTTATTATTTTCTTTTTAGAAAATAACTTATCATATATTATCTTCTTCTTCTTCATCTTCTTCAAAAAGAAAAAGCTTGCCTCATCAATGGCAACTTGATGAAATGAGTGAGAAATCCAATTCTAAAGTGGACCCACCTCCTATTTCTTCATCCTCTATCTCTTGCCAAGTAGTAAAGTGTGTTTTCTTCACAAGTTTCATGACTTGGTGAAGTGGGAGCTTGATCTTGTGATGCCTCGACGTAGATCATCTTCGGCACGAAGCCGACGACCTTGCCCGCCCATTTCTCCGATGAAGCCGACGCTAGAGCCCGGGATTTCATTTGGACAGCGGAGAGGACTTCATCACGGAGCCGTGGAGGTGGAGGACCGGATCTACAAAGGTTGTATTTCCGTACTCTTAGTTAAAGTAGTTAACTAGTTGCTTTGTCGCCTAAACTTCTAGCCAACGATCCGTAGTCGGGTTTCTCGGCACCGTAATTTTTGAAATTGGCATGGTTGATGCCTTGTGAGACCTCTTGAGAGTGCCTAGGAACCCTACAGTGGTATCAGAGCCTAGCTAGAGCCTTAGGCGATGCGTAGACGGAATTAGAAGTCCGATCGAACCGAAACCCAAACCCTAAAATGCTCTCTGTACATTTTTGAAATTCGTGGATTTTTGTGAATTAAAAATATGCAGAAAAGTAAGCAGGAAAAACTAAGAATTACTGTGAAGTTTGGGCCCCTAATTCCATAATTCGACCGCGGAACCGCGGCCAAACCAGGGGTTTGGCGGCGCTTCCGCGGCCCAAATTTGGACTTAGTCCCTCAAATTTCATATATTTATTCTTAGGTCCTTTCTTGGCAATTTTTTATGTGAATTTTTTAATTCCACTCAAGTGTTGAGTTTTCTAGGGTTTTATTGGGGATTCGTTAATTTGATCGGATAATTTAACTTCGTTTATTTTTTTCCGGATATTTTAGAAACTGTTAAAAAGTTCGACCGGATATAAATACCCACTTTTTCCCCTGCCGGGAAATTTCCAAGTGTTGGATTTTTTCCATGGTTTAAAGACGTTCTAAGTAGTGCAAGTAACGCGATGGACCCTCTAGAAGACAACAAACCTTAACTCGATTATGTGACCGTCTTGAACTGCCCTTTGAACCTTCGGGTTTGGGGCAGTACGGCGTGCCACATGTGAGGCGTTGGCTTGACCCTTCTACGGCTGGACCGTTGGTACTGAGGCACGAACTGAATGTTTTTAGACTTGTTTCATGTGTTGATCAGTATCGGGAAAACTTGGGTGTTTGAATGCTCGATCGGAAAGTTTAACATTTTCTAATTATCTGGAATGTGATACAATAATTGGAATTCACAGGTAGTTATGAGATAACTCAATGAATGTTATAAACATAGCAGTTTAGTCTCACTTGATCGGTTGCCACGGAATTTTGATGTGATCAAAAGTCCGTCTCAATCACGTAGCGTACGCTGATACTCGTCGGGTAAACTTAATAGACAGCCTCACTCCATAGCCTCGACCAAGTGACTGTAGGAGAACCCCGTCGCCGAAAGCATCCGTCCGGGTGCTCGCGGTAGCGGTGTTCCGTCTTGGTGCACTTCGTCGACGGTATCGGGGGTGCGGCCGTCTACTGAAGTTTGCGACGAGCATTCGATCAGGATGTCGGGAATCTTGTTGAATTGCCCGACTTGATATTGAAAACAGTTTTCGGTAATGAGACTAAAATGCGGGGTTTATAATTGTTAGGCATGCGATGTCTAAGGAACTCATTTGATTAGGCATGCGATGTCTAAAGAGGTTGCGGATTCCAACTGTTGTAGTTTTACACTTTCTTTTCTGTGACCGTAAGTGTAATATGTGATATCGCCGGTTTCGTTGCTATATGTCAACGACAATTGGGATGCGCATATTTACTTACGTTGATGACATGTGATGTTATGTGTTGCTGGATATGTTATATTGGATCGTCGTGTTTGAATAGCGGGGGGGGATTTATGTGAGATGAGTGTTTTTCATTTTCATTCATGTAAAAACTTGTATGTAATATTCTTTTATTGGGGAACTTCCAGGTTGCGGAAGTTGTCACCTTTTGTATATTATTTACTTTTCCGCACTAGGATAGACCCAAGGAGGGGAGCACAAGTAACCGGGTTCTGGAGTCCAGAGGGAGACCAACTCGAGGAGTCGAGTCCGGGTCTCCTAACTCTAGAATTGGTAGGGTTGCTTGCCGCTCTCGTAGGGGTCTAGGGGTGTGGGTTTGGCTATTCATCACGACCGTGGAATCCGTGTTTTATACTGGCTCGTATTGAAAACACGGACGTCCTAGTATATCCAATATTTCATATGATTCTTCTGCTGCGATATCTGTGATGTGATCATGTGATGTTCTGTGATAGATACAGTATATAGTATATATGATATATTATATAGATGTTACTTATGTTTTACACCCGCGCTAGCCCTGCCCCGCTCTGCCGTTAGTTACCTAACCTAACGGTGCACGAGGGGACATCGAGGCGAATACGGATGGCATAAGTGTACGTCGTATTTATCTGTGATGTTTAGGTACTTAAATGATGGGACTTCATTAATGTGATTAATGAAAGTAAAAGAAACCTAAGATGTTGTAGAATCGAATTTCAAAATAAAACAGGTAGCTACAGTTCTTGCTTTGCACAGCGGTATATATGATATATCCTGCACCTTATTCGATGAGGAAAGGACCGAGATCCCTTCACCGGGAGTGACTCCTTTAGCAATAACTGGCTGATGCTACACACTCGGTTTGTCTTTTGATTGCTTTTAAGTGTTTTTGCTTTGCACAGTGATATATATGATATATCCCGCACCTCATTCGACGAGGAAAGGACCGACGATCCCTTCACCGGGAGTGACTCCTTTAGCAAAACTAGAAAAGCCTAAAAAACACTCCATTTCAAAATTCATTCGATCCTACAACGATATCAAGTTCATTACGCAATAGGTTTTCAGAAAAACCTGTCGTAGCCCTCCGTCATTTCAGATAAGTTGTATATGGTATTCGTGCTGCATTTGTTGGCTTTCGTCAAGGTGCAGTGTGCGGTAGCTATATGCTGCTTATCTGCCAGCATACGATGCGATTGGATTAGGGTAGTCGTGCGGCTTTGTTGGCTTTCGTCAAGGGTCGTGCGGGTGGGTTTAATTCAATCAAGAAATGTACGGGTTGAACTTGACTAGCGGGCTATGGTTTGTTGGCTTTCGTCGAGGTCATAGCACGTTAGGGGCAAAATATTATCGGGAATTTCAAATGTTGAAATTTGCAATGAGATTGCATACCTTCTATGAGATAGTTGGATCCCGATACCCGCTGCGAGTAATTGTTACTCCTGAGAGAGTTTTATACATTACAATTAGCCGATCAAGTAGGTGTCTAGAAAGGTGTTAACGAGGTCACGCCTCTGAGAAAATGAGGTTTACATTAATTAGGTTCATGCGAAAGCACGGGGGACCTCCCTCAAAGTACCGACACTGGCCTGGCTGAAAGATTGGCGAACTTGTAGTGTGTGTAATTAATCCCGGCTAGTCTTTCGTTTTAGGGTTTGAAGGAAGATTTGATAAAAAGCAGTGGGAGCCATCCTGATTAGATAAAATAATAACCAATCTATTCTTGCAAGAGCGCACGCTGAGTGTTTTCTTCTCTCTCTCTCCTGGTAGCGACCATATCACGCCTTAATCAAGATAATAATACGGATTATTGACCGAACCCGCTTGTTATACTGAGCTGGGGAACGTTGGTCCCGCTCCAACTTATAATTGTTATAAGACCGAGCAGGAAATTGGGGATTACCAGAATTCCCGTGCCGCCCAAACGAAGAGAGTGCATACTGATGCATCATCTTCGGGTGTGTTCATTACAAATAACTGTTTCTCTGTATCCTCTACGTCCTGCGTATGTGATACCAGATCAGGATCCCTGATATGTAATATGTTACATAGGGCTATAGAAAGGTAGAGGACTGAGAACGGGTGATAAGTTTCATGAGGCAGAAAACGGGGCAAGTGTTGCAGCCAAGTCTGTTGGTCACTGTCACCCTGTATTCCAAATACATTGATTCTGAACGAATGTTATTAGATACCGAACCTAATATACAAAATCATATCCATCTCTTTATTAGTAAAGAAATGATAAAATTTTGTATAGTTGGATAATGTTTTGAACATTTCCTATATCAAAAGTTGATCGTTTCAGGCACGTTATCTAAAAGCATTGACGTTCTAAATCAAACTACAGTTTCTTGTATACAGAACACACAAGAGGAAGAGTTCAGAAATGAACGGATCCTTCTTGAGACATTGTAGACTAGGTCATATCAATGCGACCCGACTAGCTAGAGTTACATAATGATGCATATTTAAATTAGTTTGAATTTACATCTTGTGAAACTCGCCAGTCATGTCACAAAGATAAGATGACCACAGCTCCGTTTACTGAAAACAGAGAAAGAGTTAGTAAACTCTTGGGATGATACATGATGATGTATGTAGGTCCCCTGTCTACAAATGCCAAGACCGGTTCTTTTTACTTCATTACATTCTCTGATAATCTCTCAAGATTCAGACATATGTTCCTGTTGAAACACAAGTCCGAACCTTTTGAGATATTCACAGAATATAAGCTAGAAGTAGAGAACCAATATACGGGTAAAAGTATTATGTCCTTTGATGAGATCAAGGAGGAGAATACTTGAGCACGGAATTCTTGGACTTTTCTAAAGGAGAATGAGATTCTCTCTCAGCATTACTCCTCCGTATACACCATAGCACGATGGTATATCGGGGCGGAGCAATCACACCCTATATGATAAGGTGTGCTCTATGATGAGTACTACTGAGTTACCTATTTCCTTTTTGGGAGTTATGCACTTGAGAAGCTGCATACCTATTGAATAGGGTTCGAATCAAATCAGTTACCTACCACTTCATATGTGATATGGAAAGGGAAAAGCCCATGTCTTAAGCTAGTTAAGATTTGGGGTTGTCCGGCCTATGTCTAAAAGCAAAATCCGGACAAACTCGAGGCAAGATCTGTTATGTAGAACTGGAAATGTTCCAGCTATACAAACTGCAGCTGATAATTTGAAAGAACCAAAGAGTTCAATAGTTACCAACGAACCTCGGCCTCTCCGCCGATCTAGTAGGGTTCCTCACCCACCTGATAGATACTTCGATTTCTCTATGACAGTGGGAGCGAGGATTGCATCATGAGATGATGACCCAACTAGTTTCGAGCTGGCCATCGAGAGTAAGACTCTGTAAGAATGGCTGGATGTTTATCGATCTGAGATGGAATCCTTATACACCAACAAAGTATGGACTTTGGTTGCTATATCTGAAGGGTTAAATCCCCATCAGAAGCAAGTATATCTTGAGAAGATTACTTGGTGTAGATGGAAAAGTTGAGAATTTCAAAGCTAGACTTGTTAAAGTTTTCGTCATTGACCAGGCGTGGATAATGATGAAACCTTTTTCCAGTATCTATGCTTAAGTCCATTCAGATCCTACTTGCCATGGCTACATACCATGACTACGATATCTGGTGGTTGGGTGTCATGACTGCATTTCTAAATGATGTTTTGGAAGACAGCGTCTAAAAGTACACAGCCAGAGGGCTTCGTAAACAGTGGGAGCAGCGGAAACGTGTGCAAGATGTTTTATAGGATAAAGCAGGCATCGCGGAGTTGGAACGTCTGTTTTGATGAATTAGTCAAAGAGTTTGACATCATCAAAATGGTAGATGAACCTTGTATAAACAAAAAGGTAGTAGGGAGTATGGTGGCAATTTTCGTAGAGTACGTGGATGACATACTCTTGATAGGGAAGGAGTTTCCTATGCTACGCTCGATCAATCTCCGCTTATCACAATGATTCTCCATATAGGATCAAAGTGATACCTCCTAAATCCTGGGTTTTGGATCTATGAGATAGATCTAAATAGATGTTAGGATACTCACTAGTTGTAGTGAGATGGTATCAATTGATCCTGGGAAGAATCACTGGAAGTGTTCCAGAGTGATAAAGACGACTGAATGTCAGTCACAGGCATTGTCTTTACCCTCAGTAAAGGGACGGTATGTTGGAAGAGTTCCAAGCTAGATACCGTGACATACTAGAAGATAAAGGCTGGATACATCGCTACTTAAGATGCTACCAAAGAGGCAGTCTGGGTGTATGTTGGTTCATGACATGAACTACGTTCCAACCATTGTGAGACAATGGAGTTGTGGCTTATGCCGAGGAACGCCGGTCCCATCAGTGATCCAGACATATTCTAAGGCAGTGTCACCTGATCATGGAGATGGTTGATCTCCAGGGTGATCAAGATTTGGAGATTAGACTCAGAGGACAACACAGCGGATCCACTCACAAAGGCCTGTTCCCAGAGAGAGATTTTTATGGGATGGTTGAGTATGAGATACTACAACCACTGCTATCAGATGGCCCTAGTGCAAGTGGGAGATTGTTAGTTATATGTATGCCCTAGAGGCCATTACTGTACATTGGATGTATATTGTAGTGGATGCTTGGACATATATAGGGAGGACTTTCTTGCTCGACATGATAGTATGCTATCTGGTTACTCTTTACCTTAACGTGTACACTGATTGTCTCTCTGTTACATGTTGGTAAAGCACTTAGGATGTGTGCTTGACTACCTGGACTATGATGTGGATCATACTAGTGGGGACATGGTAGTCCATAAGTACATCCTTCCAAGTCCCTAGTCGTGGGTGTATCGAGACGGGGCATCGATATACCAGAGTAGACTAGCGTATACCTTCTCGACCCATACAGATGGGCGATGGATGATCCCATATCCATTGGTGTTTGACATCAGAGATGATATACGGGTGCTCAGTAGAGACTGGGTACACTGGACGGACTCGCCGAGAACTCCCAGATGGTATTATACCTTACGTCAGATGGCAGTTCTCTGGTGACACTGGTACAGAGTAGTCTGTTAACCCGAGATCGTCATAGAGTCTTGTGTGATTCCCACTGTACTTTGATTTCCATCTTACCACGTCCAAGAGGGCGTGCAAAACGGTGGTTTTTGGGTACAGTCCCGAGTCACATGGAGGCAATGAGCGATAGGAGGGGATTCGTCTCTCCCGGTATAGGGAGTTGATATTGCGCTATGTTCGATTGGCTATAACCGGAAATCCCTGGCCAGGGTTTCTGAGATTTACTGGTAAGTGTTACCAGTAGTTTCTCGAACTGTTATAGACCTCATATCGACACGACTTATCGAGCTATTGGGGTCTGACGTTTACCACCCCTAGGCGAGATATGCGACATATCAGACGATCAGACCGGACTGTACGGTAGTGTTACTGGTTGGATTCACTGGAGTGTGAGCGGGCTTGCTCGTCGATCTTCTGATCGCTCAATACCCGGGTGGCCGTTACGTTTAGCAGACCGCTTGCGGCTTGTGGGTGTTTGATATGATCATCATCTGCTGCCGGCGTATTGATGAGTCTTTAGAGTCCTACACAGAGGTTTCCTGGCTCAAGCGAAACGAAATAGGAGCGCATATGAGATATGTGCGGGACCGAGAATAATGCGTGTATGTGATACCGTATTCTATTCTCGCGATGAATGTATCGAATGGTTATATGCGATATAACCTAGTTATCGAATCGAGGGTTGATTCGATAAGCCGATACATTGGATACTAGTCGGTTATATGCGATATGACCGGATCGTTAAATCAAGTGTTGATTTGATGATTTAATGCATAATTATATATTTGATATATTACTTTGCATTAACTAGTATTGGTTCACTTTAATGGATTTTCTCACTTGTTAGTGCACATTGAATATATATGATATATTTTTTGTGCACAAGATTGTATCATGTTTGATGATACATGCTAGTTTGGGTTTGTGTAAAGAATTAAACCATGGTTACTTAAGTGGTTAGGGTTTCATTTCCTTTTCTCATTGATTTAACTATTTATTCTTTTTGGAAAAATATTTAGCATAATGCAAAATGGTGGCTTTCTTTGGATGCATGTTGAAGCTTCATGAAGCTTTGACCAAGTGACCATTTTGTCTCCATGCTTAACCCTAACCATTCCCACTAACCATGATTTATTCTCTACACTTGACCATGGTTGAGACATGATAAGTATTCTTATTATTTTCTTTTTAGAAAATAACTTATCATATATTATCTTCTTCTTCTTCATCTTCTTCAAAAAGAAAAAGCTTGCCTCATCAATGGCAACTTGATGAAATGAGTGAGAAATCCAATTCTAAAGTGGACCCACCTCCTATTTCTTCATCCTCTATCTCTTGCCAAGTAGTAAAGTGTGTTTTCTTCACAAGTTTCATGACTTGGTGAAGTGGGAGCTTGATCTTGTGATGCCTCGACGTAGATCATCTTCGGCACGAAGCCGACGACCTTGCCCGCCCATTTCTCCGATGAAGCCGACGCTAGAGCCCGGGATTTCATTTGGACAGCGGAGAGGACTTCATCACGGAGCCGTGGAGGTGGAGGACCGGATCTACAAAGGTTGTATTTCCGTACTCTTAGTTAAAGTAGTTAACTAGTTGCTTTGTCGCCTAAACTTCTAGCCAACGATCCGTAGTCGGGTTTCTCGGCACCGTAATTTTTGAAATTGGCATGGTTGATGCCTTGTGAGACCTCTTGAGAGTGCCTAGGAACCCTACAGTGGTATCAGAGCCTAGCTAGAGCCTTAGGCGATGCGTAGACGGAATTAGAAGTCCGATCGAACCGAAACCCAAACCCTAAAATGCTCTCTGTACATTTTTGAAATTCGTGGATTTTTGTGAATTAAAAATATGCAGAAAAGTAAGCAGGAAAAACTAAGAATTACTGTGAAGTTTGGGCCCCTAATTCCATAATTCGACCGCGGAACCGCGGCCAAACCAGGGGTTTGGCGGCGCTTCCGCGGCCCAAATTTGGACTTAGTCCCTCAAATTTCATATATTTATTCTTAGGTCCTTTCTTGGCAATTTTTTATGTGAATTTTTTAATTCCACTCAAGTGTTGAGTTTTCTAGGGTTTTATTGGGGATTCGTTAATTTGATCGGATAATTTAACTTCGTTTATGTTTTTCCGGATATTTTAGAAACTGTTAAAAAGTTCGAACGGATATAAATACCCACTTTTTCCCCTGCCGGGAAATTTCCAAGTGTTGGATTTTTTCCATGGTTTAAAGACGTTCTAAGTAGTGCAAGTAACGCGATGGACCCTCTAGAAGACAACAAACCTTAACTCGATTATGTGACCGTCTTGAACTGCCCTTTGAACTTTCGGCTTTGGGGCAGTACGGCGTGCCACATGTGAGGCGTTGGCTTGACCCTTCTACGGCTGGACCGTTGGTACTGAGGCACGAACTGAATGTTTTTAGACTTGTTTCATGTGTTGATCAGTATCGGGAAAACTTGGGTGTTTGAATGCTCGATCGGAAAGTTTAACATTTTCTAATTATCTGGAATGTGATACAATAATTGGAATTCACAAGTAGTTATGAGATAACTCAATGAATGTTATAAACATAGCAGTTTAATCTCACTTGATCGGTTGCCACGGAATTTTGATGTGATCAAAAGTCCGTCGCAATCACGTAGCGTACGCTGATACTCGCCGGGTAAACTTAATAGACAGCCTCACTCCATAGCCTCGACCAAGTGACTGTAGGAGAACCCCGTCGCCGAAAGCATCCGTCCGGGTGCTCGCGGTAGCGGTGTTCCGTCTTGGTGCACTTCGTCGACGGTATCGGGGGTGCGGCCGTCTATTGAAGTTTGCGACGAGCATTCGATCAGGATGTCGGGAATCTTGTTGAATTGCCCGACTTGATATTGAAAAGAGTTTTCGGTAATGAGACTAAAATGCGGGGTTTATAATTGTTAGGCATGCGATGTCTAAGGAACTCATTTGATTAGGCATGCGATGTCTAAAGAGGTTGCGGATTCCAACTGTTGTAGTTTTACACTTTCTTTTCTGTGACCGTAAGTGTAATATGTGATATCGCCGGTTTCGTTGCTATATGTCAACGACAATTGGGATGCGCATATTTACTTACGTTGATGACATGTGATGTTATGTGTTGCTGGATATGTTATATTGGATCGTCGTGTTTGAATAGCCGGGGGGGTTTTATGTGAGATGAGTGTTTTTCATTTTCATTCATGTAAAAACTTGTATGTAATATTCTTTTATTGGGGAACTTCCAGGTTGCGGAAGTTGTCACCTTTTGTATATTATTTACTTTTCCGCACTAGGATAGACCCAAGGAGGGGAGCACAAGTAACCGGGTTCTGGAGTCCAGAGGGAGACCAACTCGAGGAGTCGAGTCCGGGTCTCCTAACTCTAGAATTGGTAGGGTTGCTTGCCGCTCTCGTAGGGGTCTAGGGGTGTGGGTTTGGCTATTCATCACGACCGTGGAATCCGTGTTTTATACTGGCTCGTATTGAAAACACGGACGTCCTAGTATATCCAATATTTCATATGATTCTTCTGCTGCGATATATGTGATGTGATCATGTGATGTTCTGTGATAGATACAGTATATAGTATATATGATATATTATATAGACGTTACTTATGTTTTACACCCGCGCTAGCCCTGCCCCGCTCTGCCGTTAGTTACCTAACCTAACGGTGCACGAGGGGACATCGAGGCGAATACGGATGGCATAAGTGTACGTCGTATTTATCTGTGATGTTTAGGTACTTAAATGATGGGAATTCATTAATGTGATTAATGAAAGTAAAAGAAACCTAAGATGTTGTAGAATCGAATTTCAAAATAAAACAGGTAGCTACAGTTCTTGCTTTGCACAGCGGTATATATGATATATCCTGCACCTTATTCGATGAGGAAAGGACCGAGATCCCTTCACCGGGAGTGACTCCTTTAGCAATAACTGGCTGATGCTACACACTCGGTTTGTCTTTTGATTGCTTTTAAGTGTTTTTGCTTTGCACAGTGATATATATGATATATCCCGCACCTCATTCGACGAGGAAAGGACCGACGATCCCTTCACCGGGAGTGACTCCTTTAGCAAAACTAGAAAAGCCTAAAAAACACTCCATTTCAAAATTCATTCGATCCTACAACGATATCAAGTTCATTACGCAATAGGTTTTCAGAAAAACCTGTCGTAGCCCTCCGTCATTTCAGATAAGTTGTATATGGTATTCGTGCTGCATTTGTTGGCTTTCGTCAAGGTGCAGTGTGCGGTAGCTATATGCTGCTTATCTGCCAGCATACGATGCGATTGGATTAGGGTAGTCGTGCGGCTTTGTTGGCTTTCGTCAAGGGTCGTGCGGGTGGGTTTAATTCAATCAAGAAATGTACGGGTTGAACTTGACTAGCGGGCTATGGTTTGTTGGCTTTCGTCGAGGTCATAGCACGTTAGGGGCAAAATATTATCGGGAATTTCAAGTGTTGAAATTTGCAATGAGATTGCATACCTTCTATGAGATAGTTGGATCCCGATACCCGCTGCGAGTAATTGTTACTCCTGGGAGAGTTTTATACATTACAATTAGCCGATCAAGTAGGTGTCTAGAAAGGTGTTAACGAGGTTACGCCTCTGGGAAAACGAGGTTTACATTAATTAGGTTCGTGCGAAAGCACGGGGGACCTCCCTCAAAGTACCGACACTGGCCTGGCTGAAAGATTGGCGAACTTGTAGTGTGTGTAATTAATCCCGGCTAGTCTTTCCTTTTAGGGTTTGAAGGAAGATTTGATAAAAAGCAGTGGGAGCCATCCTGATTAGATAAAATAATAACCAATCTATTCTTGCAAGAGCGCACGCTGAGTGTTTTCTTCTCTCTTTCTCTTGGTAGCGACCATATCACGCCTTAATCAAGATAATAATACGGATTATTGACCGAACCCGCTTGTTATACTGAGCTGGGGAACGTTGGTCCCGCTCCAACTTATAATTGTTATAAGACCGAGCAGGAAATTGGGGATTACCAGAATTCCCGTGCCGCCCAAACGAAGAGAGTGCATACTGATGCATCATCTTCGGGTGTGTTCATTACAAATAACTGTTTCTCTGTATCCTCTACGTCCTGAGTATGTGATACCAGATCAGGATCCCTGATATGTAATATGTTACATAGGGCTATAGAAAGGTAGAGGACTGAGAACGGGTGATAAGTTTCATGAGGCAGAAAACGGGGCAAGTGTTGCAGCCAAGTCTGTTGGTCACTGTCACCCTGTATTCCAAATACATTGATTCTGAACGAATGTTATTAGATACCGAACCTAATATACAAAATCATATCCATCTCTTTATTAGTAAAGAAATGATAAAATTTTGTATAGTTGGATAATGTTTTGAACATTTCCTATATCAAAAGTTGATCGTTTCAGGCACGTTATCTAAAAGCATTGACGTTCTAAATCAAACTACAGTTTCTTGTATGCAGAACATACAAGAGGAAGAGTTCAGAAATGAACGGATCCTTCTTGAGACATTGTAGACTAGGTCATATCAATACGACCCGACTAGCTAGAGTTACATAATGATGCATATTTAAATTAGTTTGAATTTACATCTTG
The DNA here is from genome assembly GCA_030015575.1 of Agapanthus africanus. Lineage (NCBI taxonomy): Eukaryota > Viridiplantae > Streptophyta > Magnoliopsida > Asparagales > Amaryllidaceae > Agapanthus > Agapanthus africanus. Next base: position 543,153,118 of record JASDDO010000019.1, read on the forward strand.
TGAAACTCGCCAGTCATGTCACAAAGATAAGATGACCACAGCTCCGTTTACTGAAAACAGAGAAAGAGTTAGTAAACTCTTGGGATGATACATGATGATGTATGTAGGTCCCCTGTCTACAAATGCCAAGACCGGTTCTTTTTACTTCATTACATTCTCTGATAATCTCTCAAGATTCAGACATATGTTCCTGTTGAAACACAAGTCCGAACCTTTTGAGATATTCACAGAATATAAGCTAGAAGTAGAGAACCAATATACGGGTAAAAGTATTATGTCCTTTGATGAGATCAAGGAGGAGAATACTTGAGCACGGAATTCTTGGACTTTTCTAAAGGAGAATGAGATTCTCTCTCAGCATTACTCCTCCGTATACACCATAGCACGATGGTATATCGGGGCGGAGCAATCACACCCTATATGATAAGGTGTGCTCTATGATGAGTACTACTGAGTTACCTATTTCCTTTTTGGGAGTTATGCACTTGAGAAGCTGCATACCTATTGAATAGGGTTCGAATCAAATCAGTTACCTACCACTTCATATGTGATATGGAAAGGGAAAAGCCCATGTCTTAAGCTAGTTAAGATTTGGGGTTGTCCGGCCTATGTCCAAAAGCAAAATCCGGACAAACTCGAGGCAAGATCTGTTATGTAGAACTGGAAATGTTCCAGCTATACAAACTGCAGCTGATAATTTGAAAGAACCAAAGAGTTCAATAGTCACCAACGAACCTCGGCCTCTCCGCCGATCTAGTAGGGTTCCTCACCCACCTGAGAGATACTTCGATTTCTCTATGACAGTGGGAGCGAGGATTGCATCATGAGATGATGACCCAACTAGTTTCGAGATGGCCATCGAGAGTAAGACTCTGTAAGAATGGCTGGATGTTTATCGATCTGAGATGGAATCCTTATACACCAACAAAGTATGGACTTTGGTTGCTATATCTGAAGGGTTAAATCCCCATCAGGAGCAAGTATATCTTGAGAAGATTACTTGGTGTAGATGGAAAAGTTGAGACTTTCAAAGCTAGACTTGTTAAAGTTTTCGTCATTGACCAGGCGTGGATAATGATGAAACCTTTTTCCAGTATCTATGCTTAAGTCCATTCAGATCCTACTTGCCATGGCTACATACCATGACTACGATATCTGGTGGTTGGGTGTCATGACTGCATTTCTAAATGATGTTTTGGAAGACAGCGTCTATAAGTACACAGCCAGAGGGCTTCGTAAACAGTGGGAGCAGCGGAAACGTGTGCAAGATGTTTTATAGGATAAAGCAGGCATCGCGGAGTTGGAACGTCTGTTTTGATGAATTAGTCAAAGAGTTTGACATCATCAAAATGGTAGATGAACCTTGTATAAACAAAAAGGTAGTAGGGAGTATGGTGGCAATTCTCGTAGAGTACGTGGATGACATACTCTTGATAGGGAAGGAGTTTCCTATGCTACGCTCGATCAATCTCCGCTTATCACAATGATTCTCCATATAGGATCAAAGTGATACCTCCTAAATCCTGGGTTTTGGATCTATGAGATAGATCTAAATAGATGTTAGGATACTCACTAGTTGTAGTGAGATGGTATCAATTGATCCTGGGAAGAATCACTGGAAGTGTTCCAGAGTGATAAAGACGACTGAATGTCAGTCACAGGCATTGTCTTTACCCTCAGTAAAGGGACGGTATGTTGGAAGAGTTCCAAACTAGATACCGTGACATACTAGAAGATAAAGGCTGGATACATCGCTACTTAAGATGCTACCAAAGAGGCAGTCTGGGTGTATGTTGGTTCATGACATGAACTACGTTCCAACCATTGTGAGACAATGGAGTTGTGGCTTATGCCGAGGAACGCCGGTCCCATCAGTGATCCAGACATATTCTAAGGCAGTGTCACCTGATCATGGAGATGGTTGATCTCCAGGGTGATCAAGATTTGGAGATTAGACTCAGAGGACAACACAGCGGATCCACTCACAAAGGCCTGTTCCCAGAGAGAGATTTTTATGGGATGGTTGAGTATGAGATACTACAACCACTGCTATCAGATGGCCCTAGTGCAAGTGGGAGATTGTTAGTTATATGTATGCCCTAGAGGCCATTACTGTACATTGGATGTATATTGTAGTGGATGCTTGGACATATATAGGGAGGACTTTCTTGCTCGACATGATAGTATGCTATCTGGTTACTCTTTACCTTAACGTGTACACTGATTGTCTCTCTGTTACATGTTGGTAAAGCACTTAGGATGTGTGCTTGACTACCTGGACTATGATGTGGATCATACTAGTGGGGACATGGTAGTCCATAAGTACATCCTTCCAAGTCCCTAGTCGTGGGTGTATCGAGACGGGGCATCGATATACCAGAGTAGACTAGCGTATACCTTCTCGACCCATACAGATGGGCGATGGATGATCCCATATCCATTGGTGTTTGACATCAGAGATGATATACGGGTGCTCAGTAGAGACTGGGTACACTGGACGGACTCGCCGAGAACTCCCAGATGGTATTATACCTTACGTCAGATGGCAGTTCTCTGGTGACACTGGTACAGAGTAGTCTGTTGACCCGAGATCGTCATAGAGTCTTGTGTGGTTCCCACTGTACTTTGATTTCCATCTTACCACGTCCAAGAGGGCGTGCAAAACGGTGGTTTTTGGGTACAGTCCCGAGTCACATGGAGGCAATGAGCGATAGGAGGGGATTCGTCTCTCCCGGTATAGGGAGTTGATATTGCGCTGTGTTCGATTGGCTATAACCGGAAATCCCTGGCCAGGGTTGCTGAGATTTACTTGTAAGTGTTACCAGTAGTTTCTCGAACTGTTATAGACCTCATATCGACACGACTTATCGAGCTATTGGGGTCTGACGTTTACCATCCCTAGGCGAGATATGCGACATATCAGACGATCAGACCGGACTGTACGGTAGTGTTACTGGTTGGATTCACTGGAGTGTGAGCGGGCTTGCTCGTCGATCTTCTGATCGCTCAATACCCGGGTGGCCGTTACGTTTAGCAGACCGCTTGCGGCTTGTGGGTGTTTGATATGATCATCATCTGCTGCCGGCGTATTGACGAGTCTTTAGAGTCCTACACAGAGGTTTCCTGGCTCAAGCGAAACGAAATAGGAGCGCATATGAGATATGTGCGGGACCGAGAATAATGCGTGTATGTGATACCGTATTCTATTCTCGCGATGAATGTATCGAATGGTTATATGCGATATAACCTAGTTATCGAATCGAGGGTTGATTCGATAAGCCGATACATTGGATACTAGTCGGTTATATGCGATATGACCGGATCGTTAAATCAAGTGTTGATTTAATGATTTAATGCATAATTATATATTTGATATATTACTTTGCATTAACTAGTATTGGTTCACTTTAATGGATTTTCTCACTTGTTAGTGCACATTGAATATATATGATATATTTTTTGTGCACAAGATTGTATCATGTTTGATGATACATGCTAGTTTGGGTTTGTGTAAAGAATTAAACCATGGTTACTTAAGTGGTTAGGGTTTCATTTCCTTTTCTCATTGATTTATCTATTTATTCTTTTTGGAAAAATATTTAGCATAATGCAAAATGGTGGCTTTCTTTGGATGCATGTTGAAGCTTCATGAAGCTTTGACCAAGTGACCATTTTGTCTCCATGCTTAACCCTAACCATTCCCACTAACCATGATTTATTCTCTACACTTGACCATGGTTGAGACATGATAAGTATTCTTATTATTTTCTTTTTAGAAAATAACTTATCATATATTATCTTCTTCTTCTTCATCTTCTTCAAAAAGAAAAAGCTTGCCTCATCAATGGCAACTTGATGAAATGAGTGAGAAATCCAATTCTAAAGTGGACCCACCTCCTATTTCTTCATCCTCTATCTCTTGCCAAGTAGTAGAGTGTGTTTTCTTCACAAGTTTCATGACTTGGTGAAGTGGGAGCTTGATCTTGTGATGCCTCGACGTAGATCATCTTCGGCACGAAGCCGACGACCTTGCCCGCCCATTTCTCCGATGAAGCCGACGCTAGAGCCCGGGATTTCATTTGGACAGCGGAGAGGACTTCATCACGGAGCCGTGGATGTGGAGGACCGGATCTACAAAGGTTGTATTTCCGTACTCTTAGTTAAAGTAGTTAACTAGTTGCTTTGTCGCCTAAACTTCTAGCCAACGATCCGTAGTCGGGTTTCTCGGCACCGTAATTTTTTAAATTGGCATGGTTGATGCCTTGTGAGACCTCTTGAGAGTGCCTAGGAACCCTACACTAGGAACCCTACAAAGTCGACGTTAGACACCCCACATGATGCGGGGAGACGGAATAGGTAAAACAATCATTTTGTTTAAACTAACATCGACTAACTTTACGGATCTTTGCTAAACCCTAACTAACAACTATCTAGAAGTGATTAGCTACTATGATAGATGATTATACCTAGAGATTCAAGTCTTTCTTGTCCTTGTAGTTCACCTCCTCGTCGGCCTCCTTGATGTGATAGAAGATCCACCCGAGAGCTCCTTCTCCAAGCTTTAACTTCTCACTTGAGATAACTAGGTGGCTATGAGTGCTAATCAAAGTAACCTAGAGGATATAGAAGAGAATTAGGGATCTATTAGTCTTGCTAACCCTAGAATCTCAACACATGAGAGGATTAGGGTTAGGTCTTTGAAGAGAGAGAGCTTGAGGAAAGAGAAGGTGTGAGTGAAAATGAAATGAATAATATCTCATTTGTGAATATATGAAGCATGATATCTAAAATGAATAACATATGATAATATCAACCATGCTTCATTAACTCACTATGTGTGAATCATCTCATGAGTCATTAAGCAATAAATGCTTCATTAACTCATTTGGATGAATCACTTCATGAGTCACTAATCCATTTAATGCAAATTCCACCTAAGCTCTCCACCTCATCTTTCTTCTAGAAGTTTCTCGACAAATTACGAGAATGCCCCTCCCATCCGTGAAAACACAGAAATACTGAGACTGTATAAATCCAATAATCCAATACTAGAATCTGGCTTAAACTAAAACTCGCTAGTAAAAACTGTCTGAACATCGTACGTGCATAAATACACGTATGTGTCCGAACCCTGTCGTAAAACCATACGACCTCTATCTCGTTTCGCCTGAAGCAGGGAAACTCTCTGTGTGGGACTCTAAAGACTTGACACTACGCTGGCAGTGGATTTAACCACAGGCCGCAAGCGGTACTAGCTGTACGTAACGGTCCCCAGGTAGATGTCGATAAGAAGGCCGATGAGAAAACCCATCCGAACTCCTACTGAGCCTGATGTGACAATCTCCGTACAGTCCGGTCTGTTCGTCTAAGACTATCGCATATCGGGCCTAGGGTGGCGGCAAGCGTCAGTCCCCTATTAGCGGTATAAGTCGTGTCGGAGTGAAGCCCATTACACCTTGAGAACCTACTGGAAATCATACCAGTAAATCTCGTTTTCCTGACCAGGGACTTTGCGTAATGGCTCTCCATACACAGCGCGATATCAACTCCCAATACCGGGAGAGACAAATCCTATCTAACTGCCACTGCCTCCAAGTGCTTCGGGACTGCACCCAACTGCTACCTGTTTGCACGACTCCTTTGAGCCGTGTTAGGGTAGCAATCTAAGAACAGTGGGAACACACTCGAGACGAAGCAGCAGTGTCAAGTCTGCGGACTATGCTCTACTCATGTCACCTGAGAACTGTTAACTGACGACGGGTATAATACCAACCAACAGTTCCCTGCGAGTCCTGTCCGGTGTACCCGTAACCCAACGAGCACCTGTATACTATCCCCAGTACAACGTACTAATGGCTGTGAGACAGACCATTTCCCCTGCTGGGATGAGAAGCGTACACACTAGTCTACTCCGGAGTATCGATGCCCTGTCTCGATAATCCTACGACTAGGGACCTGAAAAAAAGATGTGCTTGTAGACTACCCAGCCCCCACTAGTGTGACTGCTATCACAACGCTGGTAGTCAAGCAAGATCCTAAAGGCTCTATCAATATGTATTCACGATATACTAACATATACACATATTAAGATAGATATAAACCAAGTAGCATACTACTATGTTTAGCGAGACTGTTAATATAACTGTGAATATCCCAAGCTTCCATTAAGTAATATACAAGCTAGTATGATACAATAATGGCCCCTAGGGCATATACACTAACATCAAGTACATATCCTAACGGTTTTATCAACATGTGAGAGTAAGACAGTAAAGAATACTAGTCAACATGATAAAATAAAGAGTAACCAGATAGCATACTATCATATCGAGTAAGAAAGTCCTTTATATATATGTCCAAGTATCCACTATAATATACATTACATGTACAATAATGACCTCTACGGCATACATATTCCCAACAAAGACAAGGCAAAATCTAGAATCGAGCTATCTGCTTCATTTCTTTGTCTAAAACCAAAACCTCCATGGATAGTATAAAACCCACTACGACTAGTACCTATATGTCCATTGAGATCACCACCAATAAATAAATTCTCCCCACTAGCTCTCTTTTGCACCATCTCGTCTAAATTCTCACAGAATAGACGCTTACTAGCATCATTAAGATCTATCTGTGGTGCATAAGCACTAATAATATTAAAAATCTCCCCATCTAGAATAAACTTAACAAGTAAAATTTTATCATCTTTTCTCCTAATCTCAACTACATTCTCAAGCAACCGTCTATCTATGATTACGCCTGTCCCATTACGATTTTTATCTCTCCCCGTATACCAAAACTTATAATTTCAAGGTTTTATGACTCTACCCATTTCACATACCCACTTAATTTTTTGCATACACATAATGCCAACTCTCCTCCTAATTATCAACTCCACTAATTTTGTCAGTATACCCGTAAGGGAACCTATGTTCCAAGAATGTAGACGGATCTTATGGAACTCTTGTTTATTTGTCATTACACCCGGGGTCCGATATAGCGCGCCGTTTCTGGACGGCGACCTAAAAGCCCTTGCATGCTTAACGCTACACTCGGGATCCGATATAGCGCGTCGCTGAGTAAGGGACGCCCCAATAATATTTTTATTATGGTTCATGTCATAGAATATGGGAAAGTTTTACGTTGGCTGTCACAAAGCTACCACAAGTCTCACCCTTTCTCATCCATACTAGGGACCAGCAACGGTGGGTTTTACCTTATTCTAATTAGTCGTGGAAAAATAATTCTCTCTTTTTTTCCTTCAGCGGCCATCAGTTTTTTCCCCTAGGCATAGGGTTTGTAGATTCGATTTGCTAGCAGTTTATCTTGATAAGATGCTGCTATTATGAAGGAGAAGAATGTGAAGTGTAGCTCAGTAAAACTGCAATTTATTCTGTTCAGTTTCCAGGTCCAGTGTGCAACTTGTCTCCTCACTGTTAAATTTGCTAAATTGATGGAAAGGGTTTTTGATGAGCTGCTGCTGCTGCACGAGAGAGTTTGTTTGTTACATAAACCAATCTTATCACTGTGTAAAATCCTACAATATCTCCAACGCTTACAACTATATCAAGAAAAAAGAGGCCGAGTTCTGCCCTTTTTATCAGAAAAATTATAATAATTTAACAATGTTTACAACTGTATCACACATCATATGTAAGATGAGCCATCTTCAAATTAGATATAACAACAAATTCTGCTGGTATCTCAAATACAAAACAAGATAACAAAAGCAATAAACCAAATGGAAAATGAATCCAAGACCTGCAAGGCATCCAGGCAAAGAGCTGAGATAGAGTGTAAAAATATCCGGCCAGTCCTCGGGCAATTTGTGGGTCCCAAAGTGTCATTTCTTTCTTTTTCATGATCCGACTCGAGTGACCAGCGCCACTTCAACTATGCTTACTCATATTATCCACAACTTCTTGAACTAGAGCATGAAGGGCATATCGTCGAGACACATTCCGAGCCAATCAACAAATAACCTCACAAGAGATCGAGAGAAAGACGCTTCCAAATCTCAAGCAGCAGCCAGAGCTTCACCTTCTTCCCCCAACTGAATTTACCATCCCCCCCCCCACCCCCCCCCCACCCCCCCAGCCCCAAGATGGCTTTAACCACATACAACTTATGTATACCATTTTGTGAACAAAAAGCAGAAAAGAGATCACCAGTAGTCATTGCAAGAACAAGCTCCTCCTTCAAAATGGTGAAACCTACTAGCATCTCTCACAACTATCCTTCTGCTAACAATCTCAGACACCATCTTCATAAACAAGTGACAGTCCTCACAAACCCTCAAGTTCTTAATCACCACAATCTCAACCCCAGCCTCAGTACTCAACAACCCAAAAGCGACAGCCAACTTCTCACTATGAAACCCCACAACCTTCACATTCTCAACACTCCCTTGTTTATTATTCACCAAACCCTCCAACTTTTTAACCATCTCATAAATTCTCTTATAAAGTTGATGAGAATGATCATCTGCCATAAACAAATGAACCTTCCCCTTGAGCTCAACATAGCTATATCCTGGTTCCTTTTTCAGCCCTCTCTTTTTCATCAACATTCGAATTCTCGCAACACCGTCCAGTTTTCCAGCATTTAAGTAAATATTCGTTAACAGAACATAGTATCCCACATTCATCGGCTCGATATTAACTAGACGATCAAATGCCAACTCCCCAAGCTGTACGTTATTATGGATCTTGCAAGAACCCAAGAGCGCGCCCCAAACTCCTCCGTCGGGCTCAACACGCATCGATCCGATTAGCTCCAACGCCTCATCGAGCCTGCCGGCTCGGCCTAATAAATCAACCATACAAGCATAGTGCTCACACCTCGGTCTAATGCCAAACTTTTTCTCCATGTTTGAAAAGTGATACAACCCTTCATCGGTCAGTCCAGAATGGCTACAAGCCGACAGCACGCTCACCATTAAAACCCCATCAGGCAAAACCCCGGATTCTACCATCCTCTCAAAATGCCCCAACGCGATTCTTCCTTCCCCGTGCGCTCCGTATCCCGCTATAATCGCCGTCCAAGAAACCAGGGTTTTCTCTCGCATTTCATCGAATATCTCCCTCGCCCTTCTCAAATCCCCACACCTAGCGTGCATATTGATCAACGCGTTTTTCAAATACACGTTCCCACTAAATTCTTGGTTGCCTCCAACATCACACTCGATCTCACGCCCTAGTGCTCTCGCGCCAAGATTCGCGCACGCAGACAGCACAGACACCAGCGTGACCGCATCAGGCCTAACCCGCTCTGATCTCCTAATCTCATCATACATCTCCAGCACCTTGGGCGCAAGCCCGTTCTGAGCGTAGCAAGAAACCATGGCATTATAGGAGACGAGATCTTTCTGCTCATCGCCCATTTCATCAAACACCTTTCTTGCGAGCTCAACCTCCCCGCACTTTGCATAGCAGCTCAATACGCAGTTCGCGACCGCGGTGTCCCCCTGGCAGAAGCCGGAGCGGAACAAGAAGCCGTGGGCCGCGTACGGGGACGGCAGGCCAGGGAGGAGCGACAGGACGGTAACCGAGTTAACAGGGGGACCAGAATCGACCATTTTGCGGAACAGAGACAATGCGGAGGGCGTAAAGCCGTGGGAGGCGTAGCCGGCGATGAGGGTATTGTAGCAGACGAGGAGGCTGGAGAGGGGGGCGTTCTGATCTTGGAGGAGGCGGAGGGCGGAGGGGAGGAGGGAGGGGTGGCGGGAGTAGGAGGAGACGAGGGAGGAGAGGGAGAAGGGGTTGGGATGGAGGGAGTTGAGCTTGAGGAGGTGGGAGTGGAGTTGGGGGAGGAGGGAGGGGGAGAGGAGGGCGGCGGAGCGGAGGAGGGAAGGGAAGGTGAAGGGGTCGGGCCGGGGGTTCGGCGGGTGGAGCATGAGGCGGTAGACGGCGAGGGCGACACGGTGGCGGCTGCCGGCGGTCAGGGATCGGAGATGGGCGTTCCATGAGTGGGTTGTGGGGTTTGAGGGGAGCCTGACGCCTTCTTCAAGATGGTGTTTAGCTTGGCTTGTTGGGAGTTTGAGGGGAAGGTACTGTCTGATCATGGAATTGGCGGAAATGGGTTTGTTTTCTGTGAAATGGATCCCAGTTTGAAAAACGAGGTGTGGGGGTGGGACGGGCCCGCAGCCCACACTTTAATTTCTTCTCTTGCTTCTCCACATATATGACGGACAGGCCTGGCATAGGGAACAAACTTCGTGTGTGTGTGTGTTGGGGGTTGCTCGGTGATAGGAAAAAGACTCCTTTAATCTAAATATTTACAACTTTTTGGATACATAAGAATATCAAGGTGGCAAAAGGGCCGGTCCAAAGCCTGTCGGGCTTCATTGGTCAATGGGCCGGGCCAAGCCCGGTTGATCGGGATTCGGGTCACAAAGCCACAACAACCATAATTTGATTTCAAGCCACTCATAATTTGATTCTCCACAAAGCCACACAGACGGGTAACTCAAATAAAAAAACATTGATTCCCCACCCACCCCCACAAAGCCACAACAACCATAATTTGATTTCCCAAGTACAAATCAATTCAAGTGTAGCCCAACCATTACTGAAAAAAAAGAACCATGAAAGAAGGCAGGTAATGATTCAAACAAGCAGCGATCATAGGATATAAAACAAAATAATGGGATCTACACTTTCAAAAAATAGAATGTTGATCGCTCAATTAAGAGATCGAGAGACCATCACTTAAGGACTAGAGCTCCCCATACCTTTGTTAATGAGTTGCGATATTGCCAAACATTTATTTGATAAATCCACATCAAAACTCATGTATGGATAAATTAACCCCAACTAATCAGCCTTTGATTTTTGTTTTTTAATGTTAGGGGCTTGGGGGGATTAGTCAATATTTTGCTTTCCCTTTTTCACTGTTTCTGACTGAGATGATAAATTGTGTGAGGCGGCAGCTGCAAAAAAGTCTGGCAATATCGCCACAAGTTTTGGTGTGGATATTGGCATCTGCATAAAAAGACAAAAATTAAATATTGATGTAGTTGGGGTTAATTTTTTCCATACACAAGTTTTGATGTGGATTTATTAATTAAAAGTTTGCCAATATCGCCACCCTTAACAAATTACATAAAAAATAAGAAAACATCCTATTAAGAGAAAGACTAAAAACAAACAAAGTATTAAAAATTGTTTTATTAATATAATTTTGTTACAAGTTAACCAAGATGAAAGAAGAAGTAACAAAAGATGAAAGAAGAAGTAAAGGGAGAGAAGAAAAGGACCATGGGCATCTAGGCTTGATGACTTAGAGCCCCCGTTTTCATAGTTATTAATATTTTATGATTACGATGCACACGATACGATATAATTGGATTCTGATACATATCGGACCTCTGTATCGGAAAAACTATCGTATCGTACTATATACGTGCTAGAGTAGTTGTATATGCCATTACACATTCAATTCAATTCTTATAATATTTGTTAAATATTAATATGATTTTATAGTTGCACTAATAGTTATTTATTGTAAGTTGATGTTGCACACTCTACGGGGTTTGTAGAGAGACGGAATTTACGAAAAACGAGTTTTTGGCATGGAATATCAACAAGCAACCCCTAAGAACCACCATAAGCCCTATCTAGCAAAAAACATCATAGGATTTAATCTACTTGGATGATGATTATACCTATAAGATCGAGTCCTTCGGGTCTTCAAAGTTCTCTTCCTTAGCTCCTAATCCGTCGGGATCGAGTTTGGTCGTTGGTCTCCTCGTGTCAAAAACGATCCATCCGAGAGTTTGTGGTTAAGACTTCAACTTCAAAAATGAAGTGACTAAATGATCTCGTTTGCAAATCTCGGTTATTTAGAGGACGTAGAGAGTCTTAATTAGATTTTTCTATCTCTAAAACCCTATGGTTCTCAACACATGAGAGGGATTAGGGTTGAAGAAGAAGAGAGAGCTCAAGAGAGGAGAGACAAGACAATGGTGAAAATGAGAGGAAAAATATGGCTAGGAAAAAATATGTCTCATAATAATTTTTTCCAAATAAAATAACTAGTCATACTTGAATAGTTTTCATAAATGAATAAACAAATAAAATAGTTATGCCTCTCACCATACTCAAGGCCACCTAATCCCTCCATCTCATTTCCTTTTCTAATAAATAGAAAAACATATAATGAGGTGTTCTCTTCTAAAAGTATTCTTGTATAAATACAAGAATATAAAAACCGTATATATATACCCGTATTCGTACTACAAAAAATATGAATACCAAGTGATAAAATAATCCAATAGTATAATACTAGATCATTATTAAATTAATACATGATTCAATAATGCGGTTTAATCCTAAGCCCGTTAGCATTAACCGTCTGAACATAAATCCGTGTAGCTAGTACACGTATTTGATCAGAACTCTGCACGTAAAACCATACGGCCTCTATATCGTTTCGCCTGAACTAGGGAAACCCTCTGTGTGTGACTCTAAATACCTGACAGTACGCTGGCAGTGAGTTTAACCATAAGCACGTCAGTGGCACTAGCTGTACGTAATAGTTACCCAGGTACCTATCGAAAAGAAGGCCGATGAGCAAATTCATCCAAACCCCTACCGAGCCTGTCCATGACAATCTCCGTACAGTCTGGTCTGTTCGTTTGAGAGTATCACATGCTGGGTCTAGGGGATGGAAAACGTCATACCCCTAATAACACGATAAGTCGTGCCGATATGGCTTAAAACCATCCGAGAATGTACTGATCTAATTATCAGTAATTCTCAACCACATTGGTCAGGGATTTATGGTATTGGCCAGCTGAACAAAGCATGACATCGACTCCCTATACTGGGAGAGATGAATCCCCAACAATCACTCACTGCCTCCATATGGCTCGGGACTGTACCCAACCAAAACCTGTTTGCACAGCTCGGTAGAGCCGTGGTAGGGTAGTAGTCAAAGCACAGTGGGAATACACACGAGACAAATGATGATCTCAGGTTGACAGATTATCTATATTTATATCACCAGAGAACCGCTATCTGACGATAGGTATAATATCATTTAGCCAGTTCTCGGCGAGTCCGTCCAGTGTACTCACCCCCAGTGAGAACCTGTATATAATCTTAGATGAAACACACCAATGGCTGTGGGACCAACCACCGTCCCTCGTCAGGGTCTAGAAACATATACACTAGTCTACTCTAGAATATTGATGCCCTGTCTGCGATATCTGTGGTGTGATCATGTGATATATTCTGTGATAGATACTGTATATAGTATATATGATATATTATATAGACGTTACTTATGTTTTACACCCGCGCTAGCCCTTGTTAGTTGTATGTATGCCCTAGAGGCCAGTATTGTACAGATGATGTATATTATATTGGATGCTTGGACATATATAGAGATGACCTTCTTGCTCGTTATGATAGTATGCTATCTGGTTACTCTTTATCTTAACATGTACACTAGTCTCTTTATACTGTCTTATAGTTACATGTTGGTAAAGCCCTTAGGATATGTACTTGACTACCTGGACTGTGATGCAGATCATACTAGTGGGGACATGGTAGTCCATAAGTACATCCTTCAAGGTCCCTAGTCGTGGGTGTATCGAGACGGGGCATCGATATACCAGAGTAGACCAGCGTATACGCTTCTCGACCCATGAGATGGGCGATGGATGATCCCACATCCATTGGTGTTTGACATCAGAGATGGTATACAGGTGCTCAGTGGAGACTGGGTACACTGGACGGACTCGCCGAGAACTCCCAGATGGTATTATACCTCACGTCAGATGGCAGTTCTCAGGTGACACTTGTACAGGTTAGTCTGTAGACCCGAGATCGTCATAGAGTCTTGTGTGATTCCCACTGTGCTTTGATCTCCACCTTACCACGTCCATGAGGGCGTGCAAAACGGTGGTCTTTGGGTACAGTCCCGAGTCACATGGAGGCAATGAGCGATAGGAGGGGTTTCGTCTCTCCCGGTATTGGGAGTTGATGTTGCGCTGTGCTCGATTGGCCGTAACAGGGAAGTCCCTGGCCAGGGCTGATCAGAGATTTGCTGGTAAGTGTTACCAGTAGTTTCTCGACACGTTATGAGCCTAACATCGGCACGACTTATCGGTTATTGGGGTCTGACGTTTACCACCCCTAGACTTGATATGCGACGTATCAGACGAATAGACCGGACTGTACGGTAAGTGTTACTGGTTGGATTCACAGGAGTGTGAGCGGGCTATCTCGTCGATCTTCTGATCGCTCAATACCCGGATGGCCGTTACGTTTAGCAGACCGCTTGCGGCTTGTGGGTGCTTGATATGATCATCATCTGCTACCGGCGTATTGACGAGTCTTTAGAGTCCTACACAGAGGTTTCCTGGTTCAAGCGAAACGAAATAGGAGCGCATATGAGATATGTGCAGGACCGAGAATAATGCGTGTATGTGATACCGCATTTCATTCTCGCGATATATGTTTCGATTGGTTATATTCGATATGACCTAGTTATCGAATCATTGATTCGATAAATCGATACATTGCATACTAGTCGGTTATGTGCGACATGACCGGATCATTGAATCAAATGTTGATTTAATGATTTAATGCATAATTATATATTTGATATATTGCATTGCATTAACTAGTATTGGTTCACTTTAAATGGATTTTCTCACTTGATGTGCAAGAAGTATATGTGATATACTTTTGTGCACATATTTGTATCATGTTTGATGATACATGATCTTGTTGTTAAGTATAAAGAATTAAACCATGGTTAAGTGTTGATTAGGCTTTTGCATTATCATTTATTTATTTATTTATTTATTTGAAAAGGATTTAGATAAGAATGGTGGCTTCTTTTGTTTCTAGTTGAAGCTTCATGAAGCTTTGACTTATGCAACCATTCTTATCATCATGCTTAACCCTAACCCTCTCATGTGACCATGGTTTATTCTCTACACTTAATCCTAGTTAGATTATGATAAGTATGGATTTTTCTTTTCATTTTAAGACAATACTTATCATATTCTAGCTTCATCTTCTCCTTCTTCTTCAAGAGAGAAAACTAGATGCCATCAATGGCAACTTGAGAAAAAGTGAGTGAAATCCAATTCTAAAGTGAACCCACCTCCTATTTCTTCACCCTCTACCTCTTGCCAAGTTGTTTTGGGTGTTTTCTTCACAAGTTTCACAACTTTGTGAAGTCGGAGCTTGAGCTTGTGCAACCTCGACGTAGATCGTCTTTGACACGAAGCCGACGACCTATTCCGCTCGTTTTCCCGATGAAGCCGACGAATGAGTCTAGGATTCGAAAAGGACAGCGAGAGGATGACTACGTGGAGCTAAGGAAGTGGATATCCGGATCTACAAAGGTTGTAGCATCTAACTTTTAGTTAAGTAGTTAACTAGTTTTGTGTTTCGCCTAGAATTCTAGTTTAAGATCCGCGTTAGGGTTTCGCGGCACCCATAATTTTTGAAATTGGCATGTTCGATGCCTTGTGAGACCTCTATAGGGTGCCTAGGAACCTTTCACTGGTATCAGAGCCTAGCTAGAGCCTTAGACGAAGTCTAGACGGAGTTTGAAAGCCGGACGAACCGAAAACCTAACCCCAAAATAGCTCTCTGGACTTTTTCTAAAAAATGCGATTTTTGTCAATTAAAAATATGCAGAAAATCAAGCAGGGTGTTATTTGAATTACTGTGAAATACGAGGGCCTAAGTCGACTTTTCCACCGCGGAACCGCGGCACGTGCTATGCATGATGCGGCGGTTCCGCGGCCTTACTGTTCCCTTGTATGATGATTTCTGCACAGTAACTCATATAATTTAATGCTATATTTTCTGGGATATTTTTGTTGTGACTCTACAGAAGAGTATTCTGGGGTACTATTGGGAATCAAAGTTTCGATCGGATTATCAAATTTCGTCTTTGTGTTTTTCCGGATAATCTTTTGAATATGTTAAAAAGTTCGACCGGATATAAATACCCAATTTTTCCCCTGTCAGGAAATTTCCAAGTGTTGGATTTTTCCGTAGTTTAACGACGTTCTAAGTAGTGCAAGTAACGCGATGGACCCTCTAGAAGACAACAAACCTTAACTCGATTATGTGACCGTCTTGAACTGCCCTTTGAACATTCGGGTTTGGGGCAGTACGGCGTGCCACATGTGAGGCGTTGGCTTGACCCTTCTATGGCTGGACCGTTGGTACTGAGGTACGAACTGAATGTTGTTAGACTTATTTCATGTGTTGAGCTGTATCGGGAAAACTTGGGTATTCGACTGTTCGATCGGAAAGTTTAACATTTTCTGTTTATCTGGAACGTGATACAATAATTGGAATTCAAAAGTAGTTATGAGATAACTGAATGAATGTTATAAATCTAGCAATTTAGTCCCATATGATATTGAAAAGAGTTTTCGATAATGAGACTAAAATGCGGGATTTATATCTGTTAGGCATGCGATGTCTAAATAGGTTGCGGATTCCAACTGTTGTAGTTTTACACTTTCTTTTCTGTGACCGTAAGTGTAGTATGTTCATATCGCCGGTTTCGTTGCTATACGTCAACGACAATTGGGGTATGCATACTTACTTACGTTGATGACCTGTGATGTTATGTGTTGCTGGATATGTTATATTGGATCGTCGTGTTCGAATAGCCGGGGGTTTTTATGTGAGATGAGTGTTTTCCATTTTCATTCATGTAAAAACTTGTATGTAATATTCTTTTATTTGGGGCACTTCCAGGTAGCGGAAGTTGTCACCTTTTGTATATTATTTACTTTTCCGCATTAGGATAGACCCAAGGAGGGGAGCACAAGTAACCGGGTTCTGGGGTCCAGTGGGAGACCAACTCGAGGAGTCGAGTCCGGGTCTCCTAACCCTAGAATTGGCAGGGTTGCTTGCCGCTCTCGTAGGGGTCTAGGGGTGTGGGATTGGCTATTCATCACGACCGTGGAATCCGTGTTTTATACTGGCTCGTATTGAAAACACGGACGTCCTAGTATATCCAATGTTTCATATGTTTCTTCTGCTGCGATATCTATGATGTGATCATGTGATGTTCTGTGATGGATATAGTATATAGTATATATGATATATTATATAGACGTTACTTATGTTTTACACCTGCGCTAGCCCTGCCCTGCTCTGTCGTTAGTTACCTAACCTAACGGTGCACGAGGGGACATCGAGGCGAATGCGGATGGCATAAGTGTACGTCATATCTATCTGTGATGTTTAGGTATTTAAATGATGGGACTTCATTAATGTGATTAATGAAAGAAAAGAAACCTAAGATGTTGTAGAATCAAATTTTAAACAAAACAGGTAGCTACAGTTCTTGCTTTGCATAGCGGTATATATGATATACCCTGCACCTTATTCGATGAGGAAAGGACCGAGATCCCTTCACCGGGAGTGACTCCTTTAGCAATAACTGGCAGATGCTACACACTCGGTTTGGCTTTGATTGCTTTTAAGAGTTTTTGCTTTGCACAGTGATATATATGATATATCGCGCACCTCATGCGACGAGGAAAGGGCCGACGATCCCTTCACCGGGAGTGACCCCTTTAGCAAAACTAGAAAAGCCTCAAAATCACTCCATTTCAAAACTTCATTTGATTCTACAACGATATCAAGTTCATTACGCAATAGGTTTTCAGAAAAACCTGACGTAGCCTTCCGTCATTTCAGATAAATCCTACTTAGTATTCGTGCTACGTTTGTTGACCTCCGTCAAGGCGTAGTGTGCGGTAGCTAACTACTATTTGTCTGCTTATGCATGTGATGCAGATTGGATTAGGGTAGTCGTACGACCTTGTTGACCTCCGTCAAGGGTCGTGCGGGTGGGTTTGATTCAATCAAGAAATGACGGGTTGAACTTGACTTGCACCCTGTGGTTTGTTGACCTCCGTCAAGGTCATAGGATGCTTGGGGCAAAATATTATCGGGAATTTCAAGTGTTGAAATTTGCAATGAGATTGCATACCTTCTATGAGATAGTTGGATCCCGATACCCACTGCGAGTAAGAGTTACTCCTGGGAGAGTTTTACACATTGCAATTAGCTGATCAAGTAGGTGTCTAGAAAGGTGTCAACGGGGTTACGCCTCTGGGAAAACGAGGTTTACATTACTTAGGTTCGTGCGAAAGCACGGGGGACCTCCCTCAAAGTACCGACACTGGCCTGGCTGAAAGATTGGCGAACTTGTAGTGTGTAATTAATCCCGGCTAGTCTTTCCTTTTAGGGTTTGAAGGAAGATTTGATAAAAAGCAGTGGGAGCCATCCTGATTAGATAAGATAATAACCAATCTGATCTTGCACGAGCATACGCTAAAGTGTTTTCTTCTCTCTCTCTCCAGGTAGCGACCATTTCATGCCCTAATGAAGATAATAATATGGATGTATTGACCGAACCCGCATGTTATACTGTGCTGGGGAACGTTGGTTCCGTTCTATCTTATAAGAGTTATAGGAATGAACAGGAAATAGGGGAATACCAGGATTCCCATGCCACCCGATTGAAGAAAGTACATGTTGATGCATTTTCTTCGGGTGTGTTCGTTACAGAGAACTGTTTCTCCATTTGCTCTACGTCCTGGGTATTAGATACCGGGTCAGGATCCCATATATGTAATCAGTTACATGGGCTTAGGAAAGGTAGAGAACTTGGAGAAGGTGATAAAGACATTAGAGTTGGAAATGGTGCAATTGTTGCAGCTAAGACTGTCGGGGAATATCACCTTGTATTACCAACTGGTAATACATTGGTTCTGAACGAATGCTATTACATGCCGAACCTGATATGCAACATTATATCGGTTTCTTTATTAAGTAAAGAGGGATATAATTTTGTATTACAGGACAATGTTATGAATATTTTCCGTAACCAAAAGTTGGTTGGATCAGGCACGTTATGCAATGGCATTTATGTTCTAAATCAATCAACAGTTCTGAGCATAACAAACACACACAAGGGGAAGAGTTCTGAACTCAACGAATCCTTCTTGTGGCATTGTAGACTGGGTCACATCAATACGACACGACTGGCTAAGTTGCATAAGGATGGATATTTAAATCCGTTTGAATTTTCATCTTATGACACTTGCCAGTCATGTCTCAAAGGCAAGATGACCAAAACTCTGTTTACGGGACACGGAGAAAGAGTTACCGAACTCTTGGGACTTATACATAGTGATGTATGCGGTCCCATGTCTACACATGCCAGGGATGGTTCTTCGTACTTCATTACGTTTACTGACGATCTCTCTAGATTCGGATATGTGTTCCTGATGAAACACAAATCAGAAGCTTTTGAGAAATTTAGAGAATATAAACAAGAAGTTGAGAACCAAACTGGAAAAAGTATTAAAATCCTACGATCTGATCGAGGAGGAGAATACTTGAGCATTGAATTCCTGGACTTCCTAAAAGAGAATGGGATTCTCTCTCAGCTAACTCCTCCATATACACCACAGCACAATGGTGTATCGGAGCGGAGAAACCGCACCCTATTAGATATGGTGCGCTCTATGATGAGTGTAGCTGAGTTACCTGTTTCCTTCTGGGGATATGCACTGGAAACGGCAGCATACCTACTGAACAGGGTTCCCACCAAATCTGTGCCTACCATACTATATGAGATATGGGAAGGGAAGAGACCATATCTTAATTTTATAAAGATATGGGGTTGCCCGGCCTATGTCAAAAGACAAAAACCGGACAAACTCGAGGCAAGATCTGTTTTGTGTAAGTTTGTTGGATATCCCAAACATTCGCGAGGGTATATCTTCTACCACAGTGAGGAACAAAGAGTATTTGTTGCTCAACATGCTACCTTTTTAGAAAAGGAATTTCTTGCAAAAGGAATTAGTGGCTCTGAGGTAGAACTGGAAGAGGTTCCAGCTGAACAAAACACAACAGAAGATTTAGTGGAACCAGAGCATTCAGTAGCTTCCGACGAACCTCAGCCTCTCCGCCGATCTAGTAGGGTTCCTCGCCCACCTGAGAGATACTACGGTTTTCTCATGGATGGTGGAAGCGAGGATTGCATCATGGAGGATGATGACCCAACTAGCTTCGAGCAGGCCATCACGAGTGGGGACTCAGTGAAATGGCTGGATGCTATGCGGTCCGAGATGGAATCCATGTACACCAACAAAGTATGGACTTTGGAAGTTGCTCCTGAAGGGGTAAAACCCATCAGGAGCAAGTGGATCTTCAAGAAAAAACTTGGTGTAGATGGGAAAGTGGAGACTTTCAAAGCTAGACTTGTAGCAAAGGGTTTTCGTCAAAGACCAGGTGTGGACTATGACGAGACCTTTTCTCCAGTGGCTATGCTTAAATCCATCCGGATCATGCTTGCCATCGCTGCTTATCATGATTACGAAATCTGGCAAATGGATGTTAAGACCGCCTTTCTAAATGGTGATTTAGAAGAGTGCGTGTACATGACTCAGCCAGAGGGCTTCGTAGACAGTGGGAGCAGCGGCAAGGTGTGCAAGCTGCTTAAATCCATTTATGGATTAAAGCAAGCATCGCGGAGTTGGAACATCTGCTTTGACATCGTTATCAAAGAGTTTGATTTCGTCAAAAATCCAGATGAACCTTGTATCTACAAGAAGGTGGCAGAGAGTAAGGTTGTCTTCCTCGTATTGTACGTGGACGACATACTCTTGATAGGAAATGATATTCCTATGCTGCAATCGGTCAAGCTCTTCTTATCACAAAGATTCTCAATGAAAGATCTTGGTGATGCCTCCTGCATATTGGGAATTAGGATCTATAGAGATAGATCCAAACGGATTTTGGGATTATCCCAATCCAGGTACATTGACACCATACTAAAGAGGTTTAGTATGGAAGAGTCCAAGCGTGGGAACTTACCCACGATCTCTGGAGTCACTCTCTCCAAAGAGATGTCTCCCAAGACTGATTTGGAGAGAGCTCGCATGCAAGGGATACCCTATGCTTCGGCAGTAGGCTCTATCATGTATGCGATGCTATGTACCAGACCCGATGTAGCATACTCACTAAGTATAGTGAGCAGGTATCAAGCTGATCCTGGAGAGAGTCACTGGACAGCTGTGAAGAGCATTCTCAAGTACTTACGAAGGACTAGAGATATGTTCTTGGTGTATGGTAACGGAGAACTCCAAGTGGAGTCCTTTACCGATTCGAGCTTCCAGAGTGATAAGGACGACTCTAAGTCGCAGTCGGGCTTTGTCTTTACCCTTTACGGAGGGGCGGTTAGCTGGAAGAGTTCCAAGCAGGAAACCGTGGCAGACTCGACGATGGAGGCTGAATACATCGCTGCCAACGATGCTGCCAAAGAGGCTGTCTGGATCAAGAAGTTCATTACTGAACTTGGAGTGGTTCCATCCATTGAGCATCCAATACCTTTGTATTGCGATAACAATGGAGCGGTGGCTTGAGCCAAGGAACCCAGGTCCCATCTGCGATCCAGGCATATTCTGAGGCGGTATCACCTGATCCGGGAGATAGTTGATCGTCGGGAGATCGAGGTCAGGAGGGTTGACACGAAGAACAACACCGCGGATCCACTCACGAAGGCCATTCCCCAGATACAGTTTGAGAGACTCTTCGGGATGCTCGGTATGCGATACTACAGCAGCTGTCCCTAGTGCAAGTGGGAGATTGTTAGTTGTATGTATGCCCTAGAGGCCAGTATTGTACAGATGATGTATATTATATTGGATGCTTGGACATATATAGAGATGACTTTCTTGCTCGTTATGATAGTATGCTATCTGGTTACTCTTTATCTTAACATGTACACTAGTCTCTTTATACTGTCTTATAGTTACATGTTGGTAAAGCCCTTAGGATATGTACTTGACTACCTGGACTGTGATGCAGATCATACTAGTGGGGACATGGTAGTCCATAAGTACATCCTGTAAGTGCACGGCGGCACCCCGGCCGTCAATCCGACGCCGGAATGCGGAAACGGTGATAAACTTAAATTTTGCGGACTTTGCAAACCGGCACCACCGCGCACTTTAACCGGATCGTAACCATTAACAAGTCTAAGCTAACTACAAGACGGGTTAGAGATATACCGAGTGATCCGAGTCCTCCGGTCTTCTCGTCGTCGTCCTGATTTCTCGCGGAATGTCCGGTCTCCATCTCCTCGCCGGAAGGGCACCACGTCGCCTACATCTTTTACGGGCTCCCACCTCAATACCGAGGCAACTCGGGCGCGAAGCTGGCGAATCGACGCGTCCAAGATTTGCTGTAGGATGTATAGTATAGTTGTCTCTTTGGGGTTTATAAGGTTGCCATTTGTGGAGGAATTTATGGACAAGAATTTCCATGGATGCTTAATGAAGAATGGAGCACCCAAAAACAAAAGGAGCTCGGCCAAGAAACTTTTGAGCTCACTGGAAAAAGATATGGGAAGCATGCACTCTAGAAGGAATGAATGAAGCTCTCTCTCTAAAAAAGATGTGTGTAGGAATTAAAACCCAAGGCAATAAAAAATTCCTTCACTGCACACTCAAAAGCACAAAGTAGCCTCAACATTAATTAATGCCTCACCCCATGCTTGTAAACAGCAACAGTGGCCGGCCAATCTCAAATCCCAAACAGTGCCGGCCCATATGCAATAGCCATACTCAATCAAGTCAAATAAATGCAACATGGAGCCAAAAAAATGCAATCAAATTAAATTAATCCTTTTGCAAGAAACCTCCTCAACAAAATGTTAATTGCAAACTTGCAATTAACACCCTCCAACGAAAAGTCCGACCGGGAAGGAAAAAGAGAAAACCGGCCGGAACGGAAAGCAAACTGGCAACCCCAGAAAACTGGTCCCATAATAAATTACAGGAAAACCCCAATACTGTGCATACACACCCGCATCTGTATTCCGTCCGGATACAAATGCAAAGAGACAAAACTACACTATCAAATACTAGGATCCGGCTTAAGCCAAAGCCGGCTAGTAAAAACCGTCCGATCACGATCCGTGCAATACCGCACGTATCTGATCGAACCCTGCCATATCTCCATACGGCCTCTACAGCGTTTCGCCCGAAAGCTGAGTAACTGAAAGTGTGGGGGACTCTAAAGACTCGTCAATACAATGGCTGTGGATTTAACCACTAGCCCGTCAGAGGTATAAGCCAATACGTAACGGGCCACCAGCTATTGACTAAAAGGGACGTCGATGAGCGAACTCATCCTGACACCCTACTGAGCCTGTCAGTGACAATATCCGTGCAGTCCGGTCCGTTCGTCTATGAGTATCGCATGGCGGGCCTAGGGGGTTGGTAAAAGTCAGACCCCCAAAAGCGGTACAAGTCATGTCGGAGTGTAGCCCAGAACACCCTGAGATACTACTGGAATACCTACCAGTAAATCTCCTTGCCTTGGCCAAGGACTTTGTGTAATGGCTCTCCTAGACACAGCACGACCTCACCCCCAATACCGGGAGAGACGAACCCCTGAAGATACGCTCACTGCCTCCATGTGGCTCGGGACTGTACCCAACTAAAACCTGTTTGCACGACTCCTTTGAGCCGTGGTAGGGTAGTAATCAAAGTACAGTGGGAACTCACACGAGACAAATGACGATCCCCAGGTCGATGAACTAACCTGCACACATGTCACCAGGGAACTGCCATCTGACGTCTGGTATATGACCAACTAGCATGTTCCCGGCGAGTCCTGTCCGGTGTACTCATAACCCAATGAGCACCTGTATACATCTTAGGTGATCCAACTGACACCAGTGGCTTGTGAGACCGGCCACCGCCCCTCTTCGGGGTCTTGACTGTATACACTAGTCTACTAATGGAGTATCGATGCCCGGTCTCGAAACTCCCACGACTAGGGACCTTTTAAGGATATGCTTGTAGACCCCCAGCTCCCACTTATATGATCGCCCTCATACTGCTGGTGGTCAAGCAAGAATCCTAGGGGCTCTATCAACGTGTAATAGCGACGTGTCATGTCACCTAAAACAGTACACGATGATAAAGGTAAACCAGATAGCATACTATCATCTCGAGTAAGACTGTCCTACCGGGATAGGTCCTCCCTCAATCATTACAATCACGTACCTGTGACCTAATAATTGACTCTGAGGGCACTATCTCCAACAATCTCCCACTTGCACTCAAGGCTAATTATTGCAATGTCGCATACTCACAACCCGTGTGATACCGAACATCCAACTCCTCTACTAGTCAGTCTCACAAAGCTCGTTTGCGGAACTATTGCGTTCGAGGAATAGCCTCAGTGAGTGGATCCGCTTAGTAGTTTCTTTCTATGTCTCTCTATATCTCAAGTTCGCGGAGAAACCCACCTCCCGAAATGAGCAATACCTGTCTTAGAATGTGTCTGGATGTCTGATGGGACATAGCTCATAAATGAACTCCAAATCCAAACTTCTTAGACTGTATCGTCAACTGAACTTAATCAGTATCCTGCGCGCCATGCCTCCCTCAGTATTGCCTTGGACCACCTGTCCAAAATACTGCCCCTCATCAGAAGGAAAACTATAACTCTGACAACCTCCTTGTCGTCCATGTCACCTTGGAAGCCTGGAATGATAACTGTTTCCTGAATGAGGCTGTCGTTATCATATCCCTAGAACATCCACTTATGTTCTAAAACTGCTTCGGACTGTTTCTCCAGGATTGGATTAATGTCAACTTATTGCATCTAGTGCAAGAACAACATCTGGTGTGGTACTTGACATCTCACGATTGACTCAATTGCCTGAGCAAGTGATCTGCCAATCATGCCCGTCCCTCTCCCCTTTAGTCTGTAAGACACCTTTGGAGAGGGTGACTCCATTACCTGCAGGTACACTACCGTGCCAGGAGTCGTCCATCCTAAATACTCTTAGAATGCTGTCAAGTACCCTGATTGGGAAACCACCCAAATCTAGATCTAAAACCATAGATCTAGTAACCAGTACGTCTGATATAAAATCCATTTCCTTTGTGGAGAAACAACTGTGTGACGACCAAAGTATAACCGATTGTAGTATAGGAGTTTCTTTTCCTATTCTGTGTATGTCATCCAGATACCAGGACATCACACCCTACTACCTTCTCAACAGATCCATCTCCTATTCTGATGAAGTCAAACCCATGACTGTCACGTCAGAAATAGATGATCTATCTCCGCTACATCTGCTTTAGTCTATAAATAGACATAAGCTGCCTGTCCACCAATGCTTCCGCTGCTCCCACTGACTACGACAACCCTCTGGCAGAGTCCTATAGACGTACACTTCTAAAACTAGTTTAGAACGACGCTATACTCATCCTCCCGCCGGGTCTCGTAACCTGGAACAACAGCAATGGCAATTGTGGGTAAACAAGAACTTCCCTGTCACCGTCCTTGAGGCTACCGTAGTACCTCTCTGGTACCTGAAGTTACCCACCTTATCTGCGGAGTGGCCAATAGAATGTCAATCCAGATTGAATCTTTAGGTTCCTTATCAAATCTTCAGTAATCGTTTGTGGTTCTGGAATCACTTCCAGTTCTACCATACTCCCACTACTGTTTTCTAAAAAAAAATCCATTTTTAATAAAACTGTGGCGAGTCTAGAACAATATCGCTATTGTTCATCCAGATGGTAGAAAGTCAACCCGCGTCATAGCCTGGGTCAACCCACAAACAGCCATTATAGAAACGTGCCTTGAGTTGTCCAGTGTCTGGTTTTAAGCATAAACCGAACAACTCCCCGTACCTTAACAATGTTAAGATATGAACTGTTCTATATCCAATATAGAAAACAGAGGCACTGATTTAATTGAACCAGATTCAAATCATGCAGCTGTCTCCAGTGCATGTCAACTAAATGGAGAGAGGCCGATCAGCGTTACTCAACTTAGGAATGCTTCCAATTATGAGTAACCTGAAAGAGAAGCAATTTCTCTTTATCATTACTATCAACTGAATACCATACACAAGTATCTACATCTTCGATCTCTTTGAAGAATCCCGATACTTGCTATACCTGGTTCTCTACTCTATTCAAATTACCTATAACTCCTCAAAACTTAGACCCTGTGTTTCCACGAAACACCTGTCTAAAAACTAGAGAAGTCATAAGTAAACCGAATATAGTACGATGACCAACCCCTCTGTCCTGATGGACCCTGGACAACATACAATACTCTGTATAAGTCCCTTGAGTCTGATAACTCATTCACTGTGTGTCGTAGGTTGAAAACTGTACTTATGGTTAAGAAGAATTACACCGCTGTTCAATGCTCCTTACCTAACCATCCACTGATATAGGTAAATGTCGTAGACATAATTTCAGAAAGGTATATCTCACTCTATGAAAATAGACGTACAGATATATCAATTTGAAATTGGTGCATAACAGCGGATATTCAAAACCAAATATTTGCCGACCGGCAAACAGCCCAGGTGAATTCCTCAAATATCACCGATTACAACGAATCCCGATATAATGAGGATAATCACCCAATTCCCAATAACTTACTCCCACTCATCATCTGTAAAACCATACAGATGTGAGAATCGTACCTGGTAAATACATACCCTGGAGTAAGTATCTAATCGGGAAATCAGTTTTCCTTTAACATTACACAGTGAAACTGAAACATTGAAATGTTCCGATGGAGTATCCTGGTATTCCTAGTAATGCCTCTTCCAGATTCACGACTGTAACCGTATAGTTCTTTGCCACCTCTCCAAATCCCTTCATATGTCTTTAGTCTTTACCTTCTGCACACCCTTTTAGGCCAAATGGTTTTCTTCCTTCCCTACCGTTCGGCACCAGCCTATGGTTTGGAAGAAGACTATCCAATAAGCATAATGGGTGTACTGTCCCAATCCTAGGAACACTCGCAATGAGAGAGGGTGAAGATAAAAGACAACCGAATAAACCTTATTCCTATTTCTCCTGAACCAGAATCCATCCCCGAACTGGAACCAGTTCCATTCGAGTTCGTATATAACCATACGATGGAGTATCCAAATAAACTGTGGATCTTCGTAGTGATACGGAGTGTCCTGGAGAAATACAAAGGTGATGTGGGAGTGGTAACGAAATATTTGGTTTGGTCGTGAATGTCTGTTGCAATTTACTTTGCCCTCTTACTAATCCCTTGCTTTGTCTGAACTTAATACCTTCTGCACACCATCGTTATGCTAATTGGTTTTCTTCATTCCCTACCGGTCGGCACCAGCCTAAGGTTTGGAAGAAGACAATCCAATTTGCGTAATAGGTGTACTACCCCTAAACCAAGGAGTACTCGTAACCTGAGAGAGGGTAAAAGGAAAAGACAACTGAATAATCCTATCCGTTTTCTCCAGAACCGGAAACCATCCTCGAATAAATTCTTTCGAGTTCGTATCTAACCATACGATGGTTTTGTCCAATGGAAGTGGACGTTCGTAGTAAAACGGGGTGTCCTGGAGAAAAGGGTAAAAGTAGGAGTGACAATAAGGTTTGCAACTCTGACAATCCAAAAGCCAGTGTTAAGAAGGTTCGGTTAATTTGGTCACTGAGTCATAGTCTTAGGGTCGGGTCAATGGTCGCTGCCAAAGAGAGAGAGAGAAAAGAAACACTCAGCGTGCACTCTAACCTAGATCAGAATGGTCACCAATTTATCTAATCTGGAAACCTCCCACTGTACCTCAAATTCTTCTCCAAACCTAAAAGAAGAATTAGTCGGGGTCACCCGAGGAGTAAACTAACTCATCAGTGGGAATCGGGATCCAACTATCATCGCATGATAACGTGACGGAATCCGCTCACGGTATCACACTCCAGAAGGTATGCGCATATCTGGCAAGTTTCAGTACTTTTGAAACTCCCGATGTGATTTCTGCCCCATGCTCTTATGACCTTGACTTTGGCCAACAAATCATAAGTCACATGTCAAGTTCTACCCGTCATTCTCCAGGTTGATTCGAATCCACCCGCACAAGCCCTTGACTTTGGCCAACAAGGCTATACGACTGTTCCAAACCAACGCATCTATCTATGCTGCATATGAATAACCAACAGCTACCAAACACTGTGCCTTGACTTTGGCCAACAAACACAGCTTGAATACTATTGACTACCCATATGAAACGACGGAGGGCTACGAATGGTTTCTGGCGAAAACCTTTAACGTAATGAACTTGATATCGTTGAAGGAACGGATAGCTTTTTAAAAAATATAGTGACGAAAACCTTTACTAAAGAGGTCACTCCCGGTGAAGGGATCTCGGCTCTTTCCCCGTAGAATGGGGTGCAGGATATTCCAAATGAATACCACGATGCAAAGCAAAAGTAATCGGCTATAGTGAAGTTAATGCCCTGACGCAAACTTTTTGTCCAAGGGGTCACTCCCGGTGAAGGGATCTCGGCCCTTGCCTCGTCGACTGAGGAGCAGGATATTCTAAATGAATACCGCGATGCAAAACAAAAGTGAACGTCCTTGCAATAACAGCTTTTTGAAAAGTGTTCCAACAACATCTGATTAGGTTTGTTTTTAACTTGCATTGATCCGAATCAATGCAGTCCCATCAATTGATCACACCAAAAAGAACGAAAATATACTGATGTACGTATATGCCATCCGCATTCGCCACTGGGTCCCGTCATTACCCGTTAGGTTAGCTTACTAACGACAGAGCGGGGACTGGACTAGCGCGGATGCAAAACATATACAACATCTACTAATATATATACCAATATATTATGTTCGCTCAAGGCGTGAATAAAATGCAACATCACAGAAAAGTACAGCATCACAGAAACAATACAGATATCTGGGATCCCCGGGTTTCACAGAGCCACTGCTGAAACCCGACGTTCCCCTGGTCGTGTGGATAGCCTGTGCAATGAAATCCTAGACCCCTACGGGCGCGGCAAGTTACCCGCCAAAACCTGAAGCGAGGCAGCCCCCTTCAGCGCCGTGAATGGACCACCCAGCACTTCACGGAATCCGGCAACTTGGGCACCCCTCCTGGGTCAACCTGTACCCCCTACGAGTGCGGCGAATAGCCCGTCAATCCTGGAATGAAGCCCCTTCCGTCCCAATGCCATGAGATGCGGGCTTGTTGCCTTCTAGAACCCGGCCATCCGTGCACCCCACCGCGGGGTAATCCTAGTACAGAAAGTAAAATATACAAACACCGGGTACATCGACCGCAACCAGGTCGTGCCCCAAAATAATAATACAAACAGGCAGTGACGGCAGTCCACATGTCGGACGCTCGCCCCGCAATATCAAATGTACATAATACGACAACACAGTACTAGCATTGCATCCAGGCTATCCCCACCGACCGATCCGCAACATCACAGCAAATACATAGAACATCAACGTGAAAATCACGTTCGCAAATCCGTCTAACCGGGCTATAGCAGTTAGACCGGATTTACCGATCGAGTGACATTCACGGTCGCAGATATAATGTAAATACTGTGAAAAATGTGTTTAAAAAATTTCCGATTGATCAAACAATTAACAAGTGGGCCCCAAAGAAAACTGTAGCACTCACAGAAACAATTGGCCCAACTTTAATATTCCAAAGCCCATATTTTAAGCCCAGAAGGCCTCTGTAAAAAAATGGTGAAGTGATGTGAATAGTGCGCGGCGGAAGGGCCGCACAAAGGTGGTTTTCGCGGCGGTTCCGCGCTCCAACTGTGGAGTTACTTCATCAAATTTTTACAGAACTCTTAGATTATCCAGTACATCAATATTTTACAACCTGAAAAATTTTTCGAGACTGAAAAATTTCAACAGAAACTGTCGTGGGTAAAATGCAGTTTTGGAACTTTTTGATCGATCGGAAATGCAAACACATTACACAAAGCTAGACTAAGTTAATGGCGAGGCTCTGATACCACTGTAAGTGCACGGCGGCACCCCGGCCGTCAATCCGACGCCGGAATGCGGAAACGGTGATAAACTTAAATTTTGCGGACTTTGCAAACCGGCACCACCGCGCACTTTAACCGGATCGTAACCATTAACAAGTCTAAGCTAACTACAAGACGGGTTAGAGATATACCGAGTGATCCGAGTCCTCCGGTCTTCTCGTCGTCGTCCTGATTTCTCGCGGAATGTCCGGTCTCCATCTCCTCGCCGGAAGGGCACCACGTCGCCTACATCTTTTACGGGCTCCCACCTCAATACCGAGGCAACTCGGGCGCGAAGCTGGCGAATCGACGCGTCCAAGATTTGCTGTAGGATGTATAGTATAGTTGTCTCTTTGGGGTTTATAAGGTTGCCATTTGTGGAGGAATTTATGGACAAGAATTTCCATGGATGCTTAATGAAGAATGGAGCACCCAAAAACAAAAGGAGCTCGGCCAAGAAACTTTTGAGCTCACTGGAAAAAGATATGGGAAGCATGCACTCTAGAAGGAATGAATGAAGCTCTCTCTCTAAAAAAGATGTGTGTAGGAATTAAAACCCAAGGCAATAAAAAATTCCTTCACTGCACACTCAAAAGCACAAAGTAGCCTCAACATTAATTAATGCCTCACCCCATGCTTGTAAACAGCAACAGTGGCCGGCCAATCTCAAATCCCAAACAGTGCCGGCCCATATGCAATAGCCATACTCAATCAAGTCAAATAAATGCAACATGGAGCCAAAAAAATGCAATCAAATTAAATTAATCCTTTTGCAAGAAACCTCCTCAACAAAATGTTAATTGCAAACTTGCAATTAACACCCTCCAACGAAAAGTCCGACCGGGAAGGAAAAAGAGAAAACCGGCCGGAACGGAAAGCAAACTGGCAACCCCAGAAAACTGGTCCCATAATAAATTACAGGAAAACCCCAATACTGTGCATACACACCCGCATCTGTATTCCGTCCGGATACAAATGCAAAGAGACAAAACTACACTATCAAATACTAGGATCCGGCTTAAGCCAAAGCCGGCTAGTAAAAACCGTCCGATCACGATCCGTGCAATACCGCACGTATCTGATCGAACCCTGCCATATCTCCATACGGCCTCTACAGCGTTTCGCCCGAAAGCTGAGTAACTGAAAGTGTGGGGGACTCTAAAGACTCGTCAATACAATGGCTGTGGATTTAACCACTAGCCCGTCAGAGGTATAAGCCAATACGTAACGGGCCACCAGCTATTGACTAAAAGGGACGTCGATGAGCGAACTCATCCTGACACCCTACTGAGCCTGTCAGTGACAATATCCGTGCAGTCCGGTCCGTTCGTCTATGAGTATCGCATGGCGGGCCTAGGGGGTTGGTAAAAGTCAGACCCCCAAAAGCGGTACAAGTCATGTCGGAGTGTAGCCCAGAACACCCTGAGATACTACTGGAATACCTACCAGTAAATCTCCTTGCCTTGGCCAAGGACTTTGTGTAATGGCTCTCCTAGACACAGCACGACCTCACCCCCAATACCGGGAGAGACGAACCCCTGAAGATACGCTCACTGCCTCCATGTGGCTCGGGACTGTACCCAACTAAAACCTGTTTGCACGACTCCTTTGAGCCGTGGTAGGGTAGTAATCAAAGTACAGTGGGAACTCACACGAGACAAATGACGATCCCCAGGTCGATGAACTAACCTGCACACATGTCACCAGGGAACTGCCATCTGACGTCTGGTATATGACCAACTAGCATGTTCCCGGCGAGTCCTGTCCGGTGTACTCATAACCCAATGAGCACCTGTATACATCTTAGGTGATCCAACTGACACCAGTGGCTTGTGAGACCGGCCACCGCCCCTCTTCGGGGTCTTGACTGTATACACTAGTCTACTAATGGAGTATCGATGCCCGGTCTCGAAACTCCCACGACTAGGGACCTTTTAAGGATATGCTTGTAGACCCCCGCTCCCACTTATATGATCGCCCTCATACTGCTGGTGGTCAAGCAAGAATCCTAGGGGCTCTATCAACGTGTAATAGCGACGTGTCATGTCACCTAAAACAGTACACGATGATAAAGGTAAACCAGATAGCATACTATCATCTCGAGTAAGACTGTCCTACCGGGATAGGTCCTCCCTCAATCATTACAATCACGTACCTGTGACCTAATAATTGACTCTGAGGGCACTATCTCCAACACATCCTTCAAGGTCCCTAGTCGTGGGTGTATCGAGACGGGGCATCGATATACCAGAGTAGACTAGCATATACGCTTCTCGACCCATGAGATGGGCGATGGATGATCCCACATCCATTGGTGTTTGACATCAGAGATGGTATACGGGTGCTCAGTGGAGACTGGGTACACTGGACGGACTCGCCGAGAACTACCAGATGGTATTATACCTCACGTCAGATGGCAGTTCTCAGGTGACACTTGTACAGGTTAGTCTGTAGACCCGAGATCGTCATAGAGTCTTGTGTGATTCCCACTGTGCTTTGATCTCCACCTTACCACGTCTATGAGGGCGTGCAAAACGGTGGTCTTTGGGTACAGTCCCGAGTCACATGGAGGCAATGAGCGATAGGAGGGGTTTCGTCTCTCCCGGTATTGGGAGTTGATGTTGCGCTGTGCTTGATTGGCCGTAACAGGGAAGTCCCTGGCCAGGGCTGATCAGAGATTTGCTGGTAAGTGTTACCAGTAGTTTCTCGACCCGTTATGAGCCTAACATCGGCACGACTTATCGGTTATTGGGGTCTGACGTTTACCACCCCTAGACTTGATATGCGACATATCAGACGAATAGATCGGACTGTACGGTAAGTGTTACTGGTTGGATTCACAGGAGTGTGAGCGGGCTAGCTCGTCGATCTTCTGATCGCTCAATACCCGGATGGCCGTTACGTTTAGCAGACCGCTTGCGGCTTGTGGGTGCTTGATATGATCATCATCTGCTACCGGCGTATTGACGAGTCTTTAGAGTCCTACACAGAGGTTTCCTGGTTCAAGCGAAACGAAATAGGAGCGCATATGAGATATGTGCAGGACCGAGAATAATGCGTGTATGTGATACCGCATTTCATTCTCGCGATATATGTTTCGATTGGTTATATTCGATATGACCTAGTTATCGAATCATTGATTCGATAAATCGATACATTGCATACTAGTCGGTTATGTGCGACATGACCGGATCATTGAATCAAATGTTGATTTAATGATTTAATGCATAATTATATATTTGATATATTGCATTGCATTAACTAGTATTGGTTCACTTTAAATGGATTTTCTCACTTGATGTGCAAGAAGTATATGTGATATACTTTTGTGCACATATTTGTATCATGTTTGATGATACATGATCTTGTTGTTAAGTATAAAGAATTAAACCATGGTTAAGTGTTGATTAGGCTTTTGCATTATCATTTATTTATTTGAAAAGGATTTAGATAAGAATGGTGGCTTCTTTTGTTTCTAGTTGAAGCTTCATGAAGCTTTGACTTATGCAACCATTCTTGTCATCATGCTTAACCTTAACCCTCTCATGTGGCCATGGTTTATTCTCTTCACTTAACCCTAGTTAGATTATGATAAGTATGGATTTTTCTTTTCATTTTAAGACAATACTTATCATATTCTAGCTTCATCTTCTCCTTCTTCTTCAAGAGAGAAAACTAGATGCCATCAATGGCAACTTGAGAAAAAGTGAGTGAAATCCAATTCTAAAGTGAACCCACCTCCTATTTCTTCACCCTCTACCTCTTGCCAAGTTGTTTTGGGTGTTTTCTTCACAAGTTTCACAACTTTGTGAAGTCGGAGCTTGAGCTTGTGCAACCTCGACGTAGATCGTCTTTGACACGAAGCCGACGACCTATTCCGCTCGTTTTCCCGATGAAGCCGACGAATGAGTCTAGGATTCGAAAAGGACAGCGAGAGGATGACTACGTGGAGCTAAGGAAGTGGATATCCGGATCTACAAAGGTTGTAGCATCTAACTTTTAGTTAAGTAGTTAACTAGTTTTGTGTTTCGCCTAGAATTCTAGTCTAAGATCCGCGTTAGGGTTTCGCGGCACCCATAATTTTTTAAATTGGCATGTTCGATACCTTGTGAGACCTCTATAGGGTGCCTAGGAACCTTTCAGCCCTGCCCCGCTCTGCCGTTAGTTACCTAACCTAACGGTGCACGAGAGGATATCGAGGCGAATGCGGATGGCATAAGTGTACGTCGTATTTATCTGTGATGTTTAGGTATTTAAATGATTGGACTTCATTAATGAGATTAATGAAATAAAAGAAACCTAAGATGTTGTAGAATCGAATTTCAAAAATAAAACAGGTAGCTACAGTTCTTGCTTTGCATAGCGGTATATATGATATATCCTGCACCTTATTCGATGAGGAAAGGGCCGACGATCCCTTCATCGGGAGTGACCCCTTTAGCAATAGCTGGCAGATGCTACACCCCTCGGTTTGTCTTTTGATAGATTCTATAGTTTCTGCTTTGCACAGTGATATATATGATATATCCCGCACCTTATTCGATGAGGAAAGGGCCGACGATCCCTTCACCGGGAGTGACCCCTTTAGCAAAACTAGAAAAGCCTAAAAAACACTCCATTTTAAAATCATTTGATTCTACAACGATATCAAGTTCATTACGCAATAGGTTTTCAGAAAAACCTGTCGTAGCCTTCCGTCATTTCAGATAAGTCCTATTTAGCATTCGTGCTACGTTTGTTGACCTCCGTCAAGGCGTAGTGTGCGGTAGCTAACTAGTATTTATCTGTTTATGCATATGATGCCGATTGGATTAGGGTAGTCGTGCGGCCTTGTTGACCTCCGTCAAGGATCGTGCGGGTGGGTTTAATTCGATTAAGAAATGACGGGTTGAACTTGACTAGTAGCCTATGGTTTGTTGACCTCCGTCAAGGTCATAGGGTGCTAGGGGCAAAATTATCGGGAATTTCAAGTGTTGAAATTTGCAATGAGATTGCATACCTCCTATGAGATAGTTGGATCCCGATACCCACTGCGAGTAATTGTTACTCCTGGGAGAGTTTTACACATTACAATTAGCCGATCAAGTAGGTGTCTAGAATGGTGTTAACGAGGTTACGTTTCTGGGAAAACGATGTTTACATTAATTAGGTTCATGCGAAAGCACGGGGGACCTCTCTCAAAGTACCGACACTGGCCTGGCTGAAAGATTGGCGAACTTGTAGCGTGTAATTAATCCCGGCTAGTCTTTCCTTTTAGGGTTTGAAGGAAGATTTGAAAAAAACAGTGGGAGCCATCCTGATTAGATAAAATAATAACTAATCTATTCTTGCAAGAGCGCATGCTGAGTGTTTTCTTCTCTCTCTCTCCAGGTAGCGACCATATCACGCCTTAATCAAGATAATAATACGGAATGTTGACCGAACCCGCTTGTTATACTGAGCTGGGGAACGTTGGTCCCGCTCCAACTTATAATTATAAGACAGAGCAGGAAATTGGGGAATACCAGATTTCCCGTGCCGCCCAAACGAAGAAAGTGCATATGATGCATCTCCTTCAGGTGTGTTCATTACAAAGAAATGTTTCTCAAATGTCCTCTACGTCCTGGGTATTTGATACCGGATCAGGATCCCAGATATGTAATCTGTTACATAGGGCTACAGATAGGTAGAGAACTGAGAACGGATGATAAGTTTCATGAGACAGAAAACGGGGCAAGTGTTGCAGCCAAGTCTGTTGGTCACTGTTACCCTGTATCCCAAATACATTGATTCTGAACGAATGTTATTAGATACCGAACCTGATGTACAAAATCATATCAGTCTTTTTATTCGTAAAGAAAGGATATAATTTTGTATTGTTGGATTATGTTTTGAACATTTCCTATATCAATAGTTGATCGGTTCAGGCACGTTATCTAAAAGCATTGATGTTCTAAATCAAACTACAGTTCTTAGTATATGGAACACACACAAGAGGAAGAGTTCAGAAATGAACAAATCCTTCTTGAGGTATTGTAGACTAGGTCATATCAATGCGACCCGACTAGCTTAAGTTACATATAGATGCATATTTAAATTAGTTTGAATTTACATCTTGTCAAACTTGCCAGTCATGTCACAAAGATAAGATGACCATAGCTCCGTTTACTGGAAACAGAGAAAGAGTTATTGAACTCTTGGGATGATACATGTTGATGTATAAAGGTCCCCTGTCTACACATGCCAGGACTGGTTCTTTATACTTCATTACATTCTCTGATGATCTCTCAAGATTCAGACATATGTTCCTGTTGAAACACAAGTCCGAACCTTTTGAGATATTCACAGAATATAAGTTAGAAGTAGAGAACCAATACGGGTATAAGTATCATGTCCTTTGATGAGATCAAGGAGGAGAATACTTAAGCACGGAAATCCTGGACTATTCAAAAGGAGAATGAGATTCTCTCTCAGCATTACTCCTCCGTATACACCATAGCACGATGGTATATCGGGGTGGAGCAATCACACCCTATATGATAAGGTGTGCTCTATGATGAGTACTACTGAGTTACCTATTTCCTTTTGGGAGTTATGCACTTATGAAGTTGCATGCCTATTGAATAGGGTTCCAATCAAATCAGTTGCCTACCACTTCATATGTGATATGGAAAGGGAAGAGCCCATATCTTAAGTTAGTTAAGATTTGGGGTTGTCCGGCCTATGTCTAAAAGCAAAATCCGGACAAGCTCAAGGCCAGGTCTGTTATGTAGAACTGGAAAGGTTCCAACTATACAAACTGCAGCTGATGATTTGAAAGAACCAAAGGATTCAATAGTTACCAACAAACCTCAGCCACTCCGCCGATCTAGTAAGGTTCCTCACCCGCCTGAGAGATACTTCGGTTACTCTATGACAGTGGGAGCGAGGATTGCATCATGAGATGATGAACCAACTAGTTTCGAGCTGGCCATCAGGAGTGGGACTCTGTAAGAATGGCTGGATGCTTAGCGATCTGAGATGGAATCCATGTACACCAACAAAGTATGGACTTTGGTTGCTATATCTGAAGGGTTAAATCCCCATAAGGAGCAAGTATATCTTGAGAAGATTACTTGGTGTAGATGGAAAAGTTGAGACTTTCAAAGCTAGACTTGTTAAAGCTTTTCGTCATCGACCAGGCGTGGATAATGATGATACCTTTTCAAGTGGCTATGCTTAAGTCCATCCAGATCCTACTTGCCACGGCTACATACCATGACTACGATATCTGGCGGTTGGGTGTCATGACTGCTTTTCTAAATGATGTTTTAGAAGAGAGAGTCTATAAGTACACAGCCAGAGGGCTTCGTAGACAGTGGGAGCAGCGGAAACGTGTACAAGATGCTTTATAGGATAAAGCAGGTATTGCGGCGTTGGAACATCTGTTTTGATGTGGTAGTCAAACAGTTTGACATCATCAAAATGGTAGATGAACCTTGTATATACAAAAAGGTAGTAGGGAGTATGGTGATGATCCTCGTAGAGTACGTGGATGACATACTCTTGATAGGGAAGGAGTTTCCTGTGCTACGCTCGATCAATCTCCGCTTATCACAATGATTCTCCATATAGGATCAAAGTGATACCTCCTAAATCCTGGGTTTTGGATCTATGAGATAGATCTAATTGGATGTTAGGATTCTTACTAGTTGTAGTGAGATGGTATCAATCGATCATGGGGAGAATCACTGGAAGGGTTCCAGGGTGATAAGGAAGACTGAAAGTCAGTCACAGGCATTGTCTTTACCCTCAGTAAAGGGACGGTATGTTGGAAGAGTTCCAAGCTAGATACCGTGGCATACTAGATGATAAAGGCTGGATACATCGCTACTTAAGATGCTACCAAAGAGACAGTCTGGATGTATATCAGTTCATGAGATGAACTTAGTTCCTTCCATTGTGTGACAATGGAGTTATGGCTTATGCCAAGGAACGTCCGTCCCATCAGTGATCCAGACGTATTCTGAGGCAGCATCACTTGATCATGGAGATAGTTGATCTCCAGGGTGATCGAGGTTAGGAGAGTAGACGCAAAGGACAACACGGCGGATCCACTCATAAAGGCTTTTTCCCAGAGAGAGACTTTTATGGGATGGTTGAGTATGAGATGCTACAACCACTGCTATCAGATGGCCCTAGTGCAAGTGGGAGATTGTTAGTTATATGTATGCCCTAGAGGTCATTACTATACATAGGATGTATATTGTAGTGGGTGCTTGGACATATATAGGGAGGACTTTCTTGCTCGACATGATAGTATGCTATCTGGTTGCTCTTTACCTTAACGTGTACGCTGATTGTCTCTCTGATACATGTTGGTAAAGCCCTTAGGATGTGTACTTGACTACCTGGACTATGATGCGGATCATACTAGTGGGGACATGGTAGTCCATAAGTACATCCTTCAAGGTCCCTAGTCGTGGGTGTATCGAGACGGGGCATCGATATACCAGAGTAGACTAGCGTATACCTTCTCGACCCATACAGATGGGCGATGGATGATCCCATATCCATTGGTGTTTGACATTAGAGATGATATACGGGTGCTCAGTGGAGACTGGGTACACTTGACGGACTCGCCGAGAACTCCCAGATGGTATTATACCTTACGTCAGATGGCAGTTCTCTGGTGACACTGGTACAGAGTAGTCTGTTGACCCGAGATCGTCATAGAGTCTTGTGTGGTTCCCACTGTGCTTTGATTTCCACCTTACCACGTCCAAGAGGTCGTGCAAAATGGTGGTTTTTGGGTACAGTCCCGAGTCACATGGAGGCAATGAGCGATAGGAGGGGATTTGTCTCTCCCGGTATAGGAGGTTGATGTTGCGCTGTGTTCGATTGGCTATAACCGGAAATCCCTGGCCAGGGTTGCTGAGATTTACTGGTAAGTGTTACCTGTAGTTTCTCGAACTGTTATAGACCTCATATCGACACGACTTATCGAGCTATTGGGGTCTGACGTTTACCACCCCTAGGCGAGATATGCGACATATCAGACGACGAGACCGGACTGTACGGTAAGTGTTACTGGTTGGATTCACAGGAGTGTGAGCGGGCTTGCTCGTCGATCTTCTGATCGCTCAATACCCCGGTGGCCGTTACGTTTAGCAGACCGCTTGCGGCTTGTGGGTGTTTGATATGATCATCACCTGCTGCCGGCGTATTGACGAGTCTTTAGAGTCCTACACAGAGGTTTCCTGGCTCAAGCGAAACGAAATAGGAGCGCATATGAGATATGTGCGGGACCGAGAATAATGCGTGTATGTGATACCGTATTCCATTCTCGCGATGAATGTATCGAACGGTTGTATGTGATATAACCTAGTTATCGAATCAAGGATTGATTCGATAAGTCGATACATTGGATACTAGTCGGTTATATGCGACATGACCGGATCATTGAATCAAGTGTTGATTTAATGATTTAATGTATAATTATATATTTGATATATTACTTTGCATTAACTAGTATTGGTTCACTTTAAAAGGATTTTCTCACTTGATGTGCACATTGTATATGTAATATATTTTTGTGTGCACTTGATTGTATCATGTTTGATGATACATGCTTACTTGAGTTTGTGTAAAGATTAAACCATGGTTATTTAAATGGTTAGGGTTTTGATTTTCATATCTATCTATTTATTTATTTATTATGGAAAAGATAAAGAGAAAAATGGTGGCTTTCTTTGTTTGTTGTTGAAGCTTCATGAAGCTTTGACTAAGTGACCATTTTGTCTCATGCTTAACCCTAACCATTCCACCTAACCATAGTCTATTCTCTACAGCTAACCATGGTTAGTATATGATAAGTATTCATATTATTTTCTTTTTTAATATAACACTTATCATATTCTTTCTTCATCATCTTCTTCTTCTTCAAGAAGAAAGCTTGCCACCATTAATGGTATCTTAAGGAAAAGAGTGAGAAATCCAATTCTAAAGTGAACCCACCTCCTATTTCTTCATCCTCTACCTCTTGCCAAGTTGTATAGGGTGTTTTCTTCACAAGTTTCATGACTTGGTGAAGTGGGAGCTTGATCTTGTGATGCTTCGACGTAGATCATCTTCGGCATCGAAGTCGACGACCTAGCCCGCCCATTTCTCCGATGAAACCGATGCTAGAGTCCGGAATCCGATATGGACAGCGGTGGGACATCATCACGAAGCCTAGGAGGTGGAGGACCGGATCTACAAGGGTTGTAGCCTCTTTCTTTTAGTTAAATTGTTAACTAGTTTCACTTTTCGCCTAAACTCTAGTCAACGATCCGTATTAGGGTTTCCCGGCACTTGTAAAATTAGAAATTGGCATGGTTGATGCCTTGTGAGACCTCATTAGTGTGCCTAGGAACCCTACAGATTCCCACTGTGCTTTGATTTCCACCATACCACGTCCAAGAGGGCGTGCAAAACGGTGGTTTTTGGGTACAGTCCCGAGTCACGTGGAGGCAATGAGCGATAGGAGGGGTTTCGTCTCTCCCGGTATTGGGGGTTGATGTTGCGCTGTGCTCGATTGGCCATAACAGGGAAGTCCCTCGCCAGGGCTGATTTAGAGATTTACTGGTAAGTGTTACCAGTAGTTTCTCGACCCGTTATGAGCCTCACATCGGCACGACTTATCGGTTATTCGGGTCTGATGTTTATCACCCCTAGACTTGATATGCGACATATCAGACGAGGAGACCGGACTGTACGGCAAGTGT
This sequence comes from Agapanthus africanus, assembly GCA_030015575.1. Classification (NCBI taxonomy): domain Eukaryota; kingdom Viridiplantae; phylum Streptophyta; class Magnoliopsida; order Asparagales; family Amaryllidaceae; genus Agapanthus; species Agapanthus africanus. Next base: position 543,193,720 of record JASDDO010000019.1, read on the forward strand.
TACCGTTAGGCTTTTACAGGAGTTGGAGCGGGCTTGCTTGCTGATCTTCTGATCGCTCAATACCCGGGTAGTCGTTACGTCTAGCTAGTACCGCTGACAGCTTGTGGGTGCTTGATGTGATCATCACCTACTGCCAGCGTATTGACGAGTCTTTAGAGTCCTACATAGAGGTTTTACTGGTTCAGGCAAAATGAAATAGGAGCGCATATGTGATATGTGCGGACCGAGACGTGTATGTGATACCGTATTCTATTCTCGCGACTTTTTGTATCGGTCGGTTATATGTGATATAGCCGGGTTATCGAATCAAGTGTTGATTCGATAAGTCGATACATTGGATGTTAGTCGGTTATATGAGATATAACCGGATTATTAAGTCAAGTGTTGATTTAATAATTTAGTGTATAATTGTATATATGATATACTAATTTACATTAACTAACATTTGTTCACTTAAGCATTTTTCTCACATGTGCACAACTTTAATATATATATGATATATATTAAAATGTGTTTTCTTTTTGTATCATGGTTGTTGATACACATGACATGGGTGTATAAGACATACATCATTCTAATTTTAGTGGAGGGGTTTTTATATTTAAAGTAAATCTAAATTGGTTGATATTTGTTAAGTGCATGAAGTTTGTAGAAGCTTTTAGTGCTTTGACAAATTCAACTCAATTTGTTTTACTTAAGATATTTAGTTAACCCAACCATTAGAATTAGCCATGGTTATGTCTCTACATGAGTTAGTATATGATACTCACTCACCCATGGTTAGCTCACTCACTTGATCAATTTTCTTTCTCTCTTTATTTTGTTCATCTTCTTCCTTGAGCTAAAAAGCTCTCTAAGGTTTGATCCAAAGTGAGAAATATTGTGAGAAAATAAATTCTAAAGTGAACCCACTTCCTATTTCTCCATCCTCTACTAGACTAGCACTTTAGTTTAGGGTGTTTGCTTCACTAATTCTCTAGTTAGTGAAGTAGAAGCTTGATTTGGTATCCCCTCGACGTAGATCATCTTCGGCCTCGAAGACTTCAAGCAAGGACGCTCCTTTAGCCTCGTGAAGCCATGCAAGAGTCCGGGAGAACCACGATCGCAGCGAAGGGACTTCAATAAGGAGCTAATGAAGTGAAGGAATGATCTACAAAGGTTGTATTTTCTTCTTAACTTAGATAGTAAAGTTGTTTACTTGCATATGAAACCCTAATAATCTAGCAAAGATCTTGTTTAGGGTTGTTCGACACGGCTAAAATCTTAATCGGGCATGGTAGATACCTTATAGAACCTTGTTAGAGTGCCTAGTAACCCTACAGTGGTATCAGAGCCTAGCTAGAGCATTAGGCGATGTGTTTACGAAGTTAAAAATCCGATCGAACCCCGAAACACCGACTTTGAACCCCTCTCCGGACAATTTTTAAAAATGTGATTTTTTCTGCATTAAAAATACTTAAAAAAATCAGCAGGGAATTCTAAGAATTACCATGAAATACGAACTCATGATACCATGAAGTCGCCGCGGAACCGCGGCAGGAACCTGCTTCCCGCGGCGGTTCCGCGGCTGTACTTTGGCATTATTGACACGTGTTTGCACAGTATTATCCTTAGCTGTTCCTGCATATTTCTGGGTATTTTTAATCTGACTCAAGTGTTGAGTGTTCTGGGGATTATTTTGAATTCGTTGAATCGATCGGAAAATTTAATTTCGTTCTTTTTCCGGATAATTTAGAAACTATTAAAATGTTCGAACGGATATCATTAACTCACTTTTTCCTGGCTCGAAAAACTTTCAAGTGTTGAATTTTTCTTGGGTTTAAATCTTTCGGAAAAACGTGCAAGTAATGCGATGGACTCTCTAGAAGAACACAAACCTTAATTCGATTATGTGACCGTCTGAACCGTCTCTAAACCTTAGGGTTTGGGGCAGTACGGCGTGCCACATGTGAGGCGTTGGCTTGACCCTTCTACAGCTGGACCATTGGTACTGTGACGTATTCTGGAATTTTTGAACTCCGCTCAAGTGTTGAGCTATTTAGGAAATCTTGGGTATTTGATTATTCGATCGGAAAGTTTAATACTGTCTATTTATCTGGAATGTGATACAATATGTGAAATTCATATTGTTAGGCATGAAATGCGAAGTATGTGATATTTCGGATTTACGATATATAAAGAGATTGTGGATTCCAAATGTTGTAGTTTTACACTTTCTTTTCTGCGACCGTAAGTGTAATATGTGATATCGCCGGTTTCGTTGCTATATGTCAACGACAATTGGGATGCGCATATTTACTTACGTTGATGACATGTGATGTTATGTGTTGCTGGATATGTTATATTGGATCGTCGCGTTTTGAATAGCCGGGGGTTTTATGTGAGATGAGAGTTTTTATTTTCATTCATGTAAAATTAAATGTATGTAATATTCTTTTATTGGAGCACTTCCGGGATGAGGATGATGTCACCATTGTATATTATTTACTTTTCCGCATTAGGTAGACCCAAGGAGGGGAGCACAAGTAACCGGGTTCTAGGGTCCAGTGGGAGACCAACTCGAGGAGTCGAATCCGGGTCTCCTAACTCTAGAATTGGAAGGATTGCTTGCCGCTCTCGTAGGGGTCTAGGGATGTGGGTTTGGCTATTCATCGCGACCGTGGAATCCGTGTTTTATAGAGGCTCAAAATAAAACACGGACCTCCTAGTATATCCATTATTTCATATGATTCTTCTGCTGCGATATCTGTGATGTGATCATTTGATATGTTGAGATGGATACTGTGTATAGTATATATGATATATTATATAGACGTTACTTATGTTTTACACTCGCGCTAGCCCTGCCCCCTCTGCCGTTAGTTACCTAACCTAACGGTGCATGAGGGGACATCGAGGCGAATGCGGATGGCATAAGTGTACGTCGTATTTATCTGTGATGTTTAGGTGACTTAAATGATGGGACTTCATTAATATGATTAATGAAAGAAAAGAAACCTAAAAGATGTTGTAGAATCAAATTTTTCAAAAAGGGTAGCTACAGTTTTTGCTTTGCATAGTGATATATATGATATATCCTGCACCTTATTCGATGAGGAAAGAGCCGAGATCCCTTCACCGGGAGTGACCTCTTTAGAAAAACTGGCAGATGCTACAACACTCGGTTTGTCTTTTGATTGCTTTTGGAGTTTTTTCTTTGCACAACGATATATATGATATATCCTGCACCTTATTCCATAAGGAAAGAGCCGAGATCCCTTCACCGGGAGTGACCTCTTTAGCAAAACTAATGAAAGCCTCAAAATCACTTCATTTCAAAATTCACTCGATTCTACAACGATATCAAGTTCATTACGCAATAGGTTTTCAGAAAAACCTGTCATAGCCCTCCGTCATTTCAGATAAGAACTGTTTAGTATTCGTGCTGCGTTTGTTGGCCTTTGTCAAGGCGTAGTGTACTGTAGCTGAATGGTGCTTATCTGCTTATGCATATGATGCAGATTGTTTTGGGGTAGTCGTACGACCTTGTTGGCCTTTGTCAAGGGTTGCGCGGGTGGGTTTGATTCAATCAAGAAATGACGGGTTGAACTTGACTAGCATCCTATGATTTGTTGGCCTTTGTCAAGGTCATAGAGGTTAGGGGAAGAATATTATCGGGAATTTCAAAGTATTGAAATTTGTAATGAGATTGCATACCTTCTATGAGATAGTTGGATCTCGATACCCACTGCAAGTAATTGTTACTCCTGGGAGAGTTTTACACAGGACAATTAGCCGATCAAGTAGGTGTCTAGAAAGGTGTCAACGGGGTTACGCCTCTGGGGAAACGAGGTTTACTTTAATTAGGTCCGTGCGAAAGCACGGGGAACCTCCCTCAAAGTACCGACACTGGCCTGGCTGAAAGATTGGCGAAATTGTAGGGTGTAATTAATCCCGGCTAGTCTTTCCTTTTAGGGTTTGAAGGAAGATTTGATAAAAACAGTGGGAGCCATCCTGATTAGATAAAATAATAACCAATCTGATCTTGCAAGAGCATACGCTAAAGTGTTATCTTCTCTCTCTCTCTCCAGGTAGCGACCATATCATGCCTTAATAAAGATAATAATATGGATGTATTGACTGAACCCGCATGTTATACTGTGCTGGGGAATGTTGGTTCCATTCTTTCTTATAAAAGTTAAAAGACCGAACAGGATATAAGGGAATACCAGGATTCCCAAGCCACCCGAATGAAGAAAGTACATGTTGATGCATTTTCTTTGGGTGTGTTCGTTACAGAGAACTGTTTCTCCATTTGCTCTACGTCCTGGGTATTAGATACCGGGTCAGGATCCCATATATGTAATCAGTTACATGGGCTTAGAAAAGGTAGAGAACTTGGAGAAGGTGATAAAGACATAAGGGTTGGAAATGGTGCAATTGTTGCAGCTAAAACCGTCGGGGAATATCACCTTGTATTGCCAACTGGTAATACATTGATTCTGAACGAATGCTATTACATGCCGAACCTGATATGCATCATTATATCTGTTTCTTTGTTGAGTAAAGAGTGATATAATTTTGTATTACAGGATAATGTTATGAACATTTTCCTTAACCAAAAGTTTGTTGGATCAGGCACGTTGTGCAATGGCATTTATGTTCTAAATCAATCAACAGTTCTGAGCATAACAAACACACACAAGAGGAAGCGTTCAGAACTGAACAAATCCTTCTTGTGGTATTGTAGACTGGGTCATATCAATGCGACACGACTAGCTAAGTTGCATAAGGATGGATATTTGAATCCATTTGAATTTTCATCTTATGATACTTGCCAGTCATGTCTCAAAGGAAAGATGACCAAAACTCCGTTTACGGGACACGGAGAGAGAGTTACGGAACTCTTGGGACTGGTACATAGTGATGTATGCGGTCCCATGTCTACACATGCCAGGGATGGTTCTTCGTACTTCATTACATTCACTGACGATCTCTCTAGATTCGGGTATGTGTTCCTGATGAAACACAAATCAGAAGCTTTTGAGAAATTTAGAGAATATAAACAAGAAGTCGAGAACCAAACCGGGAAAAGTATTAAAATCCTTCGATCTGATCGAGGAGGTGAATACTTGAGCAATGAATTCCTGGACTTCCTAAAAGAGAATGGGATTCTCTCTCAGCTAACTCCTCCATATACACCACAGCACAACGGTGTATCGGAACGGAGGAACCGCACCCTATTAGATATGGTGCGCTCTATGATGAGCACAGCTGAGTTACCTATTTCCTTCTGGGGGTATGCGCTGGAGACAGCAGCATACCTATTGAATCAAGTTCCATCTAAATCTGTACCTACCACACCATATGAGATATGGAGTGGGAAGAGACCATGTCTTAAACGAGTTAAGATATGGGGTTGTCTGGCCTATGTCAAGAGGCAAAATCCGGACAAACTCGAGGCAACGGTCAGTTCTATGTAAGTTTGTGGGATATCCCAAACATTCATATGGATATCTTTTCTACCATAGCGAGGAACAAAAGGTGTTAGTTTCTCGACATGCCATCTTTTTAGAAAAGGAATTTCTTACAAAAGAAATTAGTGGCAGTGAGGTAGAACTGGAAGAAATTCCGGCTACACAAACTCAAACTGAAGATTTAGTGGAACCAGAGGATTCGGTAGTTCCCGATGAACCCCGGCCACTCCGCCGATCTAGTAGGGTTCCTCACCTACCTGAGAGATACTACGGTTTTCTCATAGATGGTGGGAGCGAGGATTGCATCATGGAGGATGATGACCCAACTAGTTTCGAGCAGGCTATCACGAGTGGGGACTCAGTGAAATGGCTGGATGCAATGCGGTCCGAGATGGAATCCATGTACACCAATAAAGTATGGACTTTGGAAGATGCTCCTGAAGGGGTAAAACCCATTGGGAGCAAGTGGATCTTCAAGAAAAAACTTAGTGTAGATGGGAAAGTGGAGACTTTCAAAACTAGACTTGTTGCAAAGGGCTTTAGTCAAAGACCAGGTGTGGACTATGACGAAACCTTTTCTTCAGTGGCTATGCTTAAATCCATCCGGATCATGTTTGCCATCGCTGCATATCATGACTACGAAATCTGGCAAATGGATGTTAAGACCGCCTTTCTAAACGGTGATTTAGAAGAGAGCATGTACATGACTAAGCCAGAGGGCTTCGTAGCTAGTGGGAGCAGCGGGAAGGTGTGCAAGCTGCTTAAATCCATTTATGGATTAAAGCAAGCATCGCGGAGTTGAAATATCTGCTTTGACGTCGTTATCAAAGAGTTTGATTTCGTCAAAAACGTAGATGAACCTTGTATCTACAAGAAGGTGGCAGAGAGTAAGGTTGTCTTCCTCGTATTGTACGTGGACGACATACTCTTGATAGGAAATGACATTCCTATGTTGTAATCGGTCAAGCTCTTCTTATCATAACGATTCTCAATGAAAGATCTAAGGGATGCCTCCTACATCTTAGGGATTAAGATCTATAGAGATAGATCCAAACGGATACTGGGATTGTCCCAATCCAGGTACATTGACACCATACTAAAGAGGTTTAGTATGGAAGAGTCCAAGCGTGGGTTTTTACCCACGATCTCAGGGCTCACTCTCTCCAAAGAGATGTCTCCCAAGACTGATTTGGAGAGAGCTCGCATGCAAGGGATACCCTATGCTTCGGCTGTAGGCTCTATCATGTACGCGATGCTATATACCAGACCCGATGTAGCCCACTCACTAAGTGTAGTGAGTAGGTATCAAGCTGATCTTAGAGAGAGTCACTGGACAGCTGTGAAGAGCATTCTCAAGTACTTACGAAGGACTAAAGAGATGCTCTTGGTGTATGGTAACGGAGAACTCCAAGTGGAGTCCTTTACCGATTCGAGCTTCCAGAATGATAAGGACGACTCTAAGTCGCACTCGGGATTTGTCTTTACCCTTTACGGAGGGGCGGTTAGCTGGAAGAGTTCCAAGCAGGAAACCGTGGCAGACTCGACGATGGAGGCTGAATACATCGCTGCTAACGATGCTGCCAAAGAGGCTGTCTGGATCAAGAAGTTCATTACTGAACTTAGAGTGGTTCCATCCATTGAGCATCCAATACCTTTGTATTGTGATAACAATGGAGCGGTGGCTTTGGCCAAGGAACCCAGGTCCCATCAGCGATCCAGGCATATTCTGAGGCGGTATCACCTGATCCGGGAGATAGTTGATCGCCGGGAGATCGAGGTCAGGAGGGTTGACACGAAGAACAACACCGCGGATCCACTCACGAAGGCCATTCCCCGGATACAGTTTGAGAGACTCTTCGGGATGCTTGGTATGCGTACTACAGCAGCTGGCCCTAGTGCAAGTAGGAGATTGTTAGTTGTATGTATGTCCTAGAGGCCAGTATTGTACAAATGATGTATATTATATTGGATGCTTGGACATATATAGAGAGGACTTTCTTGCTCGATATAATAGTATGCTATCTGGTTGCTCTTTATCTTAACATGTATACTTGTCTCTTGATACTGTCTTATAGCTACATGTTGGTAAAGCCCTTAGGATATGTACTTGACTACCAGGACTATGATGAGATCATACTAGTGGGGCCATGGTAGTCCATAAGTACATCCTTTAATGTCCCTAGTCATGGGTATATCGAGACGGGGCATCGATATACCAGAGTAGACTAGCGTATATGCTTCTCGACCCATGAGATGGGCGATGGATGATCCCATATCCATTGGTGTTTGACATCAGAGATGGTATACGGGTGCTCAGTGGAGACTGGGTATACTGGACAGACTCGCCGAGAACTCCCAGATGGTATTATACCTCACGTCAGATGGCAGTTCTCTGTTGACACTTATGCAGGTTAGTCTATAGATCCGAGATCGTCATAGAGTCTTGTGTGATTCTCACTGTACTTTGATTTCCACCTTACCACGTCCAAGAGGGCGTGCAAAACGGTGGTTTTTGGGTACAGTCCCGAGTCACATGGAGGCAATGAGCGATAGGAGGGGTTTCTTCTCTCCCGGTATTGGGGGTTGATGTTGCGCTGTGCTTGATTGGCCATAACAGGGAAGTCCCTGGCCAGGGCTGATTTAGAGATTTACTGGTAAGTGTTACCAGTAGTTTCTCGACCCGTTATGAGCCTTACATCGGCATGACTTATCGGTTATTCGGGTCTGACGTTTACCACCCCTAGACTTGATATGCGACATATCAGACGAGGAGACCGGACTGTACGGCAAGTGTTACCGTTAGGCTTTTACAGGAGTTGGAGCGGGCTTGCTTACTGATCTTCTGATCGCTCAATACCCGGATAGCCATTACGTCCAGGTAGTACCGCTGACGGCTTGTGGGTGCTTGATGTGATCATCACCTACTGCCAGCGTATTGACGAGTCTTTAGAGTCCTACATAGAGGTTTTACTGGCTCAGGCAAAACGAAATAGGAGCGCATATGTGATATGTGCGGGACCGAGAATAGTGCGTGTATGTTATACCGTATTCTATTCTCGCGACTTTTTGTATCGGTCGGTTATATGTGATATAGCCGGGTTATCGAATCAAGTGTTGATTCGATAAGTCGATACATTGGATGTTAGTCGGTTATATGAGATATAACCGGATTATTAAGTCAAGTGTTGATTTAATAATTTAGTGTATAATTGTATATATGATATACTAATTTACATTAACTAATATTTGTTCACTTAAGGATTTTTCTCACATGTGCACAACTTTAATATATATGTGATATATATTAAAATGTGTTTTCTTTTTGTATCATGGTTGTTGATACACATGACATGGGTGTATAAGACATACATCATTCTAATTTTAGTGAAGGGGATTTTATATTTAAAGTAAATCTAAATTGGTTGATATTTGTTAAGTGCATGAAGCTTGTAGAAGCTTTTAGTGCTTTGACAAATTCAACTCAATTTGTTTTACTTAAGATATTTAGTTAACCCAACCATTAGAATTAGCCATGGTTATGTCTCTACATGAGTTAGTATATGATACTCACTTACCCATGGTTAGCTCACTCACTTGATCAATTTTCTTTCTCTCTTTATTTTGTTCATCTTCTTCCTTGAGCTAAAAAGCTCTCTAGGGTTTGATCCAAAGTGAGAAACATTGTAAGAAAATAAATTCTAAAGTGAACCCACTTCCTATTTCTCCATCCTCTACTAGACTAGCACTTTAGTTTAGGGTGTTTCCTTCACTAATTCTCTAGTTAGTGAAGTAGAAGCTTGAGTTGGTATCCCCTCGACGTAGATCATCTTCGGCCTCGAAGACTTCAAGCAAGGACGCTCCTTTAGCCTTTTGAAGCCATGCAAGAGTCCGGGAGAACCACGATCGCAGCGAAGGGACTTCAACAAGGAGCTAATGAAGTGAAGGAACGATCTACAAAGGTTGTATTTTCTTCTTCACTTAGATAGTAAAGTTGTTTACTTGCATATGAAACCCTAATAATCTAGCAAAGATCTTGTTTAGGGTTGTTCGGCACGGCTAAAATCTTAATCGGGCATGGTAGATGCCTTGAAGAATCTTGTTAGAGTGCCTAGTAACCCTACACATCGATGATGCAATCTTCTTGATCCCTGTCTATGAGAAAACCGTAGTATCTCTCGGACGGAAGAGATTGCCTACTAGATCTGCAGAGTGGCGTAGGTACGTCCGGTTCTATTGAAACTTCAGGTTTTACTAAGTCTTCAGTAATAGTTTGTGGTTCTAGAATTTTTTCTAGTTCTATCGCGCTCTCACTAATTTCTTTTTCAAGAAATTGAGTTTGCATAAAGTGGGCATGATGAGAAACAAAAACCTTTTGTTGCTCAACGTAATAGAAAAAAATACCCCATAGAATTCTTTGGGTATCCCATAAACTTAAACAATACTGAGCATATCTCGAGTTTGTCTGAATGATGATTTTTGACAAAAGCTGGACACCCCCATATCTTAAGATACTTAAGACGGGGTTTCTTCCCACTCCACATTTCATATAGAGTGGTAGGCACTGACTTAGTTGGAACTTTATTCAATAGGTATATAGCAGATTCTTGTGCAAAACCCCAGAAGGATAGCAGTAACTCAGCATTACTCATCATGGAACGCACCATATCTAGTAAGATATGATTCCGTCTTTCTGATACACCGTTGTATTGTGGTGTGTATAGAGGAGTAAGCTGAGAGAGTATTCCATTCCTTTTTAAATATTCCAAGAACTCGGCACTTAAGTATTCTCCACCTCAATCAGATCGAAACATTTTGATACTTTTTCCTGTTTGTTTTTCCATTTCATTCTTATATTCCTGAAATTTCTCAAAAGCCTCGAATTTATGCTTCATCAAGAATACATGTCCATACCTTAAGAAATCATCGGTAAAAGTGATGAAGTAGAAATAACCACTTCTTGCATGTGTAGATATCGGACCACACACGTCGCTATGTATGAGTTCCAGGAGATCAGTGGCTCTTTCTCCGTATCCATTGTGGTCACTTTTCTTTTGATACATAATTGACAGGTTGCATAAGATAGATATTCAAATGGATCTAAATATCTATCTTTATGTAACTTAGTCAATCGTGTTTTATTGATATGACCAAGTCTACAATACCATAAGAAAGCTTGATTTAATTCCGTAGTCTTTCTTTTTAGTGTGTTTTGGACGTTGAAAACTTGATGTTGATTGAGTACGTATATTCCTTTATTTTTTGTACCCGACCCAATCATTTCATGATTCAGGTGAATGTCTATGACATTGCTTTCAAGTGCAAAATTACATCCTTCATTAGATAACAAAGATACATATATAATATTACACATCATACTGGGTACACAAAAGCAGTTATGCAAAACCAAAATATGTCCACTCAACAACCCGAGGTGATTATCTCCTACTTCAACAGCATCTACACTTGCTCCGTTGCCAACCCTGAGGGTTATATCACCTTTCCTTAAAACTCTATGGATTTTCAGCGCCTGCAAAGAATTACAGATATGAGATCTTGATCCGGTATCTAATATCCAGGAAGTAGAGTTAACAGAGAAACAGTTTTCAATCACGAACACACCTTAAGTCGAAGCTCCAACTTGCCTCGTGTCTTGATTCTTGGCTTTTAAAGCCCGGCAATTCTTCTTCCAATGTCCCTTCTTATGACAATAGAAATATTCCTCCTTTATTGTTGATCTCCCAATCTTTGTCTTTCCCTTTTCCCACACCTTCTGCACACCTTCTTTCGGTTTGGTGGGGGCCTTCTTCTTTTTCCTCTTGGCCTTAGCCTTGGTTTTAGAGAAAGAAGGTTTTCCAACAGCTAGAATGGGTGTTTCCTTAGATTTCTTCAAGGTGCCCTCTGCAACCCTCAACATATTGAGGAGCTCAGGAAGTGTAACTTCTGTCCTTTGCATATTGAAGTTTAATATGAATTGGTCATAGGTGGAGGGAAGGAACTGCAGAATCAAGTCGGTATACAACTCATTCTCCAACGTAGTTCCAAGGTCCGTGAGCTATTCAATGAAAGTAATCATCTTTAGGATGTAGTCCCCTACATATGATCCGACAGCCAACCTCTTCTGAAATAACTTCTTTGAGGTCTCGTATCTTGCGATACAAGATTTCTCTCCATATAAATCTTTGGTATGGAGGAAGATGGAAGCAAGGTCCATCTTCTCGTGCCGTCTTTGATGTTCATTATCCATGGAGGCCAGCATGAGACACTTAGCTTTTGTGCAATCAAGATACCAAGTCTTACGGACCTCAATGTCTGCGACTGAGAATTCTGGACTTGGAACAGGGGGGTTTTAGCTGTGAGGACATATGAAACCTTATCATAAGTAAGGTCCATGTGGACTTTCCTCAGCCAGTCTTTATAATTTGGCCCTGTCAGTTTGTTATTATGTAGTATAAGGTTAAGTCGATGTTAGTTGTATGTATGCCCTAGAAGCCATTATTGTACATGAGATGTATATTGTAGTGGATGGTGGGATATATATAGGGAGGACTTTCTTGCTCGACATGATAGTACGCTATCTGGTTGCTCTTTATCTTAACATGTATACTTATTGTCTCTCTGTTACATGTTGATAAATCCCTTAGGATGTGTACTCGACTTCCAGGATTATGATGCAGATCATACAAGTGGGGCCTGGGTAGTCCATGAGTACATCCTTCAATGTTCCTAGTCATGGGAATATCGATACGGGGCATCGATATTCCAGAGTAGACTAGCGTATATCTTCTCGACCCATATGATGGGCGATGGATGTTCCCATATCCATTGGTGTTTGACATCAGAGATGGTGTAAGTGCACGGCAGCGCCCCGGCCGTCAATCCGACGCCGGAATGCGGAAACGAAACTTTTACAAAACCTGTAAACCGGCACTACCGCGCACTATAAACCCGGATCGGGCCATTAACCTACTCCTAGCTAACTAGAGAAGGCGTAGAGAGATATACCGAGCGATCCTTGACCTTCGGTCTTCTCGTCGTCGTCCCGAGCTTCCCGCGGAATCTCCGGTCTTCATCTCCTCGTTGGAAGGGCACCACATCGCCGGGTTCTTTTACGAGCTCCCACCTCTGGACCGAGGCAACTCGGGCACGAAGTTGGCGAGTCGACGTGTCCAAGAATGCTGTAGGATAGTGTAGAACTATATGTCTCTATTGGGGTTGAAGTTGCCATGGTTTTTGGTGGAGGAATGAGATGCAAATTTTTGGATGAACAAAGGGATTTTTATGCAAACATAATGATAACCATCCCACACCCAAAAATGGGACAGCCCCTAAAGGGAATGGCCGGCCTTGGCTTCAAGAAGATGAGAAGAGGGAGTTAGCAAAAAGAATAATGCAAGAGAGAGAGAGAGAAAAGGCTTATGATGATGAATCGTGATCACAACTAAAGTTCAATCCTCATCAACCATCTCATCAAGTAAAAGTCAAGCAATCATGAGCTAAGAAGTCAAATGATGGTTGAACCATCATGAAGCTACTACTTGCAAATAACACCCTCCACTATTCAAATTTGCATGCTTGCAAATACCCCCTCTTCACCAATTTTCAGCCAAAGAAAGAAACAAAAGAAAATGGCCTAAACGGAAAGCAAACTGGCAACTTCAGAAAAACGATCCCGTAATAAATTACAGGAAAACCCCACGACTGTATATACATACCCGCATTTGTATTGCGACCGAATACAAATGCAATGAGACAAAATCTACACAGTACAATACTAGGATCCGGCTTAAACCAAAGCCCGCTAGTATTGTCCGTCCGATCATGATCCGTGCAATACCGCACGTATATGATCGAACCCTGCCATATCTCCATACGACCTCTACAGCGTTTCGCCCGAAACTTGAGAAACGGTCTGTGGGGGACTCTAAAGACTCGTCAATACTTTGGTTGTGGATTTAACCACTAGCACGTCAGAGGTATTAGCCATACGTAACGGGCTACCAGGTATTGACCAAAAGGGATGTCGATGAGCGAACTTATCCTGACACCCTACTGAGCCTGTCAGTGAAAATATCCGTACAGTCCGGTCCGTTCGTCTATGAGCATCGCATGGCGGGCCTAGGGGGTTGGTAAAAGTCAGACCCCCAAAAGCGGTACAAGTCGTGTCGGAGTGTAGCCTAGAATACCCTGAGATATTACTGGAATACCTACCAGTAAATCTCCTGCCTTGGCCTAGGACTTCGTGTAATGGCTCTCCTACATACAGCGCAACCTCACCCCCAATACCGGGAGAGACGAACCCCTGAAGATCCGCTCACTGCCTCCATATGGCTCGGGACTGTACCCAACTAAAACCTGTTTGCACGACTCCTTTGAGCCGTGGTAGGGTAGTAATCAAAGTACAGTGGGAACTCACACGAGACAAATGACGATCTCAGGTCGATGAACTAACCTGTACACATGTCACCAGGGAACTGCTATCTGACGTCAGGTATAAGACCAACTAGCATGTTTCCGGCGAGTCCTGTCCGGTGTACTCATAACCCAATGAGCACCTGTATACATCTTAGGTGAACCAACTGACACCAGTGGCTTGTGAGACCGGCCACCGCCCCTCGTCGGGGTCTCGATTGTATACACTAGTCTACTCTGGAGTATCGATGCCCTGTCTCGAAAACTCCCACGACTAGGGACCTTTTAAGGATGTGCTTATAGACCCCAGCTCCCACGTATATGATCGCTATCATACTGCTGGCAGTCAAGCAATAATCCTAGGGGCTCTATCAACGCGCAATAGTGACCTGTAAGGTTACCTAAAGCAGTACACGATGATAAAGATAAACCAGATAGCATACTATCATCTTGAGTAAGACTGTCCTATCGGTATAGGTCCTCCCTCAATCATTGCAATCACGTGCCTGTGATCCAATAATTGACTCTGAGGGAACTATCTCCAACAATCTCCCACTTGCACTTAAGGCTAATTATTGCGATGTCGCATACTCACAGCCCGTGTGATACCAAACACCAAACTCCTCTACTAATCAGTCTCACAAAACCCGTTTGCGAAACTATTGCGCTCGAGGAATAGCCTCAGTGAGTGGATCCGCTTTGATGTGTTTTTCTATGTCTCTCTTAATCTCAAGTTCGCGGAGAAACCCATCTCCCAAAATGAGCAACACCTGTTTTAGAATGTGTCTGGATGTCTGATGGGACCTAGCTCATAAATGAACTCCAAATCTAAACTTCTTAGACTGTATTGTCAACTGAACTTAATCAGTATCCTGCGCCATGCCTCCCTCAGTGTCCGCTTGGATCACCTATCCAAAACACTGCCCCACGTCAGAGGGAAAACTATAACTCTGACGGCCACCCTGTCGTCCAGGTCACCTTGGAAGCTTGGAATGATAACTGTCTTCTGAATGAGGCCATCGTTATCATATCCCTAGAATATCCACTTATGTTCTAAAACTGCTTCCGAATGTTTCTCTAGGATTGGATCAATATCAACTTATTGCATCTAGTGCAAAAACAACATCTGGTGTGGTACTTGACATCTCATGATTGACTCAATTGCCTAAGTAAGTGATCTGCCAATCATGCACATCCCTCTCCCCTTTAGTCTGTAAGACACCTTTAGAGAGGGTGACTCCACCACCTGCAGGTAGTCTACCGTGCCTGGAGTCGTCCATTCTAAAACACCTTTAGAATGCTGTCTAAGTACCCTGATTGGGACACTTCCCAATCTAGATCTAAAACTATAGATCTAGTAACCAGAATGTCTAATATAATATCCAATTCTTTTGTGGAGAAACCACTGTGTGACAACCAAAGTATAACCGACCGTAGTATAGGAATTTCACTTCCTACTTTGTGTATGTTATCCAAATACCAGGACATCACACCCTACTACCTTCTTAACAGATCCATCCCCTATTCTGATGAAGTCAAACCTATGACTGTCACAGCAGAAATAGATGATCTATCTCCGCTACATCTGCTTTAGTCTCTTAATAGACATAAACCACTTGTCCACCAATGCTTCCGCTGCTCCCACTGACTACGATAACCCTCTGGCAGAATCATATACACATGCACTTCTAAAGCTTGTTTAGAACGACGCTATACTCATCCTCCTGTCGGGTCTCACAGTCTGGAACAACAGCAATGGCAAGTGTGGGTAAACAAGAACCTCCCTGCCACCGTCTTTGAGGCTACCGAAGTACCTCTCGGGTGCCTGAGGTTACCCACCATATCTGCGGAGTGGCTAGTGGAATGTCAAACCAGATTGAATCTTTAGGTTCTTATCAAATTTTCAGTAATCATTTGCGGTTCTGGAATCACTTCCAGTTCTACCATACTCCCACTTCTGTTTTCTGAAAAAATCCATTTTACTTAAAACTGTGGTGAGTCTAGAACAATATCACTATTGATCTTCCAGATGGTAGAAAGTCAACCCTCGTCATAGCCCGGGTCAACCCACAAATAGCCATTACAGAAACGTGCCTTGAGTTATCCGGAGTCTGGTTTTAAGCATAAGCCGGACAACTCCCCGTACCTTAACATCGTTAAGATATGAACTATTCTATATCCAATATAGAAACAGAGGCACTAATTTAATTGAACCAGATACAAATCATGCAGCTGTCTCCAGTGCATGTCAACTAAATGGAGAGAGGTCGACCAGCATTACTCAACTTTGGAGTGCTTCCACTTATGAGTAATCTGAAAGAGAAGCAAGTTCTCTTAAAACCATTACTATCAACCGAACACCATACACATGTATTTACATCTTCGATCACCTTGAAGAATCCTGATACTTGCAATACCTGGTTCTCTACTTTACTCTTATACCTATAACTTCTCAAAACTTGGACCTTGTGTTTCTACGAAATACTTGTCTAAGAACTAGAGAAGTCACAAGTAAACAGAATATAGTACGAGGACCATCCCCTCTGTCCTAATGGACACTGGACAATATACAATCCTCTGTATAAGTCCTCTGAGTCTAATAACTCAAACCCTGTGCGTCGTAGGTTGAAAACTGTACTTATGGTTAAGAAGAATTACACCGCTGTTTAATGCTCCTTACCTAACCATCCACTGATATAGGTAAATGTCATCGACATAATTTCAAAAAGTTATATCTCACTTCATAAAAATGAACGTACAGATATATCAATTTGAAATTGGTGCATAACAACGGATATTCAAAACCAAATATTCGCCATCCGATAAACAACCCAGGCGACTTCCTCAAATATCACCAATTACAACGAATTCCGATATAATGAGGATAATCACCTAATTCCCAATAGCTTACTCCTACCCATCATCTGTAAAACTATACAAATGTGAGAATCATACCTGGTAAATACATACCCTGGAGCAAGTGTCTAATTGGGATATCAGTTTTCTTTTGACAGTACACAGTGAAACTGAAATATTGAAATGTTTCGTAGGGGTATCCGGGTATTCCTAGTAATGCCTCTTCCATTATCCAGGTTCACAACTGTAACCGTATATTTCTTTGCCATATCTCCAAATCCCTTCATATATCTTTAGTCATTACCTTCTGTACACCCTCTTAGGCTAAATGGTTTTCTTCCTTCCCTACCGTTCGGCACCAGCCTATGGTTTGGAAGAAGACTATCCAATAAGCGTAATGGGTGTACTGTCCTAATCCTAGGAGCACTCGCATCCCGAGAGAAGGTTAAGATAAAAGACACCTGAATAAACCTTATTCTTATTTCTCCTGAACCAGAATCCATCCCCGAACTGGAACAAGTTCCTTTTGAGTTCGTATATAACCATACGATGGAGTATCCAAATAACTGTGGATCTTCGTAGTGATACGGAGTGTTCTAGAGAAATACAAAGGTGAAGTGGGAGTGGTAAAGAAATACTTGGTTTGGTCGTGAATAGCAGTCGCGGTTTACTTTGCCCTCTTACTAATCCCTTTATTTGTCTTTACTTAATACCTTCTGTACACCACACTTAGGCTAATCGGCTTTCTTCATTCCATACCGTTCGGCACCAGCCTTAGGTTTGGAAGAAGACTATCCAATAGGCATAATGGGTGTACTATCCCCTAATCCAAGGGGCACTCGCAACCTGAGAGAAGGTAAAAAGAAAAAACAACTGAATAGTCCTATTTGTTTTCTCCAGAACCTGAAACCATCCTCGAATAAATTCCTTCGAGTTCGTATATAACCATACGATGGTTTTATCCAATGGAAGTGGACGTTCGTAATAATACGGGGTGTCCTGTAGAAAAGGGTAAAAGTAGGAGTGGAAATGAGGTCTGCAACTCAGACAATCCAAAAGCCAGTCTTATAAGAAGGTTCGGTTAATCTTGGTCACTGAGTCATAGTCTAGGGTCGGGTCAATGGTCGCTGCCAAAGAGAGAGAGAAAAGAAACACTCTGTGTGCACTCTAACCTAAATCAGAATGGTTATCACTTTATCTAATCAGGAAACCTCCCACTGTAACGTCAAATTCTCCTCCAAACCTGAAAGAAGAATTAGTCGGGATCACTCGAGGAGTAAACTAACTCATCAGTGGGAATCGGGATCCAACTATCATCGCATGCTAACGTGATGGAATCCACTCACGCTATCATACTCCAGAAGGTATGCGCATACCTGGCAAGTTTCAGTTTCTTTTAGAAACTCCCGATGTGATTTTTACCCCATGCTCTTATGACCTTGACTAAGTCCAACAAATCATAAGTCACATGTCAAGTTCTACCCATCATTGTCCAGGTTAATTTGAACCCACCCGTACAAGCCCTTGACTAGGGCCAACAAGGCTGTACGACTGTCCCAAACCAATGCATCTATCTATGCGGCAGAAAAGTAACAAATAACTACCATTCACTATGCCTTGACTAAGGCCAACAAACATAGCATGAATACTAAGCGCTACCTTTCTGAAATGACGGAGGGCTACGAATGGTTTTTGGCGAAAAACCTTTAACGTAATGAACTTGATATCGTTGAAGGAACCGGATAGCTTTTATAAAAATATAGTGGCGAAAACCTTTGCTAAAGAGGTCACTCCCGTTGAAGGGATCTCGGCTCTTTCCCCGTAGAATGAGGTGCAGGATATTCCAACTGAATACCACGATGTAAAGCAAAAGGCAATCGGCTATAGTGAAGTTATTACCCTGACGCAAACTTCTGTCCAAGGGGTCACTCCCGGTGAAGGGATCTCGGCCCTTGCCTCGTCGACTGAGGTGCTGGATATTCATAACCGAATACCACTGTGCAAAACAAAAGAGAACGTCCTTGCAATAACAGCTTTTTGAAAATTGTTCCAACAACATCAGAATAGGTTTGTTTAGCTTGCATTGATCCGAATCAATGCAGTCCCATCAATTGATCACACCAATAAAGAACGAAAATAATGATGTACGTATATGCCATCCGCATTCGCCACTGGGTCCCGTCATCACCCGTTAGGTTACTTAACTAACGACAGAGCAGGGACTGGACTAGCGCGAATGCAAAATATATACAACATCTACTAGTATATATATCAATATATAATATTCGCTCAAGGCGTGATAAAATGCAACATCACAGAAATATAATAAGAATCACAGAACAATACAGATATCTGGGATCCCCGGGTTTCACAGAGTCGCTACTGAAACCCGACGTTCCCCTGATCGTGTGGATAGCCTGTGCAATGAAATCCTAGACCCCTACGGGCGCGGCAAGTTACCCACCAAAACCTAAAGCGAGGCAGCCCCTTTCAACAATGTGAATGGACCACCCAGCACTTCACGGAATCTGGTAACTTGAGCACCCCTTCTTGGGTCAACCTGTACCCCCTACGAGTGCGGCGAATAGCCTGCCAATTCTAGAGTGAAGCCCCCTCCGTCTCAACACCATGAGATGCGGGCCCGTTGCCCTCTAGAATCCGGCTATCCGTGCACCCCACCGTGGGGTAATCCTAGTACAGAAAGTAAAATATACAACGGGTACATCGATCTCAACCCGGTCATGCCCCAAAAGAATAATATACAAACAGGCAGTGACGGCAGTCCACATGTCGGACGCTCGCCCCGCAATATCAAATGTACATAATAATACCAAAACTGTACTACCATTGCATTCAGGCTATCCACCACGACAATCCGCAACATCACAGCACAACACAGAATATCAACGTGAATGTCACGTTCGCAAATCCATCTAAAAGGGCTATAGCAGTTAGACAGGATTTACCGATCAAATGACATTCACGGTCGCAGATATAATGTAAATACTGTGAACTAACATGTTTAAAATTTTCGATCGACTAAATTTACCGAAGTGGGCCCCAAGCACTACTGTAGCACTCAAAGAAAATCTGGGCCCAAACAGTATATACCAAAGACCCCATTTTCAACTCAGGAACCAACAGAAGAAATTTGGTGCAGTGACTGTTCCTTACTGCGGCGGAACCGCGGCCAAAGCAGGGGTACGGACGCGGTTCCGCGGCTAAACAGGAAGATCACTCCACCAAATTTTCCGAGATTCCATTAAAAACCCTGCACGATTTTTTGACATGCCCAGAAAAATTTTTGGAGCCAAAAAAAATTCGACAGAAAACTGATGCATGAAAACGCGGTTTTTGGAATTTTCGTTCGATCGAACTTGTAAACACGTTAGAGCAAGCTAGACTAGCTTAATGGCGTGGCTCTGATACCAGTGTAAGTGCACGGCAGCGCCCCGACCGTCAATCCGATGCCGGAATGCGGAAACGAAACTTTTACAAAACCTGTAAACCGGCACTACCGCGCACTATAAACCCGAATCGGGCCATTAACCTACTCCTAGCTAACTAGAGAAGGGGTAGAGAGATATACCGAGCGATCCGTGTCCTTCGGTCTTCTTGTCGTCGTCCCGATCTCCCCGCGGAATCTCCGGTCTTCATCTCCTCGTCGGAAGGGCACCACATCGCCGGGTTCTTTACGGGCTCCCACCTCTGGACCGAGGCAACTCGGGCACGAAGTTGGCGAGTCGACGTGTCCAAGAATGCTGTAGAATAGTGTAGAACTATATGTCTCTATTGGGGTTGAAGTTGCCATGGTTTTTGGTGGAGGAATGAGATGCAAATTTTTGGATGAACAAAGGGATTTTTATGCAAACAAAATGAGAACCATCCCACACCCAAAAATGGGACAGCCCCTAAAGGGAATGGCCGGCCTTGGCTTCAAGAAGATGAGAAGAGGGAGTTAGCAAAAAGAATAATGCAAGAGAGAGAGAGAGAGAGAAAAGGCTTATGATGATGAATCATGATCACAACTAAAGTTCAATCCTCATCAACCATCTCATCAAGCAAAAGTCAAGCAATCATGAGCTAAGAAGT
This sequence comes from Agapanthus africanus, assembly GCA_030015575.1. Classification (NCBI taxonomy): domain Eukaryota; kingdom Viridiplantae; phylum Streptophyta; class Magnoliopsida; order Asparagales; family Amaryllidaceae; genus Agapanthus; species Agapanthus africanus. Next base: position 543,214,533 of record JASDDO010000019.1, read on the forward strand.
CAAAAGATGGTTGAACCATCATGAAGCTACTACTTGCAAATAACACCCTTCACTATTCAAATTTGCATGCTTGCAAATAACCCCCTCTCCACCAATTTTCAGCCAAAGAGAGAAACAAAGGAAAATGGCCGAAACGGAAAGCAAACTGGCAACTTCAGAAAAATGATCCCGTAATAAATTACAGGAAAACCCCGCGACTGTATATACATACGCGCATTTGTATTGCGACCGAATACAAATGCAATGAGAAAAAATCTACACAATACAATACTAGGATCCGGCTTAAACCAAAGCCTGCTAGTATTATCCGTTCGATCATGATCCGTGCAATACCGCACGTATATGATCGAACCTTGTCATATCTCCATACGGCCTCTACAACGTTTCGCCCGAAACTTGAGAAACGGTCTGTGGGGGACTTAAAGACTCGTCAATATTTTGGTTGCGGATTTAACCGGGCTACCAGGTATTGACCAAAAGGGACGTCGATGAGCGAAATCATCCTGACACCCTACTGAGCCTGTCAGTGATAATATCCGTACAGTCCGGTCCGTTCGTCTATGAGCATCGCATGGCGGGCCTAGGGGGTTGGTAAAATTCAGACCCCCAAAAGTGGTACAAGTCGTGTCGGAGTGTAGCCCAGAACACCCTGAGATACTACTGGAATACCTACCAGTAAATCTCCTGCCTTGGCTAGGGACTTCGTGTAATGGCTCTTCTACACACAGCGCGACCTCACCTCCAATACCGGGAGAGACGAACCCCTGAAGATCCGCTCACTGCCTCCATGTGGCTCGGGACTGTACCCAATTAAAACCTGTTTGCACGACTCCTTTGAGCCGTGGTAGGGTAGTAATCAAAGTACAGTGGGAACTCACACGAGACAAATGATGATCTCAGGTCGATGAACTAACCTGTACACATGTCACCAGGGAACTGCTATCTGACGTCAAGTATAAGACCAACTAGCATGTTCTCGGCGAGTCCTATCCGGTGTACTCATAATCCAATGAGCACCTGTATACATCTTAGGTGAACCAACTGACACCAGTGGCTTGTGAGACCGGCCACCGCCTCTCGTCGGGGTCTCGACTGTATACACTAGTCTATTCTGGAGTATCGATGCCCTGTCTCGAAAAGTCCTACGACTAGGGACCTTTTAAGGATGTGCTTATAGACCCCAGCTCCCACGTATATGATCGCCATCATACTGCTGGCAGTCAAGCAAGAATCCTAGGGGCCCTATCAACGCGCAATAGTGACCTGTAAGGTCACCTAAAGCAGTACACGGTGATAAAGATAAACCAGATAGCATACTATCATCTTGAGTAAGACTGTCCTATCGGCATAGGTCCTCCCTCAATCATTGCAATCACATGCCTGTGATCCAATAATTGACTCTGAGGGCACTATCTCCAACAGATGGTATGTGGGTGCTTAGTGGAGACTGGGTACACTGAACGGACTCGCCGAGAACTCCAAGATGGTATTATACCTCACGTCAGATGGCAGTTCTCTGGTGACACTGGTACAGCTTAGTCTGTTGACCCGAGATCGTCATAGAGTCTTGTGTGTCTCCCACTGTGCTTTGATTTCCACCCTACCACGGCTCTACTGAGTCGTGTAAACAGGTGGTTTTTGGGTACAGTCCCGATTCACATGGAGGTAATGAGCGATAGGAGCGGATTCGTCTCTCTGGGTTTTGGGGGTTGATGTTGCGCTATGCTCGACTGGCCATAACTGGAAATCCCTGTCCAGGGTTGATGTGATTTACTGGTAAGAGTTATCAGTAGTTTCATGCTTGTTATGGACCTTACATCGGCATGACTTATCAAGTTACTGGGGTCTGACGTTTACCACCCCTAGGCGAGATATGCGACATATCAGACGAACAGACCGGATTGTGCGGTAAGTGTTACTGATTGGATTCGCAGGAGTGTGAGAAGGCTTGCTCGTTGATCTTCTGATCGCTCAATACCCGGGTAGCCGTTACGTTTAGTAGACCGCTTGCGGCTTGTGGGTGACTGATATGATAACTACCTACTGCCGGCGTATTGACGAGTATTTAGAGTCCTACACAGAGGTTTCCTGGCTCAAGCGAAACGAAATAGGAGCGCATATAAGATATGTGCGGGACCGAGAATAATACCAGTATGTGATACTGTATTTCATTCTCGCAATTTGTATCATTGGTCAGTTATATGCGATATAGCCGGGTTACCGAATCAAGTGTTGATTCGATATATTGATACACTAGATATTAGTTGGTTATATGCGATATGACCGGATCATTAAATCAAGTGTTGATTTAATGATTTAATATATAATTATATATTTGATATATTATTTTACATTAACTAGTATTGGTTCACTTAAGATTGCATTTCTCACTTGATGTACACATAATGTATATGTGATATATAATTATGTAAATGTTTGCATCATGATTGATGATACATGCGAACTTGGGTGTGTGTATGACTTACGCCATGCTAATTATAATTTAGGTTTTTATTTATCTTAATTATTCAAAATGGTGGCTTCTTTTGTCATGGCTCAAAGCTTCATGAAGCTTAAAGCATCTTTGACAAAGTCCACTCACTTTGTCATGATTAAGATATTTATTAACCAAACCATTATAATTAACTATGGTTTAGTCTCTACAAAGGTTAACTCACCTATGGTTGCATTATGATAATCTTCACTTATTATTCTTTTCTCATATTATTCATTTTCTTTCTTCTTCTTCTTCTTTATCAAGAAGAAAAAGCTTGCTAGAATTTTCAAAAGTGAAGAAATAGAGTGAGAAATCAAAATCCAAAGTGAACCCACTTCCTATTTCATCATCCTCTACTACTTGCCATTTAGTTTAGGGTGTTCTCTTCATAAAGTTCTTGACCTAGCGAAGATGGAGCTTGAGTTTGAGTCTTCTCGACGTAGATCATCTTCGGTCTCGAAGTCAACGAGCTAGCTTGATCATTTCTCCGAGGAAATCCTTTCTAGAGTTCGGGATCTCGACGATCGCAGCGAAGGGGCGTCAACATGGAGCTTTAGAAGTGAAGGACCGGATCTACAAAGGTTGTATTTTCATTCACTTCCTTTTGTAATGTTAGATTACAAGTTGTGTTACCTTAGTTTTCTAGCATGATCTTTAGTTAGATTGCTTAGCACACCCTAAAATTTTTGTTATAGCATGTGTGATGCTTGCAAACCCTAGGATAGGTGCTAAGGAATCCTAGTATGCTATCAGAGCCAAACTAGAAACTTAGACGATATTAAGACAATCCGAAAACGAAAAACCCCGCAAAATACGATTTTGGAAACCCCATGAAATTGCTCTCTGGAAATTTTTTTAAAAGTGGCCTGAAAATTATTTAAGTAACTGCAGAGTGATGTACTGGAGATTTTAAGAACACAGGAGAAATACGAGGGGGGATGCTCGGTTCCTGGCCGGCGACAGAGCACGAAAGTCTGGCGTCGCCGACCCTTTTGGCTCCCCTCCGCCTCGTATTGCACCTGTGATCTTTTGCTCTTATTTTGGGGTTTCTGGTATTATTTGTTTAGTCCAAATTTTCATGTGATGATAATTGTGTTATGGACTCTTTGCGGAGTATTTCGTATTCATATTTTTAGCATTGTATTGGTAACCTAGAACGTGTTTAACATTTTGAACGAAATTCAAACTTCACCCCATGACCCCTTCTGAAATTTCCAATGTTGGAATTTTTCCAAGTTAATTATATTCAATGTTCGTGCAAGTAACTCTCTGGACCCTCTAGAAGAACATAAACCTTAACTTGATTCTGTGTCCTCGGAACCGCGGTTTGAACCTTAGGGTTTGCCGTGGTCCCGCGGTGTCATAGGTGAGGCGTTGGTTTGACCCTTCTACGGCTGGATCGTAGGTACTATGGCACGTTTTGGGTACTTTAACTTCGCTCAAGTGTTGAGCTCATTGGGAGTTGTGGGGATTTGTCGATTCGCTCGAAACGTTTAAACATAGTCTAGTATATTGTGATACAATACTTGGAATCAACAACATTTGAATTTATAAGTCTAGCAATTTAGTCTAATTTGATTAGTTGCCACGGGATTTTGATGCGATCAAAAATCCATCGCAATCACTTTGTGTATTCGGATACTCGCCGGGTAACATTACTAGATAGCCACGCCCCATATCCCCGACCAAGTGACTGTAGGAGAACTCCGTTGCCAAAAAGCATCCGTCTGGGTGCTCGCGGCCGCGGTGTTCCGCCTAAGTGCACTTCGTCGTCGGTATCGGGGGGTACGGCCGTCTACTAAAGTTTCCGACGAGCATTCGATCGAAATGTCTGGAATTTTGTTGAATTGCCCGACTGATTATTGGAAAGTGTTTTCAATATCGAGACTAAAATGCGGGGTTTATAATTGTTAGGCATGCGATGTCTAAGGAATTCATTTATTATGCATGAAATCCGCAATATGAGATATTACGGGTTTATGATGTCTAAGGTGGTTGCAGATTCCAACTGTTGTAGTTTTCATTTTCTTTTCTGTGATCGTAAGTATAATATATGGGGTATCGCCGGTTTCATTGCTATACGTCAACGACAATTGGGATATGAATATTTACTTACGTTGATGACATGTGATGTTATGTGTTGCTGGATATGTTATATTAGATCGTCGTGTTTGAATAGCCGGGTTTTTTTATGTGAGATGGGTGTTTTTCATTTTCATTCTGTAAAAACTTGTATGTAATATTCTTTTATTGGGGCACTTCCGGGTTGAGGAAGATGTCACTGTTGATGTATATTATTTACTTTTCCGCATTAGGATAGACCCAGGAGGGGAGCACAAGTAACCGGGTTCTAGGGTCCAGCGGGAGACCATCTCGAGTAGTCGAGTCCGGGTCTCCTAACTCTAGAATTGGTTGGGTTTCTTGCCGCTCTCGTAGGGGTCTAGGGATGTGGGTTTGGCTATTCATCACGAACGTGGAATCCGTGTTTTATATAGGCTCAAAATAAAACACGGACATCTTCATATATCCAATATTTCATATGTTGTTTTCTGCTGCGTTATCTGTGATGTGATCATGTGATATGTTCAGATAGATACTGTATATAGTATATATGATATATTATATAGACGTTGCTTATGTTTTACACCCGCGCTAGCCCTGCCCCGCTATGTCGTTAGTTACCTAACCTAACGGTGCATGACGGGACATCGAGGCGAATGCGGATGGCATAAGCGTACGTTGTATTTATCTGTGATGATTAGGTAACTTAAATGATGGGACATTCATTAATGAGATTATTGAAAGAAAATAAACCTAAAAGATGTTGTGGAATTGAATTTCAAAGATATTTGGTAGCTCTAGTTGTTTCTTTGCATAGCGGTGTTCCTTGTAGAACATCCAGCACCTTATTCGATAAGAAAAGAGCCGAGATCCCTTCACCGGAAGTGACCTCTTTAGCAACAAATAGCAGATGCTACAACCTTCGGTTTGTCTTTTGATTGCTTTTCTAGTTCTTACTTTGTATAGTGGTATTGTGAATATCCTGCACCTCATTCGATGAGGAAAGAGCCGAGATCCCTTCACCGGGAGTGACCTCTTTAGTGAAACTAGCAAAAGCCTAAAAAACACTCCATTTTAAAACCATTTGATTCTGCAACGAGATCAAGTTCAAAGCGTTAAAGGTTTTCTTAAAAACTATCCGCAACCCTCCGTCATTTTAGGAAGTAGAGTACTTAGTATTCGTGCTGCGTATGTTGATCATAGTTAAGGCGCAGTGTACGGTAGCTAAGTGATGTCTTCCTACACAGCATATGATGCGATTAGTTAGGACAATCATATGATATGTTGATCATAGTCAAGGTCACGTGGGTGGGTCTAATTAATCACGAAATGACGGGTAGAACTTGACTAGTACTTATGATATGTTGATCATAGTCAAGGTCATAAGTGCTAGGGGTAAAAACCATTATCGGGAGTTTCAAGTGTTGAAATTTGCAATGAGATTGCATACCTTCTATGTGATAGTTGGATCCTGATACCCACTGCGAGTAATTGTTACTCCTGGGAGAGTTCTGCACTTTACAATTAGCCGATCAAGTAGGTGTCTACAAAGGTGTCAACGGGGTTACGCCCCTGGGAAAACGAGGTTTATTTTAATTAAGTCCGTGCGAAAGCACGGGGAACCTCCCTCAAAGTACCAGCACTGGTGTGGCTGAAAGATTGGCGAACTTTTAGAGTGTAATTAATCCCGGCTAGTCTTTCCTTTTAGGGTTTGAAGAAAGATTTGATAAAAACAGTGGGAGCCGTCCTGATTAGATAAAATATATAACCAATCTAATTTTGCAAGAGTGCACGCAGAGTGTTTTCTTCTCTCTCTCTCCAGGTAGCGACCATGTCATGCCTTAATCAAGATAATAATATGGATGTATTGACCGAACCCGCTTGTTATACTGAGCTGGGGAACGTTGGTCCCGCTCCAGCTTATAATTGTTATAAGACCGAGCAGGAATTAGGGGAATACCAAGATTCCCATGCCGCCCAAACGAAGAAAGTGCATGATGATGCATCTTCTTCGGGTGTGTTCATTATAAAGAACCGTTTCTCAGTACCTTCTACGTCCTGGGTATGTGATACCAGATCAGGATCCTAGATATGTAATCTGTTACATGGGCTACAGATAGGTAGAGAACTAAGAACGGGTGATAAGTTTCAAGAGTTGAAAACGGTGCAATTGTTGCAGCCAAGGTGTTAGCAGTTATCACCCTGTATTACCAAATACATTGATTCTGAACGAATGTTATTAGATACCGAACCTGATATACAATATCATATCAATCTATTTATTTATTAAAGAAGGATATAATTTTGTATTGTTGGATAATGTTTTGAACATTTCCTATATCAAGTGTTGATCAGTTCAGGCACGTTATCTAAAAGCATATACATTCTAAATCAAACCACAGTTCCTAACGTACAGAACACACACAAGAGGAAGAGTTCAGAAATGAATGAATCCTTCTTGAGGTATTATAGACCAGGTCATATCAATGTGACCCGACTAGCTAAGTTACATTAAGATGCATATTTAAATCAGTTTGAATTTACATCTTGTGAAACTTGCCAGTCATGTCACAAAGATAAGATGACCATAGCTCCGTTTACTGGAAATAGAGAAAGAGTTAGTAAACTCTTGGGACTGATACACAGTGATGTATGAAGGTCCCCAGTCTACGAATGCCAGGACTGGTTCTTTATACTTCCTTACATTCACTGATGATCTCTCAAGATTCGGATACATGTTCCTATTGAAACACATGTCTGAAACTTTTGAGAAATTCAATGAATATAAGATAGAAGTAGAGAACCAATACAGGAATAAGTATTATGTCCTATGATGTGATCAGGGAGGAGAATACTTAGGCATGGAGATACTGGACTATTCTAAAGGATAATGAGATTCTCTCTCAACATTACTCCTCCGTATACACCACAGCACAACGGTGTATCGGGGCGGAGCAATCGCACCCTATGAGATATGGTGCGCTCTATGATGAGTACTACTGAGTTACCTGTTTCCTTTTGGGGGATATGCGCTTGGGGAAGCTGCATACCTATTGAATTGGGTTCCAATCAAATCAGTGCCTACATTCCATACTATATGAGATATGGTATGGGAAGAGCCCATCTCTTAAGCAAGTTAAGATTTGGGGTTGTCCGGCCTATGTCTAAAAACAAAAATCCGGACAAGCTTGAGGCAAGGTCAGTTTTGTAGAACTGGAAGGAGTTCCAGCTATACAAACTGCAGCTGATGATTTGGTAGAACCGGAGGATTCTATAGTTCCCGACGAACCTCAGCCTCTCCGCCAATCTAGTAAGGTTCCTCATCCGCCTGAGAGATACTTCGGTTTCTCGGTGACAGTAGGAGCGAGGATTACATCATGAGATGATGACCCAACTAGTTTCGAGCAGGCCATCAAGAGTAGGGACTCTGTAAGAATGGCTGGATGCTTAGCGATCTGAGATGGAATCCATGTAAACCAACAAAGTATGGACTTTGGTTGCCATATCTAAATGGTTAAATCCCTATCAGGAGCGAGTATATCTTGAGAAGATTACTTGGTGTAAATGGAAAAGTTGAGACTTTCAAAGCTAGACTTGTTAAAGGTTCTCGTCATCGACCAGGCGTGGATAATGATGAAACCTTTTCCAGTGGATGTGCTTAAGTCTATCCTGATCCTACTTGCCATTGCTACATACCATGACTACGATATCTGGTGGTTGGGTGTCATGACTGCTTTTCTAAATAGTGATTTAGAAGAAAGCGTCTATAAGTACACAGTCAGAGGGCTTCGTAGACAGTGGGAGCAGCAGAAACGTGTGCAAGTTGCTTTAAAGGATAAAGCAGGCATCGCGGAGTTGGAACATCTGTTTTGTTGTGGTAGTCAAAGAGTTTGACTTCATCAAAATGGTAGATGAACCTTATATATACAAAAAGGTAGTAGATAGTAAGGTGGTCTTCCTCGTACTGTACGTGGATGACATACTCTTAATAGGAAAAGAGTTTTCTATGCTACACTCGGTCAATCTCCTCTTATCACAATGATTCTCCATATAGGATCAAAGTGATACCTCATAAATCCTGGGTTTTGGATCTATAAGATAGATCTAAATGGATGTTAGGATTCTCACTAGGTGTAGTGAGATGGTATCAATCGATCCTGGGGAGAATCACTGGATAGATTCCAGGATGGTAAGGACGACTGAATGTCAGTCACAGGCATTGTCTTTACCCTCAGTGGAGGGACGTATGTTGGAAGAGTTCCAAGCTAGATACTGTGGCAAACTAGACGATAAAGGCTGGTGATATCGCTATCAAAGATACTACCAAAGAGGCAGTTTGGGTGTATATTAGTTCATGAGATGAACTAGGTTCCTTCCATTGTGCGACAATGGAGGTGTGGCTTTGGTCCAGGAACCCCGGTCCCATCAATGACCCAGACATATTCCAAGGCAGTATCACCTGATCATGGAGATAGTTGATCTCCAGGGAGATCGAGGTTAGGAGAGTAGACTCAGAGGACAACACGGCGGATCCACTCACAAAGGCTTTTCCCCAGAGAGAGACTTTTATGGGATGGTTGAGTATGAGATACTGCAACCACTGCTAAAGATGGCCCTAGTGCAAGTGGGAGATTTTTAGTTGTATGTATGCCCTAGAGGCCATTACTGTACATGAGATGTATATTGTAGTGGATGCTGGGACATATATAGGGAGGACATTCTTGCTCGACATGATAGTACGCTATCTGGTTACTCTTTATCTTAACATGTATACTTATTGTCTCTCTGTTACATGTTGATAAAGCCCTTAGGATGTGTACTCGACTTCCAGGATTATGATGCAGATCATACTAGTGGGGCCTGGGTAGTCCATGAGTACATCCTTCAATGTTCCTAGTCGTGGGAATATCGATACGGGGCATCGATATTCCAGAGTAGACTAGCGTATATCTTCTCGACCCATGTGATGGGCGATGTATGTTCCCATATCCATTGGTGTTTGACATCAGAGATGGTATGCGGGTGCTCAGTGGAGACTGGGTACACTGAACGGACTCCCCGAGAACTCCTAGATGGTATTATACATCATGTCAGATGGTAGTTCTCTGGTGACATTGGTACAGCTTAGTCTGTTGACCCAAGATCGTCATAGAGTCTTGTGTGTCTCCCACCGTGCTTTGATTTCCACCCTACCACGGCTCTACTGAGTCGTGCAAACAGGTGGTTTTTGGGTACAGTCCCGATTCACATGGAGGTAATGAGCGATAGGAGGGGATTCGTCTCTCCCGGTATTGGGGGTTGATGTTGCGCTATGCTCGACTGTCCATAACTGGAAATCCCTGACCAGGGTTGATGTGATTTACTTGTAAGAGTTATCAGGAGTTTCACGCTTGTTATGGACCTTACATCGGCATGACTTATCAAGACACCAGGGTCTGACGTTTACCACCTCTAGGCGAGATATGCGACATATCAGACGAACAGACCGGACTGTGTGGTAAGTGTTACTGATTGGATTCGCAGGAGTGTGAGCAGGCTTGCTCGTTGATCTTCTGATCGCTCAATACCCGGGTGGCCATTACGTTTAGCAGACCGCTTGCAGCTTATGGGTGACTGATATGATCACCACCTACTGCCGGCGTATTGACGAGTCTTTAGAGTCCTACACAGTGGTTTCCTGGCTCAAGCGAAACGAAATAGGAGCGCATATGAGATGTGCGGGACCGAGAATAATACCAGTATGTGATACTGTATTTCATTCTCGCGATTTATATCATTGGTCGGTTATATGCGATATAGCCGGGTTACCGAATCAAGTGTTGATTCGATATATTGATACACTAGATATTAGTCGGTTATATGCGATATGAACGGATCATTAAATCAAGTGTTGATTTAATGATTTAATGTATAATTATATATTTGATATATTACTTTACATCAACTAGTATTGGTTCACTTAAGATTGCATTTCTCACTTGATGTACACATAATGTATATGTGATATATAATTGTGTACATGTTTGTATCATGATTGATGATACATGCAAATTTGGGTGTGTGTATGACTTACGCCATGCTAATTATAATTTTGGTTTTTATTTATCTTAATTATTCAAAATGGTGGCTTCTTTTGTCATGGCTCAAAGCTTCATGAAACTTAAAGCATCTTTGACAAAGTCTACTCACTTTGTCTTGATTAAGATATTTATTAACCAAACCATTATAATTAACTATGGTTTAGTCTCTACAAAGGTTAACTCACCCATGGTTGCATTATGATAATCTTCACTTATTATTCTTTTCTCATATTATTCATTTTCTTTCTTCTTCTTCTTCATCAAGAAGAAAAAGCTTGCTAGATTTTTCAAAAGTGAAGAAATAGAGTGAGAAATCAAAATCCAAAGTGAACCCACTTCCTATTTCATCATCCTCTACTACTTGCCATTTAGTTTAGGGTGTTCTCTTCACAAAGTTCTTGACCTAATGAAGATGGAGCTTGAGTTTGAGTCTTCTCGACGTAGATCATCTTCGGCCTCGAAGTCAACGAGCTAGCTTGATCATTTCTCCGAGGAAATCCTTTCTAGAGTCCGTGATCTCGATGATCGCAGCGAAGGGACATCAACACAGAGATTTAGAAGTGAAGGACCGGATCTACAAAGGTTGTATTTTCATTCACTTCCTTTTATAATGTTAGATTACAAGTTGTGTTACCCTAGTTTTCTAGCATGATCTTTAGTAAGATTGCTTAGCACACCCTAAAATTTTTATTGTGGCATGTGTGATGCTTGCAAACCCTAGGCTAGGTGCTAAGGAATCCCAACAGTCCCGTCATGGTCGCTGCATTTAGGAGAGAGAAAAGAAATACTCAGCATATGCTTTTGCAAGTTTAGATTGGTTATTAGTTTATCTAAACAGGATGGCTCCCACCGTTTCCTCAAATTCTCCTTCAAAGTTTAAAAGAAGAATTAGTTAGGATTAATCACACTCTACAAGTTTGCTTATCTTTTAGCCAGGCAAGTGTTGGTATTACGGAGGGAGGCCCCCTTTGTTTTCACACGGACCCAATTAAATAACCTCGTTTTCCCGAAGGTATAACCCCATTAACACCTTTCTAGACACTTACGTGATTAGTTAATTGTAAAGTGAAAAACTCTCCTGAAGAGTAGCTGATACTCACAGTAGAATCGGGACCCAACTATCATCGTGTGATAATTTTGAAGGAACCCAACCATAACTACCACACTCCAGAAGGTATGCAGCACCAGCAAGTTTCCTGTATGTTTGAAACTCCCGATGTGGTTTTTGCTCTAAGCGCTTATAATCTTGACGAAGGTCAAAACATCATAAGTCGCAAGTCCAGTTTAACCCATGAATGTCTAGATTAATCTAGACCCATTCGTATTAGCCTTTGACGATGGTCAAAATAGCTGTACGCCTGTCTTAGATTAATGCATCTATCTATGTCACAGATAAGTACCCGCTAGCTACCAAACACTATGCCTTGGCGAAGGTCAAAACATACTCCATGAATACTAGTTGATACCTATATGAAACGACGGAGAGATACGGCTGGTTTTGGTAAAACCGTGAACGTAATGAACTTGATATAGTCAAAGGAACCAAATAGCTTTGAAAAGGAGTGGTTTAAGCTCCGCTTTTAAAAGTTGTTTTTTAAAGAAAACCGAATGGTTTTATAACTGTTCCAACGATGTCAAATTTTAGGTTTGTTTCTTTGCATTAATTGAGATTAACGCGGTCCCATCAATTAGCCTTATCACACCAGAAAATAACGAAAATAGAATGTACGTATATACCATCCGTATTCGCTACGGGGTCCCGTCATGCACCGTTAGGTTACTTAATTAACGAGGGCAGGGCTAGCGCAGATGCAAAACACACACACACACACACATATAACTATTCGTCACAGGAATGATAAACATCAAAAGCAGATATCAACATCACATAGAATGGAAAGATAGGTCAACTAGGAACTTTTGTATTTCATTGAGCCACCTATAAAACACAATTTTCCACAGTCGTGTGATTAGCCAAGTGTGAATAACTCTAGACCCCTATGAGTGCGGAAAGCTACCCACCAATCCTAGATGGGTGACCCGGGTCTCGACTCCTCGAGATGGCCACCCACTGAATTCTTGAAAGTTCCTAATACCCTCACCACTAACCTATGGCTAATACGGAATCCGAAAATGAAAATTTTCATGGCACAAAAAACTTTTACCCTAGATTCAAAACTAAACACCTAAACTAGCACTACAACAAGATAGAAATTACAATCTTTGCAGCGTCTTCATTTGCTCCAATTTGGTTGGACTCTAGTATGCTCTTAAGAGCTCCCGATCACGCTTGCAAGCCGGTCCTCCTTCGCCGAAGATGATCCACCCGAGTGAACTAAGTTCATGCTTCAAATTCATAAAGTAACTAAAGATCCTAGATTGCTAATATAGGATGCTTAGTGATGTGTGTGCGTGTTCTAGCATTTTTCCTTCTCTTTATCTTTATGATTTTCAACTCATGAGAGTGTTGAAGATGAACAAGAAGAAGGAGGAGCCATGGAAGAAAGAGAAGCTAAATAGTGGAATGAATAAAAACCTTAACAAATTCAAGCATGCTTTATATCTTTTGTAAAAAGAATTTTACCATTTAAAATTACAACCATGCTTCAATAGTAAATGCAAATGAATTTATAATTCATTTGCTTATACCCTCCACCATTTCCCTTTTCCATCTCATTTCATAATTTTTTAAAAAGAAAATTCTAGAAATGAGTTGTCCTTCTTCTAGGAGTATTCTTGTATAAATACAAGAATACGTCACTGCAAATACATGCTCATATTTGTATCAAAATATGAATAGCCAAGAGATAGAGAAACACAATGAATATAATACTAGAATATACATATCGAAATATATATATGTAAATTATTAAATCAAAACTTGATTTAATAATCCGGCTTAATTCTAAGCCAGCTAGTATTGTCATCCGCCCGATTGAATTCAGATTAGGTGTCTTTATGGTTGCTGTCTCGTGCCACTTCTAACACCTTCCGTACCAATTTATTCCTTATAAACTCCGCGATGTCTTGATTATATTATTTGTATTGTATTGTCTTGTATTATAATTGTATAGATAGATGACTTACCGAAACCATGATATCAGTAATGGAACGGATATAATAGATGATCATACAAATGGAATATATCCATGGTTCGGTTCAGTCAAGTTGTATTGATTGAACAGATTGAACAGATTGAATAGATTGAACAGATTGAATATATAGATTCATATTGAATTGTAGTTTATATTTGAATCATATTCAAATCAGATTGATTATATTGAGACTCAGTTTGAGTCAGACAATTAGAAAAGAAATTGAATACTGGATTAGGTTTTGGTGTTATCGGTAACCGCTGCACATGGACGGCATGATTTGTCTTTTTCAAAGACAATTACCGTGTTGATAACACCGTTTGTTAAGTTGTCTACCTTAAATAGGCAAGCATCCATATCTCCGGCTCCTTGAGGCTTAAGAGACTGGTCCCGCTTAAACCTATGTTTACTAGGGTCCTTATTGTAATTTAGTATAACTTGAGGGGGTTTTATGTAAAAATAATTTTGTATAATTTTCAAAATACATCTCAAGTATTTTAATATCGCCTTTAGAGTTTTCATGGATGTATATTTTATCAATGTGACATTTCTAGTGAATAAAACCTAATTTCATAATATATGGTATTTATTTGTAATATTGGAATTGTATGGTATTTTCTTGTAAATGTGATGTTTTTCTTGAATTTTGGAAATGTGGAATATTATAAATATTAAAAATAGATATTTTGATATTAATTACATATATATATTTATTAAAAATAAATGTTTTATTTATAATAGAAATCACATTTTCTAAAGAAAATTGTATTTTAAATCTTTCGTGATCGTATGCTCCTTGCGGAGGTCTGCATCTCACTCTACTAAGCCCGAGAATGTGCGATAATCCGCACCATCCCAAACGGGTTCCCTAAATGGGTTGTAGAGACGCAATTGCAAAGATTTGTTAAAATACATTTCTTGTAGAAAAAGGTTTTAATAGTTGAAGGCAGTTATATGTAAATTCGTATTTTCCGAATCTATGTTCCTAAATTCCATCGTTCTATGTTAGATATGAGTGTTGTGAGGAGGTAGGTCATTACCTCGTGAGTTATCTAAAGGTAATACGGTATTATAGAGTTTATGTCAGAAACTAAAGTTTGTGGTATTTTAATGTAAAATTGCGATAAAAGATGCATATAACAATCTTTTGTGATGAAACTTGTTAAAGATATTTATTAATGGTTAATGAACAATATATGATGATATGAAGGTATCTTGATTAAGAAAAATTGTAGTTTTTAAAGAAAACCGAATCGGAAGTCGGACTAACTCCGCTTCCGTCGGGTTTTAGTTTTGAATGTTTTTAGAATAGAGAAGAGAAGAAGAAGTAGGGACATACAAATTATTTGACTAGAAGAGAGAAAGAGGAAGAGGTGGGAGGTGCCGGTGCGTCATTTCTTCCTCGGAATCACCTCGGATTGCCGTCGGAAGTTCGTCGAAGCTTCGCCCTTTTTTTTTGCTAACTTCACTTGCACACAAAAGACTTGGGAATTTTCTTGAGAGCTTAGGTAGGGATTTAGGAGTGAGGAGGGGTGATTTGAGGGTGGTATTTATAGGGAAAATTAGGGTTTTAGGGTAGTGCAAGGGTGTATTAAAAATTTGTATTAAAATGGATTAAATGGGGGTATTTTAATTCTCTGGTTAATTGTGTTGGGTTTACCTAGCACCATACCAAGGGTTTGTCTTGCATCAAACATGCTACAATAAAATTTTTGGGGTGCTAAGTAAACTAACCTAGGATCAAACTAGAAATTTAGGGTAACAAACATAGTATCAGTTACTAGATCTAGTGTCTAACACTAAGAGGATAGTAATACAACCTTTGTAGACCTCCTCCTTAGACTCCTTGGATCAACTCGGTGTTTGAACGGGTCCGCTTGAGTCCTTTGTTGTCCACGAAGATCCATCGCGGAGTCCCTTGGCTCAAGCTCCTTGCTTCACTAGAACAAAGTAGAAGTGATGCAAACAACCTATACTAGTGGGCTAAACTAGTGTAGATTGGTGATGTGGGTTTGGATCTCACTTAAAAACCTTTTCTTTTTATCTCCTTCACTCACTTTTGAAAAGGTAGTAAGCTTTGAGGAAGAAGAAGAAGGAAATGGCTAAGCAAAAGCTCAAGATAATTGTTATCAACAAAATAAAAAGAATAATGAATATATGAGAGAGTCACACTCACTCCAAACCATGGTTTAAAAATATCTAGATATTTTGTTAGTGAGTTAAAGAATGAGTTATAGATTAAACCATGGTTTGAGTCATGGTTGACTCAAGAAGAGTGTAGAAGAAATCCAACCATGATTTAATCCTAATTATCTTTAATCAATAATCAAAATATATAAATATCTAACCATGTGAGTCTTGCATAGCCAACTCCAATGTATCATCTACCATGACACATGTATGCATGCATGTGTGCATTCATATCAACATATGTACATACATACATTCATGCATACAACAAATAAAGAAAAGGTTATAAGTAAAATGGCTAATGGTCATTAATATTAAATCAACAATTGATTTAATAAACCGGTCATATCACATACGACCCGACCAATAGAAAACGCCAGATTATAATGCGGTATCATATACACGCATTTAATCAAGCACCCGCGCATATCACCATATGCACCCACATCGTTTTGCCTGAGCCTGGTAACCCCGTTGTGGGACTCTAAGACTCGTCAATATGCTGGCAGTAGGTGATGATCATATCAAACACCCACAAGCCGCAAGCGTTCAGCTAAACGTAACGGCCACCCGGGTATTGAGCGATCAGAAGAAAAACAAGCGAACCTGTCAAAACTCCTGTCGAGCCAACCGGGAACACTTACCGTACGGTCCGGTCACTTCATCAGATTTGTTGCATATCGAGTCTAGGGATGGTATCGTCGACCCCATTAACTCAATAAATCATGCCGGTATATGGCCTATAATAGATCGAGAAACTACTGATAACACTTATCAGTAAATCTTATCAGCCCTGGTCAGGGACTTGTTGATATAACCAATCGAGCATAGCGCAACATTAATCCCTAATACCGGGAGAGACGAAACCCCTCCAATCGCTCATTGCCTCCATGTGTCTCGGGACTGTACCCAAAAGCCACCTGTTTGCACGACTCAGTAGAGCCGTGGTAGGGTGGAAATCAAACCACAGTGGGAGAACACACAAGACTCTATGACGATCTCGGGTCTACAGACCAACCTGTACCAGTATCACCTGAGAACTGCTATCCGACGATAGATATAATACCATATAGGAGTTCTCGGCGAGTCCTTCCAGTGTACCCAGTCTCCACTGAGCACCCGTATATGCTGTCAAACACCAATGGATATGGGATCATCCATCGCCCATCACATGGGTCAAGAATCGTATACGCTAGTCTAATCTGGAATATCGATGCCCCGTCTTGATACACCTATGACTGGGGATATTTCAAGATATGCTTATAAACTACACATGTCCCACTAGTATGATCTGCATCATAATCAAAGTAGTCAAGCAAATATCCTCAGGACTTTATCAACTTGTACCAAATGAATAAAAGCATGATCAAGTGAGTATGTCAAGATAAAGAGTAACCAGATAGCATACTATCATGTCGAGCAAGAATGTCCTCTGAATATATATATATATATATATATATATATATATATATATATATATATATATATATATATAAATACATCCACTATCAAATAATGGCCTCTAGGGTATACATATATCCAACAATCTCCTACTTGCACTAAAGCCAATTATTGGCGTATCTCATACCCAACATATCAAAAAGTCGTTCATGCTGCGGCTGAGGGAGGGCCTTGGTGAGTGGATCCGCGGTGTTATTCTTTGTATCTACTCTCCGAATCTCGATTTCTTGACGATCAACTATCTCCCGGATCAGATGATATACAATGGTATTGGATCAATAATGGTTGGAACTACTCCTAGCTCCGAGATGAACTTCCTCATCCAGACGACTTCCTTGGCAGCATCATTTGCAGCAATGTACTCATCTTCCATTATAGAGTTTGAAACGGTATCCTGTTTGGAACTCTTCCAACATACCGCCCCTTCATTGAGGGTAAATACAAACCCAGAGATAGATTTGCTGTCGTTCTTATCACTCTGGAAGCTCGAATCGGTAAAGGCCTCCATTTGGAGATCTCGATTACCATACACCAAGAACAATTCTTTATTCCTTCGCAAGTACTTAAGAATGTTCTTCACAGCTGTCCGGTGATTCTCCCCTGGGTTGACCTGCTTACTACACCTAGTGCATAAGCTACATCAGGGCATGTACACAACATCGCATACATTATAGATCCTACGGCTGAGGCGTAGGGAATAATGCTCATGCGAGCTCTCACTTCATCAATCTTTGGGCAAAAGTCCTTGGAGAGAGTGACTCTATGTCAAGCGGGTAAGGTACCTCGCTTGGAGTCTTCCATACTAAAGCTCTTTAGGATGGTGTTGATGTACCTGGTTTGGGACAATCCTAATAACCTTTTGGATCTATCCTTATAGATCCGTATGCCCAATATGTACGCGGCATCACCCAGGTCCTTCATGGAGAACCTTTGTGATAAGAATGATTTGACCGACTGTAGCATAGGAACATCATTTCCTATCAGAAGAATGTCATTTACGTACAATATGAGAAATGCGACAGTTCTCCCTACAGTCTTCTTATAAACAAAAGGTTCATCTGGATTTTTGATGAAATCAAACTCTTTGATAACATCATCAAAACAGATGTTCCAACTCTGTGATGTCTTCTTTAATCCATAAATGGATTTAAGCAACCTACATGTTTTCCCGCTGCTCCCACTGTCAACGAAGCCCTCTGGCTGATCCATATAAACGCATTCTTCTAAATCACCATTTAGAAATGCAGTTTTAACGTCCATCTGCCAGATTTCATAGTCGTAGTGAGCAGCAATAGCAAGTAGGATCCGGATGGATTTAAGCATGGCTACGGGAGAAAAAGTTTCGTCATAATCCAGACCTGGTCTTTGATGAAATACTTTCGCCACAAGTCTTGCCTTATAGGTCTCCACTTGCCCATCTACACCAATCTTTCTTTTAAAGATCCATTTGCACCTTACGGGTTTTACCCCAGAGGGTACAACGTCCAAAGTCCATATTTTGTTGATGTACATAGACTCTATTTTAGATCTCATGGCATCCAGCCACTTCATAGAGTCACCACTCATGATAGCTTACTGAAAACTAATAGGATCATCATCATCCATGATGCAATCTTCTCTATCACCATCAATGAGGAAACCGTAGTACCTCTCCGGCGGGCGAGAAGTCCTACTAGATCTACTGAGTGGCTGAGGTTCATTAGTCTCTGTTGCAACATCAGGCTCAACCAAGTCGTCATTTATAACTTGTGTCTCTAGAATCTCTTCTAGATCTACCACATTGCCATCAGTATCATTTGTAAAAAATTCTCTTTCTAAAAATGTAGCATACTGAGAAACAAACACCTTTTGTTTCTTCTTGTGGTAGAATAGATATCCAAATGAATTCTTTAGATATCCTACAAACTTACATATGAATGACCGTGTCTCGAGTTTGTCCGAATTTTGCTTTTTGATATAGGCCGGACAACCCCAAATCTTAACTCGTTTAAGAGACGGTCTCTTCCCATACCATATCTCATATGGTGTGGTAGACATGGTTTTGGTTGGAACCCTGTTCAACAGAAACGCTGCAGTCTCCAATGCATGCCCCCAAAATGAGACAGGTAACTCAGCATCACTCATCATGGAACGTACCATATCTAATAAGGTCCGATTCCGTTGTTCTGACATACCGTTGTGCTGTGGTGTGTACGGAGGAGTGAGCTGAGAGAGAATCCCATTCTCTTTTAGAAAGTCTGAAAACTCTGTACTGAGATACTCTCCACCTCGATCTGATCGAAGTATCTTGATGCTCAATCCGGTTTGTTTTTCTACTTCAAGTTTGTACTCAGTGAATTTCTCGAAAGCTTCAGACTTATGCTTCAATAAAAACACATGACAGAATCTTGAGAATTCATCAGTAAAAGTTATGAAGTAAGAAAAACCGCCTCTAGCCTGTGTAGACATTGGCCCGCATACATCACTATGTATGAGGCCTAAGAGCTCAGTAGCTCTTTCTCCGTGTCCTGTAAATGGAGTTTTGGTCAACCCTTGATACAAGACTGACAAGTCGCATAAGATTTATATTCAAAAGGTCTCAAATATCCATCTTTATGTAGCTTGTTTAGTCTTGTTTTGTTAATATAACCAAGTCTACAGTGCCAAAGAAAAGCTTCATTTATTTCTGAAACTTTTCTTTTATTAGTGTGTTGTATGCTGAAAACTGTGTGTTGATTTAGGACGTATATCTCGTTCTTAAGTGTACCATACACAACCAACATTTGATTCGGGTTAATGTTCATAACATTATTCTGTAATACAAAATTATATCCTTCATTGTATAACAAAGAAACGGATATTATATTACAAAGCATACTAGGTACATAATAACATGGGTTCAAAACCAATATACATCCCGATGGCAACCCCAGGTGATACTCTCCCACTGAAAGCGCATGTACATTGGAACCATTTCCAACCCTGAGAGTATGGTCACCTGTCTTCAAAACTCTGCTATTTCTCACCCCCTGCACAGAATTGCAGATGTGAGAACCTGAACCGGTAACTAATACCCAGGAAGTAGAGTTTATAGAAAAACAGTTTTCTGTCACAAACACACCTGAAGCGGAAGCATCACCATGCTTCTTCTTCTTGAGATCCAGGTACTCAGCACAGTTGTGCTTCCAGTGTCCCGCTTTGTGGAAGTAATAACACTCCCCTTTCCTCGATTCCCCGCCGTGGACTTGTCTTTCCTCTTAGCCTTTTTAACTCCACCTCTAGGTTTGGTGGGTTTCTTCTTCATCTTTCCCTTGGCCTTGGCCTTTGGGCGAGAGGAGGAAGATGGCCTATCAATCAAAGCGGGAGTCTTCACTGCTTTGAGTGTGCTCTATGCACATCTCAACATATTGAGAAGTTCAGGTAGTGACTTCTTCATGTTGTGCATGTTGAAGTTTACTACAAATTGAGCAAAGGCAGGGGGGAGAGACTGTAGAATAATATCAACATATTGTTCGTTCTCCATTGTCCATCCGAGGTCCTCAAGCTTTTCAATAAGAGCTATCATCTTCAAAACGTGGTCACCTACTGGTGTGCCAGGAGCCAACCACATCTGAAACAACTTTTGAGATGCTTCATATCTCAGGGTCTGAGATTGCTCTCCATACAACTCTTTTGTATGGAGAAAGGTGGATTGAACATCCATCTGCTCATGCTACTTTTGATGTGTGTTATCCATCGATGCAAGTGCGGGGCATTTGGCCGTGGCACAGTCAATATCCCATGTCTTGCGGATTTCCCTATCCGCAACTGAAGATTTAGGGCTTGGGACGGGTGGGGCTGGGGCTGTGAGGACATATGATACCTTATCATAGGTTAGGGCAATGTTAATGTTCCTCAGCCAGTCATTATAATTGGTCCCATTCAGTTTATTTTTCTCTAGTAGAAGCTTAAGTCCAGTCATCGGTATCTGCCATTAGGAGAGAGAAAAGAACACACTCAGCGAAAGCTCTTGCAAAGATCAGATTGGTTATTATCTTATCTAATTGATGTCTCCCACTGCTTTTATCAAATTTTCCTTCAAACCATAAAATGAAAACTAGTCAGGATTAATTACATTCTACAACTTCGCTAACCGTTCAGCTAGGCCGGTGTCGGTATTTTGAGGGAGGTTCTCCGTGCTTTCGCACGGACCTAATTAAAATAAACCTCGTTTTCCCAGAGGCGTAGCCCCGTAGACACCTTCCTACACCTTTCTAGACACCTAATAGGTTAGCTAATTGTAAAATGCAAAACTCTCCTGAGAGCAACTCTTGCTCACAGTGGGATTTGGATCCAACCATCATATGGAAGGTATGCAATCTTATTGCAAATTTCAACTCTTGAAATTCCCGATACAGTTTTTACCCCTAGTACTCATGACCTTAACTATGGTCAACAAATCACAAGCACTAGTCAAGCTCTACCCGTCATTTCTTGATTAATTAGACCCAGTTATATGACCCTTAACTATGGTCAACAAAGTTATATAATTGTCTTAATTAATCGCATCATATGTTGTATAGGAAGACATCACTTAGCTACTGTACATTACGCCTTAACTATAGTCAACAAACGTAGCACGAATACTAAGTACTCTACTTCCTAAAATGACGGAGGGTTGCGGATGGTTTTTAATAAAACCTTTAACGCTTTGAACTTGATATCGTTGTAGAATCAAATGGTTTTCAAAAGGAGTGGCTTAAGCTCCGCAATTTTGAAATGTAGCTTTTTCGTAAAAAGCCGTGTGGGTTTCAAATTCGATTCTACAACATCCTTTAGGTTTATTTTCCATTACATTAATCACATTAATGTAGTCCCATCATTTAAGTTCTTAAGCCATCACAGAAAAGAAATGAAAATAGAACGTACGCTTATACCATTCGCATTCACCACAGTGTCCCGTTATGCACCGTTAGGTACTTAACTAACGGCATAGCGGGGCAGGACTAGCGCGGATGTAAAACATAAGCAACGCTTATCATATATATAATAATACCATTCGTTTCAACATATAAAGTGATCTCATCACAGAATATCAACAGCAGAAGCACATATATGAAAATATAGGATATACTAGGAGTTCATTTAGCCAACGATAGAAAATACGGATTCCACGGTCGTGATGAATAGCCAATCCCACATCCTAGACCCCTACGAGAGCGGCAAGTGACCCTAAGAATTCTAGAGTTAGGAGATCCGGTCTCGACTCCTCGAGATGGCCTCCCACTGGACTCTAGAACCCGGTCACTTGTGCTCCCCACCTTGGGTCTATCCTAATGCGGAAAGTAAATAATATACATCAAAGGTAACATCATCCTCAACCCGGATGTGCCCCAATAAAAGAATATTACATACAATAAGTTTTACATGAATGAAAAATAAAACTCTCATCTCACATAAAACCCCCGGCCATTCTATCACAACGATCCTATACATCATATCACAGCAACACATAACATCACATGTCATCAACGTAAGCAAGTATGCATACCCCAATTATCGTTGACATATAGCAACGAAACCGGCGATACACCACATACTACACTTACGGTCGCAGAATAGAATGTCAATTTACAATATTTGGAATCGTCACTATCCTTAGACATCATAAACCTGGAATATCTCATATTCTGGATTTCATACCTAGCACTGCAAATCTTTCATTTGGGTCGCAATAATGAAAACACCTTTTCAAAAGAAACCGGGTAATTCAACAAGATTCCTGATTCCATCCGTGATCAAAATGATAAATTTACAAGCAATAACTAATTTTCACAAAACCAATAAGTGTAGATTCCAATTATTGTATTACATTCAAATAAACTAGGCGATGTTAAACCATTTGATCGATCGATCAATTATCTAAAAATCCACAGAGAAGCTCAACATTTGAGCAATATTAAAAATACCCAGAAGCATGCCACAGTAC
This sequence comes from Agapanthus africanus, assembly GCA_030015575.1. NCBI lineage: Eukaryota > Viridiplantae > Streptophyta > Magnoliopsida > Asparagales > Amaryllidaceae > Agapanthus > Agapanthus africanus. The sequence goes on from JASDDO010000019.1 coordinate 543,237,864, forward strand.
CTATGGACCAACCGTAGAAGGGCCGACCCGAGCCTCACAAATGGCGCTGCGGAACTGCCGCCAAAGGCATGCTTCTGCCGCGGTTCCGCAGTCATTTGATCGAGTTAGGGTATCGTTCTTCTAGAGGGTCCATAGAATTACCTGCATGATTTTCTGAATATTTTTAAAGTAAAAAATTCCAACATTTTGAAAAATTTCCAGAGAAGAATTTTCGGGGTAATCGATGTTCGTTCGATGTTTTTTAACGTCGTCTAGGTTAATCTAAAGCTCTAGGTTGGCTCTGATACCACTGTTGGGTTTACCTAGTACCATACCAAGCGTTTGTCTTGCATCAAACATTCTACAATAAAATTTTTGGGGTGCTAAGTAAACTAACCTAGGATAAAACTAGAAATTTAAGGTAACAAACATAGTATCAGATACTAGATCTAGTGTCTAACACTAAGAGGATAGTAATACAACCTTTGTAGACCTCCTCCTTAGACTCCTTGGATCAACTCGGTGTTTGAACGGGTCCGCTTGAGTCTTTCGTTGTCCATGACGATCCACCGCGGAGTCCCTTGGCTCAAGCTCCTTGCTTCACTAGAACAAAGTAGAAGCGATGCAAACAACCTATACTAGTGGGCTAATCTAGTGTAGATTGGTGATGTGGGTTTGGATCTCACTTAAAAACCTTTTCTTTTTATCTCCTTCACTTACTTTTGAAAAGGTAGTAAGCTTTGAGGAAGAAGGAGGAGGAAATGGCTAAGCAAAAGCTCAAGATAATTGTTATCAACAAAATAAAAAGAGTAATGAATATATGAGAGAGTCACACTCACTCCAAACCATGGTTTAAAAATATCTAGATATTTTGTTAATGAGTTAAAGAATAAATTAGGTATTAAACCATGGTTTGAGTCATGGTTGACTCAAGAAGAGTGTAATTTAATCCTAATTATCTTTAATCAATAATCAAAATATATAAATATCTAACCATGTGAGTCTTGCATAGCCAACTCCAATGTATCATCTACCATGACACATGTATGCATGCATGTGTGCATTCATATCAACATATGTACATACATACATTCATGCATACAACAAATAAACAAAAGGTTATAAGTAAAATAGCTAATGGTCATTAATATTAAATCAACAATTGATTTAATTAACCGGTCATATCACATACGACCCGACCAATAGAAAACGCCAGATTATAATGCGGTATCATATACACGCATTTAATCAAGCACCCGCGTATAAATCCAATAACCCGATACTAGAATCTGGCTTAAACCAAAGCCGGCTAGTAAAAACTGTCCGAATGTCGTACGTGCGTAAACACACGTATGCATCCGAACCCTTGTCGTAAAACCATACGACCTCTCTATCGTTTCGCCTGGAGCAGGGAAACTCTCTGTGTGGGACTCTAAAGACTCGACTACTACGCTGGCAGTGGGTTTAACCACAGACCGCAAGCGGCACTAGCTGTACGTAACGGTCCCCAGGTAGATGTCGATAAGAAGGCCGATGAGGAAACCCATCCGAACTCCTACTGAGCCTGATATGACAATCTCCGTACAGTCCGGTCTGTTCGTCTAAGACTATCGCATATCGGGCCTAGGGGGCGGCAAGCGTCAGTCCCCTAATAGCGGTATAAGTCATGTCGGAGCGTAGCCCATTACACCCTGAGAAACAACTGGAACCTACCAGTAAATCTCACTTGCCCTGGCCAGGGACTTTGCGTAATGGCTCTCTGACACAGCGCGATATCAACCCCTAATACCGGGAGAGACGAATCCTGTCTAACCGCCACTGCCTCCAAGTGCTCGGGACTGCACCCAACTGCTACCTGTTTGCACGACTCCTTTGAGCCGTGGTAGGGTAGTAATCTAAGAACAGTGGGACACACTCGAGGTGAAGTAGCAGTGTCAAGTCTGCGGACTATGCTGTACTCATGTCACCTGGGAACTGTTAACTGACGACTGGTATAAAACCAACCAACAGTTCCCTGCGAGTCCTGTCCGGTGTACCCGTAACCCAACGAGCACCTGTATACTATCTCTAGTACGACGTACTGACGGCTGTGGGACAGACCATCTCTCCAACTGGGATGAGAAGCATACACACTAGTCTACTCCGGAGTATCGATGCTCTGTCTCGATAATCCTACGACTAGGGACCTGAAAAAGGATGTGCTTGTAGACTACCCAGCCCCCATTAGTGTGACTGCCATCACAACGCTGGTAGTCAAGCAAGATCCTAAGAGCTCTATCAATACGTATATTCACATATTAAGATAGAAAAACCAAGTAGCATACTACCATATTTAGCAAGACTGTTATATATATGTGAATATCCCAAGCTTCCATTAAGTAATATACAAAGTAGTATGATACAATAATGGCCCCTAGGGCATATACACTAACAATCTCCCACTTGCACTAGGTACATGTACTGGCATATCGAAGACCGATGATCTCGAGCAGCCTCTTGAACTGAATCTGAGGTAGGGCCTTCGTGAATGGATCAACAATGTTCCCTTCAGTAGCAACTCTCTGAACCTCGATCTCCCGACGATCAATGATCTCCCTGATCAGGTGATACCGCCTTAAGATGTGTCTGGACTTCTGATGGGACCTTGGTTCCTTCGCTAAAGCTATAGCTCCGTTGTTGTCGCAATACAGAGGTATTGGATCAACAATGGTAGGAACCACCTGAAGTTCTGTTAGGAACTTCTTCATCCAGACCGCTTCTTTTGCGGCATTGCAAGCAGTAATATACTCCGCTTCCATCGTCGTGTCAGCAACGGTGTCCTGCTTAGAACTCTTCCAGCACACCACCCCTCTATTGAGGGTAAAGACATAACCTGACATGGACTTGGAATTGTCCTTATCACTCTGGAAGCCGGAATCAGCAAAGGCCTCCATCTTGAGGTCTTTTCTGCCGTAAACCAAGAACATCTCCTTAGTCCTTCTCAGGTACTTGAGAATGTTCTTTACTGCTATCCATTGCTTCTCCCCTGGGTCTGACTGATACCGGCTTACCACGCTCAGTGCGTAAGCTACATCTGGTCTGGTGCATAACATCGCATACATTATAGAGCCTACCGCAGATGCGTAGGGTATAATAGACACGCGTTCCCTTTCCAAATCAGTCTTGGGAGACATCTCTTTGGAGAGGGTGATTCCGTGACAAGCCGGTAGATTTCCGCGCTTAGAATCTTCCATACTGAATCTTTTCAGTATAGTGTTGATATACCTGGACTGCGAAAGTCCCAACATCCTCTTGGATCTATCACGATAGATCCGGATCCCCAGAATGTAAGAGGCATCACTCAGGTCTTTCATGGAGAACCTGTGTGACAAGAATCCCTTGACAGATTGTAGCATAGGAATGCCATTTCCTATTAATAGAATGTCATCCACGTACAAGACGAGGAATACTACAGTTCGTGCTACAACTTTACTATATATACATGGTTCATCTGGATTTTTGATAAAGTCATATTCTTTGACCGTTTCATCAAAACAGATGTTCCAACTCCGCGATGCCTGCTTCAGTCCATAAATGGACTTAAGAAACTTGCATACTTTCCCGCTGCTCCCACTCTGATTGAAACCTTCTGGCTGATCCATATAGACACACTCTTCTAAATTACCATTCAAAAAAGCCGTCTTTACGTCCATCTGCCAGATTTCATAATCATTGAAGGCAGCAATAGCAAGAAGGACCCGAATGGATTTGAGCATAGCCACTGGAGAAAAAGTTTCGTCATAGTCCAAACCAGGTCTTTGACGAAAACCCTTTGCAACAAGTCTAGCCTTATAGGTTTCCACCTGTCCATCTACACCAATCTTTTTCTTGAAGATCCATTTTCATCCTATGGGTTTTACCCCATCTGGAGCAAAGTCCAAAGTCCAAACTTTGTTGGTGCACATTGACTCCATCTCGGTCCGCATTGCATCTAGCCATCGTACCGAGTCGCTGCTCTCGATGGCCTTGTAGGGTTCCTAGGCACACTCATAAGGTTCCACAAGGCATCAACCATGCCAAATTCAAATTTTCCGGTGCCGAGAAATCCTAAACTAGATCGATTACTAGAGGTAAGGCGAAAAAGAATGCAAGCAAACTACTTTGCTACTAAGTGAATGGAAATACAACCTTTGTAGATCCGGTCCTCCACTTCTTTAGCTCCATGATGACGTCCTTCCGCTGCGATCATCGGGATCTCGGACTCTAGCGTCGGTTTCATCGGAAAAATGATCGGGCTAGGTCGTTGACTTCGGTGCCGAAGATGATCTACGTCGAGGCAACTCAAACTCAAGCTCCATCTTCACTTGGTCATGAACCTTGTGAAGAAAACACCCTATACAACATGGCAAGTGGTAGAGGATGAAGAAATAGGAAGTGGGTTCACTTTGGATTTGAATTTCTCACTTGATTTCAACACTTGAAATTTTCTAGCAAGCTTTTTCTTTTCTTCATGAAGAAGAAGAAGAAGAAAAGAATATCAATTATTATGAAAAGAAAATTCAAGTGAGGACTTATCATCATGCAACCATGGGTGAAGTTTACTCATGTAGAGATTAAACTAGGGTTTAGGTGTAATGGTTAGGTTAAAGGAAAAAACAAAATGGTAGACTTTTTCAAAGATGCATGAAGCATCATGAAGCTTCTTGCATAAAACAAAGAAAGCCACTACCATTTTACTTTTGCCAAAAATGAATAAAATAAATAAATAAGTAAATCAAACCCTAACCATTAACCTAATCATAGTTTAAAGCATACACACACCCAAGTTTGCATGTATCATCAAACATGATACAAACAAGTGCACAAAAATATATCAAATATACAATGTGCACAATCTAGTGAGAAAATAATCTTAAGTGAACCAATACTAGTTAATGTAAATTAATATATCAAATATATAATTATACATTAAATCATTAAATCAACACTTGATTTAATGATCCGGTCATACTGCATATAACCGACTAATATCAAGTGTATCAATGTATCGAATCAACACTTGATTCGGTAACCCGGCTATATCTCATATAACCGTCTAACGATACAAATCGCGAGAATAGAATACATTATCACATACTGGTATTATTCTCGGTCCCGCACATATCTCATATGCGCTCCTATTTCGTTTCGCTTGAGCCAGGAAACCTCTGTGTAGGACACTAAAGACTCGTCAATACGCCGGTAGTAGATGATGATCATATCAAACACCCACAAGCCGCAAGTGGTCTGCTAAACGTAACGGCCACCCGGGTATTGAGCGATCAGAAGATCAACGAGCAAGCCCGCTCACACTCCTGTGAATCCAACCAGTAACACTTACCGTACAGTCCGGTCTCGTCGTCTGATATGTCGCATATCTCGCCTAGGGGTGGTAAACGTCAGACCCCAATAGCTCGATAAGTCATGTCGATATGAGGTCTATAACAGTTCGAGAAACTACTGGTAACACTTACCAGTAAATCTCAGCAACCCTGGCCAGGAATTTCCGGTTATAGCTGTTAGTTATATGTATGCCCTAGAGGCCATTACTATACATAGGATGTATATTGTAGTGGATGCTTGGACATATATAGGGAGGACTTTCTTGCTCGACATGATAGTATGCTATCTGGTTGCCCTTTACCTTAACGTGTATACTGATTGTCTCTCTGTTACATGTTGGTAAAGCCCTTAGGATGTGTACTTGACTACCTGGACTATGATGCGGATCATACTAGTGGGGACATGGTAGTCCATAAGTACATCCTTCACAGTCTCTAGTCGTGGGTATATCGAGACGGGGCATCGATATACCAGAGTAGACTAGCGTATACCTTCTCGACCCATACAGATGGGCGATGGATGATCCCATATCCATCGGTGTTTGACATCAGAGATGATATACGGGTTCTCAGTAGAGACTGGGTACACTGGACGGACTCGCCGAGAACTCCCAGATGGTATTATACCTCACGTCAGATGGCAGTTCTCTGGTGACACTGGTACAGAGTAGTCTGTTGACCCGAGATCGTCATAGAGTCTTGTGTGGTTCCCACTGTGCTTTGATTTCCATCTTACCACGTCCAAGAGGGCGTGCAAAACGGTGGTTTTTGGGTACAGTCCCGAGTCACATGGAGGCAATGAGCGATAGGAGGGGATTCGCCTCTCCCGGTATAGGGAGTTGATGTTGCGCTGTGTTCGATTGGCTATAACAGGAAATCCCTGGCCAGGGTTGCTGAGATTTACTGGTAAGTGTTACCAGTAGTTTCTCGAATTGTTATAGACCTCATATCGACACGACTTATCGAGCTATTGGGGTCTGACGTTTACCACCCCTAGGCGAGATATGCGACATATCAGACGATCAGACCGGACTGTATGGTAGTGTTACTGGTTGGATTCACTGGAGTGTGAGCAGGCTTGCTCGTCGATCTTCAGATCGCTCAATACCCGGGTGGCCGTTACGTTTAGCAGACAGCTTGTGGCTTGTGGGTGTTTGATATGATCATCGCCTGCTGCCGGCGTATTGACGAGTCTTTAGAGTCCTACACAGAGGTTTCCTGGCTCAAGCGAAACGAAATAGGAGCGCATATGAGATATGTGCGGGACCGAGAATAATGCGTGTATGTGATACCGTATTCTATTCTCGCGATGAATGTGTCGAATGGTTGTATGCGATATAACCTAGTTATCAAATCAAGGATTGATTCGATAAATCGATACATTGAATACTAGTCGGTTGTGTTCGACATGACCGGATCATTGAATCAAGTGTTGATTTAATGATTTAATGCATAATTATATATTTGATATATTACTTTGCAATAACTAGTATCGGTTCACTTTAAATGGATTTTCTCGCTCGCATGTGCACATTGTATATGTGATATATTTTTTGTGCACTTGGATGTATCATGTTTGATGATGCAATAATGCTAGGGTTTGTGTAAAGAGTTAAACCTTAGTTAAGTAAATGGTTAAGGTTTTCTTTTATTCATTCATTTATTTTTTAATTTGGATTAAAAGAAATGAAATGAGAAAAGAAAAACAAAAGGGTTTCATTCTTTCATGAAGCTTGTTGAAGCTTCATGAAGCTTTGACCAAAGAAACCCTTTTGTCTTCATCTCATTAACCTTAACCATTCATTGAACTACAGTTAACTCTCTACATCAAACCATGGTTCATGTTATGATAAGGATAATTCTTTTTCAATTATTCTAATTAACTTATCATAACAATTAGCTTCTTCTTCTTCATCTTCTTCAAGGAGGAAAAGCTTGCTTCATCAATGGTGGATTGATGAAATGAGTGAGAAATCCAATTCTAAAGTCTACCCACTTCCTATTTCTTCATCCTCTACCTCTTGCCAAGTAGTAGAGTGTGTTTTCTTCACAAGTTTCATGACTTGGTGAAGTGAGAGCTTGATCTTGCGATGCTTCCACGTAGATCATCTTCGGCATGGACATCGACGACCTAGCTCGCCTATTCTCCGACGAAGCCGACGCTAGAGCCCGGGAATTCATTTGGACAGCGAGGGGACTTCGTTACGGAGCTATGGAAGTGGAGCACCGGATCTACAAAGGTTGTATTTCCGTTTCCTTATAGTAAAGTTGTTTACTAGTTGCTTTTCGCCTAGAATTCTAGCCAACGATCCGTTCTAGGGTTTCTCGGCACCGTTTAAATTTGAAATTGGCATGGATGATGCTTTGTGAGACCTCCTTAGGGTGCCTAGGAACCCTACAGTGGTATCAGAGCCTAGCTAGAGCCTTAGGCGAAGTCTAGACGCAATTTGAAGTCCGAACGGACCCGAAACCCAATTCCATACATGCTCTCTGTCCTTTTTTTGAAAATTGTGGATTTTTCGGAATTAAAAATATGCAGAAAACTCAGCAGGCAATTTTAAGAGTTACTGTGAAGTTCGACTGTCTAACTCCATCAACCTGCCGCGGTTCCGCGGCACGAGCATGGTTTGTGCGGCGGTTCCGCGGCCGTACGTCATCATTGTTCAGCGAATCTTACACAGTAACTCCTAATATATAGTGCTGGATTTTCTGGGAATTTTTAATATTTATTCAAGAGTTGAATTTTCTGGGGTTGTTTTGGGGATTCGGTGTTTCGATCGGAGTATCAGATTTTGTCTATGTGGCTTTCCGGATAAATTTTAGAATATGTTAAAAAGTTCGACCGGATATAAATACCCAATTTTTCCCCTGTCGGGAAATTTCCAAGTGTTGGATTTTTCCGTAGTTTAACGACGTTCTAAGTAGTGCAAGTAACGCGATGGTCCCTCTAGAAGACAACAAACCTTAACTCGATTATGTGACCGTCTTGAACTGCCCTTTGAACCTTCGGGGTTTGGGGCAGTACGGCGTGCCACATGTGAGGCGTTGGCTTGACCCTTCTACGGCTGGACCGTTGGTACTGAGGCACGAACTGAATGTTGTTAGACTTATTTCATGTGTTGATCTGTATTGGGAAAACTTGGGTGTTCGAATGTTCGATCGGAAAGTTTAACATTTTCTATTTATCCGGAATGGGATACAATAATTGGAATTCACAAGTAGTTATGAGATAACTGAATGAATGTTGTAAATCTAGCAATTTAGTCTCACTTGATCGGTTGCCACGGAATTTTGATGTGATCAAAAGTCCGTCGCAATCACGTAGCGTACGCGGATACTCGCCGGGTAAACTTAATAGACAGCCTCGCTCCATAGCCCCGACCAAGTGACTGTAGGAGAACCCCGTCGCCGAAAGCATCCGTCTGGGTGCTCGCGGTGGCGGTGTTCCTCCTTGGTGCACTTCGTCGACGGCGTCAGGGGTGCGGCCGCCTACTGAAGTTTGCGACGAGCATTCGATCAGGATGTCGGGAATCTTGTTAAATTGCCCGACTTGATATTGAAAAGAGTTTTCGATTTTGAGACTAAAATGCGGGGTTTATAATTGTTAGGCATGCGATGTCTAAGTAATTCATTTGGTCAGGCATGCGATGTCTGAGGTGGTTGCGGATTCCAACTGTTGTAGTTTTACACTTTCTTTTCTGTGACCGTAAGTGTAATATGTGATATCGCCGGTTTCGTTGCTATATGTCAACGACAATTGGGATATGCATATTTACTTACGTTGATGACATGTGATGTTATGTGTTGCTGGATATGTTATATTGGATCGTCGTGTTTGAATAGCCGGGGGGTTTTTATGTGAGATGAGTGTTTTTCATTTTCATTCATGTAAAAACTTGTATGTAATATTCTTTTATTGGGGCACTTCCAGGTTGTGGAAGATGTCACCATTTGTATATTATTTACTTTTCTGCACTAGGATAGACCCAAGGAGGGGAGCACAAGTAACCGGGTTCTGGAGTCCAGTGGGAGACCAACTCGAGGAGTCGAGTCCGGGTCTCCTAACTCTAGAATTGGTAGGGTTGCTTGCCGCTCTCGTAGGGGTCTAGGGGTGTGGGTTTGGCTATTCATCACGACCGTGGAGTCCGTGTTTTATACTGGCTCGTATTGAAAACACGGACGTCCTAGTATATCCAATATTTCATATGTTTCTTCTGCTGCGATATCTGTGATGTGATCATGTGATGTTCTGTGATAGATACAGTATATAGTATATATGATATATTATATAGGCGTTACTTATGTTTTACACCCGCGCTAGCCCTGCCCCGCTCTGCCGTTAGTTACCTAACCTAACGGTGCACGAGGGGACATCGAGGCGAATGCGGATGGCATAAGTGTACGTCGTATTTATCTGTGATGTTTAGGTAATTTAAATGATGGGACTTCATTAATAAGATTAATGAAATAAAAGAAACCTAAGATGTTGTAGAATCGAATTTCAAAATAAAATAGGTAGCTACAGTTCTTGCTTTGCACAGCGGTATATGTGATATATCCTGCACCTTATTCGATAAGGAAAGGACCGAGATCCCTTCACCGGGAGTGACTCCTTTAGCAATAACTGGCAGATGCTACACACTCGGTTTGTCTTTTGATTGCTTTTAAGAGTTTTTGCTTTGCACAGTGATATATATGATATATCCCGCACCTCATTCAACGAGGAAAGGACCGACGATCCCTTCACCGGGAGTGACTCCTTTAGCAAAACTAGAAAAGCCTAAAAAACACTCCATTTCAAAATTCATTCGATCCTACAACGATATCAAGTTCATTACGCAATAGGTTTTCAGAAAAACCTGTCGTAGCCCTCCGTCATTTCAGATATGTACTAGTTAGTATTCGTGCTGCGGTAGTTTGGCATTCGTCAAGGCGTAGTGTACGGTAGCTAACTAGTATTTATCTGCTTGAGCATATGATGCGATTGGATTAGGGTATTCGTACGGCGTTGTTTGGCATTCGTCAAGGGTCGTGCGGGTGGGTTTAATTCGATCAAGAAATGTACGGGTTGAACTTGACTAGTGGACTATGGGTTGTTTGGCATTCGTCAAGGTCATAGAACACTAGGGGCAAAATATTATCGGGAATTTCAAGTGTTGAAATTTGCAATGAGATTGCATACCTTCTATGAGATAGTTGGATCCCGATACCCGCTGCGAGTAAGAGTTAATCCTGGGAGAGTTTTACACATTACAATTAGCCGATCAAGTAGGTGTCTAGAAAGGTGTTAACGAGGTTACGCCTCTGGGAAAACGAGGTTTACATTAATTAGGTTCGTGCGAAAGCACGGGGGACCTCCCTCAAAGTACCGACACTGGCCTGGCTGAAAGATTGGCGAACTTGTAGTGTGTAATTAATCCCGGCTAGTCTTTCCTTTTAGGGTTTGAAGGAAGATTTGATAAAAAGCAGTGGGAGCCATCCTGATTAGATAAAATAAAAACCAATCTATTCTTGACAGAGCGCACGCTGAGTGTTTTCTTTTCTCTCTCTCCAGGTAGCGACCATATCACGCCTTAATCAAGATAATAATACGGAATATTGACCGAACCCGCTTGTTATACTGAGCTGGGGAACGTTGGTCCCGCTCCAACTTATAATTGTTATAAGACAGAGCAGGAAATAGGGGATTACCAGAATTCCCGTGCCGCCCAAACGAAGAGAGTGCATGCTGATGCATCATCTTCGGGTGTGTTCATTACAGAGGACTGTTTCTCAGTATCCTTTACGTCCTGGGTATGTGATACCGGATCAGGATCCCGCATATGTAATATGTTACATGGGGCTACAGAAAGGTAGAGAACTGAGAACGGGTGATAAGTTTCATGAGGCAGAAAACGGGGCAAGTGTTGCAGCCAAGTCTGTTGGTCACTGTCACCCTGTATTACCAATACATTGATTCTGAACGAATGTTATTAGATACCGAACCTGATATACAAAATCATATCAGTCTCTTTATCAGTAAAGAAATGATATAATTTTGTATTGTTGGATAATGTTTTGAACATTTCCTATATCAAAAGTTGATCGGTTCAGGCACGTTATCTAAAAGCGTTGATGTTCTAAATCAAACTACAGTTCTTTAGTATACGGAACACACACAAGAGGAAGAGTTCAGAAATGAACTCTTCCTTCTTGAGGCATTGTAGACTAGGTCATATCAATATGACCCGACTAGCTGAAGTTACATAAAGATGCATATTTAAATGAGTTTGAATTACATCTTGTGAAACTTGCCAGTCATGTCACAGAGATAAGATGACCACAGCTCTGTTTATTGGAAACAGAGAAAGAGTTAGTGAACTCTTGGGATGATACATGTTGATGTATGTAGGTCCCCTGTCTACACATGCCAAGACCGGTTCTTTGTACTTCATTACATTCTCTGATAATCTCTCAAGATTCAGACATATGTTCCTGTTGAAACACAAGTCTGAACCTTTTGAGATATTCACAGAATATAAGTTAGAAGTAGAGAACCAAAATACGGGTAAAAGTATTATGTCCTTTGATGTGATCAGGGAGAAGAATACTTGAGCACGGAATTCCTGGACTATTCTAAAGGAGAATGAGATTCTCTCTCAGCATTACTCCTCCGTATACACCATAGCACGATGGTATATCGGGGCGGAGCAGATACACCCTATTTGATATGGTGTGCTCTATGATGAGTACTACTGAGTTACCTGTTTCCTTTTGGGAGTTATGCACTTGAGAAGCTGCATACCTATTGAATAGGGTTCAAATCAAATCAGTTGCCTACCACTTTATATTTGATATGATAAGGGAAGAGCCCATGTCTTAAGCTAGTTAAGATTTGGGGTTGCCCGGCCTATGTCTAAAAGCAAAATCCGGACAAGCTCGAGGCAAGATCTGTTATGTAGAACTGGAAATGTTCCAGCCATACAAACGACAGCACATGATTTGATAAAACCAAAGGATTCAGTAGATACCAACGAACCTCAGCCTCTCCGCTGATCTAGTAGGGTTCCTCACCCACCTGAGAGATATTTCGGTTTCTCTATGACAGTGGGAGTGAGGAATGCATCATGAGATGATGACCCAACTAGTTTCGAGCTGGCCATCAGGAGTGGGACTCTGTAAGAATGGCTGGATGCTTAGTGATCTGAGATGGAATCCATATACACCAACAAAGTATGGACTTTGGTTGCTATATCTGAAGGGTTAAATCCCCATCAGGAGCAAGTATATCTTGAGAAGATTACTTGGTGTACATGGAAGAGTTGAGACTTTCAAAGCTAGACTTGTTAAAAGTCTACATCATTGACCAGGTATGGATGATGATGAAACCTTTTCTAAGTAGCTATGCTTAAGTCCATCCAGATCCTACTTGCCACGGCTACATACCATGACTACGATATCTGGTTGTTGGGTGTCATGACAGCTTTTCTAAATGATGTTTAGAAGAGAGTGTCTATAAGTACACAGCCAGAGGGCTTCGTAGACAGTGGGAGCAGCAGAAACGTGTGCAAGATGCTTTATAGGATAAAGCAGGCATCGTGGAGTTGGAACATCTGTTTTGATGAAGCGGTCAAAGAAGTTGACATCATCAAAATGGTAGATGAACCTTGTATAAACAAGAAGGTAGTAGGGAGTATGGTGACGATCCTCGTAGAGTACGTGGATGACATACTCTTGATAGGGAAGGAGTTTCCTATGCTACGCTCGATCAATCTCTGCTTATCACAATGATTCTCTATATAGGATCAAAGTGATACCTCCTAAATCCTGGGTTTTTAGATCTATGAGATAGATCTAATTGGATGTTAGGACTCTCACTAGTTGTAGTGAGACGGTATCAACCGATCCTAGGGAGAATCACTGGAAGGGTTCCAGGGTGATAAAGACGACTGAATGTCAGTCACAGGCATTGTCTTTACCCTCAGTGGAGGGACGGTATGTTAGAAGAGTTCCAAGCTAGATACCGTGACATACTAGACGATAAAGGATGGATACATCGCTACTTAAGATGCTACCAAAGAGGCTGTTTGGGTGTATATTGGTTCATGAGATGAACTGTGTTCCTCCCATTGTGTGACAATGGAGTTGTGGCTTATGCCAAGGAATGCCGGTCCCATCAGTGATCCAGACATATTCTAAGGCAGTATCACTTGATCATGGAGATGGTTGATCTCCAGGGAGATCGAGGTTAGGAGAGTAGACTCAGAGGACAACACAGCGGATCCACTCACAAAGGCCTGTTCCCAGAGAGAGACTTTTATGGGATGGTTGAGTATGAGATACTACAACCACTGCTACAGATGGCCCTAGTGCAAGTGGGAGATTGTTAGTTATATGTATGCCCTAGAGGCCATTACTATACATAGGATGTATATTGTAGTGGATGCTTGGACATATATAGGGAGGACTTTCTTGCTCGACATGATAGTATGCTATCTGGTTGCCCTTTACCTTAACGTGTATACTGATTGTCTCTCTGTTACATGTTGGTAAAGCCCTTAGGATGTGTACTTGACTACCTGGACTATGATGCGGATCATACTAGTGGGGACATGGTAGTCCATAAGTACATCCTTCACAGTCCCTAGTCGTGGGTATATCGAGACGGGGCATCGATATACCAGAGTAGACTAGCGTATACCTTCTCGACCCATACAGATGGGCGATGGATGATCCCATATCCATCGGTGTTTGACATCAGAGATGATATACGGGTGCTCAGTAGAGACTGGGTACACTGGACGGACTCGCCGAGAACTCCCAGATGGTATTATACCTCACGTCAGATGGCAGTTCTCTGGTGACACTGGTACAGAGTAGTCTGTTGACCCGAGATCGTCATAGAGTCTTGTGTGGTTCCCACTGTGCTTTGATTTCCATCTTACCACGTCCAAGAGGGCGTGCAAAACGGTGGTTTTTGGGTACAGTCCCGAGTCACATGGAGGCAATGAGCGATAGGAGGGGATTCGTCTCTCCCGGTATAGGGAGTTGATGTTGCGCTGTGTTCGATTGGCTATAACAGGAAATCCCTGGCCAGGGTTGCTGAGATTTACTGGTAAGTGTTACCAGTAGTTTCTCGAATTGTTATAGACCTCATATCGACACGACTTATCGAGCTATTGGGGTCTGACGTTTACCACCCCTAGGCGAGATATGCGACATATCAGACGATCAGACCGGACTGTACGGTAGTGTTACTGGTTGGATTCACTGGAGTGTGAGCAGGCTTGCTCGTCGATCTTCAGATCGCTCAATACCCGGGTGGCCGTTACGTTTAGCAGACCGCTTGCGGCTTGTGGGTGTTTGATATGATCATCGCCTGCTGCCGGCGTATTGACGAGTCTTTAGAGTCCTACACAGAGGTTTCCTGGCTCAAGCGAAACGAAATAGGAGCGCATATGAGATATGTGCGGGACCGAGAATAATGCGTGTATGTGATACCGTATTCTATTCTCGCGATGAATGTGTCGAATGGTTGTATGCGATATAACCTAGTTATCGAATCAAGGATTGATTCGATAAATCGATACATTGAATACTAGTCGGTTGTGTTCGACATGACCGGATCATTGAATCAAGTGTTGATTTAATGATTTAATGCATAATTATATATTTGATATATTACTTTTCAATAACTAGTATCGGTTCACTTTAAATGGATTTTCTCGCTCGCATGTGCACATTGTATATGTGATATATTTTTTGTGCACTTGGATGTATCTTGTTTGATGATGCAATAATGCTAGGGTTTGTGTAAAGAGTTAAACCTTAGTTAAGTAAATGGTTAAGGTTTTCTTTTATTCATTCATTTATTTTTTAATTTGGATTAAAAGAAATGAAATGAGAAAAGAAAAACAAAAGGGTTTCATTCTTTCATGAAGCTTGTTGAAGCTTCATGAAGCTTTGACCAAAGAAACCCTTTTGTCTTCATCTCATTAACCTTAACCATTCATTGAACTATAGTTAACTCTCTACATCAAACCATGGTTCATGTTATGATAAGGATAATTCTTTTTCAATTATTCTAATTAACTTATCATAACAATTAGCTTCTTCTTCTTCATCTTCTTCAAGGAAGAAAAGCTTGCTTCATCAATGGTGGATTGATGAAATGAGTGAGAAATCCAATTCTAAAGTCTACCCACTTCCTATTTCTTCATCCTCTACCTCTTGCCAAGTAGTAGAGTGTGTTTTCTTCACAAGTTTCATGACTTGGTGAAGTGAGAGCTTGATCTTGCGATGCTTCGACGTAGATCATCTTTGGCATGGACATCGACGACCTAGCTCGCCTATTCTCCGACGAAGCCGACGCTAGAGCCCGGGAATTCATTTGGACAGCGAGGGGACTTCGTTACGGAGCTATGGAAGTGGAGCACCGGATCTACAAAGGTTGTATTTCCATTTCCTTATAGTAAAGTTGTTTACTAGTTGCTTTTCGCCTAGAATTCTAGCCAACGATCCGTTCTAGGGTTTCTCGGCACCGTTTAAATTTGAAATTGGCATGGATGATGCTTTGTGAGACCTCCTTAGGGTGCCTAGGAACCCTACAATAGCCAATTGAACACAGCGCAACATCAACTCCCTATACCGGGAGAGACGAATCCCCTCCTATCGATCATTGCCTCCATGTGATTCGGGACTGTACCCAAAAACCACCGTTTTGCATGCCCTCTTGGACGTGGTAAGGTGGAAATCAAAGCACAGTGGGAATCACAAAAGACTCTATGACGATCTCGGGTCTACAGACCAACCTGTACCAGTGTCACCAGAGAACTGCCATCTGACGTAAGGTATAATACCATCTGGGAGTTCTCGGCGAGTCCATCCAGTGTACCCAGTCTCCACTGAGCACCCGTATATCATCTCTGATGTCAAACACTAATGGATATGGGATCATCCATCGCCCATCTATATGGGTCGAGAAGCTACACGCTAGTCTACTCTGGTATATCGATGCCCCGTCTCGATACACCCACGATTAGGGACTTTGAAGGATGTACTTATGGACTACCATGTCCCCACTAGTATGATCCGCATCATAGTCCAGGTAGTCAAGTACACATCCTAAGGGCTTTACCAACATGTAACAGAGAGACAATCAGTGTACACGTTAAGGTAAAGAGTAACCAGATAGCATACTATCATATCGAGCAAGAAAGTCATCTCTATATATGTCCAAGCATCCACTACAATATACATCCTATGTATAGTAATGGCCTCTAGGGCATACATATAACTAACAATCTCCCACTTGCACTAGGGCCATCTGATAGCAGTGGTTGTAGTATTTCATACTCAACCATCCCATAAAAGTCTCTCTCTGGAAAAAGGCCTTTGTGAGTGGATCCGCCGTGTTGTCCTCTGAGTCTACTCTCCTAACCTCGATCCCCTGGAGATCAACCATCTCCATGATCAGGTGACACTGCCTTAGAATATGTCTGGATCACTGATGTGACGGACGTTCCTTGGTATAAGCCACAACTCTATTGTCACACAATGGGAGGAACCAAGTTCATCTCATGAACTAATATACACCTAGACAGCCTCTTTGGTAGCATCTTAAGTAGCGATGTATCCAGCCTTTATCGTCTAGTAAGCCACGGTATCTAGCTTGGAACTCTTCCAACATACCGTCCCTTTACTAAGGGTAAAGACAATGCCTGTGACCGACATTCAATCGTCCTTATCATCCTGGAACCTTTCCAGTGATTCTCTCTAGGATCGATTGATACCATCTTACTACACCTAGTGAGAATCCTAACATCTATTTAGATCTATCTTATAGATCCAAAACCCAGTATTTAGGAGGTATCCCTTTGATCCTGTATGGAGAATCCTTGTGATAAGCGGAGATTGACTGAGCGTAGCATAGGAAACTCTTTCCCTATCAAGAGTATGTCATCCACGTACTCTACGAGGATCACCACCATACTCCCTACTACCTTTTAGTATATACAAGGTTCATCTACCATTTTGATGAAGTCAAACTATTTGACTACAACATCAAAACAGATGTTCCAACTCCGCGATGCCTGCTTTATTCTATAAAGCATCTTATACACGTTTCCGCTGCTCCCACTGTCTACGAAGCCCTCTGACTGTGTACTTATAGACTCTCTCTTCTAAAATATCATTTAGAAGAGCAGTCATGACACCCAACCGCCAGATATCGTAGTCATGGTATGTAGCTGTGGCAAGTAGGATCCGGATGGACTTAAGCATAGCCACTGGAAAAGGTTTCATCATTATCCACGCCTGGTCGATGACGAAAACCTTTAACAAGTCTAGCTTTGAAAGTCTCAACTTTTCCATCTACACCAAGTAATCTTCTCAAGATATACTTGCTCCTGATGGGGATTTAACCCTTCAGATATAGCAACCAAAGTCCATACTTTGTTGGTGTACATGGATTCCATCTCAGATCGCTAAGCATCCAGCCATTCTTACAGAGTCCCTACTCTCGATGGCCTGCTCGAAACTAGTTGGGTCATCATCTCATGATGCAATCCTCGCTCCCACTGTCATCGAGAAACCGAAGTGTCTCTCAGGTGGATGAGGAACCCTACTAGATCGGCGGAGAGACTGAGGTTCGTTGGAATCTACTGAATCCTTTGGTTCTACCAAATCATCTGCTGTAGTTTGTATAGCTGGAACCTTTCGAGTTCTACATAACAGACCTTGCCTCGATCTTGTCCGGATTTTTGCTTTTAGACATAGGCCGGTTAACCCTAAATCTTAACTAGCTTAAGACATGGGCTCTTCCCATACCATATCTCATATGGAGTGGTAGGCTGTGATCTGATTCGAACCTAATTCAATAGGTATGCAGCTTCTCAAGTGCATAACCACCAAAGGGAAACAGGTAACTCAGTAGTACTCATCATAGAGCGCACCATATCGAATAGGGTGCAATTGCTCCGCCCCGATATACCATCGTGCTATGGTGTATACAGAGAAGTAATGCTGAGAAAGAATCTCATTCTCCTTTAGAATAGTCCAGGAATTTTATGCACAAGTATTCTCCTCCTTGATCTCATCAAAGGACATAATACTTATACCCGTATTGGTTCTCTACTTCTAACTTATATTCTGTGAATATCTCAAAAGGTTCGGACTTGTGTTTCAACCGGAACATATGACTGAATCTTGAGAGATCATCAGAGAATGTAATGAAGTACAAAGAACCGGTCCTGGCATGTATAGACGGGGGACCTTACATACATCAACATGTATCAATCCCAAGAGTTTACTAACTCTTTCTCTGTTTCCAGTAAACGGAGCTATGGTCATCTTATCTTTGTGACATGACTGTCAAGTTTCATAAGATGTAAATTCAAACTGATTTAAATATGCATCTATATTGAACTTCAGCTAATCGGGTCGCATTGATATGACCTAGTCTACAATACCTCAAGAAGAATTCGTTCATTTCTGAACTCTTCTTCTTGTGTGTGTTCTGTATACTAGGAACTGTAGTTTGATTTAGAACGTCAATACTTTTAGATAACGTGCCTGAACCGATCAACTTTTGATATAGGAAATATTCAAAACATTATCCAACAATACAAAATTACATCTATCTTTAAAAATAAAGAGACCGATATGATTTTGTATATCAGGTTCGGTATCTAATAACATTTGTTCAGAATCAATGTATTCTGGTAATACAGAGTGACAGTGACCAACAGACTTGGCTGCAACACTTGCACCATTTTCTGTCTCATGAAACTTATCACCCGTTCTCAGTTCTCTACCTTTCTGTAGCCCATGTAACGGATTACATTAGCGGGATCCTGATCCGGTATCTAATACCTAGGACGTAGAGGACACTGAGAAACAGTTCTATATAACTAACACACCCGAAGGAGATGCATCATATGCACTTTCTTCGTTTGGGCGGTCATAGGAATTCTGGTATTCCCCTATTTCCTGCTCTGTCTTATAACAATTATAAGTTGGAGCGGGACCAACGTTCCCCAGCTCAGTATAACAAGCGGGTTCGGTCAATACATCCATATTATTATCTTGATTAAGGCGTGATATGGTCGCTACCTGGAGAGAGAGAGAAGAAAGCACTCAGCGTATGCTCTTGCAAGAATAGATTGGTTATTATTTTATCTAATCAGGATGGCTCCCACTGTTTTTATCAAATCTTCCTTCAAACCCTAAAAGGAAAGACTAGCCGGGATTAATTACACGCTACAAGTTCGCCAATCTTTCAGCCAGGCCAGTGTCGGTACTTTGAGGGAGGTTCCCCGTGCTTTCGCACGGACCTAATTAAAGTAAACCTCATTTTCCCAGAGGCGTAACCCCGTTGACACCTTTCTAGACACCTACTCGATCGGCTAATTGTAATGTGTAAAACTCTCCCAGGAGTAACTCTTACTCGCAGCGGGTATCGGGATCCAACTATCTCATAGAAGGTATGCAATCTCATTGCAAATTTCAACACTTGAAATTCCCGATAATATTTTGCCCCTAACGTGCTATGACCTTGACGAAAGCCAACAAACTATAGCCCGCTAGTCAAGTTCAACCCGTACATTTCTTTACTGAATTAAACCCACCCGCATGACCCTTGACGAAAGCCAACAAAGCCGTACGACTACCTTAATCCAATCGCATCGTATGCTGCAGATAAGCAGCATATAGCTACCGCACACTACACCTTGACGAAAGCCAACAAATGTAGCACGAATACTATATACAACTTATCTGAAATGACGGAGGGCTACGACAGGTTTTTCTGAAAACCTATTGCGTAATGAACTTGATATCGTTGTAGAATCAAATGATTTTAAAATGGAGTGTTTTTGAAGCTTTTCTAGTTTTGCTAAAGGGGTCACTCCCGGATAAGGGATCGTCGGCCCTTTCCTCGTCGAATGAGGTGCAGGATATAACATATATACCACTACAAAACAGAAACTATAGAAGCAATCAAAAGACAAACCGAGTGTTGTAGCATCTGCCAGTTATTGCTAAAGGGGTCACTCCCGGTGAAGGGATCGTCGGCCCTTTCCTCGTCGAATGAGGTGCAAGATGTTCTACAAGGAACACCGCGATGCAAAGCAAGAACTGTAGCTACCTGTTTTTTTTTTTGAAAATTCGATTCCACAACATCTTTTAGGTTTCTTTTCTTTCATTAATCACATTAATGAAGTCCCATCATTTAAAGCACCTAAACATCACAGCTAAATACGACGCACACTTATGCCATCCGCATTCGCCTCGATGTCCCCTCGTGCACCGTTAGGTTAGGTAACTAACGGCAGAGCGGGGCAGGGCTAGCGCGGGTGTAAAACATAAGTAACGCCTATATAATATATCATATATACTATATACAGTATTTATCACAGAACATCAAATGATCACATCACAGATATCGCAGCAGAAGAAACATATGAAACATTGGATATACTAGGACGTCCGTGTTTTCAATACGAGCCAGTATAAAACACGGATTCCACGGTCGTGATGAATAGCCAATCCCACACCCCTAGACCCCTACGAGAGCGGCAAGCAACCCTACCAATTCTAGGGTTAGGAGACCAGGACTCGACTCCTCGAGTTGGTCTCCCACTGGACCCTAGAACCCGGTTACTTGTGCTCCCCTCCTTGGGTCTATCCTAATGCGGAAAAGTAAATAATATACAATAGGTGACATCTTCCGCTACCTGGAAGTGCCCCAATAAAAGAATATTACATACAAGTTTTTACATGAATGAAAATGAAAAACACTCATCTCACATAAAAACCCCCGGCTATTCAAACACGACGATCCAATATAACATATCCAGCAATACATAACATCACATGTCATCAACGTAAGTAAATATGCCCATCCCAATTGTCGTTGACATATAGCAACGAAACCGGCGATATCACATATTACACTTACGGTCACAGAAAAGAAAGTGTAAAACTACAACAGTTGGAATCCGCAACCTCCTTAGACATCGCATGCCTAACCATCTGAATTCCTTAGACATCACATGCCTAACAATTATAAACCCCGCATTTTAGTCTCATTATCGAAAACACTTTTCAATATCAAGTCGGGCAATTCAACAAAATTCCCGGCATTTTGATTGAATGCTCGTCGCAAACTTTAGTAGGCGGCCGCACCCCCGATGCCGTCGACGAAGTGCACCAAGGTGGAACACCGCTGCCGTGAGCACCCGAACGGATGCTTTCGGCGACGGGGTTCTCCTACAGTCACTTGGTCGGGGCTATGGGATGTGGCTGTCTATTAAGTTTACCTGGCGAGTATCCGCGTACACTTCGTGATTGCAACGGACTTTTGATCACATCAAAATTCCATGGCAACCGATCAAGTGAGACTAAAGTGCTATGTTTATAACATTCAAATCAGTTATCTCATAACTCCTTGTGGATTCCAAATATTGTATCACATTCCGGATAAATAGAAAATGTTAAACTTTCCGATCGAACAATCAAACACCCATGTTTTCCCGAAACAGCTCAACACATGAAATAAGTTTAAAAACATTTATTTCATGCCACAGTACCAACGGTCCAGCCGTAGAAGGGTCAAGCCAACGCCTCACATATGGCACGCCGTACTGCCATAAACCCTAAGGTTCAAAGGGCAGTTCAAGACGGTCACATAATCGAGTTAAGGTTTGTTGTCTTCTAGAGGGACCATCGCGTTACTTGCACTATTTAGAACATTCTTAAACTACGGAAAAATCCAACATTTGGAAATTTCCCGGCAAGGGAAAAATTGGGTATTTATTTCCGGTCGAATTTTTTAACATATTCTAAAATTACCCGGAAAAACACATAGACGCAGTTAAAGTTTCCGATCGAATCATCGACTCCCCAATACAACCCAGAAAATTCAACTGTTGAATATAAGTTAAAAATCCCCATAAAACACAGCACTTACAGAGAGAGATTACTGTACAAACCACATGTCCAAATTCACTAATATGGCCGCGGAACCGCTGCTCAAGCAAGGGTGGCACCGCGGTTCCGCGGCTCTTTAGTCGAGTTATGGTCACGTGATGCACAGTAACTCCTATAAAACCCTGCTGAATTTTTTGACAATTTTTAATTTAGAAAAATCCTCGTTTTCAGAAAATATACAGAGAAGGGTTTGAGTTAGGGTTTCGGGGTTCGATCGGATTTCTAACATCGTCTACACTTCACCTAAAACTTTAGCTAGGCTCTGATACCACTGTAGGGTTCCTAGGCACACTCATGAGGTTCCACAAGGCATCAACCATGCCAAATTCAAATTTTCCGGTGCCGAGAAACCCTAAACTAGATCGATTACTAAAGGTAAGGCGAAAAAGAATGCAAGCAAACTACTTTGCTACTAAGTGAATGGAAATACAACCTTTGTAGATCCGGTCCTCCACTTCTTTAGCTCCGTGATGACGTCCCTCCGCTGCGATCATCGGGATCCCGGACTCTAGCGTCGGTTTCATCGGAAAAATGATCGGGCTAGGTCGTTGACTTCGGTGCCGAAGATGATCTACGTCGAGGCAACTCAAACTCAAGCTCCATCTTCACTTGGTCATGAACCTTGTGAAGAAAACACCCTATACAACATGGCAAGTGGTAGAGGATGAAGAAATAGGAAGTGGGTTCACTTTGGATTTGAATTTCTCACTTGATTTCAACACTTGAAATTTTCTAGCAAGCTTTTTCTTTTCTTCATGAAGAAGAAGAAGAAGAAAAGAATATCAATTATTATGAAAAGAAAATTCAAGTGAGGACTTATCATCATGCAACCATGGGTGAAGTTTACTCATGTAGAGATTAAACTAGGGTTTAGGTGTAATGGTTAGGTTAAAGGAAAAAACAAAATGGTAGACTTTTTCAAAGATGCATGAAGCATCATGAAACTTCTTGCATAAAACAAAGAAAGCCACTACCATTTTATTTTTGCCAAAAATGAATAAAATAAATAAATAAGTAAATCAAACCCTAACCATTAACCTAATCATAGTTTAAAGCATACACACACCCAAGTTTGCATGTATCATCAAACATGATACAAACAAGTGCACAAAAATATATCATATATACAATGTGCACAATCTAGTGAGAAAATAATCTTAAGTGAACCAATACTAGTTAATGTAAATTAATATATCAAATATATAATTATACATTAAATCATTAAATCAACACTTGATTTAATGATCCGGTCATACTGCATATAACAAACTAATATCAAGTGTATCAATGTATCGAATCAACACTTGATTCGGTAACCTGGCTATATCTTATATAACCGTCTAACGATACAAATCGCGAGAATAGAATATATTATCACATACTGGTATTATTCTCGGTCCCGCACATATCTCATATGCGCTCCTATTTCGTTTCGCTTGAGCCAGGAAACTTCTGTGTAGGACTCTAAAGACTCGTCAATACGCCGGCAGTAGGTGATGATCATATCAAACACCCACAAGCCGCAAGCGGTCTGCTAAACGTAACAGCCACCCGGGTATTGAGCGATCAGAAGATCAACGAGCAAGCTCGCTCACACTCCTGTGAATCCAATCAGTAACACTTACCGTACAGTCCGGTCTCGTCATCTGATATGTCGCATATCTCTCCTAGGGGTGGTAAACGTCAGACCCCAATAGCTCGATAAGTCATGTCAATATGAGGTCTATAACAGTTCGAGAAACTACTGGTAACACTTACCAGTAAATCTCAGCAACCGTGGCCAGGGATTTCCGGTTATAGCCAATCGAACACAGCGCAACATCAACTCCCTATACCGGGAGAGACGAATCCCCTCCTATCGCTCATTGCCTCCATGTGATTCGGGACTGTACCCAAAAACCACCGTTTTGCATGTCCTCTTGGACGTGGTAAGGTGGAAATCAAAGCACAGTGGGAATCACACAAGACTCTATGACGATCTCGGGTCTACAGACTAATCTGTACCAGTGTCACCAGAGAACTGCCATCTGACGTAAGGTATAATACCATCTGGGAGTTCTCGGCGAGTCCATCCAGTGTACCCAGTCTCCACTGAGCACCCGTATATCATCTCTGATGTCAAATACTAATGGATATGGGATCATCCATCGCCCATCTATATGGGTCGAGAAGCTACACGCTAGTCTACTCTGGTATATCGATGCCCCGTCTCGATACACCCACGATTAGGGACTTTGAAGGATGTACTTATGGACTACCATGTCCCCACTAGTATGATCCGCATCATAGTCCAGGTAGTCAAGTACACATCCTAAGGGCTTTACCAACATGTAACAGAGAGACAATCAGTGTACACGTTAAGGTAAAGAGTAACCAGATAGCATACTATCATATCGAGCAAGAAAGTCATCCCTATATATGTCCAAGCATCCACTATAATATACATCCTATGTATAGTAATGGCCTCTAGGGCATACATATAACTAACAGGCCTGCTGGAAGCTAGTAGGTTCATCATCATCAATGATGCAATCCTCTCCATCCCCATCTATGAGAAAACCGTACTATCTCTCAGGCGGATGAGACGGCCTAATACTCCTGCGGAGGGGTGCGGGAATGTCCTGTTCTTCTTGAACTACTGGTTCTACCAAACTTTCAGTAGTAGTTTGTGGTGCTGGAATTTCTTCTGGTTCTATTTCGCTCCCACTTATTTCCCTTTCTAAAAACTGATGTTCTAGAAAATGAGCATTATGAGAAACAAAAACCTTTTGTTCCTCTGCGTAATAGAAATAATATCCCTTGGAGTTCTTTGGATATCCCACAAACTTACACTGTACTGATCGTGCCTCGAGCTTGTCCACATGCTGCTTTTAACAAAAGCTGGACATCCCCATATCTTCAGATGCTGAAGATGGGGTTTCTTCTCGCTCCATATCTGATATGGCGTGGTAGGCACAGTCTTGGTAGGAGCCCTGTTCAGAAGATATGCCGCTGATTCTAGCGTATAACCCCAGAAAGATCGCGGTAACTCAGCATTACTCATCATGGAACGTACTATATCCAATAGGGTTCGATTCCGTCTCTTCGATACACCGTTATGCTGTGGAGTGTATGGAGGAGTAAGCTGAGAGAGAATTCCTTTCTCTTTTAGGTAACCTAGGAACTCGGCACTTAAGTAATCACCACCTCGATCAGATCTTAGTGTTTTGATACTTTTGCCGGTTTGGTTTTCTACTTCATTCTTATACTCCTGGAATTTCTCAAAAGCCTCGGATTTATGTTTCATCAGATAAATGAATCCGTACCTTGAGTAATCATCCGTAAAAGTAATGAAATAGGAAAAACCACCTCTTGCATGTGTAGACATTGGACCACATACATCGCTGTGTATGTGTCCTAAGAGTTCGCTCGCTCTTACTCCATGTCCAGTGAATGGAGTCTTTGTCATCTTTCCTTTGAGACATGATTCACAAGTGGCATAAGGTTGATATTCGAACGAGTCCAAATATCCTTCTCTATGTAACTTAGTTAACCTTGTCTCATTAATGTGACCTAGTCTACAATGCCATAAGAAAGCCTTATTTTTATCTGGAGACTTTCTTTTTAGTGTGTTCTGGACATTGAAAATCTGGAGTTGGTTTAAGACATATATACCGTTATCCAGCGTACCGGACCCAATCAAACTATGATTACGGTGGATGTTAACAACATCGCTTACAAACGTGAAATCATAACCTTTATTTGATAACAAGGAAACTGATATGATATTACACGTTAAACTAGGTACACAAAAACAGTTATGTAAAACCAAAATATGTCCACTCGTCAATCCCAGGTGATAATCCCCGACGGACACAGCTCCCACGCTAGCTTCGTTAGCAACCTTTAGGGTCATATCACCATCCTTCAGCACTCTACGGTTTCTCAGTGCCTGCAATGAATTGCATATATGAGATCCTGATCCGGTATCCAATACCCAGGAAGTAGAGTTGATTGACAGACAATTCTCAATTACAAACACACCTGAAGTCGAAGCCACAGCTTGCTTCGGTCCCTGGTTCTTGGCGTTCCACGCCTTGCAATCTTTCTTCCAGTGCCCTTTCCTATGACAATGGAAGCACTCATCCTGGGCCACTACTGGCACCGCAATCTTTTTCTTTCCCTTCACTCCTACCTTACTAACACCTCCTCTAGGTTTGGTGGTGGCTTTCTTCTTCCTTCCTTTGGCCCTAGCCTTGGACCCGGAAGAAGAAGCACCGCTAACAAACATAGCGGGTGTTTCCCTTGCCTTCTGCAAGGTGCCCTCTGCACTCCTCAACATGTTAAGGAGTTCTGGAAGTTCAACTTCTTTTCTTTGAATGTTGAAATTCAGAATAAACTGGGCGTAGGTGGAAGGAAGGGACTGGAGAATAAGGTCTGTATAGAGCTCATTATCCAAAGTTGTCCCAAGGTCTGCGAGCTCTTCTATATAGCCAATCATCTTTAGGACATTTTCTCCTACCGATGATCCGACGGCCAACCTCGGTCGAAACAAGTTCTTTGAGGTCTCGTATCTTGCTATACGAGATTGCTCTCTATAAAGTTCCTTTGTATGGAGAAATATGGCATCAAGATCCATATCCTCGTGCCTCCTCTGATGTTCATTGTTCATCGAGGCAAGCACGATGCACTTGGCCTTCGCGCAATCATACTCCCAGGTTTTGCGGATTTCCTTATCCGCATTACTGGATTTGGGACCTGGGACTGCAGGTGCCTTAGCGGTGAGGACGTACCCCAATTTGTCATAGGTCAAAGCCATTTTGACATTCCGCAGCCAATCTTTATAGTTTGGCCATGTCAGTATATTTTTCACTAAAAGTAACTTAAGTCCAGTCATTTTCAGGGTCGCTGCAAGTAGGAGAGAGAGAAGAAACACTTTAGCATGATGCTCTTGCAAGTTTAGAGTGGTTTTTAATTTATTTAAACTGGATGGCTCCCACTGTTTCTCGAATCCTTCCTCAAACCATAAAAGAAGAATTAGCTAGGACTATTCTCACCGTACAATACTTGCTTAACCGTTCAGCCAGGCCAGTGTCGATACTTCGAGAGAGGTTTTCCAATGCTTTCACGAAGTTTCTTAATTAAATAACCTCTTTTCTCTGGGGGTGTAGCCCCGCTGACACCTTTCTCGGCACCTACTTGGTTTATAGCATTGATCGTTAAGTGACGAATCTCCTGATGAGTAGCATATACTCACAGTATGATCGGGATCCAAATATCATCGTATGATAACGCTGAAGGAATCCTACCAACATTCATCAAACTCCAAATGGTATGCATCTCTTTGCAAATTTCAGTTTCTTTAGAAATTCCCGATATAAATTTTTGCCCCATGCTCTTATGGCCTTGGCTTTGGTCAAAATGTCATAAGTCACATGTCAAGTTCTACCCATCATTATCTTGTTAATTTGAACCCATCCGTACATACCCCTGACTTTGGTCAAATGATAATACGACTGTCCCAAACTAACTCATCTATCTATGCAACAAATGAATACCCAGCAGCTACCAAACACTATGCCTTGACTTTGGCCAAAATACATAGCTTGAATACTACTGAATACCCAAATGAAATGACGGAGGGATACGAATGGTTTTGGTGAAACCGTGAACGTAGTGAACTTGATATGACCGAAGGAACTTGATAGCTTTTAAAAGGAGTGGTTAAAGCTCCGCAATTAAAAAATATCTTCTGTTTTAAAAATAACCGAGTGGTTTCTTTTAAACTGTTCCAACGATTTAACTTTGGTTTATTTTCTTTGGATTAATAATAACGCGTCCCATCATTAACCTATCATTGCAGAAAACAATGAAAATACAACGTCCTCTTATGCCATCCGCATTTGCCACTGGGTCCCGTCATCACCCGTTAGGTTACTTAACTAACGGCAGAGCGGGGGCTGGGCTAGCGCGGGTGCAAAACATAAGTGACGTTTAAATAGCTATCATATATAGATATTGTACATTCGTCAGACGCAATAATAGGCATTCCAGATCACATATGAACATTATTGGATATGCAAGCAATCCACATTTCTTTTGAGCCTGCAACGAAAGACGGATTACACAGTTGTGATGAATAGCCATTACCCCACCCTAGACCCCTACGGGTACGGCAAACTACCCGCCAAGTACCCGAAGTGAAGCGGTCTCCCTCAACAACGTGAGTAGGCCACTAAACACTTCAAATTACCCGGTAGTTTGTGCACCCCACCTTGGGTTTGTCCTAGGAGCAAAAAACAGTAAAATGAAATAATACAACGGTGGCTACAACGGCAACCTGGATGCGCCCCGCAAAATAATATTACAACATATTACAATTACATTGAATGAATTAAAATAATAACCCATCAAAAAACCCCGGCTAATCATCACAACAATCCAATACAGTTCATAACCACAAACAGTAAAATCCATTACAGAAATGTGCAACCCCCTGCCAACCGACATACTAGCAGTTAGGGGAGGTTTACGAACACATTTATACAATCACAGATATAATCAAATTAGCATATATCGTAAAATTTTGATCGAGCAAACACATCAGATTCTACTCCCAAAACTTCTCTGTGCACCTGAGACTTGAGCAGAAAATAAACATTCCAGAAAATACAAAAATATCACAGAAGAGTTACTGGAGGAAACTGGGTTGAATCGGCTTCAACTCGGCCGCGGATCCGCGGCGGATCGGTGGGATCGGCCGCAGTTCCGCGGCTGTATGGCCGATTCAGGAACCCATTTTTCTCCAGTTACCTTATAATTCTCTGTAGGTTATTCTGCAGGTCCCTGAAAAATTTTTAGAGCCTGTTTTAAATTCGACAGAAACTTAGTGATATCGATGTCTTTTTCGGTTCGTTTTGCGTTCGAAATTCATACGACTTTGCTAATGAGTTAATTATTGTTTAGCGAGGCTCTGATACCACTGTAAGTCGATGTACTACACCCCACGACTTGCGGGGAGGCGGAAAAATGAAAAACGATCTTGTTCTTTGCGTAAACATCGACTAACCGAGAATCTTTGCTAAACTATAACTAACAAGAAACATAGAAGTTGTTAACTACTATGAGAAGTGATTATACCTAATGAACCGTGTCCATCTCCTTTTTGTTATCCACCTCCTTCTTGTCTTCCTCCACGTAATAGATGATCCACCCGAGAGCTTTACTCCAAGCTTCACCTCTAACTTGAGGTAACTAGGTTTCTTAAAGTGCTAATCTAAGCAACCTAGGTGATATAGAGTTGGGTTATGGATTAATTAGTCTATTCTAATCCTTGGTCTCAACACATGAGTGGTAGGATTAGGGTTTGAAGAGAGAGTGAGCTTGAGGAGAGAGAAGGTGAGCATGAGAATGAGAAGAGATAATGATCTCATTTGAATATATATGAAGCATTATGTTTTATCAAATAAATAAATAAATGATTTAACAACCATGCTTCATTTAATTCATATGAGTGATTCATCTATATGAGTCATTAACCATTTATGATGCATTAATGACATGGATGAATCACACAAATGAGTCACTAATCTCATTTAATGCTTATGCCACCTAAACCCCCAAGTCACCATCCTTCTAGAAGCTTCTCGCGAAATTACGAGAATGCCCCTCCTATCCGTGAAAACACGGAAAAACTTTAGGCTGTATAAATCCAATAACCCGATACTAGAATCTGGCTTAAACTAAAGCCGGCTAGTAAAAACTGTCCGAATGTCGTACGTGCGTAAACACACGTATGCGTCCAAACCCTTGTCGTAAAATCATACGACCTCTATATCGTTTCGCCTAGAGCAGGGAAACTCTCTGTGTGGGACTCTAAAGACTCGACTACTACGCTGGCAGTGGGTTTAACCATAGACCGCAAGCGGCACTAGCTGTACGTAACGGTCCCCAGGTAGATGTCGATAAGAAGGCCGATGAGGAAATCCATCCGAACTCCTACTGAGCCTGATGTGACAATCTCCGTACAGTCCGGTCTGTTCGTCTAAGACTATCGCATATCGGGCCTAGGGGGCGGCAAGCGTCAGTCCCCTAATAGCGGTATAAGTCGTGTCGGAGCGTAACCCATTACACCCTGAGAAACAACTGGAACCTACCAGTAAATCTCGCTTGCCCTGGCCAGGGACTTTGTGTAAGTGCACGGCGGCGCCCCGGTCGTCAATCCGACGACCAAATGCGGAAACGGTGATAAACTTTAATTTTGCGAACTTTGCAAACCGGCACCACCGCGCACTAAACCCCGGATTGGGCCATTAAACTAGATCTAGCAAACTAACAAGATAGGGAAGAGATATACCGAGTGATCCGAGTCCTCCGGTCTTCATCTCCACTCCGATCTTCTCGCGGAAACTTCGGTCGTCGCCTCCTCGCCGGAAGGGCACCACATCGCCTGCATCTTTTACGGGCTCCCGCCTCTATACCGAGGCAACTCGGGCATGAAGCTGGCAAGTCGACATGCCCAAGACTTGCTGTAGAATGTGTAGTGCTTAGTCTCTTTGGGGTTATGTTGCCATGATGGAGGAATCAAGATGATATGAACTTGGGGATTTTTGTGGCAATGGAAAAATGATATCAATGATTAAATTTCCCATACCAAAATGAAAACTCTCTCATTCTCTCCTCCTCATCCAAATTTGTGGCCGGCCATCTCTTTTGGGAAATGGTGGAGAGAATCAAACATTATCAAAGAGGGAGGTGAGTGTAGTAGAAAGCAAGTGGTGACCACATCCAAAAACATCAACCATACTTCACTTCTATTCACACCTTAACCTCATTAATGCAAAAGTATGGATGAAGGATTCTAATCCTATCATAATGAAGACAAGTGCAAGAAACCCCCTCCTCAAATGTTATTTGCACAATTGCAAATAACCCCCTCCATCGGAAAAGTCCGGTCGGGAAAGAACAAAGGAAAACCGGCCGGAACGGAATGCAAACTGGCAACTCCAGAAAACTGGTCCCGTAATAAATTCCAGGAAAACCCCGATACTGTGCATACACACCCGCATCTGTATTCCGTCCGGATACAAATGCAATGAGACAAAATCTACACTGTACTAAACTAGGATCCGGCTTAAACTAAAGCCGGCTAGTAATATCCGTTCGATCCTGATCCGTGCAATACCGCACGTATCCGATCGAACCTTGCCATATAATCATACGGCCACTAGTACAAACCGTCCGATCGTGATCCGTGCAATACCGCACGTATCTGATCGGACCCTGCCATATCTCCATACGGCCTCTAGTACAAACCGTCCGATCGTGATCCGTGCAATACCGCACGTATCTGATCGGACCCTGCCATATCTCTATACGGCCTCTACAGCGTTTCGCCCGAAAGCTGAGTAACTGAATGTGTGGTGGACTCTAAAGACTCGTCAATACTATGGCTGTGGATTTAACCACTAGCACGTCAGAGGTATAAGCCAATACGTAACGGGCCACCAGCTATTGACCAAAAGGGACGTCGATGAGCGAACTCATCCTGACACCCTACTGAGCCTGTCAGTGACAATATCCGTACAGTCCGGTCCGTTCGTCTATGAGCATCGCATGTCGGGCCTAGGGGGTGGGTAAAAGTCAGACCCCCAAAAGCGGTACAAGTCGTGTCGGAGTGTAGCCCAGAACACCCTGAGATACTACTGGAATACCTACCAGTAAATCTCCTGCCTTGGCCAAGGACTTCGTGTAATGGCTCTCCTTGACACAGCGCGACCTCACCCCCAATACCGGGAGAGACGAACCCCCAAAGATCCGCTCACTGCCTCCATGTGGCTCGGGACTGTACCCAACTAAAACCTGTTTGCACGACTCCTTTGAGCCGTGGTAGGGTAGTAATCAAAGCACAGTGGGAACTCACACGAGACAAATGACGATCCCCAGGTCGATGAACTAACCTGTACACATGTCACCTGGGAACTGCTATCTGACGTCAGGTATAAGACCAACTAGCATGTTCCCGGCGAGTCCTGTCCGGTGTACTCATAACCCAATGAGCACCTGTAGACATCTTAGGTGAACCAACTGACACCAGTGGCCTGTGAGACCGGCCACCGCCCCTCGTCGGGGTCTCGACTGTATACACTAGTCTACTCTGGAGAATCGATGCCCTGTCTCGAAACTCCCACGACTAGGGACCTTTTAAGGATATGCTTGTAGACTCCAGCTCTCACTTATATGATCGCCCTCATACTGCTGGCAGTCAAACAAGAATCCTAGGGGCTCTATCAACGTGCAATAGCGACTTGTCAGGTCACCTAAAGCAGTACACGATGATAAAGGTAAACCAGATAGCAAACTATCATCTCGAGTAAGACTGTTCTACCGGGATAGGTCCTCCCTCAATCATTGCAATCACGTGCCTGTGATCCAATAATTGACTCTGAGGGCACTATCTCCAACAATCTCCCACTTGCACTCAAGGCTAATTATTGCGATGTCGCATACTCACAGCCCGTGTGATACCGAACACCCAACTCCCCTACTAGTCAGTCTCACAAAATCCGTTTGTGAAATTGTTGCGTTCGAGGAATAGCCTTAGTGAGTGCATCCGCCTGGATGTTTCTTTCTATATCTCTCTATATCTCAAGTTCACGGAGAAAACCATCTCCCGAAATGAGCAATACCCGTCTTAGAATGTCTGGATGTCTGATGGGACCCAGTTCATAAATGAACTTCAAATCCAAACTTCTTAGACTGTATCGTCAACTGAACTTAATCAGTATCCTGCGCCAAGCCTCCCTCAGTATTGCCTTGGATCACCTGTCCAAAATACTGTCCCTCGTCAGAGGGAAAACTATAACTCTGACAACTTCCTTGTCGTCCATGTCACCTTGGAAGCCTGGAATGATAACTGTCTCCCAAATGAGGCTGTCGTTATCATATCCCTAGAACATCCACTTATGTTCTAAAAACTGCTTCCGACTGTTTCTCCAGGATTGGATCAATATCAATTTATTGCACCTACTGCAAGAACAACATCTGGTGTGGTACTTGACATCTCATGATTGACTCAATTGCCTAAGCAAGTGATCTGCCAATCATGCACATCCCTCTCTACTTTAGTCTAGGGTGACTCCATTACCTGTAGGTACACTACCATGCCAGGAGTCGTCCATTCTAAATACTCTTAGAATGTTGTCAAAGTACCCTGATTGGGAAACCACCCAAATCTAGATCTAAAACCATAGATCTAGTAACCAGTATGTCTGATATAATGTCCAAGTCCCATGTGGAGAAACCACTGTGTGACGACCAAAATATAACCGATTGTAGTATAGGAATATCACTTCCTACTACCTTCTCAACAGATCCATCCCCTATTCTGATGACGTCAAACCTATGACTGTCACATCAGAAATAGATGATCTATCTCCGCTATATCTGCTTTAGTCTATAAATAGACATCAGCCTGATGTCCACCAATGCTTCCGTTGCTCCCACTGACTACGACAACCCTCTGGCAGAGTCATATAGACGTGCACTTCTAAAGCTAGTTTAGAACGACGCTATACTCATCCTCCTGCCGGGTCTCGCAGCCTGGAACAACAACAATGGCATGTGTGGGTAAACAAGAACTTCCCTGTCACCGTCCTTGAGGCTACCGGAGTACCTCTCGGGTGCCTGAAGTTACCCACCTTATCTGCGGAGTGGCCAATGGAGTGTCAAACCAGATTGAATCTTCAGGTTCCTTATCAAATCTTCAGTAATCGTTTGCGGTTCTGGAATCACTTCCAGTTCTACCATACTCCCACTACTGTTTTCTGAAAAAATCCATTTTTAATAAAACTGTGGCGAGTCTAGAACAATATTGCTATTGTTCATCCAGATGGTAGAAAGTCAACCCTCGTCATAGCCTGGGTCAACCCACAAACAGCCATTACAGAAACATGCCTTGAGTTGTCCAGAGTCTGGTTTTAATCATAAGCCGGACAACTCCCCATACCTTAACAATGTTAAGATATGAACTGTACTATATCCAATATAGAACCAGAGGCACTGATTTAATTGAACCAGATTCAAATCATGCAGCTGTCTCCAGTGCATGTCAACTAAATGGAGAGAGGCCGATCAGCGTTACTCAACTTAGGAATGCTTCCAATTATGAGTAACCTGAAAGAGAAGCAATTTCTCTTTATCATTACTATCAACTTAATACCATACATAAGTATCTACATCTTCGATCACCTTGAAGAATCCCGATACTTGCTACACCTGGTTCTCTACTCTATTCAAATACCTATAACTCCTCAAAACTTAGACCCTGTGTTTCTACGAAACACATGTCTAAGAACTAGAGAAGTTAAAAGTAAACAGAATATAGTATGAGGACCAACCCCTCTGTCCTAATGGACACTGGACAACATACAATACTCTGTATAAGTCCGCTGAGTCTAACTCTTTCACTGTGTGTCGTAGGTTGAAAACTGTACTTATGGTTAAGAAGAATTACACCGCTGTTTAATGCTCCTTACCTAACCATCCACTGATATAGGTAAATGTCATCGACATAATATCAAAAGGTATATCTCACTCTATGAAAATAGACGTACAGATATATCAATTTGAAATTGGTGCACAACAGCGGATATTCAAAACCAAATATTTGCCGACCGGCAAACATCCCAGGTGATCTCCTCAAATATCACCAATTACAACGAATCCCGATATAATGAGGATGATCACCCAATTCCCAATAACTTACTCCCACTCATCATCTGTAAAACCATACAGATGTGAGAATGAAACCTGGTAAATACATACCCTGGAGCAAGTGTCTAATCGGGAAATCAGTTTTCTTTTAACAGTACACAGTTGAACTGAAACATTGAAATGTTTCGATGGGGTATCCTGGTATTCCTAGTAATGCCTCTACCATTATCCAAATTCACAACTGTAATCGTATAATTCTTTGCCACCTCTCCAAATCCCTTTATATGTCTTTAGTCGTTACCTTCTGCACACCCCTTAGGCCAAATGGTTTTCTTCCTTCCCTACCGTTCGGCACCAGCCTATGGTTTGGAAGAAGACTATCCAATAAGCATAATGGGTGTACTGTCCTAATCCTAGGAGCATTGCAATGCGAGAGAAGGTGAAGATAAAAGACAACCGAATAAACCTTATTCCTATTTCTCCTGGACCAGAATCCATCCCCGAACTGGAACAAGTTCCTTTCGAGTTCGTATATAACCATACGATGGAGTATCCAATAAACTGTGGATCTTCGTAGTGATACGGAGTGTCCTGGAGAAATACAAAGGTGATTTAGGATTGGCGAAGAAAAACTTGGTTTGGTCGTGAATATCAGTCGCAATTTACTTTGCCCTCTTACTAATCCCTTGCTTTGTCTGAACTTAATACCTTCTGCACACCATCGTTATGCTAATTGGTTTTCTTCATTCCCTACTGTTCGGCACCAGCCTAAAGTTTGGAAGAAGACTATCCAATTTGCGTAATAGGTGTACTATCTCCTAAACCAAGGAGTACTCACAACTTGAGAGAAGGTAAAAGGGAAAAGACAACTGAATAATCCTATCCGTTTTCTCCAAAACCGGAAACCATCCTCGAATAAATCCCTTCGAGTTCGTATATAACCATACGATGGTTTTGTCCAATGGAAGTGGACGTTCGTAGTAATACGGGGTGTCCTGGAGAAAAGGGTAAAAGTAGGAGTGGCAATTAGGTCTGCAACTCTGACAATCCAAAAGCCTGTGTTAAGAAGGTTCGGTCAACTTGGTCACTGAGTCATAGTCTTAGGGTCGGGTCAATGGTCGCTGCCAAGAGAGAGAGAAAAGAAACACTCAGCGTGCACTCTAACCTAGATCAGAATGGTTATCACTTTATCTAATCTGGAAACCTCCCACCGTACCTCAAATTCTCCTCCAAACCTAAAAGAAGAATTAGTCGGGGTCACCCGAGGAGTAAACCAACTCATCAGTGGGAATCGAGATCCAACTCTCATCGCATGATAACGTGACGTAATCCGCTCACGGTACCACGCTCCAGAAGGTATGCGCATATCTGGCAAGTTTCAGTTCTTTTGAAACTCCCGAAGAGATTTTTACCCCATGCTCTTATGACCTTGACTTTGGCCAACAAATCATAAGTCACATGTCAAGTTCTACCCGTCATTCTCCAGGTTGTTTTGAATCCCCCCGTACCTACCCTTGACTTTGGCCAACAAGGCAGTACGACTGTTCCAAACCAACGCATCTATCTATGCTGCATATGAATAACCAACAGCTACCAAACACTGTGCCTTGACTTTGGCCAACAAACACAGCTTGAATACTATTGACTACCCATATGAAACGACGGAGGGCTACGAATGGTTTCTGGCGAAAACCTTTAACGTAATGAACTTGATATCGTTGAATGAACGGATAGCTTTTTAGAAAATATAGTGACGAAAACCTTTACTAAAGAGGTCACTCCCGGTGAAGGGATCTCGGCTCTTTCCCCGTAGAATGGGGTGCAGGATATTCCAAATGAATACCGCGGTGCAAAGCAAAAGTAATCGGCTATAGTGAAGTTAATGCCCTGACGCAAACTTCTGTCCAAGGGGTCACTCCCGGTGAAGGGATCTCGGCCCTTGCCTCGTCGACTGAGGAGCAGGATATTGTAAAAGAATACCACGATGCAAAACAAAAGTGAACGTCCTTGCAATAACAGCTTTTTGAAAAGTGTTCCAACAACATCAGATTAGGTTTGTTTAACTTGCATTGATCCGAATCAACGCAGTCCCATCAATTGATCACACCACAAAGAACGAAAATATACTGACGTACGTATATGCCATCCGCATTCGCCACTGGGTCCCGTCATCACCCGTTAGGTTAGCTAACTAACGGCAGAGCGGGGACTGGACTAGCGCGGATGAAAAACATATACAACATCTACTAATATATATACCAATATATAGTATTTCGCTCAAGGCGTGAATAAAATGCAGCATCACAGAAATGTACAGCATCACAGAACAATACAGATATCTGGGATCCCCGGGTTTCACAGAGCCACTACTGAAACCCGACGTTTCCCTGGTCGTGTGGATTGCCTGTGCAATGAAATCCTAGACCCCTACGGGCGCGGCAAGTCACCCGCCAAAACCTGAAGCGAGGCAGCCCCCTTCAGCTCCGTGAATGGACCACCCAGCACTTCACGGAATCCGGTAACTTGGGCACCCCTCCTGGGTCAACCTGTACCCCCTACGAGTGCGGCGAATAGCCCGCCAATTCCAGACTGAAGCCCCCTCCGTCTCAATGCCATGAGATGCGTGCTTGTTGCCATCCAGAACCCGGCTATCCGTGCACCCCTCCGCGGGGTAACCCTAGTACAGAAAGTAAAATATACATACAACGGGTACATCGACCGCAACCAGGTCGTGCCCCAAAAGAATAATACAATCAGGCAGTGACGGCAGTCCACATGTCGGACGCTCGCCCCGCAGCAACAAATGTACATAATACAACCAAAACTGTACTAGCATTGCATCCAGGCTATCCCCAACGACCGATCCGCAACATCACAGCAAAACACAGAACATCAACGTGAAAGTCACGTTCGCAAATCCGTCTAACCGGGCTATAGCAGTTAGACCGGATTTACCGATCAAGTGACATTCACGGTCGCAGATATAATGTAAATACTGTGAAAAATGTGTTTAAAATTTTCCGATTGATCAAAAATTAACAAGTGGGCCCCAAAGCAATACTGTAGCACTCACAGAGATTCTGGGCCCAAATTTAATATTCCAAAACCCACAAAATCAGCCCACAAGCCCACTGAAAAAATTGGACACAGTGAGGACACTAGAGTGCGGCGGAACCGCGGCCCAAGGGGGGGTTTGGCCGCGGTTCCGCGCTCAAGTCGTCGACTGAAAGTGTCGAATTTTTACAGAGGTCTTATAATATCTTGTACATCAGTTTTATGCAACCTGAAAAATTTTTGGAGACCAAAAAATTTCAACAGAAAACTGTCGTGAACTAAAATTGGGGTTTTGGAATTTTGGTCGATCGGAACTGAAAAACACATCAAACGAAGCTA
Organism: Agapanthus africanus; assembly: GCA_030015575.1. Taxonomy (NCBI): domain Eukaryota; kingdom Viridiplantae; phylum Streptophyta; class Magnoliopsida; order Asparagales; family Amaryllidaceae; genus Agapanthus; species Agapanthus africanus. Next base: position 543,276,257 of record JASDDO010000019.1, read on the forward strand.
GACGAAGTTAATGGCGAGGCTCTGATACCACTGTAAGTGCACGGCGGCGCCCCGGTCGTCAATCCGACGACCAAATGCGGAAACGGTGATAAACTTTAATTTTGCGAACTTTGCAAACCGGCACCACCGCGCACTAAACCCCGGATTGGGCCATTAAACTAGATCTAGCAAACTAACAAGATAGGGAAGAGATATACCGAGTGATCCGAGTCCTCCGGTCTTCATCTCCACTCCGATCTTCTCGCGGAAACTTCGGTCGTCGCCTCCTCGCCGGAATGGCACCACATCGCCTGCATCTTTTACGGGCTCCCGCCTCTATACCGAGGCAACTCGGGCATGAAGCTGGCAAGTCGACATGCCCAAGACTTGCTGTAGAATGTGTAGTGCTTAGTCTCTTTGGGGTTATGTTGCCATGATGGAGGAATCAAGATGATATGAACTTGGGGATTTTTGTGGCAATGGAAAAATGATATCAATGATTAAATTTCCCATACCAAAATGAAAACTCTCTCATTCTCTCCTCCTCATCCAAATTTGTGGCCGGCCATCTCTTTTGGGAATTGGTGGAGAGAATCAAACATTATCAAAGAGGGAGGTGAGTGTAGTAGAAAGCAAGTGGTGACCACATCCAAAAACATCAACCATACTTCACTTCTATTCACACCTTAACCTCATTAATGCAAAAGTATGGATGAAGGATTCTAATCCTATCATAATGAAGACAAGTGCAAGAAACCCCCTCCTCAAATGTTATTTGCACAATTGCAAATAACCCCCTCCATCGGAAAAGTCCGGCCGGGAAAGAACAAAGGAAAACCGGCCGGAACGGAATGCAAACTGGCAACTCCAGAAAACTGGTCCCGTAATAAATTACAGGAAAACCCCGATACTGTGCATACACACCCGCATCTGTATTCCGTCCGGATACAAATGCAATGAGACAAAATCTACACTGTACTAAACTAGGATCCGGCTTAAACCAAAGCCGGCTAGTAATATCCGTTCGATCCTGATCCGTGCAATACCGCACGTATCCGATCGAACCTTGCCATATAATCATACGGCCACTAGTACAAACCGTCCGATCGTGATCCGTGCAATACCGCACGTATCTGATCGGACCCTGCCATATCTCCATACGGCCTCTAGTACAAACCGTCCGATCGTGATCCGTGCAATACCGCACGTATCTGATCGGACCCTGCCATATCTCCATACGGCCTCTACAGCGTTTCGCCCGAAAGCTGAGTAACTGAATGTGTGGTGGACTCTAAAGACTCGTCAATACTATGGCTGTGGATTTAACCACTAGCACGTCAGAGGTATAAGCCAATACGTAACGGGCCACCAGCTATTGACCAAAAGGGACGTCGATGAGCGAACTCATCCTGACACCCTACTGAGCCTGTCAGTGACAATATCCGTACAGTCCGGTCCGTTCGTCTATGAGCATCGCATGTCGGGCCTAGGGGGTGGGTAAAAGTCAGACCCCCAAAAGCGGTACAAGTCGTGTCGGAGTGTAGCCCAGAACACCCTGAGATACTACTGGAATACCTACCAGTAAATCTCCTGCCTTGGCCAAGGACTTCGTGTAATGGCTCTCCTAGACACAACGCGACCTCACCCCCAATACCGGGAGAGACGAACCCCCGAAGATCCGCTCACTGCCTCCATGTGGCTCGGGACTGTACCCAACTAAAACCTGTTTGCACGACTTCTTTGAGCCGTGGTAGGGTAGTAATCAAAGCACAGTGGGAACTCACACGAGACAAATGACGATCCCCAGGTCGATGAACTAACCTGTACACATGTCACCTGGGAACTGCTATCTGACGTCAGGTATAAGACCAACTAGCATGTTCCCGGCGAGTCCTGTCCGGTGTACTCATAACCCAATGAGCACCTGTATACATCTTAGGTGAACCAACTGACACCAGTGGCCTGTGAGACCGGCCACCGCCCCTCGTCGGGGTCTCGACTGTATACACTAGTCTACTCTGGAGAATCGATGCCCTGTCTCGAAACTCCCACGACTAGGGACCTTTTAAGGATATGCTTGTAGACTCCAGCACTCACTTATATGATCGCCCTCATACTGCTGGCAGTCAAGCAAGAATCCTAGGGGCTCTATCAACGTGCAATAGCGACTTGTCAGGTCACCTAAAGCAGTACACGATGATAAAGGTAAACCAGATAGCAAACTATCATCTCGAGTAAGACTGTTCTACCGGGATAGGTCCTCCCTCAATCATTGCAATCACGTGCCTGTGATCCAATAATTGACTCTGAGGGCACTATCTCCAACACTTTGCGTAATGGCTCTCTGACACAGGCGATATTTGTTAGTGTATATGCCCTAGAGGCCATTACTGTATCATACTAGTTTGTATATTACTTAATGGAAGCTTGGGATATTCACCTTGTATATACAATATTGCTCAAAATAGTAGTATGCTACTTGGTTTGTTTCTACTTCAATGTGTACATGTGTTTATTTTTGTATATCGCCTATACACATTAGTGGAGCCCTTAGGATCTTTGCTTGATTACCAGCGATGTGATGGCCGTCACACTAGTGGGGCTGGGTAATCTATAAGCACATCCTTATGCAGGTCCCTGGTCGCAGGACTATCGAGACAGGGCATCGATACTCCGGAGTAGACCAGCGCATGCGCTTCTCATCCCAGTGTGGGAGACGGTCTGTCCCACAGCCGTCAGTACGTCGTACTTGAGATAGTATGCGGGTGCTCTTTAGGTTACGGGTACACTGGACAGGACTCGTCGGGAACTGACTAGTTGGTATTATGCCTATCGTCAGTTATCAGTTCCCAGGTGACATAAGTACAGCTTAGTCCGCTGACTTGACACTGTCACTTCGCCTCGAGTGTGTTCCCACTGTACTTTGATCACTACCCTACCACGGCTCAAAGGAGTCGTGCAAACAGGTAGTGGTTGGGTGCAGTCCCGAAGCACTTGGAGGCAGTGACGGTTAGACAGGATTCGTCTCTCCCGGTATTGGGGGTTGACATCGCGCTGTGTCTAGGAAAGCCATTACACGAGTAGTCCCTGGCCAGGGCAAACGAGATATACTGGTAGGTTTCCAGTGTTATCTCAGGGTGTTTTGGGCTTCGCTCCGGCACGACTTGTACCGCTATTGGGGGACTGACGTTTACCGCCCCCTAGGCCCCCCATGCGATGTATCAGACGAACAGACCGGACTGTACGGAGAATGTCACACTCAGGCTCAGTAGGAGTTCAGATGGGTTTCGCCTCGTCGGTCTTCTTGTCGGCATTACCTGGGGTCCGTTACGCACAGCTAGTGCCGCTTGCGGTCTGTGGTTAAACCCACTGCCAGCGTAGTGTCGAGTCTTTAGAGTCCCACGCAGAAAGCTTTTCGCCTTTAGGCAAAAGAGTAGAGGTCGCATGGTATTGCGACAGGTCGCATGGTTTTGCGACAGGGTTCGGTCACATCCGTGCACTTGTGCACGTACAGTGTCCGGACAGTTTACACTAGCGGGCTTTGGTTTAAGCCAGATCCTAGTGTACCTTTTGGGATTGGATTTATCCAGTGTGCATTCGTGTTCCTCGGAACGCGGATGCGGGTGCGTATGCACAGTTGACAGGGAGACAGAGGCAGCGGATTCTCATTAGGGTTGTTGACAGTTGACCGTTGACTATTTGACTTTTTGTTCAACCCTAATGAGAATATGATATGTGATTAACTATTATATTAATTAAGTATTATGGTGACATGGTTGTTGACTTGTTGACTTTTGTTGACTTGTTGACTTTGTTGACCGGTTGACTAGGCTTGACTAGTTGACCATCATGATAACCATAGCCATCATTTCATGGCAAAGACTTTTGTTTGCTTGCTCATTTGTGTAAAATGAGTGCATGAAATGATTTGGTTATGGTTGCTTCAACCATCACATAAGACTTTTTTAGTATGATGAGTTATCATGACTTTGGATTATGAGAGGGGGAGAGACAAAAGACTTGCTCATTCATTCTTGCTCATTCTTTCTCTTGTTCTTGAGCTATCTTGTTTTTGCTCTCACCCTCAACCTCTTCCTCCCTCTCTTGATTCTATGGTTCTCTTGTCTCATGAGTTGAGAATCAAGAACCATAGATAAAATCCCATACAAACTCTTCTCTACTCATTCTAGTTCACTAGGTTTAGCAAACCAAGTGAACTAGTTTCTTCAAAGAACGAAGAAGGAGCCAAAGGTTGGAGCTTTCAGGTGGATCTATCTTCGGCGTACGGAGACGACGAGAAGAAGCCATTCCGGACCACCATCGGAGCTTGAAGACGAAGGAGTTCAAGACAAGCAAGGTATAACCCCCTAACCGAGTAGCTAGAAACTCATAGTTAGGTTGTTAGATAGATGTTTAACCAAGATCCGGGTTTTAGGTCCATGTTACCACCTCCGTAAAAATCGATTTTTACCAAATTCCGCATTCCCGAAAGTACCGAGAGAGGTAGCATGGACTTACAGTGGTATCAGAGCCTAGTTAAACTCTATCTAACATGTTAGCAAGTAACTAGAAGATCGATCAAAGAAAAAGTCCCGAAAACAAACCCCGATATTCGAAGTTTCTGTCGATTTTTATACTGTTCAAAAGTTGATTATTTTCACACCTAAAATCGGCTCAGGCTTTTCTGTGAACACCCACCAAAATTGGTCCAACGATCGAGTCAAAGCGCCGCGGAAACGCGGCGGGAGCACGCTCCCGCCGCGGATCCACGGCCGAGTTGACTCGGCCGTGGTCCATTTTTGGTGCAGTGTTCTTCTGGGGGTATTTTGGGATTTTTGGAATATATATTTTCAACCCAGATTTTCCAGAACGAAAAATTTATTTTTGGGGTCCCGAAAATCCGTATTTTTGATCGAACTTCTAAAAGACTTTAGCTAACGGGTTTTTCTGTATTGTGATATTTGTATTGAACGTCTACTAATCGCTATATGTCGATTAGTGGGGGTTGTACAAATCTGTGATCTGTAATGTTGCTGGAATGTGGATATGAATATGTTGGATTGTCGCGGGTGAATAGCCGGGGGTTGTGAGAAGAGAGTTTTCTTTTCTTTCAATTCATGTAAATTTGTAATTTGATGTAATAATTATTTGTATGGCCGCACAACCGGGTTGGGGTTGTAGCCGTCATTGTATAATTTCTTTTTACTGTTTTTGCTCCTAGGATAGACCCATGGAGGGGGTGCACAAACTACCGGGTATGCTGAAGTGTCGAGTGGCCTACTCATGGAGATGAGGGAGGTTACTACGCTTCGGGTACTTGGCGGGTAGTTTGCCACACCCGTAGGGGTCTTGGGTGGGGTATTTGGCTATTCACCGCGACCGTGTAATCTGTTTTTCGTTACAGGCTCGTGCGAATTACAGATTCCTAGTATATCCAATGTATTCATCTGTGATCTGAAATTTTTATCATTGCAGTATATCTATATATGATATTATTTAGGCGTTGCTTATGTTTTACAGCCGCGCTAGCCCAGCCCCCGCTCTGTCGTTAGTTAAGTAACCTAACGGGTAATGACGGGGCCCCGTGGCGAATGCGAATGGCATAAGCGTACGTCATATTTTGGTTGTTTTCTGCAATGGTAGGATTAAATGATGGGACGCATTAAAAGAACAAATGCAAGAATATCACGCATTAAAAGAACTAATGCAAGATAATAAACCAAGTTAAAGTCGTTGGAACACTTTCGAAAAACCACTCGGTTCTTTTCAAAACCAACTTTTAAATGCGGAGCTTGAGCCACTCCTTTTAAAAGCTATCTCGTTCCATCGACCAAATCAAGTTCACTACGTTCACGGTTTTGCCAAAACCATTCGTAGCCCTCCGTCGTTTCGTATGAATATTTAATAGTATTCAAGCTGTGTTTGTTGACCTTCGTCAAGGCATAGTGATTGGTAGCTGTTTGGTATTCATATGTAGCATAGATAGATGCGTTGGTTTGGGACATTCGCATTACCTTGTTGACCTTCGTCAAGGGTATATACGGGTGGATTCAAATTAACCTGGATAATGACGGGCAGAACTTGACATGTGACTTATGATTTGTTGACCTTCGTCAAGGTCATAAGAGCATGGGGCAAAAATCCACATCGGGAGTTTCATAAGCACTGAAACTTGCTAGATTTGCATACCATTTGGAGTGTGATGATTCTGGTAGGATTCCTTCAGTTTCGTCACGCGATGATATTTGGATCCCGATCCTACTGTGAGTATATGCTTCTTGGAAACTGAGTTTTTGGAAACCCAGATAAGTGGGAGCACAATAGAACTGGAAGAAGTTCCAGAACCACAGACTGTTACTGAAAGCTTAGTGGAACCAGAGGGTTCTGCAGGGTTCCTAGGCACTCTAGTGAGGTCTCCCAAGCCATCAACCATGGCAATTTCAAAAATTATGGTGCCTACAAACCCTAAAGTACGGATCGTTTGCTAGATATCTAGGCGAACAAGAACTAGTTAACAGTTAACTAAAGAGATACGGAAATTACAACCTTTGTAGATCCGGATATCCACCTCCACGGCTCCGCAACGAGGTCATCTCCGCTGTCCAAATCAAATCCGGGCTCTAGAGTCGACTTCGTCGGAGAATGGGCAAGCTAGGTCGTCGATGTCCATGCCGAAGATGATCTACGTCGAGGCATCGCTAGATCAAGCTCCTCCTTCACCAAACCCTAAAATCTTGTGAAGGAAACACACTCTACTACTTGGCAAGAAGTAGAGGATGAAGAAATAGGAAGTGGGTATACTTTAGAATTGGATTTCTCACTCATATCATCAATCTACCATTGATGGAGGTAAAGCTTTTCTTCTTCAAGTCAAGGAAGAAGAAGAAGAAAGCTTATGAAAAGTTATGATAAGTTAATAGAAAAATGAAAAGAAAATGAATTCTTATCATAATATTAACTAGAGTTAAGTGTAGAGAATGAATCATGGTTAGTGGGAATGGTTAGGGTTAAGGATGAGATAAGGATGGTTGACTTGAACAAAGCTTCATGAAGCTTCAACTAAAGTCCAAATCTAGCAACCATTCTTTTCTCTTTTCTTTTTATTTTCCAAAGTGAATAAACAAATAAATAAATGAATAAATAAGTAATGGAAAATAAAACCCTAATCATTCTTTTAACCATGGTTTATTCTTTGCACTTAACCAAGTAAACTTGTATCATCAAACATGATACAATCAAGTGCACAAAATCATATCGCATATGTAATGTGCACACCCGAGCGAGAAAATCCATCTTAAGTAAACCGATACTAGTTGATGCAAAGCAATATATCAAATATATAAATATGCATTAAATCATTAAATCAACACTTGATTCAATGATCCGGTCATGCGCACATAACCGACTGGTATCAAATATATCGGCTTATCGAATCAACGCTTGAATCGATAACTAGGTTATATCGCATACAACCATTCGATATATTTATCGCGAGAATAGAATACGGTATCACATACACGCATTATTCTCGGTCCCGCACATATCTCATATGCGCTCCTATTTCATTTCGCTTGAACCAGGAAACCTCTGTGTAGGACTCTAAAGACTCGTCAATACGCCGGCAGCGGATGATGATCATATCAAACATCCACAAGCCGCAAGCGGTCTGCTAAACGTAACGGCCACCCGGGTATTGAGCGATCTGAAGATCGACGAGCAAGCCCGCTCACACTCCAGTGAATCCGACCAGTAACACTACCGTACAGTCCGGTCTGATCGTCTGATATGTCGCATATCTCGCCTAGGGGTGGTAAACGTCAGACCCCAATAGCTCAATAAGTCGTGTCGATATGAGGCTCATAACGGGTCGAGAAACTACTGGTAACACTTACCAGCAATTCTCTGAGCAGCCCTGGCCAGGGACTTCCTGTTATAGCCGATCGAACACAGTGCAACATCAACCCCCATATACCGGGAGAGACGAATCCCCTCCTATCGCTCATTGCCTCCATGTGACTCGGGACTGTACCCAAAAACCACCGTTTTGCACGCCCTCTTGGACGTGGTAAGATGGAAATCAAAGCACAGTGGGAATCACACAAGACTCTATGACGATCTCGGGTCAACAGACTACTCTGTACCAGTGTCACCAGAGAACTGCCATCTGACGTGAGGTATAATACCATCTGGGAGTTCTCGGCGAGTCCGTCCAGTGTACCCAGTCTCTACTGAGCACCCGTATATCATCTCTGATGTCAAACACCGATGGATATGGGATCATCCATCGCCCATCTGTATGGGTCGAGAAGGTATACGCTAGTCTACTCTGGTATATCGATGCCCCGTCTCGATACACCCTCGACTAGGGACTTTGAAGGATGTACTTATAGACTACCATGTCCCCACTAGTATGATCCGCATCATAGTCCAGGTAGTCAAGTACAGATCCTAAGGGCTTTACCAACATGTAACAGAGAGACAATCAGCATACACGTTAAGGTAAAGAGTAACCAGATAGCATACTATCATGTCGAGCAAGAAAGTCCTCCCTATATATGTCCCAGCATCCACTACAATATACATCCTATGTACAGTAATGGCCTCTAGGGCATACATATAACTAACAATCTCCCACTTGCACTAGGGCCATCTGTAGCAGTGGTTGCAGTATCTCATACTCAACCATCCCATGAAAGTCTCTCTCTGGGAACAGGCCTTTGTGAGTGGATCCGCTGTGTTGTCCTCTGAGTCTACTCTCCTAACCTCGATCTCCCTGGAGATCAACCATCTCCATGATCAAGTGATACTGCCTTAGAATATGTCTGGATCACTGATGGGACCGGCGTTCCTTGGCATAAGCCACAACTCCATTGTCTCACAATGGTTGGAACGTAGTTCATCTCATGAACCAATATACATCCAAACAGCCTCTTTGGTAGCATCTTAAGTAGCGATGTATCTAGCCTTTATCGTCTAGTCTGTCACGGTATCTAGCTTGGAACTCTTCCAACATACCGTCCCTTTACTGAGGGTTAAGACAATGCCTGCGACTGACATTCAGTCGTCCTTATCACTCTGGAACACTTCCAGTGATTCTCCTCAGGATCGATTGACACCATCTCACTACATCTAGTGAGTATCTTAACATCCATTTAGATCTATCTCATAGATCCAAAATCCAGGATTTAGTAGGTATCACTTTAATCCTATATGGAGAATCTTTGTGATAAGCGGAGATTGATCGAGCGTAGCATAAGAAACTCCTTTCTTATCAAGAGTATGTCATCCACGTACTCTACGAGGATCGTCACCATACTCCCTACTACCTTTTTGTATATACAAGGTTCATCTACCATTTTGATGATGTCAAACTCTTTGACTAATTCATCAAAACAGATGTTCCAACTCCGCGATGCCTTCTTTATCCTATAAAGCATCTTGCACACGTTTCCGCTGCTCCCACTGTCTACGAAGCCCTCTGGCTGTGTACTTATAGACGCTCTCTTCTAAATCATCATTTAGAAAAGCAGTCAAGACACCCAACCACCAGATATCGTAGTCATGGTATGTAGCCGTGGCAAGTAGGATCTGGATGGACTTAAGCATAGCTACTTGAAAAGGTTTCATCATTATCCGTACCTGGTCAATGATGCAAACTTTCAACAAGTCTAGCTTTGAAAGTCTCAACTTTTCCATCTACACCAAGTAATCTTCTCAAGATATACCTGCTCCTGATGGGAATTTAACCCTTCAGATATAGCAACCAAAGTCCATACTTTGTTGGTGTATAAGGATTCCATCTCAGATCGATAAACATCCAGCCATTCTTACAGAGTCTTACTCTCGATGGCCAGCTCGAAGCTAGTTGGGTCATCATCTCATGATGCAATCCTCGCTCCCACTGTCATAGAGAAACTGAAGTATCTCTCAGGTGGGTGAGGAACCCTACTAGATCGGCGGAGAGGCTGAGGTTCGTTGGAATCTACTGAATCCTTCGGTTCTATCAAATCATCTGCTGTAGTTTGTATAGCTGGAACCTTTCCAGTTCTACATTACAGTCCTTGCCTCGAGCTTGTCCGGATTTTGCTTTTAGACATAGGCCGGACAATCCCAAATCTTAACTAACTTAAGATATGGGCTCTTCCCTTTCCATATCACATATGAAGTGGTAGGCAACTGATTTGATTCGAACCCTATTCAATAGGTATGCAGCTTCTCAAGTGCATAACACCCTAAAGGAAACAGGTAACTCAATAGTACTCATCATAGAGCACACCTTATCATATAGGGTGTGATTGCTCCGCCCCGATATACCATCGTGCTATGGTGTATACGGAGGAGTAATGCTGAGAGAGAATCTTATTCTCCTTTAGAATAATCCAGGAATTCCGTGCTCAAGTATTCTCTTCCTTGATCACATCAAAGGACATAATACTTTTACCCGTATTTTGGTTCTCTACTTCTAACTTATATTCTGTGAATATCTCAAAAGATTCGGACTTATGTTTCAACAGGAACATATGACTGAATCTTGAGAGATTATCAGAGAATATAAAGAAGTATAAAGAACCAGTCCTGGCATTTGTAGACTGGGGACCTACATACATCAACATGTATCATCCCAAGAGTTTACTAACTCTTTCTCTGTTTTCATTAAACAGAGCTGTGGTCATCTTATCTTTGTGACATGACTGGCGAGTTTCACAAGATGTAAATTCAAACTAATTTAAATATGCATCTTTATGTAACTCTAGCTAGTCGGGTCACATTGATCTGACCTAGTCTACAATGCCTCAAGAAGAATTCGTTCATTTCTGAACTCTTCCTCTTGTGTGTGTTCCATATACTAAGAACTGTAGTTTGATTTAGAACATCAATGCTTTTAGATAACGTGCCTGAACCGATCAACTTTTGATATAGGAAATGTTCAAAACATTATCCAACAATACAAAATTTTATTATTTCTTTACTAATAAAGAGATAGATATGATTTTGTATATCAGGTTCGGTATCTAAAAACATTCGTTCAGAATCAATGTATCGGTAATACAGGGTGACAGTGACCGACAGACTTGGTTGCAACACTTGCCCCGTTTTCTGCCTCATGAAACTTATCACCCGTTCTCAGTTCTCTACCTTTCTGTAGCCCTATGTAACATGTTACATATCTGGGATCCTGATCCGGTATCATATACCCAGGACGTAAAGGATACTGAGAAACAGTTCTGTATAATGAACACACCCGAAGATGATGCATCAGCATGCACTCTCTTCGTTTGGGCGGCATGGGAAATCTGGTATTCCCCAATTTCCTGCTCTGTCTTACAACAATTATAAGTTGGAGCGGGACCAACGTTCCCCAGCTCAGTATAACAAGCGGGTTCGGTCAATAATCCGTTTTATTATCTTGATTAAGGCGTGATATGGTCGCTACCTGGAGAGAGAGAGAAGAAAACACTCAGCGTGCGCTCTATCAAGAATAGATTGGTTATTATTTTATCTAATCAGGATGGCTCCCACTGCTTTTTATCAAATCTTCCTTCAAACCCTAAAAGGAAAGACTAGCCGGGATTAATTACACACTACAAGTTCGCCAATCTTTCAGCCAGGCCAGTGTCGGTACTTTGAGGGAGGTCTCCCGTGCTTTCGCACGAACCTAATTAATGTAAACCTCGTTTTCCCAGAGGCGTAACCCCGTTGACACCTTTCTAGACACCTACTTGATCGGCTAATTGTAATGTATAAAACTCTCCCAGGAGTAACACTTACTCACAGCGGGTATCGGGATCCAACTATCTCATAGAAGGTATGCAATCTCATTGCAAATCTCAACACTTGAAATTCCCGATAATATTTTGCCCCTAACCTCCTATGACCTTGACAAAGGCCAACAAACCATAGGATGCTAGTCAAGTTCAACCCGTCATTTCCTGATTGAATTAAATCCACCCGCACGGCCCTTGACAAAGGCCAACAAGGTCGCACGACTACCCTAACTCAATCTGCATCATATGCATAAGCAGATAAACACCAGTTAGCTACCGCACACTGCGCCTTGACAAAGGCCAACAAACGCAGCACGAATACTAACTACTACTTATCTGAAATGACGGAGGGCTACGACAGGTTTTTCAGAAAACCTATTGCGTAATGAACTTGATATCGTTGTAGGATCGAATGATTTTAAAAATGGAGTGTTTTTGAAGCTTTTCTAGTTTTGCTAAAGGAGTCACTCCCGGTGAAGGGATCGTCGGTCCTTTCCTCGTCGGATGAGGTGCGGGATATATCATATATATCACTGTGCAAAGCAAAAACACTTAAAAGCAATCAAAAGACAAACCGAGTGTGTAGCATCTGCCAGTTATTGCTAAAGGAGTCACTCCCGGTGAAGGGATCTCGGTCCTTTCCTCATCGAATAAGGTGCAGGATATATCACATATACCTCTGTGCAAAGCAAGAACTGTAGCTACCTGTTTTATTTTGAAATTCGATTCTACAACATCTTAGGTTTCTTTTAATTTCATTAATCACATTAATGAAGTCCCATCATTTAAGTACCTAAACATCACAGATAGATATGACGTACACTTATGCCATCCGCATTCGCCTCGATGTCCCCTCGTGCATCGTTAGGTTAGGTAACTAACGACAGAGCAGGGCAGGGCTAGCGCGGGTGTAAAACATAAGTAACGTCTATATAATATATCATATATACTATATACTATATCCATCACAGAAACATCACATGATCTCATCACAGATATCGCAGCAGAAGAAATATATGAAATATTGGATATACTAGGACGTCCGTGTTTTCAATACGAGCCAGTATAAAACACGGATTCCACGGTCGTGATGAATAGCCAAACCCACACCCATAGACCCCTACGAGAGCGGCAAGCAACCCTACCAATTCTGGAGTTAGGAGACCCGGACTCGACTCCTCGAGTTGGTCTCCCACTGGACTCCAGAACCCGGTTACTTGTGCTCCCCTCCTTGGGTCTATCCTAGTGCAGAAAAGTAAATAATATACAACAGGTGACAACTCCCGCAACCTGGAAGCGCCCCAAATAAAAGAATATTACATACAAGTTTTTACATGAATGAAAATGAAAAACACTCATCTCACATAAAAACCCCCGGCTATTCAATCACGACGATCCAATATAACATATCCAGCAACACATAACATCTCATGTCATCAACGTAAGTAAATATGTCCATCCCAATTGTCGTTGACATATAGCAACGAAACCGGCGATATCACATATTACACTTACGGTCACAGAAAAGAAAGTGTAAAACTACAACAGTTGGAATCCGCAACCACCTCAGACATCGCATGCCTGACCAAATGAATTCCTTAGACATCGCATGCCTAACAATTATAAACCCCGCATTTTAGTCTCATTATCGAAAACTCTTTTCAATATCAAGTTGGGCAATTCAACAAGATTCCCGACATCCTGATCGAATGCTCGTCGCAAACTACAGTAGACGGCCGTACCCCCGATACCGTCGACGAAGTGCACCAAGGCGGAACACCGCTACCGCGAGCACCCGGACGGATGCTTTCGGCGACGGGGTTCTCCTACAGTCACTTGGTCGGGGCTATGGAGTGAGGCTGTCTATTAAGTTTACCCGGCGAGTATCCGCGTACGCTACGTGATTGCGACGGACTTTTGATCACATCAAAATTCCGTGGCAACCGATCAAGTGAGACTAAACTGCTACGTTTATAACATTCATTTAGTTATCATATAACTTTTGTGAATTCCAATTATTGTATCCCATTCCAGATAAATAGAAAATGTTAAACTTTCCGATCGAACAATCGAACACCCAAGTTTTCCCGATACAGATCAACACATGAAATAAGTCTAATAACATTCCGTTCGTACCTCAGTACCGACGGTCCAGCCGTAGAAGGGTCAAGCCAACGCCTCACATGTGGCACGCCGTACTGCCCCAAACCCGAAGGTTCAAAGGGCAGTTCAAGACGGTCACATAATCGAGTTAAGGTTTGTGTCTTCTAGAGGGACCATCGCGTTACTTGCACTACTTAGAACGTCGTCAAACTACGGAAAAATCCAACACTTGGAAATTTCCCGACAGGGGAAAAGTTGGGTATTTATATCCGGTCGAACTTTTTAACATATCCTAAAATTTATCCGGAAAGCCACACAGACAAAATTTGATATCCCGATCGAAACATCGAATTCCCAAATCAACTCAGAAAATTTCAACTCTGTAATAAATATTAAAAATTTCCAGAAAATCCAGAATTAATAATTATGAGATACTGTGCAAAAAGTATTAAATAATCGTTCTGTACCGCCGCGCAACCGCCGCACGAGGCTAGCTCGTGCCGCGGAAGCGCGGCAAGAAGAATGAATTATCGTCACGAACTTCACAGTACCTCATATATTCACCTGCTGATTTTTCTGAACATTTTTAATGTGGAAAAATACCAGATTTTAAAAATTGGACAGAGAGCAATTTTCCGGGTATGGTTTCGGTTCGATCGGACTTCAATTTCCGTCTGGACTTCGCCTAAGGCTCTAGCTAGGCTCTGATACCACTGCAGGGTTCCTAGGCACTCTAGTGAGGTCTCCCAAGCCATCAACCATGGCAATTTCAAAAATTATGGTGCCTACAAACCCTAAAGTACGGATCGTTTGCTAGATATCTAGGCGAACAAGAACTAGTTAACAGTTAACTAAAGAGATACGGAAATTACAACCTTTGTAGATCCGGATATCCACCTCCACGGCTCCGCAACGAGGTCATCTCCGCTGTCCAAATCAAATCCGGGCTCTAGAGTCGACTTCGTCGGAGAATGGGCAAGCTAGGTCGTCGATGTCCATGCCGAAGATGATCTACGTCGAGGCATCGCTAGATCAAGCTCCTCCTTCACCAAACCCTAAAATCTTGTGAAGGAAACACACTCTACTACTTGGCAAGAAGTAGAGGATGAAGAAATAGGAAGTGGGTATACTTTAGAATTGGATTTCTCACTCATATCATCAATCTACCATTGATGGAGGTAAAGCTTTTCTTCTTCAAGTCAAGGAAGAAGAAGAAGAAAGCTTATGAAAAGTTATGATAAGTTAATAGAAAAATGAAAAGAAAATGAATTCTTATCATAATATTAACTAGAGTTAAGTGTAGAGAATGAATCATGGTTAGTGGGAATGGTTAGGGTTAAGGATGAGATAAGGATGGTTGACTTGAACAAAGCTTCATGAAGCTTCAACTAAAGTCCAAATCTAGCAACCATTCTTTTCTCTTTTCTTTTTATTTTCCAAAGTGAATAAACAAATAAATAAATGAATAAATAAGTAATGGAAAATAAAACCCTAATCATTCTTTTAACCATGGTTTATTCTTTGCACTTAACCAAGTAAACTTGTATCATCAAACATGATACAATCAAGTGCACAAAATCATATCGCATATGTAATGTGCACACCCGAGCGAGAAAATCCATCTTAAGTAAACCGATACTAGTTGATGCAAAGCAATATATCAAATATATAAATATGCATTAAATCATTAAATCAACACTTGATTCAATGATCCGGTCATGCGCACATAACCGACTGGTATCAAATATATCGGCTTATCGAATCAACGCTTGAATCGATAACTAGGTTATATCGCATACAACCATTCGATATATTTATCGCGAGAATAGAATACGGTATCACATACACGCATTATTCTCGGTCCCGCACATATCTCATATGCGCTCCTATTTCATTTCGCTTGAACCAGGAAACCTCTGTGTAGGACTCTAAAGACTCGTCAATACGCCGGCAGCGGATGATGATCATATCAAACATCCACAAGCCGCAAGCGGTCTGCTAAACGTAACGGCCACCCGGGTATTGAGCGATCTGAAGATCGACGAGCAAGCCCGCTCACACTCCAGTGAATCCGACCAGTAACACTACCGTACAGTCCGGTCTGATCGTCTGATATGTCGCATATCTCGCCTAGGGGTGGTAAACGTCAGACCCCAATAGCTCAATAAGTCGTGTCGATATGAGGCTCATAACGGGTCGAGAAACTACTGGTAACACTTACCAGCAATTCTCTGAGCAGCCCTGGCCAGGGACTTCCTGTTATAGCCGATCGAACACAGTGCAACATCAACCCCCATATACCGGGAGAGACGAATCCCCTCCTATCGCTCATTGCCTCCATGTGACTCGGGACTGTACCCAAAAACCACCGTTTTGCACGCCCTCTTGGACGTGGTAAGATGGAAATCAAAGCACAGTGGGAATCACACAAGACTCTATGACGATCTCGGGTCAACAGACTACTCTGTACCAGTGTCACCAGAGAACTGCCATCTGACGTGAGGTATAATACCATCTGGGAGTTCTCGGCGAGTCCGTCCAGTGTACCCAGTCTCTACTGAGCACCCGTATATCATCTCTGATGTCAAACACCGATGGATATGGGATCATCCATCGCCCATCTGTATGGGTCGAGAAGGTATACGCTAGTCTACTCTGGTATATCGATGCCCCATCTCGATACACCCTCGACTAGGGACTTTGAAGGATGTACTTATAGACTACCATGTCCCCACTAGTATGATCCGCATCATAGTCCAGGTAGTCAAGTACAGATCCTAAGGGCTTTACCAACATGTAACAGAGAGACAATCAGCATACACGTTAAGGTAAAGAGTAACCAGATAGCATACTATCATGTCGAGCAAGAAAGTCCTCCCTATATATGTCCCAGCATCCACTACAATATACATCCTATGTACAGTAATGGCCTCTAGGGCATACATATAACTAACAGGTTCAACAGAACAGGACATTCCTACGCCGCTCCGCAGGAGTAGTAGGCAGTCTCATCCGCCCGAGAGATACTACGGTTTTCTCATAGACGGGGATAGAGAGGATTGCATTATAGATTATGATGAGCCTACTAGCTTCCAGCAGGCCGTTCAGAGCATTGACTCCGTGAAATGGCTGGATGCAATGCGGACCGAAATGGAGTCCATGTACACCAACAAGGTATGGACGTTGGACATTGCTCCAGACGGGGTAAAACCCGTAGGATGCAAGTGGATCTTCAAAAGGAAGATTGGTGTAGATGGACAGGTTGAGACCTATAAAGCTAGGCTGGTAGCAAAGGGTTTTCGTCAAAGACCTGGCTTGGACTATGACGAAACCTTTTCTCCAGTAGCCATGCTGAAATCCATTCGGATCCTTCTTGCCATTGCTGCCTTCCACGATTATGAGATCTGGCAAATGGACGTAAAGACAGCTTTTCTAAATGGAAATTTAGAGGAGTGTGTCTATATGGACCAGCCAGAGGGTTTCATTCAGAGTGGGAGCAGCGGAAAGGTATGCAAGTTGCTTAAGTCCATCTATGGACTAAAGCAGGCATCGCGGAGTTGGAACATCTGCTTTGATGAGACAGTCAAAGAATTTGGCTTTATCAAAAATCCAGATGAACCATGCATCTATAGTAGATTTGTAGCGAGAACTGTAGTATTCCTCGTTTTATACGTGGATGACATTCTCTTAATAGGAAATGACCTTCCTATGCTACAATCTGTCAAGGGGTTCTTGTCACACAGGTTCTCCATGAAAGACCTGGGTGATGCCTCATACATTCTGGGTATCCGGATCTACCGTGACAGATCCAAGAGGATATTAGGACTTTCTCAGTCCAGGTACATCGACACCATACTGAAAAGATTCAGTATGGAAGATTCCAAGCGCGGTAACCTACCGGCTTGTCACGGGATCACCCTCTCTAAAGAGATGTCTCCCAAGACTGATTTGGAGAGGGATCGCATGTCTATTATACCCTACGCTTCTGCGGTAGGCTCTATAATGTATATGATGTTGTGTACCAGACCGGATGTAGCTTATGCACTGAGTGTGGTAAGCCGGTATCAGTCAAACCCTGAGGAGAAACACTGGATAGCGGTAAAGAACATTCTCAAGTACCTGAGAAGGACTAAGGAGATGTTCTTGGTGTATGGCGGAAAAGACCTCCAGATCGAGGCCTTTGCTGACTCCAGCTTCCAGAGTGACAAGGATGATTCCAAGTCCATGTAGGGCTTTGTCTTTACCCTCAATGGAGGGGCGGTGTGTTGGAAGAGTTCCAAACAAGAAACCGTTGCAGACTTGACAATGGAAGCGGAATACATCGCTGCATCTGATGCCGCAAAAGAAGCTGTCTGGATGAGGAAGTTCTTGAAAGAACTTCAGGTGGTTCCGTCCATTGTTGATTCAATACCTCTGTATTGCGACAACAACAGGGCTATAGCTTTAGCGAAGGAACCCAGGTCCCATCAGAGATCCAGGCACATCTTAAGGCGGTATCACCTGATCAGGGAGATCATAGATCGCCAGGAGATCGAGGTTCGGAGAGTCGCTTCAGAAGATAACACTGCAGATCCATTCACCAAGGCCCTGCCCCAGACTCAGTTCGAGCGGCTGATCGAGATGATAGGTCTTCGATACGCCAGTACATGCCTTAGTGCAAGTGGGAGATTGTTAGTGTATATGCCCTAGAGGCCATTACTGTATCATACTAGTTTGTATATTACTTAATGGAAGCTTGGGATATTCACCTTGTATATACAATCTTGCTCAAAATAGTAGTATGCTACTTGGTTTGTTTCTACTTCAATGTGTACATGTGTTTATTTTTGTATATCGCCTATACACATTAGTGGAGCCCTTAGGATCTTTGCTTGATTACCAGCGATGTGATGGCCGTCACACTAGTGGGGCTGGGTAATCTATAAGCACATCCTTATGCAGGTCCCTGGTCGCAGGACTATCGAGACAGGGCATCGATACTCCGGAGTAGACCAGCGCATGCGCTTCTCATCCCAGTATGGGAGACGGTCTGTCCCACAGCCGTCAGTACGTCGTACTTGAGATAGTATGCGGGTGCTCTTTAGGTTACGGGTACACTGGACAGGACTCGTCGGGAACTGACTAGTTGGTATTATGCCTATCTTCAGTTATCAGTTCCCAGGTGACATGAGTACAGCTTAGTCCGCTGACTTGACACTGTCACTTCGCCTCGAGTGTGTTCCCACTGTACTTTGATCACTACCCTACCACGGCTCAAAGGAGTCGTGCAAACAGGTAGTGGTTGGGTGCAGTCCCGAAGCACTTGGAGGCAGTGACGGTTAGACAGGATTCGTCTCTCCCGGTATTGGGGGTTGACATCGCGCTGTGTCTAGGAGAGCCATTACACGAGTAGTCCCTGGCCAGGGAAAACGAGATATACTGGTAGGTTTCCAATGTTATCTCAGGGTGTTTTGGGCTTCGCTCCGGCACGACTTGTACCGCTATTGGGGGACTGACGTTTACCGCCCCTAGGCCCGCCATGTGATGTATCAGACGAACAGACCGGACTGTACGGAGAATGTCACACTCAGGCTCAGTAGGAGTTCAGATGGGTTTCGCCTCGTCGGTCTTCTTGTCGGCATTACCTGGGGACCGTTACGCACAGCTAGTGCCGCTTGCGGTCTGTGGTTAAACCCACTGCCAGCGTAGTGTCGAGTCTTTAGAGTCCCACGCAGAAAGCTTTTCGCCTTTAGGCAAAAGAGTAGAGGTCGCATGGTATTGCGACAGGTCGCATGGTTTTGCGACAGGGTTCGGTCACATCCGTGCACTTGTGCACGTACAGTGTCCGGACAGTTTACACTAGCGGGCTTTGGTTTAAGCCAGATCCTAGTGTACCTTTTGGGATTGGATTTATCCAGTGTGCATTCGTGTTCCTCGGAACGCGGATGCGGGTGCGTATGCACAATTGACAGGGAGACAGAGGCAGCGGATTCTCATTAGGGTTGTTGACAGTTGACCGTTGACTATTTGACTTTTTGTTCAACCCTAATGAGAATATGATATGTGATTAACTATTATATTAATTAAGTATTATGGTGACATAGTTGTTGACTTGTTGACTTTGTTGACTTGTTGACTTTTGTTGACTTGTTGACTTTGTTGACCGGTTGACTAGGCTTGACTAGTTGACCATCATGATAACCATAGCCATCATTTCATGGCAAAGACTTTTGTTTGCTTGCTCATTTGTGTAAAATGAGTGCATGAAATGATTTGGTTATGGTTGCTTCAACCATCACATAAGACTTTTTTAGTATGATGAGTTATCATGACTTTGGATTATGAGAGGGGGAGAGACAAAAGACTTGCTCATTCATTCTTGCTCATTCTCTCTCTTGTTCTTGAGCTCTCTTGTTTTTGCTCTCACCCTCAACCTCTTCCTCCCTCTCTTGATTCTATGGTTCTCTTGTCTCATGAGTTGAGAATCAAGAACCATAGATAAAATCCCATACAAACTCTTCTCTACTCATTCTAGTTCACTAGGTTTAGCAAACCAAGTGAACTAGTTTCTTCAAAGAACGAAGAAGGAGCCAAAGGTTGGAGCTTTCAGGTGGATCTATCTTCGGCGTACGGAGACGACGAGAAGAAGCCATTCCGGACCACCATCGGAGCTTGAAGACGAAGGAGTTCAAGACAAGCAAGGTATAACCCCCTAACCGAGTAGCTAAAAACTCATAGTTAGGTTGTTAGATAGATGTTTAACCAAGATCCGGGTTTTAGGTCCATGTTACCACCTCCGTAAAAATCGTTTTTTACCAAATTCCGCATTCCCGAAAGTACCGGGAGAGGTAGCATGGACTTACAATATTAACTCCCAATACCGGGAGAGACGAATCCTGTCTAACCGCCACTGCCTCCAAGTGCTCGGGACTGCACCCAACTGCTACCTGTTAGCACGACTCCTTTGAGCCGTGGTAGGGTAGCAATCTAAGAACATTGGGACACACTCGAGGCGAAGTAGCAGTGTCAAGTCTGCGGACTATGCTGTACTCATGTCACCTGGGAACTGTTAACTGACGACTGGTATAAAACCAACCAACAGTTCCCTGCGAGTCCTGTCCGGTGTACCCGTAACCCAATAAGCACCTGTATACTATCTCTAGTACGACGTACTGACGCCTATGGGACAGACCATCTCCCCAACTGGGATGAGAAGCGTACATACTAGTCTACTCCGGAGTATCGATGCTCTGTCTCGATAATCCTACGACTAGGGACCTGAAAAAGGATGTGCTTGTAGACTACCCAGCCCCTACTAGTGTGACTGCCATCACAAAGCTGGTAGTCAAGCAAGATTCTAAGAGCTCTATCAATACGTATACTCACATATTAAGATAGAAAAACCAAGTAGCATACTACCATGTTTAGCAAGACTGTTATATACATGTGAATATCCCAAGCTTCCATTAAGTAATATACAAACTAGTATGATACAATAATGGCCCCTAGGGCATATACACTAACATCTACGAAGCCCTCTAGCAGTGTCATATATTTAGGGTTATCTAGTGCGGCAACAAGGTTTCGGGAGGCATCGTCTATTCCGTTTTCAAATTTTTGCCGTTCTAAACAACCCTAACCCTAGAATTTTAACTAGAGAATTAAACATTACAACATGCAAACAACTTTGCATACAAAGTGAATAAGGAATACAACCTTTATAGACCGGTCCTTCACTTCTAAAGCTCCGTGTAGTAGTCCCTTCGCTCCGAGTAGTGAACACCCGAAATCTAGTAAGGGTTCACATGAAGAAATGAACAAGCTTGCTCGAAGTCTTTGAGGCCGAAGATGATCTACGTCAAGGAGGCTCATGCTCATGCTACCCCTTCACTAATGGTAGATTAGTGAAAAGCAAACACCCTAAACTAAATGGCTAATAGTAGAGGATGATGAAGCAGGAATTGGGCACTCTTTAGATTTCTTTTTCTCACAATATTTCATCACTTTCTCAAGATCAAGAGAGCTAGAATGAGATGAAGAAGAAGATGATCAAGTGATGAAGAGAATAAATCATATGAGGTTAGAAATGAAACCATCGTGAGTATATGACATACACTAACCCTTGTAGAGACTAAACCATGGCTAAGTGTTAAGGTTGGGTTAATAAATATCTTAAGCTAGACAAAACAAGTGGACTTAGTCAATGGTTCTACTAGCTTCTTCAAGCTTTAACCATTAAACCAATTTCCATTAATTTTGATTAACTTAAATAAATAAAACCCTTCATAACATCTAGCATGGTGTGAGTCTCTTACATCCTTGTTGCATGTATAACCTAGCATGACACATGAATATATATTACATATATATTTTGTGCAAAAGAAAACAATACAATTAATATATATCACAAATATGTTAAGTGTATCATTAAGTGAGAAAAAGAAATACTTAAGTAAGCTAATATTAGTTAATATAATGTAATATATCAAATATATAATTATACATTAAATTATTAAATCAACACTTGATTTAATAATCCGGCTATATTACATATAACCGACTACTATCAAATGTAACAACTTATCGAATCAACACTTGATCCGATAACCCGACTATATCACATATAACCGATCTATGTCACATATCGCGAGAATAGAATACGGTATCACATACACATATTAATCTCGGTCCCGCACATATCACATATGTGCTCCTACTCCGTTTCGCATGAACCAGGAAACCTCTGTGTAGGACTCTAAAGACTCGTCAATACGCCGGCAGTAGGTGATGATCATATCAAACACCCACAAGCTGCAAGCGGTCTGCTAAACGTAACGGCCACCCGGGTATTGAGCGATCAGAAGATCAACAAGCAATCCTTCTTATACTCCTGCGAATCCAATCAGTAACACTACCGTACAGTCCGGTCTCTTCGTCAGATATGCCGCATATCACAGCCTGGGGGTGGTATAACGTCAGACCCCAATAGCCTGATAAGTCATGCCGATGCAAGGTCTATAATGGTTTGAGAAACTATTGATAACACTTACCAGTATATCTCAGCAACCCTGGCCAGGGATTTCCTGTTATGGCCAATCGTGCATAGCGCAACATCAACTCCCAATACCGGGAAAGACAAATCCCCTCCTATCGCTCATTGCCTCCATGTGACTCGGGACTGTACCCCAAAACCATCTTTTTGCACGATCTCTTGACCGTGGTATGGTAGAAATCAAAGCACGGTGGGAATCATACAAGACTCTATGACGATCTCGGGTTGACAGACTAACCTGTACCAGTGTCACCAGAGAACTGCTATCTGACGATATGTATAATACCATCTAGGAGTTTTTGGCGAATCCGTCCAGTGTACCCAGTCTCCACTGAGCACCCGTGTACCTTCTCTGATGTCAAACACCAATGGATATAGGATCATCCATCGCCCATCATATGGGTTGAGAAGCGTATACACTAGTCTACTCTTGAGTATCGATGCCCTGTCTCGATACTCCCACGACTAGTAACATTTGAAGGATGTACTTGCGGACTACCTTTGCCCCACTAGTATGATCCGCATCATAATCCTGGTAGTCAAGCACTCATCCGAAGGGTTTTATCAATATGTAATAGAGAGACAATAAGTGTACATGTTAAGATAAAGAGAAACCAGATAGCATACTATCATGTCGAGCAAGAAAGTCCTCCCTATATATGTCCAAACATCCACTACAATATACATCACATGTACAGTAATGGCCTCTAGGGCATACATATAACTAACAATATACACGCTCTCTTCTAAATCACCATTTAGAAAACTGGTTTTGACGTGCAGTCTGCCAGATTTCATAGTTATGGTATACAACAACGGCAAGTAGGATCCTGATGGGCTTATGCATAGCGACAGGAGAAAATGTTTCAACATAGTCGACACCTGGTCGTTGATGA
Organism: Agapanthus africanus; assembly: GCA_030015575.1. Taxonomy (NCBI): domain Eukaryota; kingdom Viridiplantae; phylum Streptophyta; class Magnoliopsida; order Asparagales; family Amaryllidaceae; genus Agapanthus; species Agapanthus africanus. The sequence continues at coordinate 543,300,031 of JASDDO010000019.1, forward strand.
AAACCTTTTGCTACAAGTCTATCTTTGAAAGTCTTAACTTTTTCATCTACACCGAATTATCTTTCTCAAAGATCCTCTTGCTCCCGATGGGTTTTACCCCTTCAGGAGCAACATCCAAAGTCAACACTTTGTTGGTGTACATGGATTCCATCTCAGATCGCATAACATCCAGCCATTTCACAGAGTCCCCACTCGTGATGGCCTGCTCGAAACTAGTTAGGTCATCATCTCCATGACGCAATCCTCGCTCCCACCGTCTATGAGAAAACCGTAGTATCTCTCTGGTGGATGACGAACCCTACTAGATCTTCGGAGTGGCTACGGTTCGTCTGGGACTATTGAATCCTCCGGTTCCACCAAATCGTCAGTTATAGTTTGCGTTGCTAGAACTTCTTCCAGTTTTACCTAATTGTCACTAATTTCTTTCACAAGAAATTCTTTTTCTAAAAAGGTGGCATGTCGAGAAACAAAACATCTTTTGTTCCTCAGTGTGGTAGAAGATATACTTGTAGGGTTCCTAGGCACACTATAGAGGTCTTACAAGACATCAACCATGCCAATTTCAAATTTTATGGGTGCCGAGAAACCCTAATACGGATCGTCGACTAGAAATTTAGGCGAAACAGTAAACTAGTTAACAACTTAACTAAAGATAGGAAGCTACAACCTTTGTAGATCCGGATATCCACTTCCTTGGCTCCACGTAGGTGTCCTCTCGCTGTCCATCTCGAATCCCGGACTCGATCGTCGGCTTGATCGGAGAAATGGGCGGACTAGGTCGTCGGCTTCGTGCCGAAGATGATCTACGTCGAGGCATCACAAGTTCAAGCTCCGACTTCACAAATTTGTGAAACTTGTGAAGAAAACACCCAAAACAACTTGGCAAGATGTAGAGGGTGAGGAAATAGGAGGTGGGTTCACTTTAGAATTGGATTTCTCACTTTAGAACTCAAGTTGCCATTGATGGCATCGAGCTTTCTTTCTTGAAGAAGAAGATCAAGAAGAAGGAAATGTTATGATAAGTCTTTAAAATGAAAAAGAAAATGAATACTTATCATAATCTTAACCCTAGTTAAGTGTAGAGAATGAACTAGGGTTAGTTCAAATGGTTAGGGTTAAGCATGAGACAAGAATGGTGACTAAGTCAAAGCTTCTTGAAGCTTCAATAAGAGACAAAGAAAGCCACCATTCTCATCTAAACCTTTTCTAAATAAATAAACAAATAAATAAATAAAAAGGCAAAACCCTAATCATCTCTTAACCATGGTTTAATTCTTCACACTTAACCAAATGAGCAAGTATCATCAAACATGATACAAAGATGTGCACAAAAGTATATCGCATATACAACATCTACATCAAGTGAGAAAATCCATTTAAAGTGAACCAATACCAGTTAATGCAAAGTAATATATCAAATATATAATTATACATTAAATCATTAAATCAACACTTGATTTAACGATCCGGTCATATCGCATATAACCGACCAGTATCCAATGTATCGTTTTATCGAATCAATGATTCGATAACTAGGTCATATCGCATACAACCATTCGAAACATTCATCGCGAGAATGAAATGCGGTATCACATACACGCATTATTCTCGGTCCCGTACATATCTCATATGCGCTCCTATTTCGTTTCGCTTGAGCCAGGAAACCTCTGTGTAGGACTCTAAATACTCGTCAATACGCCGGTAGCAGATGATGATCATATCAAGCACCCACAAGCCGCAAGCGGTCTGCTAAACGTAACGGCCATCCGGGTATTGAGCGATCAGAAGATCGACGAGCTAGCCCGCTCACACTCCTGTGAATCCAACCAGTAACACTTACCGTACAGTCCGGTCTGTTCGTCTGATATGTCGCATATCAAGTCTAGGGGTGGTAAACGTCAGACCCCAATAACCGATAAGTCGTGCCGATGTGAGGCTCATAACGGGTCGAGAAACTACTGGTAACACTTACCAGCAAATCTCTGATCAGCCCTGGCCATGGACTTCCCTGTTACGGCCAATCGAGCACAGCGCAACATCAACCCCCAATACCGGGAGAGAAGAAACCCCTCCTATCGCTCATTGCCTCCATGTGATTCGGGACTGTACCCAAAGACCACCGTTTTGCATGCCCTCATGGACGTGGTAAGGTGGAGATCAAAGCACAGTGGGAATCACACAAGACTCTATGACGATCTCGGGTCTACAGACTAACCTGTACAAGTGTCACCTGAGAACTGCCATCTGACGTGAGGTATAATACCATCTGGGAGTTCTCGGCGAGGCCGTCCAGTGTACCCAGTCTCCACTGAGCACCCGTATACCATCTCTGATGTCAAACACCAATGGATATGGGATCATCCATCGCCCATCTCATGGGTCGAGAAGCGTATACGCTAGTCTACACTGGTATATCGATGCCCCGTCTCGATACACCCACGACTAGGGACCTTGAAGGATGTACTTATGGACTACCATGTCCCCACTAGTATGATCTGCATCACAGTCCAGGTAGTCAAGTACACATCCTAAGGGCTTTATCAACATGTAACTATAAGACAGTTTAAAGAGACAAGTGTACATGTTAAGATAAAGAGTAACCAGATAGCATACTATCATTCGAGCATGAAAGTCATCTCTATATATGTCTAAGCATCCAATATAATATACATCATCTGTACAATACTGGCCTCTAGGGCATACATACAACTAACAATCTCCCACTTGCACTAGGGCCAGCTGCTGTAGTATCGCATACCGAGCATCCCGAAGAGTCTCTCAAACTGTATCTGGGGAATGGCCTTCGTGAGTGGATCCGCCGTGTTGTTCTTCGTGTCAACCCTCCTGACCTCGATCTCACGGCGATCAACTATCTCCCGGATCAGGTGATACCGCCTCAGAATATGCCTGGATCGCTGATGGGACCTGGGTTCCTTGGCCAAAGCCACCGCTCCATTGTTATCGCAATATAAAGGTATTGGATGCTCAATGGATGGAACCACTCCAAGTTCAGTAATGAACTTCTTGATCCAGACAGCCTCTTTGGCAGCATCGTTGGCAGCGATGTATTCAGCCTCCATCGTCGAGTCTGCCACGGTTTCCTGCTTGGAACTCTTCCAGCTAACCGCCCCTCCGTAAAGGGTAAAGACAAATCCCGACTGCGACTTAGAATCGTCCTTATCACTCTGGAAGCTCGAATCGGTAAAGGATTCCACTTGGAGTTCTCCATTACCATACACCAAGAGCATTTCTTTAGTCCTTCGCAAGTACTTGAGAATGCTCTTCACAGCTGTCCAGTGACTCTCTCCAGGATCAGCTTGATACCTGCTCACTACACTTAGTGAGTATGCTACATCGGGTCTGGTACATAGCATCGCATACATGATAGAGCCTACAGCCGAAGCATAGGGTATCCCTTGCATCCGAGCTCTCTCCAAATCAGTCTTGGGAGACATCTCTTTGGAGAGAGTGACTCCAGAGATCGTGGGCAAGTTCCCACGCTTGGATTCTTCCATACTAAACCTCTTTAGTATGGTGTCAATGTACCTGGATTGGGACAATCCCAATATCCGTTTAGATCTATCTCTATAGATCCTAATTCCCAATATGCAGAAGGCATCACCAAGATCTTTCATCGAGAATCTTTGTGATAAGAAGAGCTTGACCGATTGCAGCATAGGAATATCATTTCCTATCAAGAGTATGTCGTCTACGTACAATACGAGGAAGACAACCTTACTCCCTGCCACCTTCTTGTAAATACAAGGTTCATCTGGGTTTTTGACGAAATCAAACTCTTTGATAACGACATCAAAGCAGATGTTCCAACTCCGCGATACTTGCTTTAATCCATAAATGGATTTAAGCAGCTTGCACACCTTGCCGCTGCTCCCACTGTCCACGAAGCCCTCTGGCTGAGTCATGTACACGCACTCTTCTAAATCGCCATTTAGAAAGACGGTCTTAACATCCATTTGCCAGATTTCGTAATCATGGTATGCAGCGATGGCAAGCATGATCCGGATGGATTTAAGCATAGCCACTGGAGAAAAGGTTTCGTCATAGTCCACACCTGGTCTTTGACGAAAACCCTTTGCTACAAGTCTAGCTTTGAAAGTCTCCACTTTCCCATCTACACCAAGTTTCTTCTTGAAGATCCACTTGCTCCCGATGGGTTTTACCCCTTCAGGAGCAACTTCCAAAGTCCATACTTTGTTGGTGTACATGGATTCCATCTCGGACCGCATAGCATCCAGCCATTTCACTGAGTCCTTACTCGTGATGGCCTGCTCGAAGCTAGTTGGGTCATCATCCTCCATGATGCAATCCTCGCTCCCACCATCCATGAGAAAACCGTAGTATCTCTCAGGTTGGCGAGGAACCCTACTAGATCGGCGGAGTGGCTGAGGTTCATTGGGAGCTACTGAATCCTCTGGTTCCACTAAATCTTCTGTTGTGTTTTGTTCAGCTGGAACCTCTTCCAGTTCTACCTCAGAGCCACTAATCTCTTTTGCAAGAAATTCCTTTTCTAAAAAGGTGGCATGTTGAGCAACAAATACTCTTTGTTCCTCACTGTGGTAGAAGATATACCCTCGCGAATGTTTGGGATATCCAACAAATTTATACAAAACAGACCTTGCCTCGAGTTTGTCCGGTTTTTGTCTTTTGACATAGGCCGGGCAACCCCATATCTTAATAAAATTAAGATATGGTCTCTTCCCTTCCCATATCTCATATGGTGTAGTAGGCACAGATTTGGTGGGAACCCTATTCAGTAGGTATGCTGCTGTTTCCAGTGCATATCCCCAGAAGGAAACAGGTAACTCAGCTATACTCATCATAGAGCGCACCATATCCAATAGGGTGCGGTTCCTCCGTTCTGATACACCGTTGTGCTGTGGTGTATATGGAGGAGTTAGCTGAGAGAGAATCCCATTCTCTTTTAGGAAGTCCAGGAATTCAATGCTCAAGTATTCACCTCCTCGATCAGATCGTAGGATTTTAATACTTTTTCCGGTTTGGTTCTCGACTTCTTGTTTATATTCTCTAAATTTCTCAAAAGCTTCTGATTTGTGTTTCATCAGGAACACATATCCGAATCTAGAGAGATCGTCAGTGAATGTAATGAAGTACGAAGAACCATCCCTGGCATGTGTAGACATGGGACCGCATACATCACTATGTATCAGTCTCAAGAGTTCGCTAACTCTTTCTCCGTGTCCCGTAAACGGAGCTTTGGTCATCTTGCCTTTGAGACATGATTGGCAAGTTTCATAAGATGAAAATTCAAACGGATTTAAATATCCATCCTTATGCAACTTAGCTAATCGTGTCGCATTGATGTGACCCAGTCTACAATGCCACAAGAAGGATTCGTTCAGTTCTGAACTCTTCCTCTTGTGTGTTATGCTCAGAACTGTTGATTGATTTAGAACATAAATGCCATTGCACAACGTGCCTGATCCAACCAACTTTTGGTTACGGAAAATGTTCATAACATTATCCTGTAATACAAAATTATATCCCTCTTTACTTAATAAAGAAAACGATATAATGTTGCATATCAGGTTCGGCATGTAATAGCATTCGTTCAGAACCAATGTATTACCAGTTGGTAATACAAGGTGATATTCCCCGACAGTCTTAGCTGCAACAATTGCACCATTTCCAACTCTTATGTCTTTATCACCTTCTCCAAGTTCTCTACCTTTTCTAAGCCCATGTAACTGATTACATATATGGGATCCTGACCCGGTATCTAATACCCAGGACGTAGGGCAAATGGAGAAACAGTTCTCTGTAACGAACACACCCGAAGAAAATGCATCATCATGTACTTTCTTCAATCGGGTGGCATGGGAATCCTGGTATTCCCCTATATCCTGTTCAGTCCTATAACTCTTATAAGAAAGAACGGAACCAACGTTCCCCAGCACAGAATAACATGCGGGTTCGGTCAATACATCCATATTATTATCTTTATTAGGGCATGAAATGGTCGCTACCTGGAGAGAGAGAGAAGAAAACACTTTAGCGTATGCTCTTGCAAGATCAGATTGGTTTTTATCTTATCTAATCAGGATGGCTCCCACTGTTTTTATCAAATCTTCCTTCAAACCCTAGAAGGAAAGATTAGCCGGGATTAATTACACACTACAAGTTCGCCAATCTTTCAGCCAGGCCAGTGTCGGTACTTTGAGGGAGGTCCCCCGTGCTTTCGCACGAACCTAATTAATGTAAACCTCGTTTTCCCAGAGGCGTAACCTCGTTAACACCTTTCTAGACACCTACTTGATCGGCTAATTGTAATATGTAAAACTCTCCCAGGAGTAACTCTTACTCGCAGTGGGTATCGGGATCCAACTATCTCATAGAAGGTATGCAATCTCATTGCAAATTTCAACACTTGAAATTCCCGATAATATTTTGCCCCTAGCACCCTATGACCTTGACGGAGGTCAACAAACCATAGGCTACTAGTCAAGTTCAACCCGTCATTTCTTGATCGAATTAAACCCACCCGTACGACCCTTGACGGAGGTCAACAAGGCCGCACGACTACCCTAATCCAATCTGCATCATATGCATAAGCAGATAAATACTAGTTAGCTACCGCACACTACGCCTTGACGGAGGTCAACAAACGTAGCACGGATACTAAATAGGACTTATTTGAAATGACGGAGGGCTACGACAGGTTTTTCTGAAAACCTATTGCGTAATGAACTTGATATCGTTGTAGAATCAAATGAAGTTTTGAAATGGAGTGATTTTGAGGCTTTTCTAGTTTTTGTTAAAGGGGTCACTCCCGGTGAAGGGATCGACGGCCCTTTCCTCGTCGAATGAGGTGCGGGATATATCATATATATCGCTGTGCAAAGCAAAAATCCAAAAGCAGTCAAAAGCAAACCGAGTGTGTAGCATCTGCCAGTTATTGCTAAAGGAGTCACTCCCGGTGAAGGGATCTCGGTCCTTTCCTCATCGAATAAGGTGCAGGGTATATCATATATACCGCTATGCAAAGCAAGAACTGTAGCTACCTGTTTTATTTAAAATTTGATTCTACAACATCTTTTGGTTTCTTTTATTTCATTAATCACATTAATGAAGTCCCATCATTTAAATACCTAAACATCACAGATAAATACGACGTACACTTATGCCATCCGCATTCGCCTCGATGTTCCCTCGTGCACCGTTAGGTTAGGTAACTAACGACAGAGCAGGGCAGGGCTAGTGCGGGTGTAAAACATAAGTAACGTCTATATAATATATCATATATACTATATAAAGTATCTATCACAGAACATCATAGATAACGCAGTAGAAGAAACATATGAAACATTGGATATACTAGGACGTCCGTGTTTTCAATACGAGCCAGTATAAAACACGGATTCCACGGTCGTGATGAATAGCCAATCCCACACCCCTAGACCCCTACGAGAGCGGCAAGCAACCCTACCAATTCTAGGGTTAGGAGACCCGGACTCGACTCCTCGAGATGGTCTCCCACTAGACCCTAGAACCCGGTTACTTGTGCTCCCCTCCTTGGGTCTATCCTAGTGCAGAAAAGTAAATAATATACAAAAGTGACAACTTCCGCTATCTGGAAGTGCCCCAATAAAAGAATATTACATACAAGTTTTTACATGAATGAAAATGAAAAACACTCATCTCACATAAAAACCCCCGGCTATTCAAACACGGCAATCCAATATAACATATCCAGCAACACATAACATCACATGTCATCAACGTAAGTAAATATGCGCATCCCAATTGTCGTTGACATATAGCAACGAAACCGGCGATATCACATATTACACTTACGGTCACAGAAAAGAAAGTGTAAAACTACAACAGTTGGAATCCGCAACCTCTTTAGACATCACATGCCTAATCAAAATGAAATACTTAGACATCGCATGCCTAACAGTTATAAACCCCGCATTTTAGTCTCATTATCGAAAACTCTTTTCAATATCAAGTGAAACTAAACCGCTAGATTTATAACATTCATTCAGTTATCTCATAACTGTTTGTGAATTCCAATTATTGTATCCCATTCCGGATAAATAGAAAATATTAAACTTTCCGATCGAACATTCGAACACCCAAGTTTTCCCGAAACCGTCCAACACATGAAATAGGTTCAAAGACATTCACTTCATGCCTCAGTACCAACGGTCCAGCCGTAGAAGGGTCAAGCCAACGCCTCACATGTGGCACGCCGTACTGCCCCAAACCCGAAGGTTCAAAGGGCAGTTCAAGACGGTCACATAATCGAGTTAAGGTTTGTTGTCTTCTAGAGGGACCATCGCGTTACTTGCACTACTTAGAACGTCATTAAACCACAGAAAAATCCAACACTTGGAAATTTTCCGGCAGGGGAAAAGTTGGGTATTTATATCCGGTCGAACTTTTTAACATATTCTAAAGTTATCCGGAAAGCCACATAGACAAGATTTGATAACCCGATCGAATCGTCGATTCCCAATACAACCCCAGAACACTCAACTATTGAGTCAAAATAAAAATTCCCAGAAAATTCAGCATAATAGAATAGTAATTACTGTGCAAAACAGGAGTGATGATGTCATCACATTGCCGCGGAACCGCCGCAGAAGTCAGGCTTCTGCCGCGGTTCCGCCGCACTATTTACTGTTCATTGGATAAATTTTGCATCGTAATTCTTAGATTTCCCTGCTGAATTTTTTAAGCATTTTTAATATTGAAAAATCCCAGATTTTAGAAAAAGTCCAGAGAGCACTTGGGTTTTAGGGTTTCGGGTTCGTTCGGGTTTCAAACGACTTCTAGACTTCGCCTAAGGCTCTAGCTAGGCTCTGATACCACTGTAGGGTTCCTAGTCACACTATAGAGGTCTCACAAGGCATCGACCATGCCAATTTCAAATTTTATGGGTGCCGAGAAACCCTAATACGGATCGTCGACTAGAAATTTAGGCGAAACAGTAAACTAGTTAACAACTTAACTAAAGATAGGAAGCTACAACCTTTGTAGATCCGGATATCCACTTCCTTGGCTCCACGTAGGTGTCCTCTCGCTGTCCATCTCGAATCCCGGACTCGATCGTCGGCTTGATCGGAGAAATGGGCGGACTAGGTCGTCGGCTTCGTGCCGAAGATGATCTACGTCGAGGCATCACAAGTTCAAGCTCCGACTTCACAAATTTGTGAAACTTGTGAAGAAAACACCCAAAACAACTTGGCAAGATGTAGAGGGTCAAGAAATAGGAGTTGGGTTCACTTTAGAATTGGATTTCTCACTTTAGAACTCAAGTTGCCATTGATGGCATCAAGCTTTCTTTCTTGAAGAAGAAGATCAAGGAGAAGGAAATGTTATGATAAGTCTTTAAAATGAAAAAGAAAATGAATACTTATCATAATCTTAACCATAGTTAAGTGTAGAGAATGAACTAGGGTTAGTTCAAATGGTTAGGGTTAAGCATGAGATAAGAATGGTGACTAAGTCAAAGCTTCATGAAGCTTCAATAAGAGACAAAGAAAGCCACCATTCTCATCTAAACCTTTTCTAAATAAATAAACAAATAAATAAATAAAAAGGCAAAACCCTAATCATCTCTTAACCATGGTTTAATTCTTCACACTTAACCAAATGAGCAAGTATCATCAAACATGATACAAAGATGTGCACAAAAGTATATCACATATACAACATGTACATCAAGTGAGAAAATCCATTTAAAGTGAACCAATACCAGTTAATGCAAAGTAATATATCAAATATATAATTATACATTAAATCATTAAATCAACACTTGATTTAACGATCCGGTCATATCGCATATAACCGACCAGTATCCAATGTATCGTTTTATCGAATCAATGATTCGATAACTACGTCATATCGCATACAACCATTCGAAACATTCATCGCGAGAATGAAATGCGGTATTACATACATGCATTATTCTCGGTCCCGCACATATCTCATATGCGCTCCTATTTCGTTTCGCTTGAGCCAGGAAACCTCTGTGTAGGACTTTAAAGACTCGTCAATACGCCGGTAGCAGATGATGATCATATCAAGCACCCACAAGCCGCAAGCGGTCTGCTAAACGTAACGGCCATCCGGGTATTGAGCGATCAGAAGATCGACGAGCTAGCCCGCTCACACTCCTGTGAATCCAACCAGTAACACTTACCGTACAGTCCGGTCTGTTCGTCTGATATGTCGCATATCAAGTCTAGGGGTGGTAAACGTCAGACCCCAATAACCGATAAGTCGTGCCGATGTGAGGCTCATAACGGGTCGAGAAACTACTGGTAACACTTACCAGCAAATCTCTGATCAGCCCTGGCCAGGGACTTCCCTGTTACGGCCAATCGAGCACAGCGCAACATCAACCCCCAATACCGGAAGAGACGAAACCCCTCCTATCGCTTATTGCCTCCATGTGACTCGGGACTGTACCCAAAGACCACCGTTTTGCACGCCTTCATGGACGTGGTAAGGTGGAGATCAAAGCACAGTGGGAATCACACAAGACTCTATGACGATCTCGGGTCTACAGACTAACCTGTACAAGTGTCACCTGAGAACTGCCATCTGACGTGAGGTATAATACCATCTGGGAGTTCTCGGCGAGTCCGTCCAGTGTACCCAGTCTCCACTGAGCACCCGTATACCATCTCTGATGTCAAACACCAATGGATATGGGATCATCCATCGCCCATCTCATGGGTCGAGAAGCGTATACGCTAGTCTACACTGGTATATCGATGCCCCATCTCGATACACCCACGACTAGGGACCTTGAAGGATGTACTTATTGACTACCATGTCCCCACTAGTATGATCTGCATCACAGTCCAGGTAGTCAAGTACACATCCTAAGGGCTTTATCAACATGTAACTATAAGACAGTTTAAAGAAACAAGTGTACATGTTAAGATAAAGAGTAACCAGATAGCATACTATCATATCGAGCAAGAAAGTCATCTCTATATATGTCCAAGCATCCAATATAATATACATCATCTGTACAATACTGGCCTCTAGGGAATACATACAACTAACAATACCCTCGCGAATGTTTGGGATATCCTACAAACTTGCACAGAACTGACCTTGCCTCAAGCTTGTCCGGATTATGCCTTTCAACATAGACCGGACAACCCTATATCTTAACTCGTTTAAGAGATGGTCTCTTCCTATTCCATATCTCATATGGAGTGGTAGGCAATAGATTTTTTTGGAACTCTATTCAATAGGTATGCCGCTATCTCAAGTGCATGTCCCTAAAAGGAAATAGGTAACTCAGCAGTACTTATCATAGAGCGCACTATATCTAATACGGTGTGATTCCTCCACCCCGATATACCGTTGTGTTATGGTGTATACGGAGGAGTAAACTGAGAGAGAATCTCATTCTCTTTTAAATAATCCCGGAATTCCGTGCTCAAGTATTCTTTTCCCCAATCATATCGAAGGACTTGAATACCTTTACCCATCTGGTTCTCAACTTCGTACTTATGTCCCTTGAAATTCTCAAAAGATTCAGATTTGTGTTTCAACAAGAACACATGTCCATATCTTGAGAGAACATCGGTGAATGTAATAACGTACGCGGAACCATCCCTAGCATATGTAGACATAGGACCGCATACATCACTATGTATCTGTCCAAGAGTTCAGTAGCTCTTTCTCCGTTTCCACTAAACAAAGATTTGGTCACCAAGCCTTTGATACATGACTGGTAAGTTTCATAAGATGTAAATTCGAACGTATTCAAATATGCATCCTTATGGAACTTTAGCTAGTCTTGTCTTATCGACATGACCTAGTCTGCAATGCCTCAAGAAGACTTTGTTCTTTTCTGAATTGTTCCTCTTGTGTGTGTTCTGTATGTTTAGAACTGTAGTTTGATTCAGAACGTGTACACTATTATACAACATACTTTACCTAATCAACACTTGATTTAGGAAAATATCCATAATATTATTGGTATCAAATAACAGTCACTCAGAATCATTGTATTACCAGTTGGTAACACTAGGTGATATTTGTCAACTGCTTTGGGTGCAACAATTGCACCATCTCTACTACTAGAGACATATTATCCTTTCCTAGTTCTCCACCTTTCTATAGCCTATGTAACAAATTACATGTGTGGGATCCTGATCCGGTATCCAATACCCAGGACGTAGATGTAACTGAGAAACAGTTCTTGGTTACGAACACACCCGAAGACAATGCATCAACATGCTTATTCTTCGTTTGGGTGGCGTGGGAATCCGGATATTCCCCTATTCCTTGCTCAGAGTTATGACAATCATAAGGTAGAGCGGAATCAAGCCAAGTTTAATAAGTAGGTTCGGTCAAAACATCCATATTATTATCTTGATTAAGATATTTCATTGGTTGCTACGAGGAGAGAGAGAAGGATAATCACTTTGCGTGTGCTCTTTGCAAGATTAGATTGGTTTTTATCTAATCATGATGGCTCCCACTGTTTTTATCAAATGTTCTTTCAAACCCTAAAAGGTAAGATCAGCCAGGATTAATTACACCTTACAGTTCGCCAATCATTCGGCCAGGCAGGTATCGGTACTCCGAGGGAGGTTCCGCGTTCTTTCGCACGGACCTAATTAAAATAAACTTCGTTTCCCTAGAGGCATAACCCCGTTGATACCTTTCTAGACACCTACTGGATTAGCTAATTGTAAAGTGCAAAACTCTCCCAGAAGTAACTCTTATTCGCAGTGGGTATCGGGATCCAACTATCTCATAGAAGGTCTGCAAATTCATTGCAAATTTCAACACTTGAAATTCCCGATAATGTTTTGCCCTTAACATCCTATGACCTTGACAAAGGCCAACAAATCATAGGGCGCTAGTCAAGTTCAACCCATCATTTCCTCATTGAATTTAACCCACCCGCACGACCCTTGACAAAGGCCAACAAAGTCGTACGACTACCCTAATCCAATCGCATCATATGGTTACAGATAAGCATTAATCAGCTACCGTACACTACGCCTTGACAAAGGCCAACAAATGCAGCACGAATACAAAAATAGTACTTATCTGAAATGACGGAGGGCTACGCAGGTTTTTAAGAAAACCATGAGCGTAATGAACTTGATATCGTTGTAGAATCTAATGATATTGAAAAGGAGTGTTTTTGAGGTTTTTCTAGCTTCGCTATAGTGGTCACTCCCGGTGAAGGTATCTCGGCTTTTTTCTCTTCGAATGAGGTGCTGAATATTCATCAAGGAATACCATTATGCAAAGAAAAAACTAGAACTACCCTTTTTGAAAATTTGATTCTACAACATCTTTAGGTTTCTTTCTTTTCATTAATCTCATTAATGAAGTCCCATCATTTAATATTTCCTAAACATTACAGAAAAATGAAAAGAAAATAGAACGTACGCTTATGCCATCCGCATTCGCCACTGGGCCCCATCATGCACCGTTAGATTACTTAACTACCGGTAGAGAGGGGGCTGGACTAGCGCGGGTGCAAAACATAAGCAACGTTTATTATATATCATATATATAATATCACATCCGTCTCATGCAGTTATATGATCACATCACAGAACCAAGCAGCAGAAGCAACATATGAAATATTAGATATACTAGGATTTCCGTGTTTTAAATTTAGCCAGTAACGTAAAACACGGATTCCACGGTAGTGAAGAATAGCCAAACCCACATCCTATACCCCTACGAGAGAAGCAAGTAACTCTACCAATTCTAGAGTTAGGAGACCAGGTCTCAACTCCTTGAGATGGTCTCCCACTGGACTCTAGAACCCGGTTACTTATGCTCCCCACCTTGGGTCTATCCTAATGCGGAAAAGTAAATAATATACAACAATAGTGACATCATCCTCAACCCGGAAGTGCCCCAATAAAATAATATTACATGCAAATTTTACATGAATGAAAATTGAAAAACTCTCATCTCACATAAAACCCCCGGTTTATTCAATCATGATGATCCAATAAAACATATTAGCGACACATAATATCACATATTATCAACGTAAGTAAATACGCGTATCCCAAATTTTGTTGACATATAGCAACGGGATTTGGGATACCCCACATATTACACTTACGGTCGCAGAAAAGAAATGTAAAACTGCAATAATTAGAATCCGCATTTCCTTAGGTATCATAAACCCGGAATATCTCATACTCCGGATTTCATGCCTAACCAGATAAATCTTGTATTTTAGTCTCTAATTGAAAACACTTTTCAATTAGTTAGTCGGGGATTCAACAAGATTTCCGACTACATTATCGAATACTCGTTGGAAATTTTAGTAGATGGCCGCACCCCCGATGCCGTCGATGAAGTGCACTAAGGCGGAACATCGTGGCCACAAGCACCCGAGTGGATGCTTTCGGCACCGAGGTTCTCTTACAGTCACTTGGTTGGGGCAATGGGGCGTATCTACCTAGCAAAGTTATTCGGTGAGTATTCGTGTACAATATGCGATTGCGACGGAGTTTTGATCCTAATCAAGACTCCATGGCAACCGATTATCCGAGACTAAAACACTAGATTTACAAACAAACTAGTTTTCACAAAACTAATTTAATGTGGATCCTAACTACTGCATCCATATCAAACTTAAACCCGAAACAATGTTAAAAACACGACTACGAAACACTCCGTATTAGCTCCTTTACAAAATTAACATCACATGCAATTTTGGACTAATCAAACATAACCTGAAACCCTAAAACCAAGAGATCAGAACACGATAAAAATTTCAAGGTCTTTTGCTACAGTAAAAAAGGTGAGGCTGGTTTTTGAGCAATCTCACCGGGTCAATTTTGGAGTTTTGCCCTCAAATTTCTGTGGTGTTCTAGTTACATCACATGTAACATTCTGCACTTGTTTAAAAAATTTTAGAAAAAAATCGACAGAAACTTGGTGTTCGGGTTAGCAGTTTCGAAGATGTTTCGGTTTCGTGTTATAAATACATCGTTTAATCTTCTAGCTTTGGCTCTGATACTATGAAAGTCTACCCTAGCACCGCCATGAGGTTTTAATGACATCAAGCATGCCAAATTCAAATTTTTATAGGTGCTAAGCTAGACTAAACAAGATCTTTAACTAGATTATTAGGGTTTTAGTTTGATATCAAGGTAAACTATAAGAAGTGAAGATGGCTATACCCTCGTAGATCGAGTCCTTCACTTCACATGCTTCGTGTAGTAGTCCCGCGACTCCACTAGGCTCCACTTGAGGGTTTGGACGAGCTTCCTCCGATAACCTTTGTGCCAAAGATGATCCACGCGAAGTTCCACCAACTCAAGCTATCTCTACACTAAACTCTTTTAGTGTAGGAAACACGCTACACTTGATCGCTAGTCAAGTGTAGGATGGTGAAATAGGATTTTGAGGCTCACTAATATGTGTTCAAGCTTCATGATTCACATCACATGTGAGGGTTGAAGCTTGAACCATGGTGGCATGAAGAAGAAGAAGAAGATGAAAGCAAGAGAGCAACAATGGGAGCAAGCCATGAAAAATGTCTAAGTGTTGGAATGAGGTGAAGAATGGCTCATCCTAGACCCTCATTGATTGAAGCATCCAATTTACACAAATAAAAATATGGTGCCATGCTTCAATAGTAAGTCAAGATGAAAAAAATATTTAGATATAGCCATGCTTCCCCGTTCCTCTTCAATTTCCACCTCATTTCTATTTTCACAAAATAGAAAACAAGCCATGCTTCATATATATATATATCATATATATCATATATATATATTAATACATATAAGAAAATATTTAGTGAGCTAATGATATTAGTTAAGATATAATTATATCAAATATAACACATTATTAAATCAACACTCGATTTAATAATCCGGTTTTATCACATATAATCGACTAATACCATTTATCTGTGTATCACATTATCAAATCAATACTTGATTCCATAATCTGGTTATATCACACATAACCTTAACTGATAATAGATAACTGCCAGATTACAATACGGTATCACATACACGTATTTAATCAGGCCCACGCACATATCACATATGTGTCCTACTTTGTTTCGCTTGAACCAGGGAACTTCTGTGTGGGACTCTAAAGACTCGTCAATACGCCAGCAGTAGGTGATGATCACATCAGTCACCTACAAGCCGTCAGCGGTACTAGCTGGACGTAACGGCTACCCGGATATTGAGCGATATGAAGATCAACAAGCAAGCTTGTCTATTCTCTCCATGAAGCTTATCAGTAACACTACCGTGCAGTCAAGTCTCTTCGTCTGATATGTCGCATATCATGTCTAGGGGTGGTAAACGTCAGACCCCAGTAACATGGTAAGTCATGCCGATGTCCGGCCTATAACGGTTCGAGAAACTACTGATAACTCTTATCAGTAAATCTCAGCAACAGCCCTGGCCAGGGACTTCCAGTTATAGCCAATCGAGTATAGCGCAACATCAACCCCCAATACCGGGAGAGACGAAACCCCTCTTATCGCTTATTGCCTCCATGTGACTCGGCACTGTACCCAAAATCCACCTGTTTGCACAGCTCCTCTTGAGCGTGGTAGGGAGGAAATCAAAGCACAGTGGGAGCCATACAAGACTCTATGACGATCTAGGGTCTACAGAGTAACCTGTACCAGTGTCACCGGAGGATTGCTATCTGACGATAGGTATAATACTAACTAGGAGTCCTCGGCGAGTCTGTTCGGTGTACCCATTCTCTAATGAGCACCTGTGTACAATCTTTGATGTCATACACCAATAGTTGTGGGATCAACCATCGCCCTCCAAGAGACAAGAAACGTACGCACTAGTCTACTCTGGAATATCGATGCCCTGTCTCGATATCTCCTCGACTAGGAACAGTTAAAGGATGTACTTTTGGACCACCCTGGCCCTACTAATATGATCTCGTCATAATCCTGGTATTCAAGTACATATCCTAAGAGTTTTATCAACATGTAAGAGACATACAGTATAAAAATACCAGTCTATATGTTAAGATAAAGGTAATCAGATAGCATACTATTATGTCGAGCAAGAAAGTCCTCTATATATATATCCAAGCATCCACTATATCAACAATAATGGCCTCTAGGGCATACATATTCCTGACAATCTCCCACTTGCACTGTGGCCAGTTGTTGTAGTATTTTATACCCAATGTCTCAAAAATCTCCCAAATAGCATCTGGGGGAGGGCCTCTGTAACATTTTAGAAAAATAAAATATTATTTTTGGGAATTTTTATAATTAAATAATAAATATTTAGAATATTTTGATAATGCGGTATAATTAAATAGCGATAAATTGGAAAATATTTGGAAAATTATAGAAATTACGAAAATGAAGGTGTTTTATGTGATTTAGGCAAATTATGGATTTTTATAATTAATTATATACAATTTTAATGCTAATCGCGATTAAATATCGCTAATCGTGCATTAAGCTAGTTTTGTGCACATGACATGCACCATGTCATTTTGCACACTTATTACATTTTTCCTACCATGATTCTTTTGTGTATGGTTATTTGTTTTAAGGCTTTAAAAGAAAAGAGAAGATAAAAGAAATGAAAAGAAAAGAAAATGGAAAATGATAAAGAAATGGGTATGGGCATGAGATAGAGAGAGAGAGTGGTGATAGGTCAAACCTTGGTCATGGCTCTTGTTCCCTCCATTATTTCCTCTTCATTTTCCTCTCCTCACCTCCATGGCTGCTGCCCCGTCTCCCTCCCCCCTCTACCTCCTCACTTCATCATCAAAAACCACCCAAAACATCATCCCCACTTCATTAAAAATGTGCACAAGCTCACTACCAACACTTTGAACGAAGAAAGCAAGGATTTTGAGCACTTGGGGCAACTCAAGAAAATTCTTGAGTTGCCAAATGAGATACTTTCATTTCCATTAGCATTGTATTTCATTCACTTTAGTATCCATATGTGTTTAGAACCGATTTAGTGTAGAATTGTGAACTTTGAAAATTTCTAGAAGAGGTTAGGGTTTGATTTGAATTGTGAAGTGTAAATTAAGATTAGTAGAGGCATTGCAACCCTTGCAGTGATCGTATTTTGGATTAAAACCAGAGATAGAACCCAAACACTAAACATAGAAAACCCCGATATCGGGAAATTATGGAAATTGTGATGAGAATTGGAGATCTGCTAACACCCGGAGCCTCTGAAAATTATTTAGCAAACACAGTGAGTAGTGCAGGTGACCTAGATGCTACCCTGAAGACCCGAGCCCCTAACGCTTAAAACTGGCCGCAATTTTATTCTTCCTGGCCGCAATTTGCGGCCAGGGTGTGGTGGAATCCATTCGTGTTTGTTTTGTGGCTTTATCTTCAGTAAAATAGACCCGTTACATATGCAAAATTGGCTAATTTCATTTAGGGTAAAATCTGGAGCAAGTTTTCTAAGTTTCTGGTTATGTTTCATGACTTTTATGATTTCAGATTTCAAAATTAGGATTTTGGTATTCGAACCACAGATTCGATCGTTGGACGTTTGTACGTCAACGACGAGAGATTTCTGATAGTTTTCGTGTGCATAGATCATAGGTTTTAACCTATGTGTGATTCGTGTGTCGTTTCGATTGCAAATTGGACTTTAATGAGATACGAAGTGTAATGATATGTAGGTATCCCCACGAGGACTTCGAGACGACAAGCAAGCGCGTGGCGACATCGGCATCGGCAAGCGATGAGCAAGGTGAGTAGATATATATCTATCGGGGAAGTCGGGTGGATAGCGTATAGCACCCCCGCAGTTTCGTAAAATAGAACGCGAATGCATTAGGATATATATAGATATATACTTATATAGTATTTATAGTATTATTAAGATGCGATTACTTAGCTAGAAATTCTTTAGAGTACTTTGGATGATATATAGTGTCGTTAGTTAATTTCCAAGTCGCGAACCCTAGAATAAGGTTTACTTACACGCACACAGACACACTTGCATACATTTTATTACTTGTGCGTATATGAGGATATGTATATATATATCTATATCTATATCTATATATATATATATAAACATGGGTATGGGACTATACACACACACACACACAAACACACGTATACATATACATGGATGATGATGATAGTATACGGTATTTAGAGATGAGTCGATAAGATTGGGCATGGTGCCATGAGATCGGTGATGTGACATGGTTCGTATTATAAGATATGACATGATTAGTAGAGCGGGTCTTTAGACGATGTGTTTTCATACACATGCATATATATGTAGATGGTATCAGTATTGTACTAGACTTAGATCAGTACCTCCAGTTCACGATATGTGATGATAAGGATACCAGATGAAAAATTAGATAAATGTGATATTCGACCCGTGCCTAGATTTGGGAGGCCGTACGATGGATTTACCGTACGAGCTATATTGATGATAGATCCGCACTCTTGACTTGAGAATGTCATATTAAATATTTGTATCGTATGTGATACTATTGAGGCGGGATCACCGACTATATATATATATATATATATATATATATATATATATATATATATCGACTCAGACTTAGATAGTTTTCCTTACCCCTTTGATCAGTCTGTTATGTTAGTCCAGTAGTTTACTTGTAGATGTTAGACTAGACTCGGGTCATACCTATTTCAAAACTAACGAATCGCGAGTATTATTAAAGATAGGCCAAGGGATTCTTCGGATATTTCAAAGGACGTACCTTAAAAACACCGTAGCCCTATTTTCTAAACACCACGATTCATGTTATTTCAAACAGCAAACTGTATGACCCATATATATTAATGTAGATTATTTACTGTTGTGTTTATCATTCAGCTCTCGCATATTCTTGCTGTTCGCATCGCATTGCATGCTTATATTGGGTTTTCATATGCTATTATTAAAATCATACTGTCAGGACACCAGCACCATTACCGATGTTGCGTATATTCCACGTACACCTGCTTACCGGCTCACACACATCATCATCGGTAATTGCCATGCTACGTACACTGTAGAGAATATTAATTCATTGATATCACTTGTTAGCTGATAGCTTAGACATTGCATTTATTACTGTGATTGTCATGCATATTTATACGTTCATTTTCATGCATTATTATTAGGGCCAGTCCGGATTGCCGGAGCCCAATATTTTAGAATTCATTGTTTATTTATATTTGAGTTTTGGATTTCGGATTTCCATGAGATTTCTGGATTTGGAGAAACTGCAAGGATTTTATAAACCGATTATCATTTTAAAATGAAAGTTGCGGTTTTCTCATGATATGATTTGAGATATGTCCACCATGAGTTTTATCGGCTCTTGAGCGATATCATACACCCGATTCGAGGAGGAGGAGGAACTGTCTGTGGGTGCATGGTGGACCCGGTGCGGTACCTCGGGGCGAGAAGGTCGCAGATGATGGCGTTGAGCCTGTGACAGGGGAGCACTACCGACCGGTGATATTATTGTGACTCGACGGATATCCGGAGGATACCGATCGGAGTTCAGGCCAGTCCGGATAGCCGGAGCCTGAGGTTTTGATATTTGATGATATGGGCATGTCCGGATAGACGGAGCCCTAGATATTGAGATTCGAGGTTACAGGCCAGTCCGGATTGCCGAAACCCGAGATATTGAGTTATTTGGATTTATGTTTTGTGTCGATACTTGACACTGATTTCATGTTGATTTCATTGATGATACCTCGATTTATAAATATACAGAAATCTCGCTAATTAAATAAAACAGTTTCACATTCATTATATTGCATTCATACCTCATATTTATGATACGTTGCTACCTGAGGCACTGACACGAGCACTTGGTAGTACACTTATGTATAGATGTTTACCTTTGCCACCTTATCATACTTCAGACTTTATCATTTGAGGTTTTATATATATTTGATCGTATTGACCTAGGATTGAGTCATACATATGATTTCTGCTCAGTGATGTTTTCTACTCACGAGTTGGCAACTCACCCCCGTTGTGCCACAGTTTCTTGCAGGTTTTGCCGTACAGGTTTCGTTGCGGCTTTGCTGGTACACTTCTCGTTTTTAGGTGACTGCTTTGGTAGGTGGGTTCACTCGCATCGTGACCACCATTGTTCCTTTTATTATATTTCAGTTGTATCTAGTAAACTCCATCAACCAGACTTGTATATTTTATAACCTTAGAGACCAGTTGTATATTATTTGGACCTTAGAGTTGCGCTTGTATTATTATAGTTTTCATGTTGATTTGAGTTTCCTTTTGAGTTTTGATCCTCGCCCTTGGCATTGTATATATTATTGCTTGTGTGGTTGTGACCGTCAATTGACGAAGAGCTAGCTCCCGTTTGGGGATGCCTTTATATATATTATGCATGTTGTACCCGTTTGGGGCCAGTATTTATAAAGAAAACTCTGCCAAAATTTTCAGAAAAGATTTGTGATTTTAAAAACGCATATTCGGCTTATTTTAATAAAATACTTTCTTTAAAAATGGTTTAGATTCCTAGGATTTTTTTTGGCTTACTTGAATTAGATGGGGTCCTATAGACTTCATATGATTCAAAGGCCAGTCACGTGCCATTTCGGGTCGTGACAAAGTTGGTATCAGAGCGCTAGGTTAACCTTGATTTGAGTCTATGTTTGACTATGGGGAGCCTAAGGCGTTTGTATATATACGGAATCTAGGCTTGACCTTACGGAACTTAGACTTAGTCGAGGGGGTATTAGACCCAAACTTTCGTCGCATAGGTTGACCTTGGTTGATGGAGTAGGTAACTTAAGGAGAGTGACGTACCGTGTGTATGTTCCGCAGCATACTTACGATACGCTACTCCGCTTAAGAAGCCTTAGGATGTACATTTCCTTGCACAGTATTATATTCATTCATATGATCTATCCCCATCGATATTGGTTCATGGTTTTGCTGCCACGATTACAAGGGCAGAGAGAGCTACGGCTAGAGTTGCGGTCAGCATGAGCTCGTCACGAACGAGGACTGACCAGGGCATGATTCCAGGGACATACGATTGCATAGAGGCGTTGTTTTATTGTGTTTTCGCGCCATGAGCGTTTGATGGATTGCTTTTACGAGATTTCTCGGATGTGCAGATCAGCACCAGAGGATTGGGCCACTGCAAGAGGCCAGCCAGAATGTGATGACCGTTAATGCACCGACTATTCGTGATGGTTGAGGCACTGTTCAGCGTGCGGACGAATGAGCCAGTTATTGCTGCGAATGATGAGATATCGCCCCAGATGTTTGGAGCTATTGCCGCACGAGTTGTACTTAGAGATATGATAGAAGGTCGCTAGTCACCCAAGGTGGAATGTCTAGGACATGTGATTCATTTCCTACCCCGATACGAGGTTATCAGATTGATTGATTCCAGCTAGAGACGACTTCACGCAGGTACGCTGAGAGTCGATAGAAGACGATCGAATGTCAGAAACCCATTTTTCCAAGTTTAAAGTGTTGGAGATAGTGCCCTCAGAGTCAATTATTGGGTCACAGGCACGTGATTGCAATGATTGAGGGGAGGACCTATCCCGATAGGACAGTCTTACTCGAGATGATAGTATGCTATCTGGTTTACCTTTATCATCGTGTACTGCTTTAGGTGACCTGACACGTCGCTATTACACGTTGATAGAGCCCCTAGGATTCTTGCTTGACCACCAGCAGTATGAGGGCGATCATATAAGTGGGAGCTGGGGGTCTACAAGCACATCCTTAAAAGGTCCCTAGTCGTGGGAGTTTCGAGACAGGGCATCGATTCTCCAGAGTAGACTAGTGTATACAGTCGAGACCCCGACGAGGGGCGGTGGCCGGTCTCACAAGCCACTGGTGTCAGTTGGTTCACCTAAGATGTATACAGGTGCTCATTGGGTTATGAGTACACCGGACAGGACTCGCCGGGAACCTGCTAGTTGGGATATACCAGACGTCAGATAGCAGTTCCCAGGTGACATGTGTACAGGTTAGTTCATCGACCTGGGATCGTCATTTGTCTCGTGTGAGTTCCCACTGTACTTTGATTACTACCCTACCACGGCTCAAAGGAGTCGTGCAAACAGGTTTTAGTTGGGTACAGTCCCGAGCCACATGGAGGCAGTGAGCGGATCTGCAGGGGTTCGTCTCTCCCGGTATTGGGGGTGAGGTCGTGCTGTGTCTAGGAGAGCCAGAACATGAAAAGTCCTTGGCCAAGGCAGGAGATTTGCTGGTAGGTATTCCAGTAGTATCTCAGGGTGTTCTGGGCTACACTCCGACACGACTTGTACCGCTTTTGGGGGTCTGACTTTTACCAACCCCCTAGGCCCGCCATGCGATACTCATAGACGAACGGACCGGACTGTACGGATATTGTCACTGACAGGCTCAGTAGGGTGTCAGGATGAGTTCGCTCATCGACGTCCCTTTTGGTCAATACCTGGTGGCCCGTCACGTATTGGCTTATACCTCTGACGTGCTAGTGGTTAAATCCACAGCCACAGTATTGACGAGTCTTTAGAGTCCACCACACAGACAGTTACTCAAGTTTCGGGCGAAACGCTGTAGAGGCCGTATGGAGATATGGCAGGGTTCGATCAGATACGTGCGGTATTGCACGGATCATGATCGGACAGTTTTTACTAGCCGGCTTTGGCTTAAGCCGGATTTTAGTATTAGATAGTGTAGATTTTATCTCTTTGCATTTGTGTTCAGTGGGAATACAAATGCGGGCATGTATTTGCAGTTGCGGGGTTTTCCTGTAATTTATTACGGGATCGGTTTTATGAAGTTGCCAGTTTGCATTCCGTTCCGGCCGGTTTTCCTTTTTTCCTTCTCGGCCGGACTTTTCGTTGGAGGGGGGTTAATTGCAAGTTTGCAATTAACTTTGTTGTGAGGGGTTTTCTTGCATATGTTGCTTTTGATGAGACTTGCTTCATGATGAGATTCCTTTTTAATCTCATCACTTGCTTTTCTTGTGAGTGGACTTTGATGAGAATGAAGGGTGACCATTTTTCCATTCTTATCTCTCATTTACATTTCTATTATGATACATATTGTTTTATGCCATTCTTTTTTTCTCTCTCCAATCTAATTTGAGGGAGAGGGGGCCGGCCACTTTAGAAGGAGAGAGAGGATCATTTTCCTTTTGAGTGAGAAATATGTTTGATATCCTTTCTCATGCAAAAAAGTTCATAAGCTCCTTTTGAGTTGTTTTCTTTACCTCCACCATTTCATGGCAACTTCCCTAAACCCTAAAGAGACAACTCACTACACTATTCTATAGCAAGCCTTGGACGCGTCGGCTAGCCAACTTCGCGCCCGAGTTGCCTCGGTCAAGAGGCGGGAGCCCGTAAAAGATTCCGGCTACGTGGTGCCCTTTCCGACGAGCGAGGAGGTGACGGAGATTCCGCGGGAGATCGGAGCGGAGACGAAGACCGAAGGACACGGATCGTTTGGTATAGCATCTCTACTCTTTTCTTTTTGCTAGCTAGCTAGGTTAATGGCCCGATCCGGGTAAAAAGTCCGCGGCGGTGCCGTTTTGCAAAGTTCGCAAAGTATTTTTGTTTTCCGCGTTTCCGGCGTCGGATCGACGGCCGGGGCGCCCCCGCGGGCTTACAATGGTATCAGAGCCACGCCGTTAACCTTCCCTAGCTTGCTCTAGCGCGTTTAGAACTCGATCGAACAAAAACCCAAAAACCGTATTTTTGTGCACATGTGTTCTCTGTTGAAATTTTTTGAGCTCCTAAAATTTTTCAGGTTGTTGCAGAGGCATGTACAAGCAATTATAAGATATCTGGGAAAATACGATCCACCAATTCCTCAGTTCCACCGCGGAAGCGCGGCCAAAACCCTGGTTTGGCCGCGCTTGCGCGGCGGATAAGAGGAATTGTGGCACCAAATTTTCCCAGTAAGCTTGTGGTATAGAAATAGGGCTTTTGGGATATTTTATTTGGGCCCAGGTTTTCTGTAAGTGCTACAGTTCTTTTTGGGGGCCCACTTTGATAAATTTGTTCGATCGGATATTTTAAACATGCTAGTTCACAGTTTTTACATTATATCTGCGACCGTGAATGTCACTTGATCGGTAAATCCCGTCTAACTGCTATAGCCCGGTTAGACGGATTTGCGAACGTGACTTTCACGTTGATGTTCTGTGATTGTACTGTGTTGTTGCGGATCGGTCGTGGAGGATAGCCTGAATGCAATGCTAGTACAGTTGTGGTTGTATTATGTACATTTGATATTGCGGGGCGAGCGTCCGACATGTGGACTGCCGTCACTGCCCGTTTGTATTATTCTTTTGGGGCACGACCTGGTTGCGGTCGATGTACCCGTTGTATGTATATTTTACTTTCTGTACTAGGTTTACCCCGCGGAGGGGTGCACGTGTAGCCGGGTTCTGTAGGGCAACAAGCCCGCATCTCATAGCGTTGAGACGGAGGGGGCTTCACTCTAGAATTGGCGGGCTATTCGCCGCACTCGTAGGGGGTACAGGGTTGACCCAGGAGGGGTGCCCAAGTTACCGGATTCCGTGAAGTGCTGGGTGGTCCATTCACGTCGTTGAAGGGGGCTGCCTCGCTTCAGGTTTTGGCGGGTGACTTGCCGCGCCCGTAGGGGTCTAGGGTTTTCATTGCACAGGCTATCCACACGACCAGGGGAACGTCGGGTTTCAGCAGCGGCTCTGTGAAACCCGGGGATCCCAGATATCTGTATTGATCTGTGTTGCTATACTTTTCTGTGCTGCATTGTTTATCACGCCATGAGCGAAAATTATATATTATATATATATTAGTAGATGTTGTATATGTTTTTCATCCGCGCTAGTCCAGTCCCCGCTCTGTCGTTAGTTAGCTAACCTAACGGGTGATGACGGGACCCAGTGGCGAATGCGGATGGCATATACGTACGTCAGTATATTTTCGTTCTTTGTGGTGTGATCAATTGATGGGACTGCATTGATTCGGATCAATGCAAGTTAAACAAACCTAATCTGATGTTGTTGGAACACTTTTTCAAAAAGCTGTTATTGCAAGGGCGTTCTCTTTTGTTTTGCACTGTGGTATTCATTTGGAATATCCTGCTCCTCAGTCGACGAGGCAAGGGCCGAGATCCCTTCACCGGGAGTGACCCCTTGGACAAAAGTTTACGTCAGGGCATTAACTTCACTATAGCCGATTGCTTTTGCTTTGCACCGTGGTATTCAGTTGGAATATCCTGCACCTCATTCTACGGGGAAAGAGCCGAGATCCCTTCACCGGGAGTGACCTCTTTAGCAAAGGTTTTCGTCACTATATTTTTAAAAGCTATCCGTTCCTTCAACGATATCAAGTTCATTACGTTAAAGGTTTTCGCCAGAAACCATTCGTAGCCCTCCGTCATTTCAGTTAAATATTCGGTAGTATTCAAGCTATGTATTTTGACCTCACGCCAAGGCATAGTGTTTGGTAGCTGCCGGGTATTTATCTGTTGCATAGATAGATGCGTTAGTTTGGGACAGTCGTACTACTATTTTGGCCTACGTCAAGGGTATGTACGGGTGGGTTCAAATTAACCAGGAAAATGACGGGTAGAACTTGACATGTGACTTATGATATGTTGGCCAAAGTCAAGGTCATAAGAGCATGGGGCAGAAATCCACATCGGGAGTTTCAAAAGTACTGAAACTTGCCAGATATGCGCATACCTTCTGGAGTGTGATAACGTGAGCGGATTCCGTCACGTTATCATGCGATGAGAGTTGGATCCCGATTCCCACTGATGAGTTGGTTTACTCCTCGGGTTATCCCGGCTAATTCTTCTTTCAGGTTTGGGGAAGAATTTGACGTTACAGTGGGAGGTTTCCAGATTAGATAAATTGGTAACCATTCTGATCTAGGTTAGAGTGCACGCTGAGTGTTTCTTTTCTCTCTCTCTTTGGCAGCGACCATTGACCCGACCCTAGACTATGACTCAGTGACCAAGTTGACCGAACCTTCTTAACACTGGCTTTTGGATTGTCAGAGTTGCAGACCTCTTTGCCACTCCTACTTTTACTCTTTTCTCCGGGACACCCCGTATTACTACGAACGTCCACTTCCATTGGACAAAACCATCGTATGGTTATATACGAACTCGAAGGACTTCGAGGATGGTTTCCGGTTCTGGAGAAAACGAATAGGACTATTCAGTTGTCTTTACCTTTTACCTTCTCTCAGGTTGCGAGTACTCCTTGGTTTAGGAGATAGTACACCTATTATGCAAATTGGATAGTCTTCTTCCAAACCTTAGGCTGGTGCCGACCGGTAGGGAATGAAGAAAGCCAATTAGCCTAAACGGTGTACAGAAGGTATTAAGTTCAGACAAAGCAAGGGATTAGTAAGAGGGCAAAGTAAATTGCGACTGCTATTCACGACCAAACCATGTACTTCTTTGTCAATCCTAAATCACCTATGAATTAAGTACATTCGGTTGTCTTTTATCCTCACCTTCTCTCGCATTGCGAGTGCTCCTCGGATTAGGACAGTACACCCATTATGCCTTTTGGTTAGTCTTCTTCCAAACCATAGGCTGGTGCCGAACGGTAGGGAAGGAAGAAAACCATTTGGCCTAAAGGGGTGTACAGAAGGTAATGACTAAAGACATGTAAAGGGATTTGGAGAGGTGGCAAAGAATTATACGGTTATAGTTGTGAATCTGGATAATGGAGGAGGCATTACTAAGAATACCAGGATACCCCATCGAAACATTTCAATGTTTCAGTTTCACTGTGTACAGTTAAAAGAAAACTGATTTCCCAATTAGACACTTGCTCCAGGGTATGTATTTACCAGGTATGGTTCTCACATCTGTATGGTTTTACAGATGATGAGTGGGAGTAAGTTATTGGGAATTAGGTGACCGTCCTCATAATATCGGGATTCGTTGTAATTGGTGATATTTGAGGAAGCCACCTGGGTTGTTTGCCGGTCGGCAAATATTTGGTTTTGAATATCCGTTGTTGTGCACCAATTTCAAATTGATATATCTGTACGTCTATTTTTATAGAGTGAGACATATCTTTTTGAAATTATGTCTATGACATTTACCTATACCAGTGGATGGTTAGGTAAGGAGCATTGAACAACGGTGTAATTCTTCTTAACCAAAAGTACAGTTTTCAACCTACGACACACAGTGAATGAGTCACAAGACTCAAGGGACTTATACAGAGTATTGTATATTGTCCAGTGTCCATTAGGACAGAAGGGTTGGTCCTCGTACTATATTCTGTTTACTTTTAACTTCTCTAGTTCTTAGACATGTGTTTCGTAGAAACACAGGGTCTAAGTTTTGAGGAGTTATAGGTATAAGAATAAAGTAGAGAACCAGATATTGCAAGTATCGGGATTCTTCAAGGTGATCGAAGATGTAGATACTTGTGTATAGTATTCAGTTGATGGTAATGATTAAGAGAACTAGCTTCTCTTTCAGGTTACTCATAAATGGAAGTACTCCTAAGTTGAGTAACGCTGATCGGCCTCTCTTCCATTTAGTTGACATGCACTGGAAACAGCTGCATGATTTGAATCTGGTTCAATTAAATCAGTGCCTCTGTTTCTTGGATATAGAACAGTTCATATCTTGACATTGTTAAGATACGGGGAGTTGTCCGGCTTATGCTTGAAACCAGACTCTGGACAACTCAAGGCACGTTTCAGTAATGGCTGTTTGTGGGTTGACCCGGGCTATGACGAGGGTTGACTTTCTACCATCTGGAAGATCAATAGTGATATTGTTCTTGACTCGCCACAGTTTTATCAAAAATGGATTTTTTCAGAAGAACAGGAGTGGGAGTATGGTAGAACTGGAAGTGATTCCAGAACCACAAACGATTACTGAAGATTTCATAAGATCCTAAAGATTCAATCTGGTTTGACATTCCATTGGCCACTCCGCAGATATGGTGGGTAACCTCAGGCACTCGAGAGGTACTTCGGTATGCTCAAGGACGGTGGCAGAGGGGTTCTTGTTTACCCAGACTTGCCATTGCTGTTGTTCCAGGCTGCGAGACCCGGCGGGAGGATGAGTATAGCGTCGTTCTAAACTTGCTTTAGAAGCGTACGTGTATATGACTCTGCCAGAGGGTTGTCGTAGTCAGTGGGAGCAGCGGAAGCATTGGTGGATATCAGGCTTATGTCTATTTATAGACTAGAGCAGATATAGCGGAGATAGATCATCTATTTCTGATGTGACAGTCATAGGTTTGACTTCATCAGAATAGGGGATGGATCTGTTAAGAAGGTAGTAGGGTGTGATGTCCTGGTATTTGATGACATACACAGAGTAGGAAGTGATATCCCTATACTACGATCGGTTATACCTTGGTCGTCACACAATAGTTTCTCCACATAGGATTTGGATATTATATCAGACATTCTGGTTACTAGATCTATAGATTTAGATCTAGATTTGGGTGGTTTCCCAATCTGGGTACTTTGACAGCATTCTATGAGTATTTAGAATGGACGACTCCTGGCACGGTAGTGTACCTGCAGGTAATGGAGTCACCCTCTCTGAAGGTGTCTTACAGACTAAAGGGGAGAGGAATGTGCATGATTGGCAGATCACTTGCTTAGGCAATTGAGTCAATCATGAGATGTCAAGTACCACACCAGATATTGTTCTTGCAGTAGGTGCAATAAGTTGATATTAATCCAATCCTGGAGAAACAGTCGGAAGCAGTTTTAGAACATAAGTTGATGTTCTAAGGAATTGATAACGGCAGCCTCCTTTAGGAGACGGTTATCATTCCAAGCTTCCAAGGTGACCTGGATGGCAGAGTGGCTGTCAGAGTTATAGTTTTCCCTTTGACGAGGGGCAGTATTTTGGACAGGTGGTCCAGGTGGATACTGAGGGAAGGCATGGCGCAGGATACTGATTAAGTTCAGTTGACGATACAGTCTAAGAAGTTTGGATTTGGAGTTCATTTATGAGCTAGGTCCCATCAGACATCCAGACATTCTAAGACAGGTATTGCTCATTTCGGGAGATGGTTTTCTCCGCGAACTTGAGATACAGAGAGACATAGAAAGAAACATCACAGCGGATCCACTCACTGAGGCTATTCCTCGAACGCAAAAGTTTCACAAACGAGCTTTGTAAGACTGACTAGTAGAGGAGTTGGGTGTTCGGTATCACACGGGCTGTGAGTATGCGACATCGCAATAATTAGCCTCGAGTGCAAGTGGGAGATTGTTGGAGATAGTGCCCTCAGAGTCAATTATTGGGTCACAGGCACGTGATTGCAATGATTGAGGGGAGGACCTATCCCGATAGGACAGTCTTACTCGAGATGATAGTATGCTATCTGGTTTACCTTTATCATCGTGTACTGCTTTAGGTGACCTGACACGTCGCTATTACACGTTGATAGAGCCCCTAGGATTCTTGCTTGACCACCAGCAGTATGAGGGCGATCATATAAGTGGGAGCTGGGGGTCTACAAGCACATCCTTAAAAGGTCCCTAGTCGTGGGAGTTTCGAGACAGGGCATCGATTCTCCAGAGTAGACTAGTGTATACAGTCGAGACCCCGACGAGGGGCGGTGGCCGGTCTCACAAGCCACTGGTGTCAGTTGGTTCACCTAAGATGTATACAGGTGCTCATTGGGTTATGAGTACACCGGACAGGACTCGCCGGGAACCTGCTAGTTGGGATATACCAGACGTCAGATAGCAGTTCCCAGGTGACATGTGTACAGGTTAGTTCATCGACCTGGGATCGTCATTTGTCTCGTGTGAGTTCCCACTGTACTTTGATTACTACCCTACCACGGCTCAAAGGAGTCGTGCAAACAGGTTTTAGTTGGGTACAGTCCCGAGCCACATGGAGGCAGTGAGCGGATCTGCAGGGGTTCGTCTCTCCCGGTATTGGGGGTGAGGTCGTGCTGTGTCTAGGAGAGCCAGAACATGAAAAGTCCTTGGCCAAGGCAGGAGATTTGCTGGTAGGTATTCCAGTAGTATCTCAGGGTGTTCTGGGCTACACTCCGACACGACTTGTACCGCTTTTGGGGGTCTGACTTTTACCAACCCCCTAGGCCCGCCATGCGATACTCATAGACGAACGGACCGGACTGTACGGATATTGTCACTGACAGGCTCAGTAGGGTGTCAGGATGAGTTCGCTCATCGACGTCCCTTTTGGTCAATACCTGGTGGCCCGTCACGTATTGGCTTATACCTCTGACGTGCTAGTGGTTAAATCCACAGCCACAGTATTGACGAGTCTTTAGAGTCCACCACACAGACAGTTACTCAAGTTTCGGGCGAAACGCTGTAGAGGCCGTATGGAGATATGGCAGGGTTCGATCAGATACGTGCGGTATTGCACGGATCATGATCGGACAGTTTTTACTAGCCGGCTTTGGCTTAAGCCGGATTTTAGTATTAGATAGTGTAGATTTTATCTCTTTGCATTTGTGTTCAGTGGGAATACAAATGCGGGCATGTATTTGCAGTTGCGGGGTTTTCCTGTAATTTATTACGGGATCGGTTTTATGAAGTTGCCAGTTTGCATTCCGTTCCGGCCGGTTTTCCTTTTTTCCTTCTCGGCCGGACTTTTCGTTGGAGGGGGGTTAATTGCAAGTTTGCAATTAACTTTGTTGTGAGGGGTTTTCTTGCATATGTTGCTTTTGATGAGACTTGCTTCATGATGAGATTCCTTTTTAATCTCATCACTTGCTTTTCTTGTGAGTGGACTTTGATGAGAATGAAGGGTGACCATTTTTCCATTCTTATCTCTCATTTACATTTCTATTATGATACATATTGTTTTATGCCATTCTTTTTTTCTCTCTCCAATCTAATTTGAGGGAGAGGGGGCCGGCCACTTTAGAAGGAGAGAGAGGATCATTTTCCTTTTGAGTGAGAAATATGTTTGATATCCTTTCTCATGCAAAAAAGTTCATAAGCTCCTTTTGAGTTGTTTTCTTTACCTCCACCATTTCATGGCAACTTCCCTAAACCCTAAAGAGACAACTCACTACACTATTCTATAGCAAGCCTTGGACGCGTCGGCTAGCCAACTTCGCGCCCGAGTTGCCTCGGTCAAGAGGCGGGAGCCCGTAAAAGATTCCGGCTACGTGGTGCCCTTTCCGACGAGCGAGGAGGTGACGGAGATTCCGCGGGAGATCGGAGCGGAGACGAAGACCGAAGGACACGGATCGTTTGGTATAGCATCTCTACTCTTTTCTTTTTGCTAGCTAGCTAGGTTAATGGCCCGATCCGGGTAAAAAGTCCGCGGCGGTGCCGTTTTGCAAAGTTCGCAAAGTATTTTTGTTTTCCGCGTTTCCGGCGTCGGATCGACGGCCGGGGCGCCCCCGCGGGCTTACATAAAGTATTCGGAGAAACATGCAAGTAATTCCGTGGACCCTCTAGAAGAATGAAACCCTAACTCGATATAATGACCATGAGAACGCTTTGAAACCTTAGGGTTTGCAGCAGTTCAGCGGTGCTATTAATGAGGCTTGGGTTTGCCCTTTTACGGCTGGTCTATAGGTACTGTGGCATGTACTAGAATACTATTAAACTGTACCCAAGATGTTGAGCTCTTGGGGGATTATGGAACTTTGACGAATCGATCGAAAGGTTCGACGTCATTCGGATATCATGTGATGGGATACATTGCTTGGGAGACTCCAGATACGAGTATAGCCATTGGATCGCAGTCCATGTAGCCACGAAGAGACGAGTCCGAAGCAGTCGACATTAGAGAAAAGTGGAGTAAGAGGCTCGTACGAGATCTTGATAAGATGACGTTCCACTCCGCTGACATCAGAGATGTGATACGCATGCAGAGGCATCAAATATGGATATATCTTCCAGAAGGAGTCGTGATGAGTATGCAGCCGTTCCGGAACAAGAAACAGATTTAGTAAAGGATGATGACTTCCGGGCAGTTCAACAGAAACGAGATCTTTCTGGAATACCATATGAGAAGACTTGGACCCAGGATCAGTCATATTACGCACACCCAGTAAGCCAGAGTTCGACATCGTCGACGAGATATGTTATGAGTGACCATGACAGTTGGCCATAGATCTTTAGAGGATGTGCTAGAGCGGGACTGTTTTCGCCACCTTTGATTTCAGTATCTTGGCCGATTTATTTGCATGATTGAGATTTTGTGTACCATAGTTGCACTTGACTTCGATTTGATGTCATTCGAGATGTTGATTTTGATTTCATTCTTATGGTATGCATGTGATTTGACTTATGCTTTCGGCATAGTTTTCATGCACTTTTAGTATTTCGATTCGGTTTTGTGCACACTGATGCACAGGGTTATGAGGTTATATACCACGGTATACCTGATTTGGATTTGGATTGATATATGTTGTATACCGTCGATTTCGACAATGAGATTTGATATTTGTTTCCGTGCACCTTGTACACTTGATTTGGATTCTTGCGCATACTTAGGCGCTTGAGGCGATTTTGGTGCACACCAGATGCACCAAATCGAGATTCTTTGTGCATATCAGATGCACCTGGTTTTGCTGTCAGGCACACACGTTGACCTTGACAGGTGTTTTCGTGCACACCCGTTGCACTTAGAGTCTGTTTATGTGCACATGTATGGCACATTTATTGATTTCGATTTCCGTGCGCACCAGACGCACGTGGCATTCTTATATGCATTTTGGGATTGATTTCCTTTGAGTAGCATGTGTTTTATGATGTTTACTATTTGATATCGTAGCTGAGCAGGACTAGTCCGAGGACAGTACCTGAATATATTTTTTGCATGCATTGATAGTTATCAAAGGGATTTCCAAAAAGGAGCTATAGTCTCAGTATTTACCTACGTGTCCGAGATGACACGAAACTTTTTATAAAGGAAACCCTTCTAAACTGTTTTCAAAACGACGGGACGTGTATGTTAAATAAAGGATATATATACGTATAGTTATTTTTCTTACAATAGACGTCCGCCACTATGCAGTGATACACACATCGCACAGCGACTTGAAAAGGTTTGGCATGCATTGCTTCCAGATGTTTTGATGATCTTTACATGTATAGTTTGATGTATATCATGTTGGTTTCGTTTTGGGCTTTGACATTGGTGTCTTCGCCATAACTCCGATGATTGCGGGAGGCTTAACAGAGTCTTTGATTTTGAGTTATATGCTCTTTTTTCATGCGCATGCATTGCGCTACGATGTGATTGGTGTATTTATGATTTCGGAGCCCCGACGACTTGATCATTTTGCTGAAATATTTTAGAAATTGGGGGGAGTTTAAATTTAAATTTGGGGACCGAATTTCTTTAAGGGGAGAAGACTGTAATATTTCAGAAAAATAAAATATTATTTTTGGGAATTTTTATAATTAAATAATAAATATTTTGAATATTTTGATAATGCGGTATAATTAAATACCGATAAATTGGAAAATATTTGGAAAATTATAGAAATTACGAAAATGAAGGTGTTTTATGTGATTTAGGCAAATTATGAATTTTTATAATTAATTATATACAATTTTAATGCTAATCGCGATTAAATATCGCTAATTGTGCATTAAGCTAGTTTTGTGCACATGACATACACCATGTCATTTTGCACCCTTGTTACATTTTTCCTACCATGATTCTTTTGTGTATGGTTATTTGTTTTGGGGCTTTAAAAGAAAATAGAAGATAAAAGAAAAGAAAAGAAAAGAAAACGGAAAATGATAAAGAAATGGGTATAAGCATGAGAGAGAGAGAGAGGTGAGGGGTCAAACCTTGGTCATGGCTCATGTTCCCTCCATTATTTCCTCTTCATTTTCCTCTCCTCACCTCCATGGTTGCTGCCCCATCTCCCTCCCCCCTCTACCTCCTCACTTCATCATCAAAAACAACCCAAAACATCATCCCCATTTCATTAAAAATGTGCACAAGCTCACTACCAACACTTTGGACGAAGAAAGCAAGGATTTTGAGCACTTGGGGCAACTCAAGAAAATTCTTGAGTTGCCAAATGAGGTACTTTCATTTCCATTAGCATTGTATTTCATTCACTTTGGTATCCATATGTGTTTAGAACCGATTTAGTGTAGAATTGTGAACTTTGAAAATTTCTAGAAGAGGTTAGGGTTTGATTTGAATTGTGAAGTGTAAATTGAGGTTAGTAGAGGCCTTGCAACTCTTGTAGTGATCGTATTTTGGATTAAAACCAGAGATAGAACCCAAACACTAAACATAGAAAACCCCGATATCGGGAAATTGTGGAAATTGTGATGAGAATTGGAGATCCGCTAACACCCGGAACCTCTGAAAAATATTTAGCAAACACAGTGAGTAGTGCAGGTGACCTAGATGCTACCCTGAAGACCCGAGCCCCTAACCCCTAAACCTGGCCGCAATTTTATTCTTCCTGGCCGCAATTTGTGGCCAGGGTGTGGTGGAATCCATTCGTGTTTGTTCGGTGGCTTTATTTTCAGTAAAATAGACCCTTTACATATGCAAATTGGCTAATTTCACTTAGGGTAAAATCTAGAGCAAGTTTTCCAAGTTTCTGGTTATGTTTCGTGACTTTTATGATTTCAGATTTCAAAACTTGGATTTTGGTATTCGAACCACGGATTCGATCATTGGATGTTTGTATGTCAACGACGAGGGATTTCTGATAGTTTTCGTGTGTGTAGATCATAGGTTTTAGCCTATGTGTGATTCGTGTTTCGTTTCGATTGCGAATTGGATTTTAATGAGATACGATGTGTTATGATATGTAGGTACCCCCACGAGGACTTTGAGACGACAAGTAAGCGCATGGCGATATCGGCATCGGCAAGCGAAGAGCAAGGTGAGTAGATATATATCTACGGGAGAAGTCGGGTGGATGGCGTATAGCACCCCCACAGTTTCGTAAAATAGAACGCGAATGCGTTAGGATATATATAGATATATACTTATATAGTATTATTAAGATGCGATTACTTAGCTAGAAATGCTTTAGAGTTCTTTGGATGATAGTGTCGTTAGTTAATTTCCTAGTCGCGAATCCTAGAATAAGGTTTAATTACACGCGTGCACACACTTGCATACATTTTATTACTTGTGCGTATATGGGGATATGTATGTATATATATATATATATTTATAGACATG
This sequence comes from Agapanthus africanus, assembly GCA_030015575.1. Classification (NCBI taxonomy): domain Eukaryota; kingdom Viridiplantae; phylum Streptophyta; class Magnoliopsida; order Asparagales; family Amaryllidaceae; genus Agapanthus; species Agapanthus africanus. Next base: position 543,336,147 of record JASDDO010000019.1, read on the forward strand.
GGTATGGGACTGTGTATATATATATATACGTATACATATACATGGATGATGAGGATAGTATACGGTATTTTGAGATGAGTCGATGAGATTGGGCATGGTGCCATGAGATCGGTGATGTGACATGGTTCGTATTATGAGTACAGCATGATTAGTATAGCGGGTCTTTAGGCGATATGTTTTCATACACACATATATATATGTAGATGGTATCAGTATTGTACTAGACTTAGATCAGTACCCCCAGTTCACGATATGTGATGATAAGGATACCAGATGAAAAATGAGATAAATGTGATATTTGACCCGTATCCAGATTTGGGAGGCCGTACGATGGATTTACCGTACAAGCTATATCGATGATAGATCCTCACTCTTGACTTGAGGATGCCATTTAATATATATTGTATCGTATGTGATACTATTGAGGCGGGATCACCGACTATTATATATACATATATATATATCGACTCAGACTTAGATGGTTTTCCTTACCCTTTTGATCAGTCTGTTATGTTTAGTCCAGTAGTTTACTTGTAGATGTTAGACTAGACTCGGGTCATACCTATTTACAAACTAACGAATCATGAGTATTTTTAAAGACAGGCCAAGGGATTCTACGGATATTTCAAAGGACGTATCTTAAAAACACCGTAGCCCTATTTTCTAAACACCACGATTCATGTTATTTCAAACGGCAAACTGTATGACCCTTATATATATTAATGTAGATTATTTACTGTTGTGTTTATTATTCAGCTCCCGCATATTCTTGCTGTTCGCATCGCATTGCATACTTATATTGGGTTTTCATATGCTATTATTGAAATCATGCTGTCAGGACACCAGCACCATTACAGATGATGCGTATGTTCCACGTACACCTGCTTGCAGGCTCACACACATCATCATCGGTAATTTCCATGCTACGTACACTGTAGAGAATATTAATTCATTGATATCACTTATTAGCTGATAGCTTAGACATTGCATTTATTATTGTGATTGTCATGCATATTTATACGTACATTTTCATGCATTATTATTAGGGCCAGTCCGGATTGCCGGAGCCCAATATTTTAGAATTCATTGTTTATTTATATTTGAGTTTTGGATTTCGGATTTCCATGAGATTTCTGGATTTGGAGAAACCGTAAGGATTTTATAAACTGATTATCATTTTAAAATGAAAGTTGCGGTTTTATCATGATATGATTTGAGATATGTTCACCATAAGTTTTCTCGGCTCTTGAGCGATTTCATACACCTGATTCGAGGAGGAGGAGGAGGAACCGTCTGTGGGTGTATGGTGGACCCGGTGCGGTACCCCGGGACGAGAAGGTCACAGATGATGGCGTTGAGCCTGTGACAGGGGAGCACTACTGACCGGTGATATTATTGTGACTCGACGGATATCTGGAGGATACCGTTTGGAGTTCAGGACAGTCCGGATAGCCGGAGCCTGAGGTTTTGAGATTTGATGATATGGGCCAGTCCGGATAGCCGGAGCCCTAGATATTGAGATTCGAGGTTACAGGCCAGTCTGGATTGCCGGAGCCTGAGATATTGAGATATTGAGATATTGAGATATTTGGATTTATGTTTTGCGTCGATGCTTGACACTGATTTCATGTTGATTTCATTGATGATACCTTGATTTATAAATATACAGAAATCTCACTAATTAAAGAAAACAGTTTCACATTCATGATGCATTCTGTTTTCATTATATTGCATTCATACCTCATATTTATGATACGTTGCTATCTGAGGCACTGACACGAGCACTTGGTAGTACACTTATGTATAGATGTTTACCTTTGCCACCTTATCATGCTTCAGACTTTATGATTTGAGTTTTTTTCATATATTTGATCGTATTGACCTAGGATTGAGTCATACATACGATTTCTGCTCGGTGATGTTTTCTACTCACGAGTTGGCAACTCACCCCCGTTGTGCCACAGTTTTTTGCAGGTTTTGCCGTACAGGTTTCGTTGCGGCTTTGCTGGCACACTGCTCCTTTTTGGGTGATTGCTTTGGTAGGTGGGTTCACTCGTATCGTGACCACCATTGTACTTTTTATTATATTTCAGTTGTATCTAGTAAACTTCATCAACCAGACTTGTATATTTTATAACCTTAGAGACCAGTTGTATATTATTTCGATCTCAGAGTCGCGCTTGTATTATTATGGTTTTCATGTTGATTTGAGTTTTCTTTTGAGTTTTGATCCTCGCCCTTGGCATTGTATAAATTATTGCTTGCGTGGTTGTGACCGTCAATTGACGAAGAGCTAGCTCCAGCTTGGGAATGCTTTTTTATATATTATGCATGTTGTACCCATTTGGGGCCAGTATTTACTAAGGAAACTCTGCCGAAATTTTCAGAAAACATTTGTGATTTTAAAAACGCATATTCGGCTTATTTTAATAAAACACTTTCTTTAAAAATGGTTTAGATTTCTCGAATTTTTTTTGGCTTACTTGAATTAGATGGGGTCCTATAGACTTCATATGATTCAAGGGCCAGTCACGTGCCATTTCAGGTCGTGACAGACTCGGTGAGTGGATCCGCTGTGTTATCCTCTGTGTCAACTCTCCCAACCTCAATCTCTCGGAGATCAACCATCTCCCTGATCAGGTGATACTGTCTAAGAATATGTTGTTGGATATATGTATGCCCTAGATGCCATTATATGATAGTGGATGTATTTATACATGTATATATATACAGAGGACATTCTTGTTCGACATGATAGTATGCTATCTGGTTACTCTTTATCTGACATGTTCACTTGATCATACTTTTATTCATTTATACATGTTGATAAAGCCCTGAGGATGTTTGCTTGACTACTGTGATTATGATGCAGATCATACTAGTGGGACATGTGTAGTTTATAAGCATATCCTGAAATGTCCCTAGTCGTGGGTATATCGAGACGGGGCATCGATATTCCAGAGTAGACTAGCGTATACGACACTAGACCCATGAGATGGGCGATGGATGTTCCCATATCCATTGATGTTTGACATCGAGGTCGTTTGCGGGTGCTCAGAGGAGATTGGGTACACCAGACGGACTCACCGAGAACTCCTATATGGTATTATATCTATCGTCGGATAGCAGTTCTCAGGTTACACTGGTACAGGTTAGTCTGTAGACCCGAGATCGTCATAGAGTCTCATGTGTTCCCCTACCGTGCTTTGATTTCCACCCTACCACGGCTCTACTGAGTCGTGAAAATAGGTGGCTTTTGGGTAGAGTCCCGAGACATGTGGAGACAATGAGCGATAGGAGGGGTTTCGTCTCTCCCGGTATTGTGGGTTGATGTTGCACTGTGCGTGATTGGCTATATCAGTAAGTCCCTGGCCAGGGCTGTTGAGATTTACTGATAAGTGTTATCAGTAGTTTCTCGATCTGTTATAGACCATTCATCGGCATGACTTGTTGAGTTATTGGGGTCGACGTTGCCATCCGTAGACTCGATATGCAGCATATCTGACGAAGAGACCGGACTGTACGGTAGGTGTTACCGGTTGGCTCGACAGGAGTTTTTACAGGCTCGCTTGTTTTTTCTTCTGATCGTTCAATACCTAGGATTTAAGTTAATGTTACACATCCCACAAGATGCGTGGGGGGGATAGGTAAAACAATCATTTTGTTCAAAGTAACATCGATTATCAAACGGATCATTGCTAAACCTTAACTAACAAACTATCTAGAAGTAGTTAACTATTATGATAGATGATTATACCTCAAGATACTAGTCCTTCTTGTTCTTGTTATTCTCCTCCTCGTCGGCCTCCGCGATGTAATAGAAGATCCACCTGAGAGTTCCTTCTTCAAGCTTTAACCTTTAACTTGAGGTAACTAAGTGGTTAGGATTGCTAATCCAAGTGACCTAGAGAATATAGAGATTGATTAAGGATCTATTAGTCTTGCTAACCCTATAGTTCTCAACTCATGAGAGGATTAGGGTTAGGATGAAGAAGATGAGAGCTTGAGGAGAGAGAATGTATTTGTGATAATGAATTGAACTTGAGTCATTTTGATAATATCATGAAGCATGATAATATCTAAGAAATAATATATTAAATCATCAACCATGCTTCATTAATTACCTTGAGATGAATCACCTCATGACTCATGGTGCAATTAATGAAAATAACACATCATCTCTCCACCTCATTAAGTTTAATTCACAAATGAATTAAAACTAAATGAGTTACCTTACTTCTAGAAGCTTCCCGACTGATTACGAGAATGCCCCTCCCATCCGTATTCACGAAAAAAAATGGATATACTGAGACTGCATAAATCCAATAATCCAATACTAGAATCCGGCGTAATCCAAAGCCTGCTAGTATGATCTGTCCGAACATCATACGTGCACAAGTACATGTAAATGTCCGAACCCTGTCGTAAAACCATACGACCTCTATATCGTTTCGCCTGAAGCAGGGAAACCCTCTGTGTGGGACTCTAAAGACTCGACACTATGTTGGTAGTGGGTTTAACCACAGACCGCAAGCGGTACTAGCTGTACGTAACGGTCCCCAGGTAGGTATCGATAAGAAGGTCGATGAGGAAACCCATCCGAACTCCTACTGAGCCCGATGTGACAATTTCCGTACAGTCTGGTCTGTTCTTCTAATACTATCACATATCGGGCCTAGGGGGCGGCAAGCGTCAGTCCCCTAAAAGCGGTATAAGTCGTGTCGGAGTGAAGCCCATTACACCTTGAGAAACTACTGGAACACCTATCAGTAAATCTCGCTTGCCCTGGCCAGGGACCTCGCGTAATGGATTTCCAAACACAGCGCGATATCAACTCCAAATACCGGGAGAGACGAATCCTATCTAACCGCCACTGCCTCCAAGTGCTTCGGGGCTGCACCCAACTGCTACCTGTTTGTATGACTCCTTTGAGCCGTGGTAGAGTGGCAATCTAAGAACAATGGGAATACACTCGAGGCGAAGCAGCAGTGTCAAGTCAACGGACTATACTGTACTCATGCCACCTGGGAACTGTTAACTGACGATGGGTATAATACCAACCAACAGTTCCCTGCGAGTCCTGTCCGGTGTACCCGTAAGCCAACGAGCACCTGCATACTATCTCTAGTACAACGTACAAATGGCTATGGGTCAGACCATTTCCCCTACTGGGACGGGAAGCGTATACACTAGTCTACTCCGGAGTATCGATGCCCAGTCTCGATAATCCTATGACTGGGGACCTGAAAAAGAATGTGCTTGCAGACTACCCAGCCCCCCATTAGTGTGACTACCATCACAATGCTGGTGGTCAAGCAAGATTCTAAGAGCTCTATCTATATGTATTCGCGATATGCTAAAAGAAACATATACACATATTAAGACAGATACAAACCAAGTAGCATACTACTATGTTGAGCAAGACTGTTATAAACCTGTGTATATATCCCAAACTTCCAAAATGTAATATACAAGCCAGTATGATACAATAATGGCCTCTAGGGCATATAACACTAACAATCTCCTACTTGCACTAAGGCCATGTACTGGCGTATCGCAGACCTATCATCTCGAATAGCCTCTCGAATTGCATCTGAGGTAAGGCCTTTGTGAATGGATCTGCAGTGTTCTCCTCTGTAGAAAATCTCCGGACCTCAATCTCCTGGCGATCTATGATCTCCCTGATCAGGTGATACCGCTTCAAGATTTGTCTGAACTTTTGATGGGACCTGGGTTCCTTTGCTAAAGCTATAGCCCCGTTGTTGTCACAATACAGAGGTATTGGATCAACAATGGATGGAACCACCTGAAGTTCTGTTACGAACTTCTTTACCTAGACTACTTCTTTTGCGGCATTAGAAACTGCGATATACTTCGCTTCCGTTGTCGAGTCAGCAACGGTGTCCTGCTTGGAACTCTTCCAGCACACCGCCCCTCCATTGAGGGTAAAGACATAACCTGACATGGACTTGGAGTCATCCTTGTCACTCTAGAAGCTGGAGTCAGCAAAAGCCTCGATCTGGAGGTCTTTTCCGCCGTAAACCAAGAATATATCCTTAGTCCTTCTCAGGTACTTGAGAATATTTTTTACTGCTATCCATTGCTTCTCCCCTGGGTCTGACTGATACCGGCTTACCACGCTAAGTGCGTAAGCTACATCTGGTCTGGTACATAACATCACATACATTATAGAGCCAACCGCAGAAGTCTAGGGTATAATAGACATGCGATCCCTTTCCAAATTAGTCTAGGGAGACATCTCTTTGGAGAGGGTGATTCCGTGACAAGCCGGTAAATTACCGCGCTTTGAATCTTCCATACTGAATCTTTTCAGTATAGTGTTGATATACCTGGACTGCGAAAGTCCTAACATTCTCTAAGATCTATCACGATAGATCTGGATCCCCAGAATGTAAGAGGCATCACCCAGGTCTTTCATGGAGAACCTGTGTGACAAGAATCTTTTGACAGATTGTAGCACAGGAATATCATTTTTTATCAAGAGAATGTCATCCACGTATAAGAGAAGGAATACGACAGTTCGTGCTACAATCTTACGATAAATACATGGTTCATCTGGATTTTTGATAAAGTCATATTCTTTGACCGTTTCATCAAAACAGATGTTCTAACTCCGCGATACCTGCTTTAGTCTATAAATGGTCTTAAGTAACTTGCATACTTTCCCACTGCTCCCACTCTGATTGAAACCTTCTGGCTGATCCATATAGACGCACTCGTCCAAATTTTCATTTAGAAAAGTCGTCTTTACGTCCATCTGCCAGATCTCATAATCATGGAAGGCAACAATGGCAAGAAGGATTCGAATGGATTTGAGCATAGCCACTGAAGAAAAAGTTTCGTCATAGTCCAAACCAGGCTTTTGACGAAAGCCTTTTGCAACAAGTCTAGCCTTATAGGTTTCCACCTGTCCATCTACACCAATCTTCTTTCTGAAGATCCACTTGCATCCTATGGATTTTACCCTATCTGGAGCAAAGTCCGAAGTCCATACTTTGTTGGTGTAGATAGACTCCATCTCGGTCCGCATTGCATCCAGCCATCTTACCGAGTCGCCGCTCTGAATGGCTTGCTGGAAGCTAGTAGGTTCATCATTATCAATGACTCAATCCTCTCTATCCCCGTCTATGAGAAAATCGTAGTATCTCTCAGGCGGATGAGATGGCCTACTACTCCTGCGGAGGGGTGCGAGAATGTCCCGTTCTTCTGGAACTTCTGGTTCTACCAAGCTTTCAGTAGTAGCTTGTGGTTCTGGAATTTCTTCTAGTTCTATTGCGCTCCCACTTGTTTCCATTTCTAAAAACTGCTGTTCTAGAAAATGGGCATTACAAGAAACAAAAAACCTTTTGTTCCTTTGCGTAATAGAAAAAATACTCCTTGGAGTTCTTTGGATATCCCACAAACTTACACTGTACTGAGCGTGTCTCGAGTTTGTCTGCATGCTTCTTTTTAACTAACGCTGGACATCCCCATATCTTGAGATACTAAAGATAGGGTTTCTTCCCACTCCACATCTGATATGGTGTGGTAGGCACAGTCTTGGTAGGAACTCTGTTCAAAAGATATGTAGCTGATTCTAGTGCATAACCCCAGAAAGATCGCGGTAATTCAGCATTACTCATTATGGAACGTACCATAAGAAAGCCTGATTTATATCTGGAGACATTCTTTTTAGTGTGTTTTGGACATTGAAAATCTGCAATTGGTTTAACACGTATATATCGTTATCTAGTGTACCGGACCCAATCAAACCATGATTAAGGTGGATGTTAACAACATCGCTTACAAACGTGTAATCATAACCTTCTTTTGATAACAACGATACTGATATGATATTACACGTTAAACTAGGTACACAAAAACAGTTGCGCAAAACCAAAATATTTCCACTCGTCAATCCAAGGTGATAATCCTCTATGGACATAGCATCCACGCTCGCTCCGTTAGCAACTTGGAGGGTCATATTACCAACCTTCAATACTCTACGGCTTCTCAGTGCGTGCAATGAATTGCATATATGAGATCCTGATCCGGTATCTAATACCCAGGAAGTAGAGTTGATTGATAGACAATTTTCAATTACAAACACACCTGAAGCTGAAGCCACAACTTGCCTCGGGTCCTGGTTCTTGGCATTCCAAGCTTTGCAATCCTTCTTCCAATGGCCCTTTTTACGACAGTGGAAGCATTCGTCCTATGCTACTACCGGTACCGCAACCTTTGCCTTTCCCTTGAGTCCCACCTTACCAACACCACCTCTCGGTTTGGTAGCGGCCTTCTTCTTCTTTCCTTTGGCCCTTGCCTTGGACCTGGAAGAGGAAGCACCACGAACAAACATAGCGGGTGTTTCCCTTGCTTTCTGCAAGGTGCCCTCTGCACTCCTCAACATGTTAAGGAGTTCTGGAAGTTCAACTTCGTTACCTTGAATATTGAAATTCAAGATAAACTGGGCGTAGGTGGAAGGAAGAGACTGGAGAACCAAATCTGTATACAGCTCATTCTCTAATGTTGTCTAGAGGTCCGCTAGCTCCTTAATTTAGCTAATCATCTTTAGGACATGTTCCCCTACAGATGATCCGACGGCCAGCCTCGACCGAAACAAGTTCTTCGAGGTCTCGTATCTAGCTATACGAGATTGCTCTCCATACAGTTCCTTGGAGTGGAGAAATATGGATTCAAGATCCATATTCTCGTGCCTCCTCTGATGTTCATTATCCACAGAGGCAAGCACGATGCATTTGGCCTTCGCACAGTCTATCTCCCAGGTCTTGCGGATTTCCTTATCCGTAACACTGGATTCTGGACCTGAGACGGCAGGGGCTTTAGTAGTAAGGACATACTCTAATTTGTCATAGGTGATTGCCATCTTGACTTTCCTGAACCAATCTTTATAGTTTGGCCCTGTCAAAATATTTCTATCTAATAATAACTTAAGGCCCGTCATGTTCTTGGTCGCTGCAATTAGGAAAGAGAGAAGAAAACACTTTAGCATGATTCTCTTGCAAGTTTAGAGTGGTTTTTAGTTTATCTAAACAGGATGGCTCCCACTGTTTCTCGAATCCTTCCTCAAACCATAAAAGAAGAACTAGTCAGGACTATTCACATCGTACAATACTTTCTTAACCGTTCAGCTAGGCCAGTGTCTGTACTTCGAGGGAGGTTTTATGACGCTTTCGCGAAGTTCCTTAATTAAATAACCACTTTTCCTGGGGGCATAGCCCCGCTGACACATTTCTCGACACTTACTTGGTTTATAGCACTGATCGTTAAGTGAAAGAATCTCCCGATGAGTAGCATATACTCACAGTAGGACCGGGATCCAAATATCATCGTGTGATAAAGCTGAAGGAATCCTACCAAAATTATCACACTCCAAATGGTATGCAACACTAGAAAGTTTCAGTTTCTTTAGAAACTTTCGAAATTGATTTTTGCCCCATGCTCTTATGACCTTGACGTTGGCCAAAATATCATAAGTCACATGTCAAGTTCTTCCCATCATTATCTTGTTAATTTGAACCCACCCGTACATACCCCTGACGTTGGCCAAATGGCAATACGACTGTCCCAAACCAGCTCATCTATCTATGCAACAGATGAATAACAAGCAGCTACCAAACACTATGCCTTAGTGTTGGTCAAAATACATAGCTTGAATACTACTGAATACCCTAATGAAATGACGGAGGGCTACGAATGGTTTTGGTGAAACCGTGAACGTATTGAACATGATATAATCGAAGGAACCTGATAGCTTTTAAAAGGAGTGGTTTAAGCTCCGCAATTAAAAATCTGTTGTTTTAAAATAACCGAGTGGTTTCTTTTAAATTGTTCTAACGATTCAACTTTGGTTTATTTTCTTTGCATTAATATAATGCGTCCCATCAATTAACCTATCGTTGCAGAAAACATCGAAAATACAACGTCCGCTTATGCCATCCGCATTCGCCACTGGGCCCCGTCATTCACCCGTTAGGTTACTTAACTAACGACTGAGCGGGGGCTGGGCTAGCGCGGATGCAAAACATATGCAACGCCTACTAGATATCATATATAGATATTGTACATTCGTCTGATGCAATAATAGGCATTCCAGATTACAGATGAACATATTGGATATTCTAGGAATCCACATTTCCTTTGAGCCTGCAATGAAAGACGGATTACATAGTCGTGATGAATAGCCAACCCCACCCTAGACCCTTACGGGTACGGCAAAATACCCGTCAAGTACCCGAAGTGAAGCGGTCTCCCTCAACGACGTGAGTAGGCCACTAAGCACTTCGAAGTACCCTGTAGTTTATGCACCCCACCTTGGGTCTATCCTTGGAGCAGAAAACAATAAATGAAATAATACAATGGTGGTTACAATCTCAACCCGGATGTGCCCCGCAAAAGAATATTACAACAATTTATAATTTATAAATGAATGAAAGAAACACTCGTCTCACATCCCCAGCTATCCATTCACGACAATCCAACAAGTTAATATTCATAAACATAAAGTAACCATTACAGAAATGTGCAACCCCCTGCTAACCGACATATAGGAATTAGGGGAGTTTTACGAACACATAAATCACAACACAGATATAATCCAGTTAGCCAAAGTTCTTAGAATTTCGATCAATCACAACATTTGAATCTACTCCAAAAACATCTCTGTGCACAAAATCTTGAGAAGAAACAAAAATTCCCAGAAATCCCAACATCAACATAGAAGAATAACTAAGCAAATTTGGGTTGACTCGGTGTCAACTCGGCCACGGATCTGCGGCGGATCGCTTGGATAGGCCGCGGTTCTGCGGCGGTTTGGCCGAGTCACAATCCCAAATTTCTTCACAATTCTTAAAAAACCCTGCTTGTATTTTTAAGGTCCCTTAAAAAATTTTTAGACCTCAATTTAAAAACGGCAGAAACTTGGAGAAAATATTGTATTTTCGGGATTAAATCGCGATCAAATTTCTAAAGACTTTGCTAACATGTTAGTTATGTTTATCTAGGCCCTGATACCACTGTAAGTCAACGTTATACACCCCACAAGATGTGGGGAGGCAGAATAGGTAAAATAATCATTTTGTTCAAAGTAATATCGACTATCAAACGGATCTTTCCTAAACCTTAACTAACAAGCTATCTAGAAGTAGTTAACTACTATGATAGATGATTATACCTCAAGATATTAGTCCTTCTTGTTCTTGTTATTCACCTCCTCGTCGGCCTCCTCGATGTAATAAAAGATCCACCCGAGAGTTCCTTCTTCAAGCTTTAAGCTCTAATTTGAGGTAACTAAGTGGCTAGGATTGCTAATCCAAGTGACCTAAAGGATATAGAGATTGATTAAGGATCTATTAGTCTTGCTAACCCTATGGTTCTTAACTCATGAGAGGATTAGGGTTAGGATGATGAAGATGAGAGCTTGAGGAGAGAGAATGTATTTGTGAGAATGAATTGAACTTGTGTCATTTTAATAATATCATGAAGCATGAAAATATCTAAGCAATAATATATTAAATCATCAACCATGCTTCATTAATTACCATGAGATGAATCACCTCATGACTCATGGTGCAATTAATGAAAATAACACATCATCTCTCCAACTCATTAAGTTTAATTCACAAATGAATTAAAACTAAATGAGTCACCTTACTTCTAGAAGCTTCCCTACTAATTACGAAAATGCCTCTCCCATCCGTATTCATGAAAAACAAGGATATACTGAGACTGCATAAATCCAATAATCCAATACTAGAATCTGGCTTAAACCAAACCCTGCTAGTATAATCTGTCCGAACATCATACGTGCACAAGTACACGTAAATGTCCAAACCCTGTCGTAAAACCATACGACCTCTATATCGTTTCGTCTGAAGCAGGGAAACCCTCTGTGTGGGACTCTAAAGACTCGACACTATACTGGCAGTGGGCTTAACCACAGGCCGCAAGCGGTACTAGCTGCACGTAACGGTCTCCAGGTAGATGTCGATAAGATGGTCGATGAGGAAACCTATCCGAACTCCTACTGAGCCTGATGTGACAATCTCCGTACAGTCTGGTCTGTTCTTCTAATACTATCGCATATCGGGCCTAGGGGGCGGCAAGCGTCAGTCCCCTAAAAGCTGTATAAGTTGTGTCGGAGTGAAGCCCATTACACCTTGAGAAACTACTGGAACACCTATCAGTAAATCTCGCTTGCCCTGGCCAGGGACCTTGCGTAATGGATCTCCAAACACAGCGCGATATCAACTCCCAATACCGGGTGAGATGAATCCTATCTAACCGCCACTGCCTCCAAGTGCTTCGGGACTGCACCCAACTGCTACCTGTTTGCATGACTCCATTAAGCCATGGTAGGGTAGTAATATAAGAACAATGGGAACACACTCGAGGCGAAGCAGCAGTGTCAAGTCAACGGACTATACTGTACTCATGGCACCTGGGAACTGTTAACTGACGACGGGTATAATACCAACCAACAGTTCCTTGCGAGTCCTGTTCGGTGTAACCGTAAGCCAACGAGCACCTGCATACTATCTTTAGTACAATATACAAATGGCTGTGGGTCAGACCATTTCCCCTGCTGGGACGAGAAGCGTATACACTAGTTTACTCCGGAGTATCGATGCCTTGTCTCGATAATCCTTTGACTCGGGACCTGAAAAAGAATGTGCTTGTAGACTACCCAGCCCCCCACTAGTATGACTGCCATCACAACGCTGGTGGTCAAGCAAGATCCTAAGGGCTCTATCAATATGTATTCGCGATATGCTAAAAGAAACATATACACATGTTCCCGCCAAAAATTTCTGCGCAAAAGAGCCCATGGTATCAAATGGCAGCGATACGCTTAAGGAAATGCGAACCAGTATCTTCCGGCCTGTATTTTGATAAACTCACGAAGGAGGAACAGCTAAATTCTGATGATATTGGAAGCATCTTGAAAAACCCTTCGATTTGATATATTATGGGCTTCATAATTCATCCGGGATCAAAAGTTATGAGCAAATATGCTGTGCACTGTTCCCTGATTAAAAATCAGGAATTACCTCAATGAGGTGTCACGTGCTCATACGTGACCAATGGTCACGTGTTGACACGTGATAATTAAAACAGAAATAAAAAACAAACGGCGGAAGAAGGACCCAATTGGGGGTCACATGCTCACACGTGACCAATGGTCACGTGTTGATACGTGATAGTGAAAACAGAAATAAAAAACAAATGGCTAAAGGAAATACCTCAATGGGGTATCACGTGCTCACACGTGACCAATGGTCACGTGTTGACACGTGATGGTTGAAACTGAAGCGTAAATGAGCGGCTGTTAAAGGAACCAATTTGGGGGTCACGTGCTCACACGTGACCAAGGCTCACGTACTCACACGTGACCAAGGGTCACGTGCCAGCACGTGACAGGCTTTGAAAGCCTTACAGTTTAATAGAATTAAAATTCTAAATTTCTCTGAAATCTTTCGAAATAGAATTAAAATTATAAATTTCTCTAAATCTTTCCAAATGGAAAAGGATTATGGGGACCGTTGGATTAAAAATCCAATGGTGATTAAAGATCACCAATTTATGGAAAGATTTGATACAAGGAAAGATTTCCCTGAAAATCTCACCAGAAATAACAAACAGAATATCTTTAGGTTTAAAATCCAACGGTGAATAAAAATTCACTGAATGATCTAAAAGATAATATTAATCATGAAATCAATTAAAATCTTTCAATGAAAGATTCATTGAACAAATTGATTCTTTTCCTTCTCCTATAATTAGGAGCCAAGAAAAGAAGAGAAGGGACTTTTTTTGGGAGAGAAGAACAGAGAGAGGAGAATTTAATTCTCAACAAAGAAAACCCTAGGTGAGAAAAGGGAAAAAATCAACTTCGAAAGGAGAATTCAATTCTCAAAATTTAAGAGTTTAACTCTTCTGCAAATAAAGAACTTAGTTCTTCTTCTGGTTGAAGATCTGTACAGAGCACATCTCCCCATAGGATGAGAATTTAATTCTCATCGGGTCGAGATCCTGCCATGTAGATCTAAGACTTAGAAGGGGAATTGAGTTTTGAGAATTTAATTCTTCCAAAACAAAACTAGGGTTCAACCTTATATGAGAATTTAATTCTCCTGAAAATATAGGAATTTAATTCCTTTAAGATGGACAGAAATTGGGGTTTAATCCTACTTAAGAATTTAATTCTTGCACAATAGGAATTTAATTCCTCCAAAATCATGATTAGGGTTTAACCCTACAGAGAATTTAATTCTTAAAATAAAGAGACTTGAAAGATCTCTATGCACATAAAGAACATTGGTCACGTGATGACACGTGACCCCTATCCCCAGTGATCAGAAAAGAAGGAATAAAACTAGGTCACGTGTCCCCACATGACCCCTAAAAAGATCCCTAAAAATAAAAAGGAAACAGCTTTGAGGCAATGCCTCACGTGCTCCCACGAGACTCCCAAAACGCAGAAAGAAAAAGCAAAGGAAATGAAGGCTTTGGGCGCTCTCACGTGCTCCCACGTGACCCCTTGGCAAACACTTTAACAGTCAGCGCATAAATCCCCATCACGTGTCAACACGTGATGCTCAAAATAAAAATAATAAAAAAGTGTTTAACACTTAATTGCAGAACGAAGAAAAGGGATCTGGTCCCACCTTTGGACGCTCTCACGTGTCCACACGTGACCCCTCTTTCTTTAGTGTTTAACACTAATTCGGGGATTATATTTTCAGTGTTTAACACTGATTATTTCTAGTATTCAACACTAAATTGAAGATTATATTTCCAGTGTTTAACACTGATTGTCTTTTAGTGTTTAACACTAATTTGAGAGTTCTATCTCCAGTGTTTAACACCATTGTTCTTTAGTGTTTAACACTACTTTTAGCCAAATTGGCTAGTTCTCCAGAGGCAAAAGTCCCTCTTCCAAATGAATCTCAAAATTGAGGAAATCAAAGACAAAATGTTGTCAGAGCCCCCAAACCTCTGTTTAGCACTGCTGAATGATGAGGGGCTAAACCCAGACAAATGTCTAATGGTCCAAAGGGCCAATATTTCAAACATAATTGGACTTAGCCCAAACTGGCCATAAGTCCTCAAATCATCTTGAACTGAGCACATCTTCTCTTTCAATCAACTTTGGTTCAAGGGTACATCTCTGAACTCCTTTGATATTTGTCGTTGTAATCCTTCAACGTCGTCAGAGAGGTGATGGGTCCCGACGGCCATACATTTTATGGACCATTATGTCCTTAAACTGGTATTGGACCACCATGTCCCTAAACTGGCAATGGACCACCATGTCCTTAAACTAGTATTGGACCACTATGTCCCTAAACTGGAACAATAGAGCCCAAATACTCTTTTGTCGGATCTAAACGATCCCGTTTAAGTTGATCTTAGCCTCAAAAATGGCTAACGTATCCTTAAACTTTCAAATAGACTTTAGTCCCAAATCGGACTATAAATCTTCCAACTAACTTTGGTTCGAGGGTACATCTCTGAACTCCTCTGATATTTGTCGTTGTAATCCTTCAACGTCGTCAGAGAGGTGACGGGTCTCGGCGGCCATACATTCAGTGGACCACTATGTCCCTAAACTGGAACAATGGAGCCTCCAAATGCTCTTTTGTCGGATCTAAACGATCCCGTTAAGTTGATCTTAGTCTCAAATTAGACTAACATATCCTTAACAAATGTTTAAGTTGATCTTAGCCTCAAATATGGCTAACGTATCCTTAAACCAGAACCTCAAACTCAAATCTAAGATAATACGGATTTGGACTAGTCCACGCCCTACGGACGACGAC
Source organism: Agapanthus africanus (assembly GCA_030015575.1). Taxonomy (NCBI): domain Eukaryota; kingdom Viridiplantae; phylum Streptophyta; class Magnoliopsida; order Asparagales; family Amaryllidaceae; genus Agapanthus; species Agapanthus africanus. Next base: position 543,351,989 of record JASDDO010000019.1, read on the forward strand.
ATAACTCAGTCTACGTATACAATCTACGGGCAACCAAACATAAAACAAACACACACGACATGAAGTGACCATCTGGAGAAGGAGAAAGTTTTTACCGCAATGCGGTAGCGTAATTAACTGCAGGGGCTTGCGCTTGCAAGGAAGAGCGTCCCCACAATCAAAAACCCCTCAAGTGATGAGGAATCTGACGAAGTCTGCTACATCGGTCGCATCTGTTTAAACCTTCGATACACGGTGCCATAAATCAACTTGGCATCTTCGGAGAGGTGGACGGATATCACCAATTAGCATCTGCCCCGAATCTCAGGCAAGACGTCCACGTTGTGCCGTCATTCAAATAGGAACAACACATATTAAGACAGATACAAACCAAGTAGCATACTACTATATTGAGCAAGACTGTTATAAACCTGTGTATATATCCCAAGCTTCCAAAATGTAATATACAAGCCAGTACGATACAATAATGGCCTCTAGGGCATATAACACTAACAATCTCCTACTTGCACTAAGGCCATGTACTGGCGTATCGCAGACCTATCATCTCGAATAGCCTCTCGAACTGCATCTGAGGTAAGGCCTTTGTGAATGGATCTACAGTGTTCTCCTCTATAGCAACTCTCCGGACCTCAATCTCCTGGCGATCTATGATCTCCCTGATCAGATGATACCGCCTCAAGATGTGTCTGGACTTTTGATGGGACCTGGGTTCCTTTGCTAAAGCTAGAGCCCCGTTGTTGTCACAATACAGAGGTATTGGATCAACAATGGATAGAACCACCTGAAGTTCTGTTACGAACTTCTTTACCTAGACTGCTTCTTTTGCGGCATCAGAAGCTGCGATATACTCCGCTTCCATCGTCGAGTCAGCAACGGTGTCCTGCTTGGAACTCTTCCAGCACACCACCCCTCCATTGAGAGTAAATACATAACCTGACATGGACTTAGAGTCATCCTTGTCACTCTGGAAGCTGGAGTCAGCAAAAGCCTCGATCTGGAGGCCTTTTCCGCCGTAAACCAAGAACATATCCTTAGTCCTTCTCAGGTACTTGAGAATATTCTTTACTGCTATCCAGTGCTTCTCCCCTGGGTCTGACTGATACCGGCTTACCACGCTAAGTGCGTAAGCTACATTTGGTCTGGTACATAACATCGCATACATTATAGAGCCTACCGCAGAAGCGTAGGATATTATCGGCATGCGATCCTTTTCCAAATTAGTCTTGGGAGACATCTCTTTGGAGAGGGTGATTCCGTGACAAGACGGTAAATTACCGCGCTTTGAATCTTCCATACTGAATCTTTTCAGTATAGTGTTGATATACCTGGACTGCGAAAGTCCTAACATCCTCTTAGATCTATCACGATAGATCTGGATCCCTAGAATGTAAGAGGCATCACCCAGGTCTTTCATGGAGAACCTGTGTGACAAGAATCTTTTGACAGATTGTAGCATAGGAATATCATTTTCTATCAAGAGAATGCCATCCACGTATAAGACGAGGAATACGACAGTTCGTGCTACAATCTTACTATAAATATATGGCTCATCTGGATTTTTGATAAAGTCATAATCTTTGACTGTTTCATCAAAACAGATGTTCCAACTCCGCGATGCCTGCTTTAGTCTATAAATAGTCTTAAGCAACTTGCATACTTTCCCGCTGCTCCCACTCTGATTGAAACTTTCTGGCTGATCCATATAGACGCACTCGTCCAAATTTTCATTTAGAAAAGCCGTCTTTACGTCCATCTGCTAGATCTCATAATCATGGAAGGCTGCAATGGCAAGAAGGATCCGAATGGATTTGAGCATAGCCACTGGAGAAAAAGTTTTGTTGTAGTCCAAACCAGGCCTTTGACGAAAACCTTTTGCAATAAGTCTAGCCTTATAGGTTTCCACCTGTCTATCCACACCAATCTTCTTTCTGACGATCCACTTGCATCCTATGGATTTTACCCTATCTGGAGCAAAGTCCATAGTCCATACTTTGTTGGTGTACATGGACTCCATCTCGGTCCGCATTGCGTCCAGCCATCTTACCGAGTCGCCGCTCTGAATGGCTTGCTGTAAGCTAGTAGGTTCATCATTATCAATGACGCAATCCTCTCTATCCCCGTCTATGAGAAAATCCTAGTCTCTCTCAGGAGGATGAGATGGCCTACTACTCCTGTGGAGGGGTGCGGGAATGTCCTGTTCTTCTGGAATTTCTGGTTCTACCAAGCTTTTAGTAGTAGCTTGTGGTTCTGGAATTTCTTCCAGTTCTATTGCGCTCCCACTTGTTTCCTTTTCTAAAAACTGTTGTTCTAGAAAATGGGCATTATGAGAAACAAAACCTTTTGTTCCTTTGCGTAATAGAAAAAATACCCCTTGGAGTTCTTTAGATATCCCACAAACTTACACTGTACTGAGCGTGCCTCGAGTTTGTCCGCATGCTGCTTTTTAACAAAAGCTGGACATCCCCATATCTTGAGATACTGAAGATAGGGTTTCTTCCCACTCCACAACTGATATGGTGTGGTAGGCACAGTCTTGGTAGGAACTCTGTTCAAAAGATATGCAGCAGATTCTAGTGCATAACCCCAGAAAGATCGCGGTAATTCATCATTACTCATCATGGAATGTACCATATCCAATAGGGTTCGATTCCGTCTCTCCGATACACCGTTGTATTGTGGAGTGTATGGAGGAGTAAGCCGAGAGAGAATTCCTTTCTCTTTTAGGTAACCCAGGAACTCGGCACTTAAGTATTCACCACCTCGATCAGATATCAGTGTCTTAATACTTTTGCCGATTTGGTTTTCTACTTCATTCTTATATTCTCGGAATTTCTTAAAGGCTTCGGATTTATGTTTCATCAAGAAAATGAATCCATACATAGATAAATCATCCGTAAAAGTAATGAAATATGAAAAACCGCTTCTTGCATGTGTAGACATTGGACCACATACATCGCTGTGTATGAGTCATAAGAGCTCGCTCGCTCTTATTCCATGTCCAGTGAATGAAGTCTTTGTCATATTTCCTTTGAGACATGATTGACAAGTGGCATAAGATTGATATTCGAACGGATCCAAGTATCCTTCTTTATGTAACTTAGTTAACCTTGTCTCATTGATGTGACCTTGTTTACAATACCATAAGAACGCCTGATTTATATCTGGAGACTTTCTTTTTAGTGTGTTCTGGACATTGAAAATCTGCAATTGGTTTAACACGTATATACCGTTATCTAGTATACCGGACCCAATCAAGCCATGATTAAGGTGGATGTTAACAATATCGCTTGCAAACGTGAAATCATAACCTTCTTTTGATAAAAACGATACTGATATGATATTACACGTTAAACTAAGTACACAAAAACAGTTGCGCAAAACCAAAATATGACCACTCATCAATCCAAGGTGATAATCCTCTATGGACACAGCATCCACGCTCGCTCCGTTAGCAACTTGGAGGGTCATATCACCAACCTTCAATACTCTACGGCTTCTCAGCGCGTGCAATGAATTGCATATATGAGATCCTGATCCGGTATCCAATACCCAGAAAGTAGAGTTGATTGACAGACAATTTTCAATTACAAACACACCTGAAGCCTAAGCCACAACTTGCCTCGGGTCCTGGTTCTTGGCATTTCAAGCTTTGCAATCCTTCTTCCAAAGGCCCTTTTTACGACAGTGGAAGCATTCGTCCTATGCTACTACCGGTACCGCAACCTTTGCCTTTCCCTTGACTCCCACCTTACCAACACCACCTCTCGGTTTGGTAGCAGCCTTCTTCTTCCTTCCTTTGGCCCTTGCCTTAGACCTGGAAGAGGAAGCACCACGAACAAACATAGCGGGTGTTTCCCTTGCTTTCTGCAAGGTGCCCTCTGCACTCCTCAACATGTTAAGGAGTTCTGGAAGTTCAACTTCTTTACCTTGAATATTGAAATTCAAGATAAACTGGGCGTAGGTAGAAGGAAGGGACTGGAGAACCAAGTCTGTATACAGCTCATTCTCTAATGTTGTCCCGAGGTCCACGAGCTCCTCAATGTAGCTAATTATCTTTAGGACATGTTCCCCTACAGATGATCCGATGGCCAGCCTCGACCGAAACAAGTTCTTCGAGGTCTCGTATCTAGCTATACGAGATTGCTCTCCATACAGTTCCTTGGAGTGGAGAAATATGGATTCAAGATCCAAATTCTCATGCCTCCTCTGATGTTTATTATCCATAGAGGCAAGCACGATGCATTTGGCCTTCGCGCAGTCTATCTCCCAGGTCTTGCGGATTTCCTTATCCGTGACACTGGATTCTGGACCTGGGACGGCAAGGGCTTTATTAGTAAGGACATACTCCAATTTGTCATAGGTGATTGCCATCTTGACATTCCTGAACCAATCTTTATAGTTTGGCCCTGTCAAAATATTTCTATCTAATAATAACTTAAGGCCCATCATGTTCTTGGTCGCTGCAATTAGGAGGGAGAGAAGAAAACACTTTAGCATGATGCTCTTGCAAGTTTAGAGTGGTTTTTAGTTTATCTAAACAGGATGGCTCCTACTGTTTCTCGAATCCTTCCTCAAACCATAAAAGAAGAACTAGTCAGGACTATTCTCACCGTACAATACTTTCTTAACCGTTCAGCCAGGCCAGTGTCGGTACTTCGAGGGAGGTTTTACGACGCTATCGCGAAGTTCCTTAATTAAATAAGCTCTTTTCCCTGGGGGCATAGCCCCGCTGACACATTTCTCGACACCTACTTGGTTTATAGCACTGATCATTAAGTGAAAGAATCTCCCGATGAGTAGCACATACTCACAGTAGGATCGGGATCCAAATATCATCGTGTGATAAAGCTGAAGGAATCCTACCAAAATTATCACACTCCAAATGGTATGCAACTCTAGCAAGTTTCAGTTTCTTTAGAAACTTTCGATATTGATTTTTGCCCCATGCTCTTATGACCTTGACGTTAGCCAAAATATCATAAGTCACATGTTAAGTTCTACCGATCATTATCTTGTTAATTTGAACCCACCCGTACATACCCCTGACATTAGCCAAATGGCAGTACGACTGTCCCAAACCAACTCATCTATCTATGCAACAGATGAATACCCAGCAGCTACCAAACACTATGCCTTGGCATTGGTCAAAATACATGGCTTGAATACTACTGAATACCCAAATGAAATAACGGAGGGCTACGAATGGTTTTGGTGAAACCGTGAACGTAGTGAACTTGATTTAATCGAAGGAACCTGATAGCTTTTAAAAGGAGTGGTTTATGCTCCGCAATTAAAAAGCCGCTGTTTTAAAATAACCGAGTGGTTTCTTTTAAATTGTTCCAACGATTCAACTTTGGTTTATTTTCTTTGCATTAATATAATGCATCCCATCAATTAACCTATCATTGCAGAAAACAACGAAAATACAACGTCCGCTTATGCCATCCACATTCGCCACTGGGCCCCGTCATTCACCCGTTAGGTTACTTAACTAACGACAGAGCGGGGGCTGGGCTATGTTCATATCAGATTTTTGCATTTTCATACCGCCCAATTTTTATCACATTGCTTATCGGTAGATACTCTTGAGCCGTGTTTGCTAGTAAAATGCAGGATACAGGTTCTCGGTTCTAAAACGGTGAAATTCATGGAAAACACGACAAAATCCGGGTTCCTGCCAACCACTGAGAAAACACGGTCTCTGCTCTTCATCCGTATGTTGCCAGATACCAGTTTAAGAGACAAAATGTCAAATCAATGTCGTTTTCATGCACAAGGCTCAATGGCAGCACAAGATCCAAGAAATCTACGCGGAGCTCGAGGCAATCATGACAAAAACATCCACAAAAAGTCCACCTTTCCCTCAACAGAAATTCTGGAAAAATCGTGAAGACAATTTGAGAAAATACATATGCCAGAATAAAGTACACAGCAAACCAGGGAAGCACCAAAAATCCCATGCCCTAACTCCACCAGAGTGCGGCGGATCCGCGGCATAGGGAGGCTTAGGCCGCGGATCCGCGGCCACTCTGTGGAGTCAGAGCATGGGCTTTGGGGGGTATTTGGGTCTTTTCATATGTGTTCTGGTGGTTGCCCTAGATTTCCATTCTCCAGCCTATAAATAGCCCAGAACTTTGAGAAGGAAAGGGTCCATAATCTTGTATTTTTCTTTTCTAGGTTTAGTGTGTTTCTTCTTCCTCTTCTCATCTCTTCTCCATTAAAACTTGTAGTGAGCTTGTGAGTGAAGAATGATGAATAAAGAAGACTCTTTCATTATCATGCTTGTCTTATTATCTTGTTAATTGTTGTAATTTTAATTTTTTAACTAGTTATTATTTCTTGTTGTTTCTTTCTTCTCTCTTTTTCTTTATCCTTAACACAACCATGATGCTTACGCTTGATCCTTGCCAAGGTGAGGTCGCAAATAGCTAGTTGTTATCTTCTAATCTTTTTCTTTCTATCTTCCTCTTTTGTTTTGTTTTATTTTTCCGTATCATGATGTGTGAGTAGTTTCATACTTGTTAGGGTAGGATAAGGGAAGTTTGAGAGAAGGAAATCTCTCTCACTCTTTCCTTGCCCAACAGCTTAATTCGACTCCCGTTAATTGAACCACAATCCGCTCCTTACGGCACCCTATCCTACATGATAGCGGTGATTCCGTAGTGAGACCGGTTGTGGTTGAATTAACCGGAGGTTATGGCTAAGAGCCAAGAACGGACGGACAAGCACCAAAAGGAAGAACTTATGCGTTGGAAAGCCTAGCTTATACTCGCAAGTTCCTTCCTAGTCGTGCTAACCCCCGTTGTTGCCGATTACCGTAACACCGATATTAAGAGGGGCAACGAAAGATGTGGAGACTCCTAACTCAAACTAACCTAATCCTGACCCTAACAAGCTCTCTTTACATATCATTTTACCGCTTAACTAATCACAACAAAATCTGAAAAACTGGACTTAACTCGTTAAAGCACATAGAAAAAGATTCCCATCTCCCTACGGACGACCCGTACTCAACCGGCTAGCTACAAGCGAAACCGTCTTGATTGCGGTAATTAACTAAACTTGAACACGCAGAATGCCTAACAATCAAATGGCGCCGTTGCCGGGGAGACGGTAGTTTATTTTCTTGTGTAATTTCGGGTTAACTTGTGAATATAACCGAAAAACAAAACAAAAAAATATACTTTGTAAAAAAATCATCTTGTTATTTTTGATTAGCTTTTGTGCAAGTGTGCAGGAAAATACGAAGTTCAAGACCAGCGCCAAAGACGTCGGATAATACGGAGTTCAAGATCGGTGCCAAAGACGTGGGAAGATAGACCCACATTTCGCGGCTACACCGCGACGGATCAAAACGAAGCAAACGGTCTACTGTAAAAATCTGGAGCAGATACAGTAAGCAAGTCAAAATTCAGCACATCCAGACAAGCAGAGGACACCAAACAGAACACTCCCAAAAATTTCAGAAGCCCAATCCCACCATATAGCCGCGGAAACGCGGCATAAGGAAGCTTAGGCCGCGGATCCGCGGCCACTTGGTGGCTTCAGGGCCCCAAAATCTCTGGGTAAGTCTCTGTTCTCCTCCCCACTCCTCTGAACTCCACTGAATTGTGTTTTCTGCAGCCTTCTTTGCGGAAACTCTTCTCCCCTTCCAATAAACTGTTCTTGTGCAGGATTCTTTGCGCCGCGCTAAAAATAAAAATTGTTTGCAGTTGATTTGTTACTGCTTTGCATTTCTTTAATACGGACTTACGGGGCTTGAAACCAATCCAGATTGGGTGGGGATTTCATCACCCTTCCCAGGACCCCAAAAATCACAAAAGCATATGCATTGTCCATTGTAAATTAAAAAATACTAGACTTCAGCCCTAAGGACTTCGCGTTCATTAGGAGAAGATAAACCGTGTTTAGAACCTCGCTTAACGGTATATTGTTTACGGGGTGTCTAGGAAAGTGTTAACGGCGCAACCGCCAAAAGAGAAGGGTTATTTAATTAAGGAACTTCGCGAAAGCGTTGGACAACCTCCCCTTATCTCTGCACTTACCTGGCCTCGTGATCAGTATATTTTTAAGCCCGTTTCTCGACACTGTTTAACTTCGACAATCAAGTTCAGGAGTAGGTCTAGTAGACCTAGGTTACCCTAGATCTAGGTGTGATTGTGCATATCTTGTTTGTGATTACTTAAGCCGTATTTCCGTACATATTTCTGTAAATCTCTTTCTAAAAACAAAAAAAAAAAGAAAAAAATCAAAAACTTTTATAAAAACTTGCCCTTTGTCGCCAAATCCATTTTTCACCCACCACCCATCACCTTTCTCCATTGACGTTTTCTTACCCTCACCTTCTCCGCTTTGACTATACTAAACTCGTTTAGTGTATGTCCGCTTGGACTCGGGACACTAGCGCCCGTCTAGTCCGCGTTACGTTAGTCGCTACCGACTACGCGATCGACTCCGAAGTCGATACTCCGTCCACTCCTCTTTCACCCCTTCCTTTGCCGGCCAACTCCGACGTTGACCGGAATTCTGTTCATACATCTTCACCTTCACCTTCACCAACCTCTTCTTCCGCAATGTCAGGATTTAATCCGAACATCTCTTTGACCACCCCTGGATTGGCTCCACCTCCTACGGAGACCAATATCCCACCACCACCGCCTGTTGTAGCGCCACAGCGAATCGCGCTCTAGGATCGTTTCTATCCCACTCGTTCGGCACTTCCCACCTGCCTTTCTCTTCCTCCGGCCAATGGGGACAATTTTGAAATTAAGCCCCACTTCATTAACATGCTTCCACGTTTTCATGGGCTTGAATCTGAAGATGCCTATATCTTCATCAACAAATTTCAAAACGTCTGTGCCATGATGAAAACCACCCAGCTGTCGGACGATGCTATACGTCTACGGGTCATTCCGTTCACTTTATGCGATCTTGCTGAAAAATGGCTGTATAGCACCGCTTCCCACTCAATCACCAGCTGGGACGAGTTTGTTAAAGCGTTCCTAAAAAAATTCTATCCGAATCATAAGACCGCAAGGATTCGAAATGAAATCAACCAATTCTCCCAGCTTCCTTCTGAACCCTTCTGGAAGTGCTTTGACCGATACAAAGACCTTCTTGTTCAGTGTCCCCACCACGGTATAGAGAAATGGCAACTCTGCCAAACCTTATACGAGGGCTTGAACCCAGCAACGAAGCAGTTGTTGGAAACCATCTGTCAGGGCCACTTCCTATCCAAATCTGACGAGGAAGCGTGGCAATTCTTTGACGACCTTGCGGAGCAAACGCTACAATGGGAGAGCACCAGACCGACTTCTTCTTCTTCTACCTCCACTTCTACCGGTCAGTCTAGGGTAGGAATCCACCAACTTGATGTCTCTATTGCGATGAAAGCTGAAATGGCTGCAATAACAAGAAAGCTTGAAGCGATAGAGAGCAAATTTTCTGCTCCTGCCCCTGTTCTCCCCCTTCGTACCATCTGCGCTTGTTGTTCCGATCCTTCTCACTTGACCGAAGAGTGTCCTTACAATCCACCCTCGCAAGGACAGGATCAGGTCAATGCTGCATTCCAGCAAAGACCGAGGAATGATCCATACTCTTCCACCTACAATCCCGGTTGGAGGAACCACCCCAATTTCGTCTGGAATCAGAATCAGAATCAATTCTAAGGCAACAATTTCCAAAGGGCCCCTCCACCGCAACAACAAGCGCAACAACAAACTCAACATCAATATCAGCAGCCTTTCCAACCCCAACCTTTTCAGAATCAGACGAACAACTTTGCACCCAACAATTCTTTTCCACCAAACAACTTTGTTCCGTCAAACAACGATAAGGTTTCCTCGCTCGAGCGAAGTCTGGAGGCGTTCGTTAAACAATCAACTCAATCCACCGCCAACATCCAGTCTTCCATTCAATCCTAAGTGCAACACACTGCCGCACACGGGCAAAGCATCAAGACCATCGAGGCCCAGATTGCACAGCTGAACGCGGCCTTAAGCGAGCGAGAAAAGGGGAAGCTCCCGTCCCAACCACTCCCAAATCCCGGTCACCCACATAATGCACATGTTGCTCTTGAACAACAGAACCATAATGTGAGTGCCGTGACCACACTGAGATCGAGAAGGATGCTGCAAAACAACATTGGCAAACGGATCAACGATGACACCCCGGCCGCTTCTTCTTCTTCTTCTTCTTCTTCTTCTTCTTCTTCGTCTTCTGAGCCTATTCTCCGTTCTTCACAAGGCTCCCCTCCCTCTTCTTCTGCTCTGAATGGACCCATTTCTCACTCCACGAAGACACCTATTCTAGGATCCGTTCCAACTCCACAATCTCCTCCTCCAGCATTAGACTCAACCAATTTTCAAAATGTTCCATTTCCAAACAGGTTGAGGTCTAATAAACAAAATCCTCAAATGGAGAAGATTCTGGAGTTATTTAAGCAGGTTAACATTAACATTCCTCTTTTAGATGCTGTCGAACAAGTCCCGTCCTACACGAAAATCTTAAAGGACTTGTGCACGAAAAAGAGGAAGTCTCAGGTACCCAAGAAAGTTTTCTTGGCTAGTGCTGTGAGTGATGCCCTTACCCAATCTTTACCACAAAAATGGAAGGACCCTGGCTGTCCTACGATTTCAATTACTATTGGGGATAAGAACATCAATCGCGCACTATTAGATCTTGGTGCCAGTGTTAACCTGCTTCCGTATTCAGTATACGAGCAATTAGGCGTCGGAGAGCTGAAACCCACACACTGCACTCTCCAAATGGCCGACCGATCGATCACCCATCCTAGGGGTGAGCTAGAGGATGTGTTAATCAAAGTCGGGGACTTCATATTCCCCGTTGACTTCATTGTATTAGACACACAGCCTGTAGCTAACCCCCGGAATCAAATTCCGGTGATACTCGGTCGCCCATTTCTCGCAACCTCAAATGCTGTGATCAATTGTCGCAATGGTTCGATGAACCTCTCTTTTGGAAATATGACGATTGAACTCAACATTTTTAGGTTGGGGAATCAGCCCGCCGAACCTAATGCTCAAATACTGGATGTCTGCTCGATCCAGGAGATCACCCCAGAAGAGTGTGAATTCGAGGAGTTTCTGTTTGATCACGATAATCTTGACGCCACTAGTGCGTTTCTCTTCGAACCTGCTGCTGTTTCTGCGCCCGACAACGACTACGAGTGTTTCACGTTCTCGAACAATCTTAGCCGCGCACAACCCGAGTTTGAATCCTTCGACTTTCCGGATGAGTTACCTGAACCATCCAACTCGGTTGCCTACACTCGCTTTGAACCTTTGCTGGAGTCCTTTGAGTTCGAGACCTTTGCACCAATCTTGCCTTCCATCGTTTCACCTCCAACGCTCGAACTCAAGCCTTTGTCGTCTCACCTTAAGTACGCTTACTTAGGTGAGAACGAGACCCTCCCTGTCATCATCTCGACTTCTCTAGCTCCAGAGCAAGAGAAAGGCCTTCTCGCGGTCTTGCACAGCAACAGGCAAGCTTTTGGCTGGTCCATGGTAGACATCAAGGGGATTAGTCCCCTGATCGTTGAGCATCACATTCATCTGATGGATGATGCCAAACCAGCCCGGGATCCATAAAGACGGCTCAATCCAGTCATGAAAGAGGCTGTGAAGAAGGAGATCGTAAAATGTCTAGATAGTGGTATCATTTACCCTATCTCTGATAGCCAGTGGGTTAGCCCTATTCACGTTGTCTCCAAGAAGTCAGGCATCACGGTCATCACTAACGAGGCGAATGAGTTAATCCCTACTCGCACCCAAACTGGGTGGTGAGTATGCATTGATTACAGAAAACTCAACGCCGCAACGCGAAAAGACCACTTTCCGCTACCTTTCATTGACCAGATGCTTGAACGATTGGCCGGACACGAGTACTACTTCTTTCTTGATGGCTACTCCTGCTATAATCAAATCCCCATCGCCGAAAAAGACCAGGACAAGACCACATTCACTTGTCCTTTCGGCACGTTTGCATATCGACGCATGCCCTTTGGGTTATGCAATGCGCCCGCTACCTTCCAGCGGTGTATGATGGGAATTTTCTCAGACATGGTGGAAAAATTTCTGGAGATTTTCATGGATGACTTCTCCATCTTCGGCGATTCCTTCAACGAGTGTTTGCTGCATCTTGACGCTGTCCTTACCCGATGTAAGGACAAGAATCTCACTTTGAACTGGGAGAAATGCCACTTCATGGTGCGCGAAGGTATTGTCTTAGGACATATCATCTCGCAAAATGGCATAGAGGTTGACAAAGCAAAGATTGAGGTCATTTCCAATCTGCCTCCTCCCCGATGCGTCAGAGATATCCGAGCCTTCCTTGGCCATGCCGGTTTCTATAGACGGTTCATCAAGGACTTTAGCAAGATTGCTAGGCCCTTGACTCTTTTGCTGGCCAAGGACACGCCATTCGACTTCAACTCGAGCTGTGTGACTGCATTCGAGTCACTAAAACGCTCACTCACTTCTGCTCCCGTTCTTTCTTCACCTGACTGGACGCACCCATTTGAGATTATGTGCGATGCATCCGACTTTGCCATTGGTGCTGTCCTTGGACAACACATCAACAAGATGCCGCACGTAATCTATTACGCGAGCCGAACCCTGAACGACGCCCAACTCAATTATACAACAACTGAGAAGGAATTCTTGGCTGTTGTATTTGCTTTAGAAAAGTTCAGGCCCTACCTCATCGGCTCTCCAGTCATTGTCTACACTGACCATTCTGCTCTGCACCATCTTTTTGCGAAGAAAGATGCAAAATCTCGGTTAATATGTTGGATCCTCTTGCTTCAAGAGTTTGACCTTGTCATTAAGGACAAACGAGGATGTGAAAACGTAGTTGCCGACCATCTCTCACGACTTCCTTCTTCGCCTTCGCTTCCAATTCGAATCAATGACGTTTTCCCGGATGAACAGCTCTTGACAGTATCGTGCGAACCCTGGTTCGCAGATATTGTGAACTATTTGGCCACAGGATTACTACCGACTGAATGGTCAAGTTAGGACAGACTTCGCTTCTTATCCCAAGTAAAACACTTTTACTGGGACGAACCCTACTTGTTCAAGTACTGTCCCGGCCAGATTATTCGTCGGTGTGTCCCTGATGAGGAATTCAAGAGTGTGCCGTCGTTTTGCCACGATCAAGCGTGTGGCGGGCATTTTGGGCCCAGAAAGACAGCTGAGAAGATCTTGCAATGTGGTTTCTACTGGCCACAACTCTTCAAAGACGCTCATGACTACTGCAAGACTTGCTCCCGGTGCCAACACATGGGCCGGATATCCCGGAGGAACGAGATGCCGCTCCAACCGATCTTGGTTGTGGAGATTTTCGATGTTTGGGGGATAGATTTCATGGGGCCGTTTCCCAGCTCTTTCGGGAACTTGTACATCCTTCTAGCTGTTGATTACGTCTCTAAATGGGTCGAGGCTGTGCCCAGCCGGACTAACGACAACAAGGTTGTTGTTAGGTTCCTTAAAGAAAACATTTTCTCCCGGTTTGGGCACCCCCGAGCGATCATTAGCGACAATGGAAGTCATTTCTGCAACAAAACCTTCGAGGCCTTAATGCGAAAATACTCCATTAATCATAAGCTCTCTACGCCCTACCACCCCCAAACCTGCGGGCAGGCCGAAGTTTCAAATCGGCAAATCAAGCAGATACTGGAGAAGACGGTTTCAAAGAACCGTAAGGATTGGTCGTTGAAACTCACTGATGCCCTTTGGGCATTTCGAACCGCTTATAAGACCGACCTTGGCATGTCTCCCTATCGGCTTGTGTACGGAAAAGCCTGCCACCTACCTGTCGAAATAGAGCATCGCGCATTTTGGGCGATAAAGGAGCTGAATCTGTCTCTCGAGGATGCGGGCAGCCATCGGAAGCTGCAGTTGAACGAACTGAGCGAGCTTAGGGATGGGGCTTACGATAACGCGGTTGTCGTTAAGAACCGAACGAAGGTGTTTCACGATAAACACCTTTTGCACAAAACCTTCGTACCTGGTCAGCAGGTACTGCTTTACGACACCTGACTTCACTTCCATCCAGGAAAGCTCAGATCTCGCTGGAAAGGGCCGTATTTTGTGCGGAATGTGTATCCGCAGGGCGCTGTGGATTTGGAAAATCCAAAGGATGGTTCACTTTTCAAAGTAAACGGACACCGATGCAAACCGTACCTTAGCGCCAAACCAACAGAGGAGCTCCTGTTCTTACAGGAGCCGGTTTACCCTGCCTAATCTTCCTCTGCCTACCTCCAAACTTCGGTTATCCAGCCAAGAACAGTGGACACTGTTCCAAATAAGTTTGGGGGTCTGTATAAACCATTTTGTATATACTTGTGTATATTCTTTTTCTTTTCTTTAAAAACAAAAACAAAAAAAAATTGTGTATCGCTAACCGACAATTTTGCCCCTTCAAATGATCTCTTCATGCACTGACAGTGAGGACACTGTCCAGTTTAAGTTTGGGGGTACGCTCGGTACGCATTTCTTACCTTCGCATTCATATGTATATTTTGCATCTGCATATTAAAATCCATAAAATCCATAAAAATCTGAAAATTTTCTAAAAACATAAAAACTTTTCTGTCAAGTTAGCTTGTGGAAGAACTCTGATTCAACATTTCGACGGTTTTTGTTGGAAAAAATAGGAATAACTAAATCTTATGTTTAGATTTTGAAAACCTGAAAGATAACTCTCCTTTGAAGTTAACTATAGCTGATATACGTCTTTACATCACACTACACGTGTCTTGAGTTTTTGGGAATTAGATGGCAAGTCTATTATGTTTAAAAACTTTTAAACAGATAAATGATTTTCTGAGGATCAAATAGGTTTGTTCTGAAATAAGTAATGTCAAGAATAGTTTATGAAGTAAAGCAAATATGAAGGAATGTTATTGATGCCGTAATTGGAACTAAGTCTGAAAAATAACCCATCCGAAACTTGATTGGAATGATTACACACCAAAACCCACTAAACACGTCTTTTATCCAAAAAAATAATTGAACTGCCGGTTATATCTCCGTTCGTATTAAATCATCTGATTTTCATGCCAAACTGTCTTTTGTTTTTGGACCTAGGTAACTTGAGTAATTAAGTCCGCTGGGGTGTTTCTACACCTAATGCCCTAAAACCAACTGGTTTGGGTGCATTGGCCCAAAGCTCGCTAAGAAGCCTAGAAAGTCCAGATTAAAACAAAGTCAAGCAAGTGTTCTCTCCGAGTTAAAAATTCCTAACGGTTCTTTGTGTGAGAATAATCTTGATAAAAGACAGACTTTTATAAAAAAAATTTTAGCGAAGATATGAAGGTTTTACTCTATGATAAAGACTATTGCACGTTCACAGAGGTGTGTATGAAATGAAAACAAGAAAAAGGTGGAGTGAAGAATAAGACCTAGTTTCTTGTTAGGGAAGATAGAAATTCTGAAGTTGAAACTTTACTGGAAAACGAAACTTGAAAAATGCTTAACTCTTTATAAAACTTATGTGATCCTTTTAAAATTGTTATCTAGGCTTTAGTGTGCGACATGATGACTTTAATCGATCCTTCTGGAACTTAGCGACACTATTTGCACTGCACGTAAAGACATATAAAATCTGTAGTTAAATAAGAAGTGAGGTGTGAAAAATAAAGGTTCGATGATCTAGACTTAGGATTATAGAATTGTTATTTTCTAAAACACAACTTTAGGGTTTGAATCTTAGTTATTTTACAAAACCAACTTGACCGGATTTTGTGGGTAGTATCCGCTGAAAACCCTCAGGAGACAACACTCCTCCTACTAGGGACACCTAGAGGTTTAACGGCTTGTTGCACATGCTCAGTGCAATCGCGTTCCCTGCGAAAGTGAGGTTAGGAAATTTTTTGTGAATAAATTGGCTTTGCTCGGGACGAGCAAATGATAAGTTTGGGGGTATTTGTTCATATCAGATTTTTGCATTTTCATACCGCCCAATTTTTATCACATTGCTTATCGGTAGATACTCTTAAGCCGTGTTTGCTAGTAAAATGCAGGATACAGGTTCTCGGTTCTAAAACGGCGAAATTCATGGAAAACACGACAAAATCCGGGTTCCTGCCAACCACTGAGAAAACACGGTCTCCGCTCTTCATCCGTATGTTGCCAGATACCAGTTTAAGAGACAAAATGTCAAATCAATGTCGTTTTCATGCACAAGGCTCAATGGCAGCACAAGATCCAAGAAATCTACGCGGAGCTCGAGGCAATCATGACAAAAACATCCACAAAAAGTCCACCTTTCCCTCAACAGAAATTCTGGAAAAATCGTGAATACAATTTGAGAAAATACATATGCCAGAATAAAGTACACAGCAAACCAGGGAAGCACCAAAAATCCCATGCCCTAACTCCACCAGAGTGCGGCGGATCCGCGACATAGGGAGGCTTAGGCCGCGGATCCGCGGCCACTCTGTGGAGTCAGAGCATGGGCTTTGGGGGGTATTTGGGTCTTTTCATATGTGTTCTGGTGGTTGCCCTAGATTTCCATTCTCCAGCCTATAAATAGTCCAGAACTTTAAGAAGGAAAGGGTCCATAATCTTGTATTTTTCTTTTCTAGGTTTAGTGTGTTTCTTCTTCCTCTTCTCATCTCTTCTCCATTAAAACTTGTAGTGAGCTTGTGAGTGAAGAATGATGAATAAAGAAGACTCTTTCATTATCATGCTTGTCTTATTATCTTGTTAATTGTTGTAATTTTAATTTGTTAACTAGTTGTTGTTATTTCTTGTTGTTTCTTTCTTCTCTCTTTTTCTTTATCCTTAACACAACCATGATGCTTACGCTTGATCCTTGCCAAGGTGAGGTCGCAAATAGCTAGTTGTTATCTTCTAATCTTTTTCTTTCTATCTTCCTCTTTTGTTTTGTTTTATTTTTCCGTATCATGATGTGTGAGTAGTTTCATACTTGTTAGGGTAGGATTAGGGAAGTTTGAGAGAAGGAAATCTCTCTCACTCTTTTCTTGCCCAACAGCTTAATTCGACTCCCGTTAATTGAACCACAATCCGCTCCTTACGGCACCCTATCCTACATGATAGCGGTGATTCCGTAGTGAGACCGGTTGTGGTTGAATTAACCGGAGGTTATGGTTAAGAGCCAAGAACGGACGGACAAGCACCAAAAGGAAGAACTTATGCGTTGGAAAGCCTAGCTTATACTCGCAAGTTCCTTCCTAGTCGTGCTAATCCCCGTTGTTGCCGATTACCGTAACACCGATATTAAGAGGGGAAACGAAAGATGTGGAGACTCCTAACTCAAACTAACCTAATCCTAACCCTAACAAGCTCTCTTTACATATCATTTTACCGCTTAACTAATCACAACAAAATTTGAAAAACTGGACTTAACTCGTTAAAGCACATAGAAAAAGATTCCCATCTCCCTGCGGACGACCCGTACTCAACCGGCTAGCTACAAGAGAAACCGTCTTGATTGTGGTAATTAACTAAACTTGAACACGCAGAATGCCTAACAATCAGGCTAGCACGGATGCAAATCATAAGCAACGCCTACTAGATATCATATATATATATTGTACATTCGTCAGTTGAAATAATAGGCATTCCAGATCATAGATGAACATATTGGATATTCTAGGAATCCGCATTTCCTTTGAGCTTGCAATGAAAGACGGATTACATAGTCGTGAAGAATAGCCAACCCCACCCTAGACCCCTACGGGTACGGCAAAATACCCGTCAAGTACCCGAAGTGAAGCGGTCTCCCTCAACGACGTGAGTAGGCCACTAAGCACTTCAAAGTACCCGGTAGTTTGTGCACCCCACCTTGGGTCTATCCTAGGAGCAGAAAACAGTAAATGAAATAATACAATGGTGGTTATAATCTCAATCCAGATGTGCCCCGCAAAAGAATATTACAACAATTTACAATTTATAAATGAATGAAAGAAACACTCGTCTCACATCCCCGGCTATCCATTCACGACAATCCAATAAGTTAATATTCATAAACATAAAGTAACCATTACAGAAATGTGCAACCCCCTGCTAACCGACATATGGCAATTAGGGGAGTTTTACGGACAAATAAATCACAACACAGATATAATCCAGTTAGCCAAAGTTCTTAGAATTTCGATCAATCACAACATTTGAATCTACTCCAAAAACTTCTCTGTGCACAAAATCTTGAGCAGAAACAAAAATTCCCAGAAAACCCAACATCAACACAGAAAAATAACTGAGCAAATTTGGGTTGACTCGGTGTCAACTCGGCCGCGGATCCGCGGCGGATCGCTTGGATAGGCCACGGTTCTGCGGTGGTTTGGCCGAGTCACAATCCCAAATTTCTTCACAATTCTTAAAAATCCCTGCTTGTATTTTTAAGGTCCCTGAAAAAATTTGTAGACCTCAATTTTAAAACGGCAGAAACTTGGTGAAAATATTGTTTTTTCGGGATTAAATCACGATCGAATTTCTAAAGACTTTGCTAACATGTTAGTTATGGTTTAGCTAGGCTCTGATACAACTGTAAGTCAACGTTACACACCTCACAAGATGTAGGGAGGCGGAATAGGTAAAACAATCATTTTGTTCAAAGTAACATCGACTATCAAACGGATCTTTGCTAAACCTTAACTAACAAGCTATCTAGAAGTAGTTAACTACTATGATAGATGATTATAGCTCAAGATACTAGTCCTTCTTGTTCTTGTTATTCACCTCCTCGTCGGCCTCCTCGATATAATAAAAGATCCACCCGAGAGTTCCTTCTTCAAGCTTTAACCTCTAACTTGAGGTAACTAAGTGGTTAGTATTGCTAATCCAAGTGACCTAAAGGATAGAGAGATTGATTAAGGATTTATTAGTCTTGCTAACCCTATAGTTCTCAACTCATGAGAGGATTACTGTTAGGATGAAGAAGATGAGAGCTTGAGGAGAGAGAATGTATTTGTGAGAATGAATTGAACTTGAGTCATTTTGATAATATCATGAAGTATGAAAATATCTAAGCAATAATATATTAAATCATCAACCATGGTTCATTAATTACCTTGAGATAAATCACCTCATGACTCATGGTGCAATTAATGAAAATAACACATCATCTCTCCACCTCATTAAGTTTAATTCACAAATGAATTAAAACTAAATGAGTCACCTTTCTTATAGAAGCTTCCCGATTAATTACGAAAATGCCCCTCCCATCCGTATTCACGAAAAACATGGATATACTGAGACTGCATAAATCCAATAATCCAATACTAGAATCTGGCTTAAACAAAAGCCTGCTAGTATAATCTGTCCGAACATCATACGTGCACAAGTACATGTATATGTTTGAACCTTGTAGTAAAACCATACGACCTCTATTTCGTTTCACCTGAAGTAGGGAAACCCTCTGTGTGGGACTCTAAAGACTCGAAACTACGCTGGCAGTGGGTTTAACCACAGGACGCAAGCGGTACTAGCTGTACGTAATGGTCCCCAGGTAGACGTCGATAAGAAGGTCGATGAGGAAACCCATCCGAACTCTTACTGAGCCTAATGTTACAATCTCCGTACAGTCCGGTCTATTCGTCTAAGACTATCGCATATCGGGCCTAGGGGGCGGCAAGCGTCAGTCCCCTAAAAGCGGTATAAGTCGTGTCAGAGTGAAGCCCATTACATCTTGAGAAGCTACTGGAACACCTACCAGTAAATCTCGCTTGCCCTGACCAGGGACCTTGCGTAATGGCTCTCCAAACACAGCGCGATATCAACTCCCAATACCGGGAGAGACGAATCCTATCTAACCGCCACTGCCTCCAAGTGCTTCGGGACCGCACCCAACTGCTACCTGTTTGCACGACTCCTTTGAGCCGTGGTAGGGTAGCAATCTAAGAACAGTAGGAACATACTCGAGGTGAAGCAACAGTGTCAAGTCAAAGGACTATGCTGTACTCATGTCACTTGGGAACTGTTAACTGACGACGGGTATAATACCAACCAACAGTCCCCTGCGAGTCCTGTCCAGTGTACCCGTAACCCAACGAGCACCTGCATACTATCTCCAGTACAACGTACTAATGGCTGTGGGTCAGATCATTTCCCCTGCTGGGACGAGAAGCGTATACACTAGTCTACTCCGAAGTATCGATGCCCAGTCTCGATAATCCTACGACTCGGGACCTGAAAAAGGATGTGCTTGTAGACTACCCAGCCCCCATTAGTGTGACTGCCATCACAATGCTGGTGGTCTAGCAAGATCCTAAGGGCTCTATCAATATGTATTCACGATATGCTAAAAGAAACATATACACATATTAAGACAGATACAAACCAAGTAGCATACTACTATGTTGAGCAAGACTGTTATAAACCTGTGTATATATCCCAATCTTCCAAAATATAATATACAAGCCAGTACGATACAATAATGGCCTCTAGGGCATATAACACTAACATAGGAGCCGTTACGCACTGCTGGTGCCACTGACGGTTTGTGGGTATGTGATATGATCACTACCCACTGCTAGCGTATTGACGAGTCTTAGAGTCTCACAATGGGGTTACCTAGCTCAGGCGAAACGATGTGGGGGTGCATATAGGGATATGCACATGTGCTTGATTAAATGCATGTATATGATACTACATTCTAATCTGGCATTTTTTATTGGTCGGGTCGTATGTGATATGACCGGGTTATTAAATCAAGTATTGATTTAATAATGACCATTAGATTTTTCATTTAAAACCTTTTCTATTTGCATGCATGCATGAATGAGTGTATGTGCACATATTGATGTGTATGCACACATACATGCATACATTCTTGTCATGGTTGTTGATATAGTGGAGATGGGAATGCAAGACTCACATGAAATCAAATATCCATATATTTTTTTATTTATTAAGATAATCAAATGGGATTAATTCATGGTTAAGAGTTTCTACACTCTTCTTGTTGACTTTGACCTCACCTAACTATTAACCATGATTTAGTTCTTCATTTGGGTTTTAACTCAATGGTTAAATATTAAGATATTTGTTTACCATGGTTGTAAGTGAGAGTGACTATAATATATATATTATTCTCTTGTCATTTATCTTCATCTTTATCATAAAAAGAAAAGAGCTCTAGCATTTCCATTCTCCTCCTTCTTCTTCCTCAAAGCTCACTACCTTTTCTTGAGTGAGTAAAAGAGATAAAAAGGAAAGGTTTTTAAGTGATCATAGAACTCACATCACCATTCTACTTTAGTATAGCCCACTAGATTAGAGTGTTAGCCTCATCTTCATCTTAGATCAAGAGGAGCTTGGAGCTTGAGAAAAGGGGCCCCAGGTGGATCATCGTTGACTTGGAAGATCTCAAGCAAGCTGGTGCAAACTCAAGTTATTCCAAGGAGTCTAGCAAGGAGGCCTACAAAGGTTGTATTCACTTTCACTTAGTGTTAGACACTTGTTTTTATATATGTTACCCTAAACTTCTAGTTTGATCCTTGGTTATAGATTACTTAGCACCCTAAATTTTTTTTATTGTGGCATGAGTGTTGCTTCCAAACCCTAGTAGAGGTGCTAAGGAATCCCTATATGGTATCAGAGCCAAGCTAGAGCATTAAAGTAACCTAGACGACGTTAAAACACTTTGAACGAACATCGATTGTTCAAAAAACCCACTTTCTGAAAAATTTTCAAAATGTTGGAATTTTTCACATTAAAAATATTCAGAAAATCATGCAGGAATTTCTATAGACCCTCTAGAAGAACGATACCCTAACTCGACTAAACGACCGCGGAACCGCGGTAGAAACCTGCTTTTGGCGGCGGTTCCGCGGCGCCGTTTGTGAGGCTCGGGTCGGCCCTTCTACAGTTGGTCCATAGCTACTTCAGCATGCTTCTGGGTAATTTTAATACTGCTCAGGTGTTGAGCTTCTCTGTGGATTTTGGGTCATTGATCGATCGATCAAATGGTTTAACATCGCCTAGTTTATTTGCATTTATTGACATGAGATGTTGAATGTTGCTGTGAAATGAAGTATAGGATGGTCGTGATGAATGACCGGGGGTTTTATGTGAGATGAGAGTTTTCTTTTCATTCATATAAAATTCATTTGTATGTAATATTCTTTTATTGGGGCACATCCGGGTTGAGGATGATATTTTCTTCGATGTATATTATTTACTTTTCCGCATTAGGATAGACCCAAGGTGGGGAGGACAAGTGACCGGGTTCTAGAGTCCAGTGGGAGGCCATCTCGAGGAGTCGAGACCGGGTCTCCTAACTCTAGAATTGGTAGGGTCCCTTGCCGCTCTCGTAGGGGTCTAGGGTGTGGGATTGGCTATTCATCACGACCGTGGAACCTGTATTTTCTATCGTTGGCTAAATATAAAATACGGAATACCTAGTATATCCTATATTTTCATATATGTGTTTCTGCTGCTTTTATTCTGTGATGTGATCACTTGATATATCTGAGATGAATGCAATATTATATATGAGATATATAGTAGGCGTTGCTTATGTTTTGCACCCGCGCTAGTCCCGTCCCTCTATGCCGTTAGTTATGTAACCTAACGGTGCATAACGGAACATTGTGGCGAATGCGGATGGCATAAGCGTACGTTGTATTTTCGTTTCTTTTCTGTGTTTGGCTTAAGGACTTAAATGATGGGACTACATTAATATGATTAATGTAAGGAAAAATAAATCTAAAAGATGTTGTAGAATCGAATTTGAAACCCACTCGGCTTTTTACGAAAAAGCTACATTTCAAAATTACGGAGCATAAGCCACTTTTTTTGAAAAACCATTTGATTCTACAAAGATATCAAGTTCAAAGCGTTAAATGTTTTCTTAAAAACCATCCGCAGCCCTCCATCATTTTAGGAAGTAGAGTACTTAGTATTCGTGCTACGTTTGTTGACCTTAGCCAAGGGGTAGTGTACGGTAGCTAAGTTATGTCTTCCTACACAACATATGATGTGATTAATTAGGACAGGCATGTGACATTGTTGACCTTAGCCAAGGGTCATGTGAATGGGTCTAATTAATCAAGAAATGACGGGTTGAACTTGACTAGTGCTTATGATTTGTTGACCATAGCCAAGGTCATGAGTGCTAGAGCTAAAAATCATATCGGGAGTTTCAAGAGTTGAAATATGCAATGAGATTGCATACCTTCCATATGATGGTTGGATCCCGATCCCACTGTGAGCAAGAGTTGCTCCCAGGAGAGTTTTGCACTTTACAATTTGCTAACCCATTAGGTGTCTAGAAAGGTGTTAATGGGGCTACGCCTCTGGGAAAATGAGGTTTACTTTAATTAGGTCCGTGCGAAAGCACGAGGAATCTCCCTCAAGTACCGACACTGGCCTGGCTGAACGGTTAGCGAAGTTGTAGAATGCAATTAATCCTGGCTAGTTTTCCTTTTAAGATTTGAAGGGAAATTTCATAAAAGCAGTGGGAGACATCGATTAGATAAGATAAATAACCAATCTGATCTTTACAAGAGTTTTCACTGAGTGTATTCTTTTCTCTCTCTTAATGACAGATACCAATGACAGGACTCAAGCTTCTACTAGATAAAAATAAACAGAATGGGACCAATTATAAAGACCGGCTGAGGAACCTTAACATTTCCTTGACTTATGATAAGGTATCATATGTCCTCACGGCTCCAGCCCCGCCCGTCCCAGGTCCTAAATCTTCAGTTGTGGAAAAGGAAATCCGGAAGACATGGGACGCTGACTGTGCCACGGCCAAATGCCTCGCGCTTGCATCGATGGATAACACACATCAAAAGCAGCACGAGCAGATGGATGTCCAATCCATTTTTCTCCATACAAAAGAGTTGTATGGGGAGCAATCTCGTGTCTTACGATACGAAGCATCTAGAAAGCTGTTTCAGATGCGGATGGCTCCTGATACACCAGTAAGTGACCATGTTCTGAAGATGATAGCTCTTATAGAAGAGCTTGAGGACCTTGGGTGGACAATGGACAACGAACAATATACTGATATTATTCTGCAGTCTCTCCTCTCCACCTTTCCTCAATTTGTAGTAAACTTCAACATGCACAACATGGAGAAGGAACTACCTGAACTCCTTAATATGTTGAGGAGTGCAGAGAGCACGCTGAAGTTAGTGAAGACTCCTGCTTTGACTGTTGGGCCATCTTCCTCCTCTCGCCCGAAGGCAAAGGCCAAGGGAAAGATGAAGAAGAAACCCACCAAACCTAGAGGTGGAGTTAAAAAGGTTAAAGGGAAAGACAAGTCCACGGCTGGGGAATCGGGGAAAGGGGAATATTATCACTACCACAAAGCGGGACACTGGAAGCGCAACTGCACTGAGTACTTGGATCTCAAAAGGAAGAAGCATGGTGATGCTTCCGCTTCAGGTGTGTTTGTGATAGAAAACTGTTTTTTTATAAACTCTGCTTCCTGGGCATTAGATAACGGTTCAAGTTCTCACATTTGCAATTCCATGCAGGGGCTGAGAAATAGCAAAGTTTTGAAGACAGGTGATCATACTCTCCGGGTTGGAAATGGTTCTAATGTACATGTGGTTTCAGTGGGAGAGTATCACCTGGGGTTGCCGTTAGGGTGTATATTGGTTTTGAACCCATGTTATTATGTACCTAGTATGCTTTGTAATATTGTATCCATTTCTTTGTTAGACAATGAAGGATATAATTTTGTGTTGCAGAATATTGTTATGAACATTAAACTGAATCAAATGTTGGTTAGGTATGGTACACTTAATAACGGGATATACGTCCTAAATCAACACAGAGTTTTCAGCATACAACACACTAATAAAAGAAAACTTTCATAAATAAATGAAGTTTTTCTATGGCACTGTAGACTTAGTCATATTAACGATACATGACTAAACAAGTTACAAAAAGATGGATATTTAAACCCTTTTGAATATAAACCTTATGCAACTTGCCATTCTTGTATCAAGGGTAAAATGACCAAATCTCCGTTTACAGGACACGGAGAAAGAGCTACTCAGCTCTTAGCCCTCATACATAGTGATGTATGCGGGCCAATGTCTACACAGGCTAGAGGCGGTTTTTCTTACTTCATAACCTTTACTGATGATTTCTCAAGGTTCGGTCATGTGTTTTTACTTAAGCATACGTCTGAAGCTTTTGAGAAATTTACTGAGTACAAACTTGAAGTAGAAAAAAAAACCTGATTGAGTATCAAGATGCTTCGATCAGATCGAGGTGGGGAGTATCTCAGTACAGAATTTGCAGACTTTCTAAAAGAGAATGGGATTTTCTCTCAGCCCACTCCTCCTTACACACAACAATACAACGGTGTGTCAGAGCGGAGGAATTGGACCCTATTGGATATGGTTCGTTCCATGATGAGTGATGCTGAGTTACCTGTCTCATTTTGGGGGAATGCATTGGAGACTGCAGCGTTTCTATTGAACAGGGTTCCAACCAAAACTGTGTCTACCACGCCATATGAGGTATGGCATGGGAAGAGACCATCTCTTAAACGAGTTAAGATTTGGGGTTGTTCGGCCTATGTCAAAAAGAAAAATCTGGACAAACTCGAGACACGGTCAGTCATGTGTAATTTGGTGGGGTATCCAAAGAATTCCTATGGATATCTACTCTACCACAAGGAGGAATAAAAGGTGTTTGTTTCTCAGCATGCCACATTTTTAGAAAAAGAATTTTTTACAAATGATACAGATGGCAGGTTCTAGAGACACAAGTTACAAATGACGACTTGGTTGAACCGGTTGTTGCAACAGAAACTAATGAACCTCGACCACTCCGTAGATCTGGTAGGATTCTCACCCACCGGAGAGATACTACGGTTTTCTCATTGATGGTGATTGAGAAGATTGCATCATGAAGGATGATGATCCTACCAGTTTTCAGCAAGCTATCACGAGTGGAGACTCTGTGAAGTGGCTGGATGCCATGAGATCTGAAATGGAGTCAATGTATACCAACAAAGTATGGACTTTGGACGTTGTACCCTCTGGGGTAAAACCCGTAGGGTGCAAATGGATCTTTAAAAGAAAGATTGGTGTAGATGGGCAGGTGGAGACCTATAAGGCAAGACTTGTGGCGAAGGGTTTTCGTCAAAGACCAGGTCTGGACTATGACGAAACTTTTTCTCCCGTAGCTATGCTTAAATCCATTCGGACCCTACTTGCTATTGCTGCTCACTACGACTATGAAATCTGGCAGATGGACGTTAAAACTGCATTTCTAAATGGTGATTTAGAAGAATGCGTTTATATGGATCAGCCAGAGGTCTTCATTGACAGTAGGAGCAGCGGGAAAGCATGTAGATTGCTTAAATCCATTTATGGATTGAAGCAGGCATCATGGAGTTGGAACATCTGTTTTGATGATGTTATCAAAGAGTTTGATTTCATCAAAAACCCAGATGAACCATGTGTTTATAAGAAGGCTGTAGGGAGAGCTGTCACATTCCTCGTATTGTACGTGGATGACATTCTTCTGATAGGAAATGATATTTCTATGCTACAGTCGGTCAAATCTTTCTTATCACAAAGGTTCTCCATGAAGGACCTGGGTGATGCCACATACATACTGGGCATTCGGATCTATAGGGATAGATCCAAAAGGTTATTGGGATTGTCCCAAACCAGGTATATCAACACCATCCTAAAAAGGTTTAGTATGGAAGACTGCAAGCAGGGTGCTTTACCCTCTTGCCACGGAGTCACTCTCTCCAAGGACTTTTGCCCAAAGACCGATGAAGAGAGAGCTTGCATGAGCATTATACCCTATGCTTTAGCCGTTGGATCTATAATGTATGCGATGTTATGTATACGCCCTGATGTAGCTTATGCACTTGGTGTAGTAAGCAGGTATCAGTCCAACCCAGGGGAGAATCACTGGGCAGTTGTGAAGAACATTCTTAAGTACTTACGAAGGACTAAAGAATTGTTCTTGGTGTATGGTAACGGAGATCTCCAAATAGTGGCCTTTACCGATTCGAGCTTCCAGAGTGATAAGGACGACAGCAAATCTATCTCTGGGTTTATATTTACCCTCAACGGAGGGGCGGTGAGTTGGAAGAGTTCCAAACAGCATACCGTTGCAGACTCTACGATGGAAGCTGAGTACATTGCTGCAAATGATGCCGCGAAGGAAGTCGTCTGGATGAGGAAGTTTGTTTCGGAGTTAGGAGTAGTTCCAACCATTATTGATCCAATACCATTGTATTGTGATAATAATGGGGCTATGGCATTATCCAAGGAGCCCAGGTCCCATCAGCGGTCCAGATACATCCTGAGGCATTTTCATCTGATCCGGGAGATAGTTGATCGCCGCGAGATCGAGCTTAGGAGAGTAGACACAAAGAATAACACCACGGATCCACTCACCAAGGCCCTCCCTCAGCCGCAGCATGAGCGACTTTTTGAGATGTTGGGTATGAGATACGCCAATAACTGGTCTTAGTGCAAGTGGGAGATTGTTGGATATATGTATGCCCTAGAGGTTATTATATGATAGTGGATGTATTTATACATGTATATATATATATATACAGAGGACATTCTTGCTCGACATGATAGTATGCTATCTGGTTACTCTTTATTTGACATTTTCACTTGATCATGCTTTTATTCATTTGTACATGTTGATAAAGCCCTAAGGATGTTTGCTTGACTACTGTGATTATGATGCAGATCATACTAGTGAGACATGTGTAGTTTATAAGCATATCCTGAAATGTCCCTATTCATGGGTATATTGAGATGGGGCATCGATATTCCAGAGTAGACTAGCGTATACGACACTAGATCCATAAGATGGGCGATGTATGTTCCTATATCCATTGATGTTTAACATCGAGGTCATATGCGGGTGCATAGTGGAGACTGGGTACACTGGATGGACTCATCAAGAACTCCTATATGGTATTATATCTATTGTCAGATAGCAGTTCTCAGGTGACACTGGTACAGGTTAGTCTGTAGACCCGAGATCGTCATAGAGTCTCATGTGTTCTCCCACTGTGCTTTGATTTCCACCCTACCACGGCTCTACTGAGTCATGCAAACAGGTGGCTTTTGGGTACAGTCCCGAGACATACGGAGACAATGAGCGATAGGAGGGGTTTCGTCTCTCCCGGTATTCGGGGTTGATGTTGCGTTGTGCGCAATTGGCTATATCAGTAAGTCCCTGGTAAGGGCTGTTGAGATTTACTGATAAGTGTTATCAGTAGTTTCTCGATTTGTTATAGATCATTCATCGGCACGACTTATTGAGCTATTGCGGTCGACGTTGCCATCCCTAGACTCGATATGCAGCATATCTGACGAAGAGACCGGACTGTACGGTAGGTGTTACCGGTTGGCTCGACAGAAGTTTTTACAGGCTCGCTTGTTTTTCTTCTGATCGCTCAATACCTAGGAGCCGTTACACACTGCTGGTGCCGCTGACGGTTTGTGGGTATGAGATATGATCACTGCCTACTGCTAACGTATTGACGAGTCTTAGAGTCCCATAATGGGGTTACCTAGCAAAGGCGAAACGATGTGGGGTGCATATGGGGATATTCGCAGGTGATTGATTAAATGCATGTATATGATACTGCATTCTAATCTAGCGTTTTCTATTGGTCGGGTCGTATATGATATGACCGGGTTATTAAATCAAGTGTTGGTTTAATAATGACCATTAGATTTTTCATTTAAAACCTTTTCTATTTGCATGCATGCATGAATGAGTGTATGTGCAAATGTTGATGTGTATGCACACATACATGCATACATTCTTGTCATGGTTGTTGATATAGTGGAGATGGGAATGCAAGACTCACATGGAATCAAATATCCATATATTTTTTTTATTTATTGAGAAAATCAAATGGGATTAATGTAAGTCGACGTTAGACACCCCACATGATGCGGGGAGGCGGAATAGGTAAAACAATCATTTTGTTTAAACTAATATCGACTAACTTTACGGATCTTTGCTAAACCCTAACTAACAACAACATAGAAGTGATTAGCTACTATGAAAGAAGATTATACCTAATGAATCAAGTCCTTCTTGTTCTCTTTGTTCACCTCCTCGACGGCCTCCTCGATGTGATGGAAGATCCACCCGAGAGCTACTTCTCCAAGCTTAACCTATAAGTTGAGGTAACTAGGTTGCTATGAGTGCTAATCAAAGTAACCTAGATGATATAGAATAGGATTAGGGATCTATTAGTCTTGCTAACCCTTGGATCTCAACACATGAGAGGTTAGGGTTAGATCTTTGGAGAGAGAGCTTGAGGAGAGAGAAGGTGAGAGTGAGAATGAAATGAAAATTAATTCATTTGTATATATATCATGAAGCATAAAATATCTTGCACAAAATATCTTTGCACAAATATCTTCATGCTTCATTTAATACAAATGAATCATCTAATGAGTCATTAATATTAGTTTGTATGCCCTAGGGGACATTATTGTATCATACTAGCTTGTATATTACTTAATGGAAGCTTGGGATATTCACAGTTATATTAACAGTCTTGCTAAACATGGTAGTATGCTACTTGGTTTATATCTATCAAGAATACATATTGATAGAGCCCTTAGGATTTTGCTTGACTACCAGCGTTGTGATGGCAGTCACACTAGTGGGGGCTGGGTAGTCTACAAGCACATCCTTTTTCAGGTCCCTAGTCGTAGGATTATCGAGACAGGGCATCGATACTCCGGAGTAGACTAGTATGTACGCTTCACATCCCAGTTGGGGAGATGGTCTGTCCCACAGCCATCAGTACTTTGTACTGGAGATAGTATATCGGTGCTCGTTGGGTTACGGGTACACCGGACAGGACTCGCAGGGAACTGTTGGTTGGTATTATACCCGTCGTCAGTTAACAGTTCCTAGGTGACATGAGTACAGCATAGTCCGCAGACTTGACACTGCTGCTTCGCCTCGAGTGTGTTCCCACTGTTCATAGATTGCTACCCTACCACGGCTCAAAGGAGTCGTGCAAACAGGTAGCAGTTGGGTGCAGTCCTGAAGCACTTGGAGGCAGTGGCGGTTAGATAGGATTCGTCTCTCCCGGTATTAGGAGTTGATGTCGCGCTGTGTTTGGAGAGCCATTACGCAAAGTCCCTGGTCAGGGAAAGCGAGATTTACTGGTAGGATTTCCAGTAGCTTCTCAAGGTGTAATGGGCTTCACTCCGACACGACTTATACCGCTTATAGGGGACTGACGGTTGCCGCCCCTAGGCCCGATATGCAATAGTCTTAGACGAACAGACCGGACTGTACAGAGATTGTCACATCAGGCTTAGTAGGAGTTCGGATGAGTTTCCTCATCGGCCTTCTTATCGACATCTACCTAGGGACCATTACGTACAGCTAGTGCCGGTTGCGGTCTGTGGTTAAACCCACCGCTAGCGTAGTGTCGAGTCTTAAGAGTCCCACACAGAGAGTTTCCCTGCTTCGTGCGAAACGATATAGAGGTCGTATAGTTTTACGACAGGGTTCGGATACATACATGTTTTTACGCACGTACGATATTCGGACAGTTCATACTAGTAGGCTTTGGTTTGAGCCAGATTCTAGTATTGGATTATTGGATTTATACAGTCTCAGTATTTCCGTTTTTTCACGGATGGGAGGGGCATTCTCGTAATTAGTCGAGAAGCTTCTAGAAGATTGATGAGTTGGAGGCTTAGGTGGAATTTGCATTAAATGGATTAGTGACTCATGGTGTGATTCATCAAATGAGTTAATGAAGCATTTATTGCTTAATGACTCATGAGATGATTCACCCAAAGAGAGTTAATGAAGCATGGTTGATATTATTATTATGTTATTCATTTTAATAATTATCATGCTTCATATATATTCTAAAATGAGTTATAATTCATTATCATTCTCACTCTCACCTTCTCTCTCCTCAAGCTCTCTCTCTTTAAAGATCTAACCCTAACCTCTCATGTGTTGAGATCCAAGGGTTAGAAAGACTAATAGATCCCTAATCCTATTCTATATCATCTAGGTTACTTTTATTAGCACTCATAGCAACCTAGTTACCTCAAGTTAGAGGTTAAGCTTGGAGAAGTAGCTCTCGGGTGGATCTTCTATCACATCGAGGAGACTGTTGAGGAGGTGAACAAAGAGAACAAGAAGGACTTGATTCATTAGGTATAATCTTCTTGCATAGTAGCTAATCACTTCAATGTTGTTGTTAGTTAGGGTTTAGCAAAGATCCGTAAAGTTAGTCGATGTTAGTTTAAACAAAATGATTGTTTTACCAATTCCGCCTCTCCGCATCATGTGGGGTGTCTAACGTCGCCTTACAGTAGTATCAGAGCCTCGCTAAACTATAACTAACTTGTTAGCAAAGTCGTTAGAAATTCGATCACAAACGAACTCGAAAAAACATCATTTCAACCTAGTTTCTGCCGTTTTTAAAACGGGCTCTAAAAATTTTTTAGGGACCCTTAAAAATACAAGCAGGGAATTATAAGATTACTGGAGTGTAAGTCCACGTTGCCCACCTCGGTGCTTACGGGGAAGCGGAATAGGTAAAAACGATTTTTTCTCTTAAGGCAACATGGACTAGAAACTAGAGGATCTTTGCTAAACAAAACCTAGCAAACTACATGAGGTTCTATCTACTATGATAAAGAGATTATACCTCACGAAACTGGTCCTTCAGGTCTTCTCTCCTTTGTTCTCCTCGTCCATGCAAGCTCCGAGGATCGATCCGGATCTTGGTCACCTCCGCGGCCTCCTCGAGTCGAAGACGATCCACCCGAGAGTTTGTGTTCCGAGCTCCACCTCAAGCCGAGGTAACTAGGGCAACAAGGTTGCTATGCTTGATGTTCTAGGTGGCGTAGAAGAAGAAGATGGATTTATTTGTCAATTTAGATCCTTATTCTCTCAACACATGAAAGCAAAGGAAAAATCTAGAGGAGGGAGAAGGAGGAGGAACCATGGGAGCTTCTCACTTGAAGAGAGAGAATGAGAAGAGAATAATGAATCCATAAACAAAAAAATTACTAATCTTTATCATGATAAAATTGATGGCTACATTGATATGACCATTATCATCGCAAATCAAATCCAAAACCAAAAAGCAAAAGAATACTCTAGATCTCACATGAAAGATCCTAGTCAACTATGGTCAAAATGTCAACAAGGTCAAGTAGGGTCAAATGGTCAAAGCAATTAGTCATAACCTAATTATCATTAAAAAGATTAGTAAATAATGCCCCCGCCTCATAATGGTTTTGACCGAACCAACTGTCAAAACCCTAATGAGGCACCTTCTTCATCTTCGCTCCTCACCACTGTGCATACACACCCGCATCCGCATTCCGTAGAATGCAAATGCACAGACGACAAAACCAATCCATCCATACAATGCTAGGATCAGGATTAAACCAAAGCCCACTAGCATTGTCTGCCCGAACAGCATACGCACACAAGTGCACGTAAGTGATCGTAGCCCTGCCGTAAAACCATACGGCCTCTACACCTTTCGCGCAGTGTAGGGAAACTCTCTGTGTGGGACTCTATAGACTCGACACTATGCTGGCAGTGGGTTTAACCACAGACCGCAAGCGGCACTAGCTGTACGTAATGGTCCCCAGGTAGATGTCGATAAGAAGGCCGATGAGGTAAACCCATCCGAACTCCTACTGAGCCTGAATGTGACAATCTCCGTACAGTCCGGTCTGTTTGTCTGAGAGTATCGCATGTCGGGCCTAGTGGGGCGGTAAACGTCAGACCCCTAATAGCGGTACAAGTCATGCAGAAGTGTAGTCCAGAACACCCTGAGAAACTACTGGAAACACTACCAGTAATTCTCGCTTGCCCTGGTTAGGGAAGACTATGTGTGATGGATCTCATAGACACAGCGCGATATCAACCCCCAATACTGGGAGAGACGAATCCTGTCTAACCGCTACTGCCTCCAAGTGCTTCGGGACTGCACCTAACTATTACCTGTTTGCACGACTCCTTTGAGCCGTGGTAGGGTAGTAATCAAAGTACAGTGGGAACACACTCGAGGCGAAGTAGCAGTATCAAGTCGACGGACTAAGCTGTACTCCTGTCACCTGGGAACTATTATCTGATGATAGGTATAGTACCAACCAACAGTTCTCGACGAGTCCTGTCCAGTGTACTCGTAACCTAACGAGCACCCGCATACTATCTCAAGTACGACGTACTAATGGCTGTGGGACAGACCATCTCCCCTGCTGGGATGAAAAGCGCATGCGCCAGTCTACTCCGGAGTATCGATGCCCCGTCTCGATAATCCAACGACTAGAGACCTGTATAAGGATGTGCTTGTAGATTACCCAGCCCCCACTAGTGTGACTGCTATCACAACGCTGGTAATCAAGCAAAGATCCTAAGGGCTCCACTAATGTGTATAGGCGATATGCTAAAAGAAACACATGCACACATTAAAGTAGAAACAAACCAAGTAGCATACTACCACTTTGAGCAAGATTGTCTATACAACTGTGAATATCCCAAGCTTCCATTAAGTAATATACAAACTAGTATGATACAGTAATGGCCTCTAGGGCATATACACTAACAATCTCCCACTTGCACTAGGGCCATGTACTGGCGTATCGAAGACCTATCATCTCGATCAGCCGCTCGAACTGAGTCTGGGGTATGGCCTTCGTAAGTGGATCTGCAGTGTTATTCTCCGAATCTACTCTCTTTATCTCGATCTCCCGGCGATCTTCGATCTCCCTGATCAGGTGGTACCGCCTCAAAATGTGCCTGGACTTCTGATGGGACCTGGGTTCCTTCGCTAATGCTATAGCGCCGTTGTTGTCACAATACAGCGGTATTGGATCAACAATGGTAGGAACCACCTGAAGCTCCGTGAGGAACTTCTTCATCCAGACAGCTTCCTTTGCGGCATCGCAAGCAGCTATGTACTCCGCTTCCATAGTTGAGTCAGCAACGGTTTCCTGCTTGGAGCTCTTACAGCAAACCGCCCCTCCATTGAGGGTAAAGACATAACCCGACATGGACATGGAGTCATCCTTGTCACTCTGGAAGCTGGAGTCAGCAAAGGCCTCGATCTGGAGGTCTTTTCCGCCATACACAAAGAACATCTCCTTAGTCCTTCTCAGGTACTTGAGAATGTTCTTTACTGTTATCCAGTGTTTCTCCCCTGGGTCCGACTGATACCGGCTTACAACGCTCAATGCGTATGCTACATCTGGTCTGGTACATAACATCGCATACATTATAGAGCCTACCGCAGATGCATAGGGTATAGATGACATGCGAGCCATTTCCAAATCAGTCTTGGGAGACATCTT
This sequence comes from Agapanthus africanus, assembly GCA_030015575.1. Taxonomy (NCBI): domain Eukaryota; kingdom Viridiplantae; phylum Streptophyta; class Magnoliopsida; order Asparagales; family Amaryllidaceae; genus Agapanthus; species Agapanthus africanus. The sequence goes on from JASDDO010000019.1 coordinate 543,386,307, forward strand.
TAGAGAGGGTGATTCCGTGACAAGCCGGTAAATTATCGCGCTTTGAATCTTCCATACTGAATCGTTTCAGTATGGTGTAGATGTACCTGGACTGCGAAAGTCCCAACATCCTCTTAGATCTATCACGATAGATCTGGATCCCCATAATGTAGTCGGCATCGCCCAGGTCCTTCATGGAGAACCTCTGTGACAAGAATCCTTTGACTGACTGTAGCATAGGAATATCATTTCTTATTAGGAGAATGTCATCCACGTACAAGACGAGGAATACCACAGTTCTCCCTACAATCTTACTGTAAATGCATGGTTCATCTGGGTTTTTGATAAAGTCGAATTCTTTGACAGTATCATCAAAGCAGATGTTCCAACTCCGCGATGCCTGCTTCAATACATAGATGGACTTAAGCAACTTGCACACTTTACCGCTGCTCCCACTCTGAATGAATCCCTCCGGCTGATCCATATAGACGCACTCTTCCAAATTTCCATTTTGGAAAGCCGTCTTTACGTCCATCTGCCAGATCTCATAATCGTGGAAGGCAGCAATAGCAAGAAGGATCCGAATGGATTTGAGCATAGCCACTGGAGAAAAGGTCTCGTCATAGTCCAAACCAGGTCTTTGATGAAAACCCTTTGCAACAAGTCTAGCTTTATAGGTTTCAACCTGCCCATCTACACCAATCTTCTTTCTGAAGATCCATTTGCAGCCTACGAGTTTTGCCCTTTCTGGAGCAAAGTCTAAAATCCAAACTTTGTTGGTGTACATGGACTCCATCTCGGTCCGCATTGTATCCAGCCATTTTACCGAGTCACCGCTCTGAATGGCTTGCTGGAAGTTAGTAGGCTCATCATAATCAATGGTTCAATCCTCTCTATCCCCGTCTATAAGAAAACCATAGTATCTCTCGGGCGGATGAGACTGCCTACTACTCTTGCGGAGTGGCGCTGGGATGTCCGGTTCTTCTGAAACTTCTGGTTCTTCCAAGCTTTCAGTAATAGCTTGTGGTTCTGGAATTTCTTCCAGTTCTATTGCGCTCCTACTTGTTCCTTTTTTCTAAAAACTGATATTCCAGAAAGTGGGCATGACGAGAAACAAAAACCTTTTGTTCCTCTGCGTAATAGAAAAGATACCCCCTGGAGCTCTTTGGGTATCCCACAAACTTACACAGTACTGAGCGTGCCTCGAGTTTGTCCGATGCTGCTTTTTAACAAAAGCTGGACATCCCCTTATCTTCAGATATTGAAGATGGGGTTTCTTCCCACACCACATCTGATATGGTGTGGTAGGCACAGTCTTGGAGGGAACCTTGTTCAAAAGATATGCAAATGATTCTAGTGCATAACCCCAGAACGATCGTGGTAACTCAGCCTTACTCATCATGGAACAAACCATATCCAATAGGGTTCGATTCCGCCTTTCAGATACACCGTTGTGTTGTGGTGTGTATGGAGGAGTAAGCTGAGAGAGAATTCCATTCTCTTTTAAGTAGTCCAGAAACTCGGCACTCAAGTATTCACCATCTTGATCAGATCTCAGTGTCTTTATACTCTTGCCTGTTTGTTTTTCAACTTCATTCTTGTATTCTCGAAATTTCTCAAAGGCCTCGGATTTATGCTTCATCAGGAAGACATATCCATACCTAGAGAAATCATCCGTAAAAGTAATGAAGTATGAATAACCACTTCGCGCATGTGTAGACATTGGACCACACACGTCACTGTGTATGAGTCCCAAGAGCTCGCTCGCTCTTACTTCGTGTCTAGTGAATGGAGTCTTTGTCATCTTTCCCATGAGACATGATTCACAAGTGTCATAAGACTGATACTCGAACGGATTCAAGTATCCCTCTTTATGTAACTTTGTTAACCGTGTCTCATTGATGTGACCCAGTCTACAATGCCATAAGAAAGCCTGATTTAATTCCGGAGACTTTCTTTTAAGTGTGTTCTGGACATTGAAAACTTAAGCTTGATTCAGTACGTATATTCCGTTTTCTAATATACCTGACCCAATCAGATCTTGATTTAGGTGGATGTGGACCACATCGCTTACAAAAGTAAAATCATATCCTTCCTTAGAAAGTAAAGATACAGATATGATATTACAAGTCGCACTAGGTACATACAAACATTCACGCAGAATCAATATCTGCCCAGTTGTCAATCCAAGATGATATTCCACTACGGATTCAGCGTCCATGCTCATTCCGTCGGCAACCCTGAGAGTCATATCACCTATCCTGATAACTCTACATTTTCTCAGAGCTTGTAATGAATTACAGATGTGAGATCCTGATCCGGTATCCAATACCCAGGAAGTGGGGTTAATTGACATACAGTTTTCTACTACAAACACACCCGAAGCCGAAGCCACAACATGCTTCGAATCCTGGCAACTGGCTTTGCTAGCACTGCAATCCTTCTGCCAATGTTCATTCCCGTAACAATAGGAACGTCCCTTCTTTACTACATCCAGTCCCGAAACTTTTGCCTTTCCCTTTCCTTCTACTTCCTTGGTTTCCTTCAGGGTATAAGTAGAGGGCAGAGACTGTAGAATCAAGTCAGTATTTGACCCGTTCTTCAATGTGGTCTTCAGGTCCGTGAGCTCATCAAAATAGCTGGTCTCTGTAAGGACGTTGCCCCTACAGATGACCTGATAGCCAACCTCGCTTGAAGCAATTCATTCGAGGTCTCATATCTTGCGATACGAGATTGCTCTCCATATAAATCTTTGTTATGGAGCAAGATAGAAACTAAGTCCATCTTCTCGTGCTGCCTCTGGTATGCACCATCAACAGAGGCCAACACGAGGCACTTGGCATTCGCACAGTCTTTTTTCGATGTCTTACGGATATCAATATCCGTGACAGGGGGAACTGGTCCTGAGACGGCAGGGGTTTGATTAGTTAAGAGGTATCCCAGCTCGTTATGGGCAATGGACATCTGGACAGACCTTTGCCAGTAATAACAGTCAGATTCAGTCATTTTTATTATCTAGATGTAACCCATGTGTGGTCACTGGGTCGCTGCAATTAAGAGAGAGAGAAGAAAACACTCAGCATGATGCTCTTGCAAGTTTAGATTGGTTTTTAGTTTATCTAAACAGGATGGCTCCCACAGTTTCTCGAATCCTTCCTCAAACCAAAAAGGAAGAATTAGTCGGGATCAATCTCACCATACAATACTTGCTTAACCGTTCAGCCAGGCCAGTGTTGGTACTTCGAGGGAGGTTTTCCAACGCTTTCGCGAAGTTCCTTAATTAAATAACCTCTTTTCCCTGTGGGCGTAGCCCCGCCAACACCTTTCTAGACACCTACTTGGTTTATAGCATTGATCATTAAGTGAGAAAGTTCCCGAGGAGTAGCATATACTCACAGTAGGATCGGGATCCAAATATCATCGTGTGATAAAACTGAAGGAATCCTACCAGAATCATCACACTCCAAATGGTATGCAGCGCTAGCAAGTTTCAGTTTCTTTAGAAACTCCCGATGTGGATTTTTGTCCCATGCTCTTATGACTTTGACGAAGGCCAACATATCATAAGTCACATGTCAAGTTCTATCCGTCATTATCCAGGTTAATTTGAACCCACCCATACATACCCTTGACGAAGGCCAAAATAGTAGTACGACTGTTCCAAACCAGCGCATCTATCTATGCTACAGATAAATATTCAGCAGCTACCAATCACTATGCCTTGGCGAAGGTCAAAATACATAGCTTGAATACTACTGAATATTTAACTGAAATGACGGAGGGCTATGAATGGTTTTGGCGAAACCGTGAACGTAGTGAGCTTGATATAATCGAAGGAATCTGATAGCTTTTAAAAGGAGTGGTTTAAGCTCCGCATTTTAAAAGTTTTTTGTTTTGAAAAGAAACCGAGTGGTTTTGAAATTGTTCCAACGACTTTAACTTTGGTTTATTTTCTTGCATTAATTTAATGCGTCCCATCATTTAGTCCTACCATTGCAGAAAACAACGAAAATATGATGTATGCTTATGCCATCCGCATTCGCCAAGGGGCCCCGTCATCACCCGTTAGGTTACTTAACTAATGACAGAGCGGGGGCTGGATTAGCGCGGATGCAAAACATAAGCAACGCCTACTAGATATCATATATAGATATATACATTCGTCAGATGCAATGATAGCCATTCCAGATCACAAATGAACATATTGGATATGCTAGGAATCCGCGTTTCGTTCGAGCCTGCAACGAAAGACGGATTACACGGTCGCGATGAATAGCCAAACCCCACCCTAGACCCCTACGGGTGCGGCAAACTACCCGCCAAGTACCCGAAGTGAAGCAACCTCCCTCAACAACGTAAGTAGGCCACTCGACACTTTGAGGTACCCGGTAGTTTGTGCACCCCACCTTGGGTCTATCCTAAGAGCAAAAACAGTAAAAGAAACAATATACAATGGCGGCTACAACCTCATCCCGGATGTGCGGCCATAAAATAATATTACATCAATTTACATATTACATCAAATGAAAGATAAAGAAAACTCTCATCTCACAACCCCCGGCTATTCATCCGCGACAATCCAAAAAGTTCATATACACAATCCATCGACATTACAGATCACAGATATGCACAACCCCCACTAATCGACGTATAGCGATTAGTCGACGTTCAGTGCATATATCACATCACAGATATAACCAGTTAGCCAAAGTTTATAGAACTTTGATCAACAATACGGATTTGTAACTACCCCAAACACAACTTTGTTCTCTGGAAATTCTGGGCAGAAACAAAATACTTTAAAAATCCCAAAACAGAACACAAAAGAAACTGCAGCAAACCCGAGTCGCGGCCGAGTCAACTCGGCCGCGGATCCGAGGCGAAACGCGTGGTTTCGCCGCGGTTCAGCGGCGCGTTGACCGAGTCGTGGGCTCAGTTTTGCTGGCTGTTTCTAAAAAACCCTGCACGGATTTTTAAGATATGTGGAATTATATTTAGAGCAGTTTTAAAAATCAGCAGAAAGTGTGGGTTTTCGACATGTTTCGCGATTTTTTTTTGGATCGAAGTTCTAATCACTTTGCTAATATGCTAGTTGTGTTTAGCTAGGCTCTGATACCATTGTAAGTCCACATTTCCCACCCCGGTGCTTACGGGGAAGCGGAATAGGTAAAAATAGATTTTTTCTCTTAAGGCAACATGGACTAGAAACTAGAGGATCTTTGCTAAACAAAACCTAGCAAACTACATGAGGTTCTATCTACTATGATAAAGAGATTATACCTCACGAAACAGGTCCTTCGGGTCTTCTCTCCTTTGTTATCCTCGTCCATGCAAGCTCCGAGGATCGATCCGGATCTTGGTCACCTCCGCGGCCTCCTCGAGTCGAAGACGATCCACCCGAGAGTTTGTGTTCCGAGCTCTACCTCAAGCCGAGGTAACTAAGGCAACAAGGTTGCTATGCTTGATGTCCTAGGTGGTGTAGAAGAAGAAGATGGATTTATTTATCAATTTAGATCCTTATTTTCTCAACACATGAGAGCAAAGGAAAAATCTAGAGGAGGAAGAAGGAGGAGGAACCATGGGGAGCTTCTCACTTGATGAGAGAGAATGAGAAGAGAATAATGAATCCATAAACAAAATAACTATTAATCTTTATCATGATAAAGTTGATGGCTACATTGATATGACCATTATCATCACAAATCAAATCTAAAGCCAAAAAGCAAAAGAATACTCTAGATCTCATATGAAAGATCCTAGTCAACTATGGTCAAAATGTTAACAAGGTCAAGTAGGGTCAAATGGTCAAAGCAATTATCCATAACCTAATTATCATTAAAAAGATTAGTAAATAATGCCCCCGCCTCATAATGGTTTTGACCGAACCAACTGTCAAAACCTTAATGAGGCACCTCCTTCGTCTTCGCTCCTCACCACTGTGCATACACACCCGCATTCCGTAGAATTCGAATGCACCGAAGATAAAACTAATCCATCCATACAATGCTAGGATCAGGATTAAACCAAAGCCCACTAGCGTTGTCTGCCCGAACAGCATACGCGCACAAGTGCACATAAGTGATCGTAGCCCTGCCGTAAAACCATACGGCCTCTACACCTTTCGCTCAGTGCAGGGAAACTCTCTGTGTGGGACTCTAAAGACTTGACACTACGCTGGCAGTGGGTTTAACCACAGACCGCAAGCGGCACTAGCTGTATGTAACGGTCCCCAGGTAGATGTCGATAAGAAGGCCGATGAGGTAAACCCATCCGAACTTCTACTGAGCCTGAATGTGACAATCTCCGTACAGTCCGGTTTGTTCGTCTGAGAGTATCGCACGTCGGGCCTAATGGGGCAGTAAATGTCAGACCCCTAATAGCGGTACAAGTCGTGCCGGAGTGTAGCCCAGAACACCCTGAGAAACTACTGGAAACTCTACCAGTAATTCTCGCTTGCCCTGGCCAGGGACGACTATGTGTAATGGCTCTCCTAGACACAACGCGATATCAACCCCCAATACCGGGAGAGACGAATCCTGTCTAACCGCTACTGCCTCCAAGTGCTTCGGGACTGCACCCAACTACTACCTGTATGCACGATTCCTTTGAGCCGTGGTAGGGTAGTAATCAAAGTACAGTGGGAACACACTCGAAGCGAAGTAGCAGTGTCAAGTCGACGGACTAAGCTGTACTCCTGTCACCTGGGAACTGTTATCTGATGATAGGTATAGTACTAACCAACAGTTCCCGACGAGTCCTGTCCAGTGTACTCGTAACCTAACGAGCACCCGCATACTATCTCAAGTACGACGTACTAATGGCTGTGGGACAGACCATCTCCCCTGCTGGGATGAGAAGTGCATGCGCTAGTCTACTCCGGAGTATCGATGCCCCGTCTCGATAATCCAACGACTAGGGACCTGTATAAGGATGTATTTGTAGATTACCCAGCCCCCACTAGTGTGGCTGCCATCACAACGCTGGTAATCAAGCAAAGATTCTAAGGGCTCCACTAATGTGTATAGGCGATATGCTAAAAGAAACACATGCACACATTAAAGTAGAAACCAACCAAGTAGCATACTACCATTTTGAGCAAGATTGTCTATACAACTGTGAATATCCCAAGCTTCCATTAAGTAATATACAAACTAGTATGATACAGTAATGGCTTCTAGGGCATATACACTAACATGGAGAAATTTGGGTTGTAACTCAGCCAAACAGCCGTGGAACCGCGGCCGATCCAAGCGATTCGCCGCAGATCCACGGCTGAGTTGAAGCCGAGTCAGCCAAAATTTGCCCAGTAACTCTTCTGTGTTGATGTTGTATTTTCTGGGATGTTTTTTTTTCTGCTCAGGTTTCAGGTGCACAGAGAATTATTTGCAGAAGATTCATTTATGTTTGCTTGATCGAAATTCTAAGATATTTGGCTAATTTGATTATATCTGTGATGTGTTTAATGTGTTCGTAAACCTCCTCTAACTGCTAGTATGTCGGTTAGCAGGGGGTTGCACATTTCTGTAATGGTTTTTACTGGTTTGTGTTTGTGGACTTGTTGGATTGTCGTGAATGGATAACCGGGGATGTGAGACGAGTGTTTCTTTCATTCAAATGTAATTTGTAAATTGTTGTCATAATCTTTTGCGGGGCACATCCGGGCTGAGGTTGTAGCCACCGTTGTATTATTTCATTTACTGTTTTCTGCTCCTAGGATAGACCCAAGATGGGGTGCACAAACTACCGGGTACTTTGAAGTGTTTAGTGGCCTACTCACGTTGTTGAGGGAGACCGCTTCACTTCGGGTACTTGGCGGGTAGTTTGCCGTACCCGTAGGGGTCTAGGGTGGGGTTTTGGCTCTTCATCGCGACTGTGTAATCCGTCTTTCTTTGCAGGCTCAAAAGAAATGCGGATTCATAGAAAATCCAATAAGTTCATCTGTGATCTGGAATGCCTATTATTGCGTCTGACGAATGTACAATATCTATATATGATAGCTATTAGGCGTCGCTTATGTTTTACACCCGCGCTAGCCCAGCCCCCGCTCTGTCGTTAGTTAAGTAACCTTACGGGTGAATGACGGGACCCGGTGGCGAATGCGGATGCATAAGAGGACGTTGTATTTTCGTTGTTTTCTGCAATGATAGGTTAATTGATGGGACGCATTATATTAATGCAAAGAAAATAAACCAAAGTTGAATCGTTGGAACAGTTTAAAAGAAACCACTTGGTTATTTTAAAACAGAAGATATTTTTTAAATTGTGGAGCTTAAGCCACTCCTTTTAAAAGCTATTAGGTTTCTTCGATCATATCAAGTTCACTACGTTCACGGTTTCGCCAAAACCATTCATAGCCCTCCGTCATTTCATTTGGGTATTCAGTAGTATTCAAGCTATGTATTTTGATCAACGCCAAGGCATAGTGTTTGGTAGCTGCTGGGTATTCATTTGTTGCATAGATAGATGCGTTAGTTTGGGACAGTCGTATTATCATTTGGCCAACGTCAGGGGTATGTACGGATGGGTACAAATTAATAAGATAATGATGGGTAGAACTTGACATGTGACTTATGACATTTTGACCAACGCCAAGGTCATAAGAGCATAGGGCAGAAATTTATATCGGGAATTTCTAAAGAAACTGAAATTTGCAAAGAGTTGCATTCCAGTAGTGGCAAAGGATGAGTTCTTCCACTGTCGTAGGAAAGGTCATTGGAAGAAAGATTGCAAAGCTTGGATTGCCAAGAACCAGGAACCGAAGCAAGCTATGGCTTCGACTTCAGGTGTGTTTGTAATTGAAAATTGTCTGTCAATCAACTCTACTTCATGGGTATTGGATACCGGATCAGGATCTCATATATGCAATTCATTGCAGGTACTGAGAAACCGAAGAGTGCTGAAGGTTGGTGATATGACCCTCCAGGTTGCTAACGGAGCTAGCGTGGGTGCTGTGTCCGAAGGGGATTATCACCTAGGATTGACGAGTGGACATATTTTGGTTTTGCACAACTGTTTTTGTATACCTAGTTTAACGTGTAATATCATATCAGTATCGTTGTTATCAAAAGAAGGTTATGATTTCACGTTTGTAAGCGATGTTGTTAACATCCACCTTAATCATGGTTTGATTGGGTCCGGTACACTAGATAACGGTATATACGTGCTAAACCAGTTACAGATTTTCAATGTCCAGAACACACTAAAAAGAAAGTCTCAAGATATAAATCAGGCTTTCTTATGGCATTGTAGACTGGGTCACATCAATGAGACAAGGTTAACTAAGTTACATAGAGAAGGATATTTGGATCCTTTCGAATATCAATCTTATGCAATTTGTCAATCATGTCTCAAAGGAAAGATGACAAAGACTCCATTCACTGGACATGGAGTAAGAGCGAGCGAGCTCTTAGGACTCATACACAGCGATGTATGTGGTCCAATGTCTACACATGCAAGAGGTGGTTTTTCATATTTCATTACTTTTACGGACGATTACTCTAGGCATGGATTCATTTTCTTAATGAAACATAAATCCGAGGCCTTTGAGAAATTCCAAGAATATAAGAATGAAGTAGAAAACCAAACCGGCAAAAGTATCAAGACACTGAGATCTGATCGAGGTGGTGAATACTTAAGTGCCGAGTTCCTAGGTTACCTAAAAGGGAAAGGAATTCTCTCTCAGCTTACTCCTCCATACACTCCACAGCATAATGGTGTATCGAAAAGACGGAACCGAACCCTATTGGATATGGTACGTTCCATGATGAGTAATGCTGAGTTACCGCAATCTTTCTGGGGTTATGCGCTAGAATCAGCAGCATATCTTTTGAACATGGCTCCTACCAAGACTGTGCCTACCACACCATATCAGATGTGGAGTGGGAAGAAACCCTATTTTCATAATCTGAAGATATGGGGATGTCTAGCTTTTGTTAAAAAGCAGCATGCGGACAAACTCGAGGCACGATCGGTACAGTGTAAGTTTGTGGGATATCCAAAGAACTCCAAGGGGTATTTCTTCTATTACGCAGAGGAACAAAAGGTTTTTGTTTCTCGTAATGCCTATTTTCTAGAACAACAGTTTTTAGAAAAGGAAACAAGTGGAAGTGAAATAGAACTGGAAGAAATTCCAGAAGCACAAACTACTACTAAAAGTTTGGTAGAATCAGTAGTTCAAGAAGAACAGGACATTCCCGCACCCCTCCGCAGGAGTAGTAGGCCGTCTCATCCGCCTGAGAGATACTACGGTTTTCTCATAGATGGGGATAGAGAGGATTGCGTCATTGATAATGATGAACCTACTAGCTTCCAGCAGGCCATCCAGAGCGGCGACTCGGTAAGATGGCTGGATGCAATGCGGACCGAGATGGAGTCCATGTACACCAACAAAGTATGGACTTTGGACTTTGCTCCAGATGGGATAAAACCCATAGGATGCAAATGGATCTTCAAGAAAAAGATTGGTGTAGATGGACAGGTGGAATCCTATAAGGCTAGACTTGTTGCAAAGGGTTTTCATTAAAGAGCTGGTTTGGGCTATGACGAAACTTTTTCTCCAGTGGCTATGCTCAAATCCATTCGGGTCCTTCTTGCTATTGTCACCTTCCATGATTATGAGATCTGGCAGATGGACGTAAAGTCGGCTTTTCTAAATGGTAATTTAGAAGAGTGTGTCTATATGGATCAGCCAGATGGTTTCAATCAGAGTGGGAGCAGCGGGAAAGTGTGCAAGACTTAAGTCCATTTATGGACTAAAGCAGGCATCGCGGAGTTGGAACATCTGTTTTGATGAAACGGTCAAAGAATATGACTTTATCAAAAATCTAGATGAACCATGTATATATAGTAAAATTGTAGCACGAACTGTCGTATTCCTCGTCTTATACGTGGATGACATTCTATTAATAGGAAATGACATTCCTATGCTACAATCTGTCAAAGGATTCTTGTCACATAGGTTCTCCATGAAAGGCCTGGGTGATGCCTCTTACATTCTGGGGATCTAGATCTATCGTGATAGATCTAAGAGGATGTTGGGACATTCGCAGTCCAGGTATATCAACACTATACTGAAAAGATTCAGTATGGAAGATTCTAAGCGCGGTAATTTACCGGGTTATCACGGAATCACCCTATCCAAAGAGATGTCTCCCAAGACTGATTTGGAAAGGGATCGCATGTCAGTTATACCATACGCTTCTGCTGTAGGCTTTATAATGTATGCGATGTTGTGCACCAGATCAGATGTACCTTACGCACTGAGCGTGGTAAGCAGGTATCAGTCAGACCCAGGGGAGAAGCACTGGATAGTAGTAAAGAACATTCTCAAGTACCTGAGAAGGACTAAGGATATGTTCTTGGTTTACGGTGGAAAAGACCTCCAGATCGAGGTTTTTGCCGACTCCAGCTTCCAGAGTGACAAGGATGACTCCAAGTCTATGTCAGGTTATGTCTTTACCCTCAATGGAGGGGCGGTGTGCTGGAAGAGTTCCAAGTAGGACACCATTGCTGACTCGACGATGGAAGCAGAGTATATCGCTGCTAGCGACGCCGCGAAAGAAGCAGTTCCTAACAGAACTTCAGGTGGTTCCTACCATTGTTGATCAAATACCGCTGTATTGCGACAACAACGGAGCTATAGCTTTAGCGGAGGAACCTAGGTCCCATCAGAAGTCCAGAAACATCTTAAGGCGGTATCACCTGATCAGGGAGTTCATAGATCGACAGGAGATCGAGGTCCGGAGAGTTCTTACAGAGGAGAACACTGCAGATCCATTCACGAAGGCCTTACCTGAGATTCAGTTTGAGAGGCTACTCGAGATGATAGGTCTTCGATACGCCAGTACATGGCCCTAGTGCAAGTGGGAGATTGTTAGTGTATATGCCCTAGGGTCCATTATTGTATCATACTAGCTTGTATATTACTTAATGGAAGCTTGGGATATTCACAGTTATATTAACAGTCTTGCTAAACATGGTAGTATGCTACTTGGTTTATATCTATCTTAATATGTGTATATTCTAGCATATCGAAAATACATATTGATAGAGCCCTTAGGATCTTGCTTGACTACCAGCGTTGTGATGGCAGTCACACTAGTGGGGGCTGGGTAGTCTACAAGCACATCCTTTTTCAGGTCCCTAGTCGTAGGATTATCGAGACAGGGCATCGATACTCCGGAGTAGACTAGTGTGTACGTTTCTCATCCCAGTTGGGGAGATGGTCTGTCCCATAGCTATCAGTACGTTGTACTGGAGATAGTATACAGGTGCTCGTTGGGTTACGGGTGCACCAGTCAGGACTCGCAGGGAACTGTTGGTTGGTATTATACCCGTCGTCAGTTAACAGTTCCCAGGTGACATGAGTACAGCATAGTCCGCAGACTTGACACTGCTGCTCCGCCTCGAGTGTGTTCCCACTGTTCTTAGATTTCTACCCTACCACGGCTCAAAGGAGTCGTGCAAATAGGTAGCAGTTGGGTGCAGTCCCGAAGCACTTGGAGGCAGTGGCGGTTAGATAGGATTCGTCTCTCTCGGTATTGGGAGTTGATATCGCTCTATGTTTCGAGAGCCATTACGCAAAGTCCTTAGCCAGAGCAAGCGAGATTTACTAGTAGGATTTCCAGTAGCTTCTCAAGGTGTAATGGGCTTCACTCCGACACGACTTATACCGCTTTTAGAGGACTGACACTTGCCGCCCTAGGCCCGATATGCGATAGTCTTAGATGAACAGACCGGAATGTACGGAGATTGTCACATCAGGCTCAGTAGGAGTTCAGATGGGTTTTCTCATCGGCCTTCTTATCGACATCTACATGGGGACCGTTACGTTCAGCTAGTGTCGCTTGTGGTCTGTGGTTAAACCCACTGCCAGTGTAGTGTCGAGTCTTTAGAGTCCCACACAGAGAGTTTCCCTGCTTCGGGCGAAACGATATAGAGGTCGTATGGTTTTACGACAGGGTTCGTACACATACATGTTTTTACGCACGTACAATGTTCGGACGGTTTATACTAGCAGGTTTTGGTTTAAGCCAGATTCTAGTATTGGATTATTGGATTTATACAGTCTCAGTATTTCCGTGTTTTCACGGATGGGAGGGGCATTCTCGTAATTAGTCGAGAAGCTTCTAGAAGATTGATGAGTTGGAGGCTTAGGTGGAATTTGCATTAAATGGATTAGTGACTCATGGTGTGATTCATCAAATGAGTTAATGAAGTATTTATTGCTTAATGACTCATGAGATGATTCACCCAAAGAGAGTTAATGAAGCATGGTTGATATTATTATTATGTTATTCATTTTAATAATTATCATGCTTCATATATATATTCTAAAATGAGTTATAATTCATTATCATTCTCACTCTCACCTTCTCTCTCCGCAAGCTCTCTCTCTTTAAAGATCTAACCCTAACCTCTCATGTGTTGAGATCTAAGGGTTAGCAAGACTAATAGATCCCTAATCCTATTCTGTATCATCTAGGTTACTTTGATTAGCACTCATAGCAACCTAGTTACTTCAAGTTAGAGGTTAAGCTTGGAGAAGTAGCTCTCGGGTGGATCTTCTATCACATCGAGAAGGCCGTCGAGGAGGTGAACAAAGAGAACAAGAAGGACTTGATTCATTAGGTATAATCTTCTTTCATAGTAGCTAATCACTTCTATGTTGTTGTTAGATAGGGTTTAGCAAAGATCCGTAAAGTTAGTCGATATTAGTTTAAACAAAATGATTGTTTTACCTATTCCGCCTCCCCGCATCATGTGGGGTGTCTAACGTCGACTTACAATTAAAACCATTAATGCTTCATTAACTCATTTGATGAATCATCTCCATGAATCACAAATCCATTTAATGCAAATTCCACCTAAGCCTCCAACTCATCAATCTTCTAGAAGCTTCTCGACTAATTACGAGAATGCCCCTCCCATCCGTGAAAACACGGAAATACTGAGACTGTATAAATCCAATAATCAAATACTAGAATCTGGCTTAAACTAAAGCCCGTTAGTAAAAACTGTCCGAACATCGTACGTGCGTAAAAACACGTATGAGTCCGAACCCTGTCGTAAAACCATACGACCTCTATATCGTTTCGCCTGAAGCAGGGAAACTCTCTGTGTGGGACTCTAAAGACTCGACACTACGCTGGCAGTGGGTTTAACCACAGATCGCAAGCGGCACTAGCTGTACATAACGGTCCCCAGGTAGATGTCGATAAGAAGGCCGATGAGGAAACCCATCCGAACTCCTACTGAGCCTGATGTGACAATCTCCGTACAGTCCGATCTGTTCGTCTAAGACTATCGCATATCGGGCCTAGGGGGCGGCAAGCATCAGTCCCCTATAGGCGGTATAAGTCGTGTCGGAGTGAAGCCCATTACACCTTGAGAAGCTACTGGAAATCCTACCAGTAAATCTCGCTTGCCCTGGCCAGGGACTTTGCGTAATGGCTCTCGAAACACAGCGTGATATCAACTCCTAATACCGGGAGAGACGAATCCTATCTAACCGCCACTGCCTCCAAGTGCTTCGGGACTACACCCAACTGCTACCTGTTTGCACGACTCCTTTGAGCCGTGGTAGGGTAGCAATCTAAGAACAGTGGGAACACACTCGAGATGAAGCAACAGTGTCCAGTCTGCAGACTATGCTGTACTCATGTCACCTGGGAACTGTTAACTGACGACGGGTATAATGCCAACCAACAGTTCCCTGCGAGTCCTGTCCGGTGTACCCGTAACCCAACGAGCACCTGTATACTATCTCTAGTACAACGTACTGATGGCTGTGGGACAGACCATCTCCCCAACTGGGATGAGAAGCGTACACACTAGTCTACTCCGGAGTATCGATGCCCTGTCTCGATAATCCTACGACTAGGGACCTGAAAAAGGATGTGCTTGTAGACTACCCAGCCCCCACTAGTGTGACTGCCATCACAACGCTGGTAGTCAAGCAAGATCCTAAGGGCTCTATCAATATGTATTCTCGATATGCTAACATATACACATATTAAGATAGATATAAATCAAGTAGCATACTACCATGTTTAGCAAGACTGTTAATATAACTGTGAATATCCCAAGCTTCCATTAAGTAATATACAAGTTAGTATGATACAATAATGGCCCCTAGGGCATATACACTAACAATCTCCCACTTGCACTAGGGCCATGTACTGGCGTATCGAAGACCTATCATCTCGAGTAGCCTCTCGAACTGAATCTCAGGTAAGGCCTTAGTGAATGGATCTGCAGTGTTCTCCTCTGTAGGAACTCTCCGGTCCTCAATCTCCTATCGATCTATGATCTCCCTGATCAGGTGATACCGCCTTAAGATGTGTATGGACTTCTGATGGGACCTGGGTTCCTTCGCTAAAGCTATAGCTCCGTTGTTGTCGCAATACAGCGGTATTGGATCAACAATGGTCGGAACCACCTGAAGTTCTGTTAGGAACTTCTTCATCAAGACTGCTTCTTTTGCGGCCTCGCTAACAGTGATATACTCCGCTTCCATCGTCGACTCAGCAACGGTGTCTTGGAACTCTTCCAGCACACCGCCCCTCCATTGAGGGTAAAGACATAACCTGACATGGACTTGGAGTCATCCTTATCACTCTGGAAGCTGGAGTCGGCAAAAGCCTCGATCTGGAGGTCTTTTCCGCCGTAAACCAAGAACATATCCTTAGTCCTTCTCAGGTACTTGAGAATGTTCTTTACTGCTATCCAGTGCTTCTCCCCTAGGTCTGACTGATACCTGCTTACCATGCTCAGTGAGTAAGCTACATCTGGTCTGGTGCACAACATCGCATACATTATAGAGCCTACCGCAGAAGCGTAGGGTATAACGGACATGCGATCCCTTTCCAAATCAGTCTTGGGAGACATCTCTTTGGATAGGGTGATTCCGTGACAAGCCGGTAAATTACCGCGCTTAGAATCTTCCATACTGAATTTTTTCAGTATAGTGTTGATATACCTGGACTGCGAAAGTCCCAACATCCTCTTAGATCTATCACGATAGATCTGGATCCCCAGAATGTAAGAGGTATCACCCAGGTCTTTCATGGAGAACCTGTGTGACAAGAATCCTTTGACAGATCGTAGCATAGGAATGCCATTTTCTATTAATAGAATGTCATCCACGTACAAGACGAGGAATATGACAGTTAGTGCTACAATTTTACTATATATACATGGTTTATCTGGATTTTTGATAAAGTCATATTCTTTGACCGTTTCATTAAAACAGAAGTTCCAACTGCGCGATGCCTGCTTTAGTCCATAAATGGACTTAAGTAACTTGCACACTTTCCCGCTGCTCCCACTGTAATTGAAACCTTCTGGCTGATCCATATAGACGCACTCTTCTAAATTACCATTTAGAAAAGTCGACTTTACGTCCATCTGCCAGATCTCATAATCATGGAAGGCGGCAATAGCAAGAAGGACCCGAATTTATTTGAGCATAGCCACTGGAGAAAAAGTTTCGTCATAGTCCAAACCAGGTCTTTGACGAAAACCCTTTGCAACAAGTCTAGCCTTATAGGTTTCTACCTGTCCATCTACACCAATCTTTTTCTTGAAGATCCATTTGCATCCTATGGGTTTTATCCCATCTGGAGCAAAGTCCAAAGTCCATACTTTGTTGGTGTACATGGACTCCATCTCGGTCCGCATTGCATCCAGCCATCTTACCGAGTCGCCGCTCTGGATGGCCTGCTGGAAGCTAGTAGGTTCATCATTATCAATGACGCAATCCTCTCTATCCCCATCTATGAGAAAACCGTAGTATATCTCAGGCGGATGAGACGGCCTACTACTCCTGCGGAGGGGTGCGGGAATGTCCTGTTCTTCTTGAACTACTGGTTCTACCAAACTTTCAGTAGTAGTTTGTGGTCTGGAATTTCTTCCAGTTATATTTCGCTCCCACTTGTTTCCTTTTCTAAAAACTGCTGTTCTGGAAAATGGGCATTACGAGAAACGAAAACCTTTTGTTCCTCTGCGTAATAGAAGAAATACCCCTTGGAGTTCTTTGGATATCCCACAAACTTACACTGTACTGATCGTGCCTCGAGTTTGTCCGCATGCTGCTTTTTAACAAAAGCTGGGCATCCTCCTATCTTCAGATACTGAAGATATGGTTTCTTCCCACTCCACATCTGATATGGTGTGGTAGGCACAGTCTTGGTAGGAGCCCTGTTCAAAATATATGCTGCTGATTCTAGCGCATAACCCCAGAAAGATTGCGGTAACTCAGCATTACTCATTATGGAACGTACCATATCCAATAGGGTTTGGTTCCGTCTTTCCAATACACTATTATGCTGTGGAGTGTATGGAGGAGTAAGCTGAGAGAGAATTCCTTTCTCTTTTAGGTAACTTAGGAACTCGGCACTTAAGTATTCACCACCTCGATCAGATCTCAGTGTCTTGATACTTTTGCCGGTTTGGTTTTCTACTTCATTCTTATATTCTTGGAATTTCTCAAAGGCCTCGGATTTATGTTTCATTAAGAAAATGAATCCATACCTAGAGTAATCGTCCGTAAAAGTAATGAAATATGAAAAACCACCTCTTGCATGTGTAGACATTGGACCACATACATCGCTGTGTATGAGTCCTAAGAGCTCGCTCGCTCTTACTCCATGTCCAGTGAATTGAGTCTTTATCATCTTTCCTTTGAGACATGATTGACAAGTTGCATAAGATTGATATTCGAACGGATCTAAATATCCTTCTCTATGTAACTTAGTTAACCTTGTCTCATTGATGTGACCCAGTCTACAATGCCATAAGAAAGCCTGATTTATATCTTGAGACTTTCTTTTTAGTGTGTTCTGGACATTGAAAATCTGTAATTGGTTTAGCACGTATATACCGTTATCTAGTGTACCGGACCCAATCAAACCATGATTAAGGTGGATGTTAACAACATCGCTTACGAACGTGAAATCATAACCTTCTTTTGATAACAACAATACTGATATGATATTACACGTTAAACTAGGTACACAAAAACAGTTGTGCAAAACCAAAATATGTCCACCCGTCATTCCTAGGTGATAATCCCCTACGGACACAACACCCACACTAGCTCCGTTAGCAACTTGGAGGGTCATATCACCAACCTTCAGCATTCTACGGTTTCTCAGTGTCTGCAATGAATTGCATATATGAGATCCTGATCCGGTATCCAATACCCAGGAACTAGAGTTGATTGACAGACAATTTTCAATTACAAACACACCTGAAGTCGAAGCCATTGCTTGCTTCGGTTCCTGGTTCTTGGCAATCCAATCTTTGCAATCTTTCTTCCAATGACCTTTCCTACGACAGTGGAAGCACTCGTCCTTTACCACTACTGGCACCGCAACCTTTTTCTTTCCCTTAACTCCCACCTTACCAACACCACCTCTCGGTTTGGTAGCGGCCTTCTTCTTCCTTCCTTTAGCCCTTGCCTTAGACCTGGAAGTGGAAGCACCGCGAACAAATATAGTGGGTGTTTCCCTTGCTTTCTGCAAGGTGCCCTCTGCACTCCTCAACATGTTAAGGAGTTCGGGAAGTTCAAATTCTTTACCTTGAATGTTGAAATTCAAGATAAACTGGGCGTAGGTGGAAGGAAGGGACTGAAGAACCAAGTCTGTATACAGCTCGTTCTCTAATGTTGTCCTGAGGTCCGCGAGCTCTTCTATATAGCCAATCATCTTTAGGATATGTTCTCCTATAGATGATCTGACGGCCAGGCTCGACTGAAACAAGTTCTTCGAGGTCTCGTATCTAGCTATACGAGATTGCTCTCCATACAGTTCCTTGGTGTGGAGAAATATGGATTCAAGATCTATATTCTCGTGCCTCCTCTGATGTTCATTATTCATAGAGGCAAGCACGATGCATTTGGCCTTCGCGCAATCAATCTCGTAGGTCTTGCGGATTTCCTTATCCGCGACACTGGATTCTGGACCAGGGACAGCAGGTGCCTTAGTGGTAAGGACATACCCCAATTTGTCATAAGTAATAGCCATCTTAACATTCCGGAACCAATCTTTATAGTTTGGCCCTGTCAAAATATTTTTATCTAATAGTAACTTAAGGCCTGTCATGTTCTGGGTCGCTGCAATGAGAGATAGGGAACACTTTAGCATGATGCTCTTGCAAGTTTAGAGTGGTTTTTAGTTTATCTAAACTGGATGGCTCCCACTGTTTCTTGAATCCGTCCTCAAACCAAAAAGGAAGAACTAGTCAGGACTATTCTCACCGTACAATACTTGCTTAACCGTTCAGCCAGGCCGGTATCGGTACTTCGAGGGAGGTTTTACGATGCTTTCGCGAAGTTCCTTAATTAAATAAGCTCTTTTCTCTGGGGGCGTAGCCCCGCTGACACCTTTCTCGACACCTACTTGGTTTATAGCAGTGATCGTTAAGTGGCGAATCTCCTGATGAGTAGCGGATACCCACAGTGGGATCAGGATCCAAATATCATCGTGTGATAAAGCTGAAGGAATCCTACCAAAATTATCACACTCTAAATGGTATGCAACTCTTTGCAAATTTCAATTTCTTTAGAAATTCCCGATATAAATTTCTGCCCCATGCTCTTATGACCTTGACGTTGGTCAAAATGTCATAAGTCACATGTCAAGTTCTACCCATCATTATCTTGTTAATTTGAACCCATCCGTACATACCCCTGACGTTGGCCAAATGATAATACGACTGTCCCAAACTAACTCATCTATCTTTGCAACAAATGAATACCCAGCAGCTACCAAACATTATGCCTTGGCGTTGGTCAAAATACATAGCTTGAATACTACTGAATACCCAAATGAAATGACGGAGGGCTACGAATGGTTTTGGCGAAACCGTGAACGTAGTGAACTTGATATGATCGAAGGAACCTGATAGCTTTTAAAAGGAGTGGCTTAAGCTCCGCAATTTAAAAAATATCTTCTGTTTTAAAATAACCGAGTGGTTTCTTTTAAACTGTTCCAACGATTCAACTTTGGTTTATTTTCTTTGCATTAATATAATGCGTCCCATCATTGCAGAAAACAACGAAAATACAACGTCCTTTTATGCCATCCGCATTCGCCACCGGGTCCCCTTATTCACCCGTTAGGTTACTTAACTAACGACAGAGCGGGGGCTGGGTTAGCGCGGGTGTAAAACATAAGCGACGCCTAATAGCTATCATATATAGATATTGTACATTCGTCAGACGCAATAATAGGCATTCCAGATCACAGATGAACATATTGGATTTTCTACGAACCCACATTCCTTTTGAGCCTGCAAAGAAAGACGGATTACACAGTCGCGATGAATAGCCAAAACCCCACCCTAGACCCCTACGGGTACGACAAACTACCCGCCAAGTACCCAAAGTGAAGCGGTCTCCCTCAACAACGTGAGTAGGCCACTAAACACTTCAAAGTACCCAGTATTTTGTGCACCCCATCTTGGGTCTATCCTAGGAGAAGAAAACAGTAAATGAAATAATACAACGGTGGATACAACCTCAGCCCGGATGTGCCCCGCAAAAGAATATTACAACAATTTACAAATTACATTTGAATGAAACAAACACTCGTCTCACATCCCCGGCTATCCATTCACGACAATCCAACAAGTCCACTAACACAAACTAGTAAAAACCATTACAGAAATGTGCAACCCCCTGCTATCCGACATACTAGCAGTTAGGGGAGGTTTACGAACACATTAAACACATCACAGATATAATCAAATTAGCCATACATCTTAGAATTTCGATCAAGCAAACACAAATGAATCCTCTCCAACTAATTCTCTGTGCACCTGAAACCTGAGTAGAAAAAAAACATCCCAGAAAATACAACATCAACACTGAAGAGTTACTGGGCAAATTTGGGCTGACTCGGCTTCAACTTGGCCGCGGATCCGCGGCGGATCGCTTGGATCGGCCGCGGTTTGGCCGAGTTACAACCCCAAATTTCTCCAGTAATCTTATAATTCCCTGCTTATATTTTTAAGGGTCCCTGAAAAATTTTTAGAGCCCGTTTTAAAAACGGCAGAAACTAGGTTAAAATGATGTTTTTTTGGGTTCGTTTTGCGATCGAATTTCTAACGACTTTGCCAACAAGTTAGTTATGGTTTAGCGAGGCTCTGATCCCACTGTAAGTCGACGTTAAACACCTCACATGATGCGGGGAGGCGGAATAGGTAAAACAATCATTTTGTTTAAACTAACATCGACTAACTTTACGGATCTTTGCTAAACCCTAACTAACAACAACATAGAAGTGATTAGCTAGTATGAAAGAAGTTTATACCTAATGAATCAAGTCCTTCTTGTTCTCTTTGTTCACCTCCTCGACGGCCTCCTCGATGTGATAGAAGATCCACCCGAGAGCTACTTCTCCAAGCTTAACCTCTAACTTGAGGTAACTAGGTTGCTATGTGTGCTAATCAAAGTAACCTAGATGATATAGAATAAGATTAGGGATCTATTTGTAAGTCCATGCTACCTCTCCCGGTACTTTCGGGCATGCGGAATTTGGTGAAAAACAATTTTCTTAGAGGTGGTAACATGGACTCAAAACCCGGATCTTTGTTAAACATCTAACTAACAACCTAAGTAGGAGTTATTAACTACTCGGTTAGGGGGTTATACCTTTTTTTTCTTGAACTCCTTCGTCTTCAAGCCTCGATGGTTGTCCGAATCGGCTTCTCCCCGTCGTCTCCTTGCGCCGAAGATCGATCCACCTGAAAGCTTCTACCTTTGGCTCCTTCTTCGAACTTTGAAGAAACTAGTTCACTTGGTTTGCTAAACCTTGTGAACTAGAGTGAGTAGAGAAGAGTTTTGTTGGGATTTTATCTATGGTTCTTGGTTCTCAATACATGAGACAAGTGAACCATAGACTCAAGAGAGGGAGAGCAAGAGGAGGAAGATGAGAGCTCAAGAACAAGAGAGAGAATGAGATTGATAGAATGAGAGAAAACTTTTCTCTCTTGGCTCTCATAATCCATAACCATCATAACACATCATAGCAATCAAGTATTATGTGATGGTTTAAGCAACAATAGCCATATCATTTCATGCACTCATTTTGCACAAGAGAGCAAGCAAGCAAAAGCCTTTGCCATGAAATGATAGCCATTGTTATCATGATGGTCAACTAGTCAAGCCTAGTCAACCGGTCAACAAAGTCAACAAGTCAACAAAGTCAACAAGTCAACAAAGTCAACCCCTCAACAACCATGTCACCATAATACTTAATTAATATAATTGTTAATTACATATCATATTCTCATTAGGGTTGAGCAAAAAGTCAATAGTCAACGGTCAACGGTCAACAACCCTAATGAGAATCCTCTGCCTCTGTCTCTCCGTCAACTGTGCATACACACCCGCATCCGCGTTCCGAGGAACACGGATGCATACCGGATAAAACCAATCCAAAAAGGTACACTAGGATCTGGCTTAAACCAAAGCCCGCTAGTGTTAACTGTCCGGACACTGTACGTGCATAAGTGCACGGATGTGACCGAACCCTGTCGCAAAACCATGCGACCTGTCGCAAAACCATGCAACCTCTACTCTTTTGCCTAAAGGCGAATAGCTTTCTGTGTGGGACTCTAAAGACTCGACACTACGCTGGCAGTGGGTTTAACCACAGACCACAAGCGGCACTAGCTGTGCGTAACGGTCCCCAGGCAGATGCCGACAAGAAGACTGACGAGGTGAAACCCATCTGAACTCCTACTGAGCCTGAATGTGACAATCTCCGTACAGTACGGTCTGTTCGTCTGATACATCGCATGGCGGGCCTAGGGGCCGGTAAACGTCAGTCCCCTAATAGCGGTACAAGTCGTGTCGGAGTGAAGCCCAATACACCCTAAGATAACATTGGAAGCCTACCAGTGTATCCCGCTTGCCCTGGCCAGGGAATACTCGTGTAATGGCTCTCCTAGACACAGCGCGATGTCAACCCCCAATACCGGGAGAGACGAATCCTGTCTAACCGTCACTGCCTCCAAGTGCTTCGGGACTGCACCCAACTACTACCTGTTTGCACGAATCCTTTGAGCCGTGGTAGGGTAGTAATCAAAGTACAGTGGGAACACACTCGAGGCGAAGTGACAGTGTCAAGTCAGCGGACTAAGTTGTACTCATGTCACCTGGGAACTGATAACTGACGATAGGTATAATACCAACCGGTCAGTTCCCGACGAGTCCTGTCTAGTGTACTCGTAACCCAACGAGCACCCGCATACTATCTCCAGTACGATGTACTGACGGCTGTGGGACAGACCGTCTCCCACACTGGGATGAGAAGCGCATGCGCTAGTCTACTCCGGAGTATCGATGCCCTGTCTCGATAGTCCTGCGACTAGGGACCTGCATAAGGATGTGCTTATAGATTACCCAGCCCCCACTAGTGTGACTGCCATCACAACGCTGGTAATCAAGCAAAGATCCTAAGGGCTCCACTAATGTGTATAGGTGATATAATAAAATAAACACATATACACATTGAAGTAGAAACAAACCAAGTAGCATACTACTATTTTGAGCAAGATTGTATATACAAGGTGAATATCCCAAGCTTCCATTAAGTAATATACAAACTAGTATGATACAGTAATGGCCTCTAGGGCATATACACTAATAATCTCCCACTTGCACTAAGGCCATGTACTGGCGTATCGAAGACCTATCATCTCGATCAGCCGCTCGAACTGAGTCTGGGGCAAGGCCTTGGTGAATGGATCTGCAGTGTTATCTTCTGAAGCAACCCTCCGAACCTCGGTCTCCTGGCGATCCACGATCTCCCTGATCAGGTGATACCGCCTCAAGATGTGTCTGGATCTCTGATGGGACCTGGGTTCCTTCGCTAAAGCTATAGCCCCGTTGTTATCGCAATACAGAGGTATTGGATCAACAATGGACGGAACCACCTGAAGTTCTTTCAAGAACTTCCTCATCCAGACAGCTTCCTTTGCGGCATCAGATGCAGCGATGTATTCCGCTTCCATCGTCGAGTCTGCAACGGTTTCCTGTTTGGAACTCTTCCAACACACCGCCCCTCCATTGAGGGTAAAGACAAAACCCGACATGGACTTGGAATCATCCTTGTCACTCTGGAAGCTGGAGTCAGCAAAGGCCTCGATCTGGAGGTCTTTTCCACCATACACCAAGAACATCTCATTAACCCTTCTCAGGTACTTGAGAATGTTCTTTACCGCTATCCAGTGTTTCTCCCCAGGGTTTGACTGATACCGGCTTACCACACTCAGTGCATAAGCTACATCCGGTCTGGTACACAACATCGCATACATTATAGAGCCTACCGCAGAAGCGTAGGGTATAATAGACATGCGATCTCTCTCCAAATCAGTCTTGGGAGACATCTCTTTAGAGAGGGTGATCCCGTGACAAGCCGGTAGGTTACCGCGCTTGGAATCTTCCATACTGAATCTTTTCAATATGGTGTCGATGTACCTGGACTGTGAAAGTCCTAATATCCTCTTGGATCTATCACGATGGATCCGGATCCCCAGGATGTATGAGGCATCACCCAGGTCTTTCATGGAGAACCTGTGTGACAAGAACCCCTTGACAGATTGTAGCATAGGAATGTCATTTTCTATTAAGAGAATGTCATCCACGTACAAAACGAGGAATACTACAGTTCTCGCTACAAATCTACTATAGATGCATGGTTCATCTGGATTTTTGATAAAGCCAAATTCCTTGACCGTCTCATCAAAACAGATGTTCCAACTCCGCGATGCCTGCTTTAGTCCATAGATGGACTTAAGCAACTTGCACACCTTTCCGCTGCTCCCACTCTGAATGAAACCCTCTGGTTGGTCCATATAGACACACTCCTCTAAATTTCCATTTAGAAAAGCGGTCTTTACGTCCATTTGCCAGATCTCATAATCGTGGAAGGCAGCAATGGCAAGAAGGATCCGAATGGATTTCAGCATAGCCACTGGAGAAAAGGTTTCGTCATAGTCCAAGCCAGGCCTTTGACGGAAACCCTTTGCAACAAGTCTAGCTTTATAGGTCTCAACCTGTCCATCTACACCAATCTTCCTTTTGAAGATCCACTTGCATCCTACGGGTTTTACCCCATCTGGAGCAATGTCCAACATCCATACTTTGTTGGTGTGCATGGACTCCATTTCGGTCCGCATTGCATCCAGCCATTTTACTGAGTCAACGTTCTGAACGACCTGCTGGAAGCTAGTAGGCTCATCATAATCTATGATGCAATCCTCTCTATCCCCTTCTATGAGAAAACCGTAGTATCTCTCGGGCGGATGAGACTGCCTACTACTCTTGCGGAGCGGCGTAGGAATGTCCTGTTCTTTTGAACCCTCTGGTTCCACTAAGCTTTCAGTAATAGCTCGTGGTTCTGGAATTTCTTCCAGTTCTACTGCGCTCCCACTAATTTCCTTTTCTAAGAACTGGTGTTCTAGAAAGTGGGCATGACGAGAAACAAAAACCTTTTGTTCCTCTTCGCAATAGAAGAAATATCCCTTGGAGTTCTTTGGATATCCCACGAACTTGCACTGTACTGAGCGTGCCTCGAGCTTGTCCGCATGCTGCTTTTTGACAAAAGCTGGACTTCCCCATGTCTTAATGTGATTAAGATAGGGTCTCTTCCCACACCACATCTCATATGGTGTAGTAGGCACAGTCTTAGTGGAAACTCGGTTCAAAAGGTATGTAGCTGATTCTAGCGCATACCCCCAGAATGATCGCGGTAACTCAGCGTTACTCATCATGGACCGTACCATATCCAATAGGGTTCGGTTCCGTCTCTCTGATACACCGTTATGTTGCGGAGTGTATGGAGGAGTAAGCTGAGAGAGAATTCCGTTCTCTTTTAAATAGTCCAGGAACTCGGCACTTAAGTATTCTCCACCTCGATCCGATCTTAGAATCTTGATACTTTTGCCGGTTTGTTTTTCTACTTCATTCTTATATTCCTGGAATTTTTCAAAGGCTTCGGACTTATGTTTCATTAAGAAGACATAACCGTACCTTGAAAAGTCATCCGTAAAAGTAATGAAGTAAGAATAACCGCTTCGCGCATGTGTAGACATTGGACCGCACACGTCGCTGTGTACGAGTCCCAAGAGCTCGCTCGCCCTTACTCCGTGTCCGGTAAACGGAGTCTTTGTCATCTTTCCTTTGAGACAGGATTGACAAGTGGCATACGATTGATATTCAAACGGATTCAAATATCCTTCTGTATGTAACTTCGTCAACCTTCTCTCATTGATGTGACCCAGTCTACAATGCCATAAGAAAGTCTACAAGTGGCATACACACCCGCATCCGCGTTCCGAGGAACACGGATGCATACCGGATAAAACCAATCCCAAAAGGTACACTAGGATCTGGCTTAAACCAAAGCCCGCTAGTGTTAACTGTCCGGACACTGTACGTGCATAAGTGCACGGATGTGACCGAACCCTGTCGCAAAACCATGCGACCTGTCGCAAAACCATGCGACCTCTACTCTTTTGCCTAAAGGCGAATAGCTTTCTGTGTGGGACTCTAAAGACTCGACACTACGCTGGCAGTGGGTTTAACCACAGACCGCAAGCGGCACTAGCTGTGCGTAACGGTCCCCAGGCAGATGCCGACAAGAAGACTGACGAGGTGAAACCCATCTGAACTCCTACTGAGCCTGAATGTGACAATCTCCGTACAGTCCGGTCTGTTCATCTGATACATCGCATGGCGGGCCTAGGGAGGCGGTAAACGTCAGTCCCCTAATAGCGGTACAAGTCGTGTCGGAGTGAAGCCCAATACACCCTGAGATAACACTGGAAGCCTACCTGTGTATCTCGCTTGCCCTGGCCAGGGACTACTTGTGTAATGGCTCTCCTAGACACAGCGCGATGTCAACCCCCAATACCGGGAGAGACGAATCCTGTCTAACCGTCACTGCCTCCAAGTGCTTCGGGACTGCACCCAACTACTACCTGTTTGCATGACTCCTTTGAGCCGTGGTAGGGTAGTAATCAAAGTATAGTGGGAACACACTCGAGGCGAAGTGATAGTGTCAAGTCAGCGGACTAAGCTGTACTCATGTCACCTGGGAACTGATAACTGACGATAGGTATAATACCAACCGGTCAGTTCCCGACGAGTCCTGTCCAGTGTACTCGTAACCCAACGAGCACCCGCATACTATCTCCAGTACGACGTACTGACGGCTGTGGGACAGACCGTCTCCCACACTGGGATGAGAAGCGCATGCGCTAGTCTACTCCGGAGTATCGATGCCCTGTCTCGATAGTCCTGCGACTAGGGACCTGTATAAGGATGTGCTTATTATAGATTACCCAGCCCCCACTAGTGTGACTGCCATCACAACGCTGGTAATCAAGCAAAGATCCTAAGGGCTCCACTAATGCGTATAGGTGATATAATAAAATAAACACATGTACACATTGAAGTAGAAACAAACCAAGTAGCATACTACTATTTTGAGCAAGATTGTATATACAAAGTGAATATCCCAAGCTTCCATTAAGTAATATACAAACTAGTATGATACAGTAATGGCCTCTAGGGCATATACACTAACACTATTAGTCTTGCTAACCCTTGGATCTCAATACATGAGAGGTTAGGGTTAGATCTTTGGAGAGAGAGAGAAGGTGAGAGTGAGAATGAAATAAAAATTAACTCATTTTTGTATATATCATGAAGCATAAAATATCTTGCATAAAATATCTTTGCACAAATATCTTCATGCTTCATTTAATACAAATGAATCATCTAATGAGTCATTAAAACCATTAATGCTTCATTAACTCATTTGATGAGTCATCTCCATGAGTCACAAATCCATTTAATGCAAATTCCACCTAAGCCTCCAACTCATCAATCTTCTAGAAGCTTCTCGACTAATTACGAGAATGCCCCTCCCATCCGTGAAAACACGGAAATACTGAGACTGTATAAATCCAATAATCCAATATTAGAATCTGGCTTAAACTAAAGCCCGCTAGTAAAAACTATCCGAACATCGTACGTGCGTAAAAACACGTATGTGTCCGAACCCTGTCGTAAAACCATACGACCTCTATATCGTTTCGCCTAAAGCAGGGAAACTCTCTTTGTGGGACTCTAAAGTCTCGACACTACGCTGGCAGTAGGTTTAACCACAGACTGCAAGCGACACTAGCTGTACGTAACGGTCCCCAGGTAGATGTCGATAAGAAGGCCGATCAGGAAACTCATCCGAACTCCTACTGAGCCTGATGTGACAATCTCCGTACAGTCCAGTCTGTTCGTCTAAGACTATCGCATATTGGGCCTAGGAGGCGGCAAGCGTCAGTCCACTATAAGCGGTATAAGTCGTGTCGGAGTGAAGCCCATTACACCTTGAGAAGCTACTGGAAATCCTACCAGTAAATCTCGCTTGCCCTGGCCAGGGACTTTGCGTAATGGCTTTCCAAACACAGCGCGATATCAACTCCCAATACCGGGAGAGACGAATCCTATCTAACCGCCACTACCTCCAAGTGCTTCGGTACTGCACCCAACTGCTACCTGTTTGCACGACTCCTTTGAGCCATGGTAGGGTAGCAATCTAAGAATAGTGGGAACAAACTCGAGGCGAAGCAGCAGGGTCAAGTCTGCGGACTATGCTGTACTCATGTCACCTGGGAACTGTTAACTGACGACGGGTATAATGCCAACCAACAGTTCCCTGCGAGTCCTGTCCGGTGTACCCGTAACCCAACGAGCACCTGTATACTATCTCCAGTACAACGTACTGATGGTTGTGGGATAGATCATCTCCCCAACTGGGATGAGAAGCGTACACACCAGTCTACTCCGGAGTATCGATGCCCTGTCTCGATAATCCTACGACTAGGGACCTGAAAAAGGATGTACTTGTAGAATAGCCAGCCCCCACTAGTGTGACTGCCATCACAACGCTGGTAGTCAAGAAAAATCCTAAGGGCTCTATCAATATGTATTCTCGATATGCTAACATATACACATATTAAGGTAGATATAAACCAAGTAGCATACTACCATGTTTAGCAAGACTGTTAATATAACTGTGAATATCCCAAGCTTCCATTAAGTAATATACAAGCTAGTATGATACAATAATGGCCCCAAGGGCATATACACTAACAATTAATTCATGGTTAAGAGTTTCTACACTCTTCTTGTTGACTTTGACCTCATCTAACTATTAACCATGATTTAGTTCTTCATTCAGGTTTTAACTCAATGGTTAAATATTAAGATATTTGTTTACCATGGTTGTAAGTGAGAGTGACTAATATATATATATATATATATATATATATATATATATATATATATATATATATATATATATATATATATTATTCTCTCCTCTTTTATCTTCATCTTTATCATAAAAAGAAAAGAGCTCTAGCATTTCCATTCTCCTCCTTCTTCTTCCTCAAAGCTCACTACCTTTTCTTGAGTGAGTGAAAGAGAAAAGAAGGAAAGGTTTTTAAGTGATCATACAACCTACATCACCATTCTAATTTAGTATAGCCCACTATATTAGAGTGTTAGCCTCATCTTCATCTTAGATCAAGAGGAGCTTGGAGCTTGAGAAAAGGGGCCCCGGGTGGATCATCGTTGACTTGGAAGATCTCAAGCAAGCCGGTGCAAACTCAAGTTGTTCCAAGGAGTCTAGCAAGGAGGTCTACAAAGGTTGTATTCACTTTCACTTAGTGTTAGACACTTGTTTTTATATGTGTTACCCTAAACTTCTAGTTTGATCCTAGGTTGTAGATTACTTAGCACCCTAAATTTTTTTTATTGTGGCATGATTGTTGCTTCCAAATCCTAGTAGAGGTGCTAAGGAATCCCTACATATTTTTAGATTGCTGACGGGGCCGGGGTTCCTAGGCCAAACCCATAGCTCCATTGTCATCACAATACACAGGTATTGGATGCTCAATGGTAGGAACCTAGTTCATCTCATGAACACTATTCATCCAGACAGCCTCTATGGCAGTATCGTTGGTAGCGATATAATCAGCCTCTATCAACGAGTCTGCTACAGTATATAGCTTGGAACCCTTCCAACATACCGTCCATGCACTGAGGGTGAAGAAAAAACCCGAGACTGATTTTCAGTCGTCCTTATCACTCTAGAAGCTCAAATCGGTAAAGGACTCCACCTGGAGTTCATCTTCACCATACACCAAGAACATCTCTTCAGTCCATCTCAAGTACTTAAGAACGTTCTTCACAGCTGTCCAGTGCTTTTCTATACATAATCACTACACCTAGTGAGTAAGCTACATCCGGTCTGGTACAAAACATCGCATACATAATTGACCCAACTGCCGAAGTATAGGGTATCCCTTGTATGCGAGCCCTCTCCAAATCAGTCTTGAGAGACATCTCTTTGTAGAGAGTGATTCCTGAATAAGCGGGTACATTACCACGCTTAGAATCTTCTATACTAAACCCCTTTAGTATGGTGTCTATGTACCTAGATCGGGACATTCCCAAATCCATTTAGATCTATCTCTATAGATCTATATCCTCAGGATGTAGGAGGCATCAGTTAGATTTTTCACGGAGAACTTGTGTGATAAGAGGTGCTTGACCGAGCGTAGTATAGGAATATCGTTTCCTATCAAGAGTATGTCATCCATGTACAATACGAGGAAGATAACCATACTCTTTACAATCTTCTTATATATACATGGATCATCTACCTTTTTGATGAAGTCAAACGCTTTGACATTTTCATCAAAACAGATGTTCCTTCTCCGCGATGCCTGCTTCAATCCATAGATGGATACAAGAAGCTTGCACACGCTTCCACTGCTCCCACTGTCTACGAAGCCCTCTGGCAGTGTCATATACACTCTCTCTTCTAAATCACCATTTAGAAAACCGGTTTTGACGTGCAGTCTGCCAGATTTCATAGTTATGGTATGCAGCAACAGCAAGTAGGATCCTGATAGGCTTAAGCATAACGACAGGAGAAAAGGTTTCAACATAGTCGACACCTGGTCGTTGAAGAAAACCTTTTGCTACAAGTCTATCTTTGAAAGTCTTAACTTTTCCATCTACACCGAATTATCTTTCTCAAACATCCTCTTGCTCTCGATGGGTTTTACCCCTTCAGGAGCAACTTCCAAAGTCAACACTTTGTTGGTGTACATGGATTCCATCTCAGATCGCATAGCATCCAGCCGTTTCACAGAGTCCCCACTCGTGATGGCCTGCTCGAAACTAGTTAGGTCATCATCTCCATGATGCAATCCTCGCTCCCACTGTCTATGAGAAAACCGTAGTATCTCTCTGGTGGATGAGGAACCCTACTAGATCTGCGGAATGGCTGCGGTTCATCGGGGACTATTGAATCCTCAAGTTCTACCAAATCGTCAGTTATAGTTTGCGTTGCTGGAACTTCTTCCAGTTCTAGCTCATTACCAATAATTTCTTTCACCAGAAATTCTTTTTCTAAAAAGGTGGCATGTCTAGAAACAAAACACCTTTTGTTCCTCAGCGTGGTAGAAGATATACCCTCGCGAATGTTTGGGATATCCTACAAACTTGCATAGTACTGACCTTGTCTCAAGCTTGTCCGGATTATGCTTTTCAACATAAACCGGACAACCCCATATCTTAACTCGTTTAAGAGATGATCTCTTCCCATTCCTTATCTCATATGGAGTGGTAGGCAACGGATTTGGTCAGAACTCTATTCAATAGGTATGCTTCTATCTCAAGTGCATGTCCCCAAAAAGAAAATAGGTAACTCAGCAGTACTCATCATAGAGCGCACCATATCAAATAGGGTGCAATTCCTCCACTCCGATATACCGTTGTGCTGTGGTGTATACGGAGGAGTAAACTGAGAGAGAATCTCATTCTCTTTTAAATAATCCTAGAATTCCATGCTCAAGTATTCTCTTCCCCGATCGTATCGAATGACTTAAATACCTTTACCCATCTGGTTCTCAACTTCGTACTTATGTTCTTTGAAATTCTCAAAAGATTCAGATTTGTGTTTCAACAAGAACACTTGTCCGTATCTTGAGAGAACATCAGTGAATATAATAAAGTACGCGGAACCATCCCTGGTATGTGTAGATATAGGACCGCATACATCACTATGTATATGTCCAAGAGTTCAATAGCTCTTTCTCCGTTTTCAGTAAACAAAGATTTGGTCACCAAGCCTTTGAGACATGACTAGCAAGTTTCATAAGATGTAAATTCGAACGGATTCAAATATGCATCCTTATGGAACTTTAGCTAGTCTTGTCTCATCGACATGACCTAGTCTACAATGTCTCAAGAAGACTTTGTTCATTTCTGAACTGTTGCTCTTGTGTGTGTTTTGTATGTTTAGAACTGTAGTTTGATTCAGAACGTGTACACTGTTATACAACATACCTTACCCAATCAACACTTGATTTAGGAAAATATTCACAATATTATTGGTACGAAATAACTGTCGCCCAGAATCATTGTATTACCAGTTGGTAACACTAGGTGATATTTGCCAACTGCTTTGGGTGCAACAATTGCACCATCTCTACTACAAGAGACATATCACCCTTTCCCAGTTCTCCACCTTTCTATAACCCATGTAACAAATTACATGTGTGGGATCCTGATCCGGTATCCAATACCCAGGACGTAGAGGTAACTGAGAAACAGTTCTTGGTTACGAACACACCCGAAGACAATGCATCAACATGCTTATTCTTCGTTTGGGTGGCGTGGGAATCCGGATATTCCCTTATTCCTTGCTCAAACTTATGATAATCATAAGGTAGTGCGGAACCAAGCCCAGTATAATAAGTAGGTCCGGTCAAAGCATCCATATTATTATCTTGATTAAGGAATTTCATTGGTCGCTATCAGGAGAGAGAGAAGGATAATCACTTTGCGTGCGCTCTTTGCAAGATAAGATTGGTTTTTATCTAATCAGGATGGCTCCCACTGTTTTTATCAAATGTTCCTTCAAACCCTAAAAGGTAAGATTAGCTGGGATTAATTACACCCTACGGTTCGCCAATCGTTCGGCCAGGCAGGTATCGGTACTCCCAAAGAGGTTCCCCGTGTTTTTGCACGGACTTAATTAAAATAAACTTCGTTTCCCTAGAGGCATAACCGCGTTGATACCTTTCTAGACACCTAGTAGATTAGCTAATTGTAAAGTACAAAACTCTCCCAGGAGTAGCTCTTACTCGCAGTGGGTATCGGGATTCAACTATCTCATAGAAAGTATGCAATCTCATTGCAAATTTCAACACTTGAAATTCCTGATAATGTTCTGCCCTTAACATCCTAAGACCTTGACAAAGGCTAACAAATCATAGGGCGCTAGTCAAGTTCAACCCATCATTTCCTGATTGAATTAAACCCACTCGCACAACCCTTGACAAAGGCCAACAAATTCGTACGACTACCCTAATCCAATGTATCATATGGTTATAGATAAGCACTAATCAGCTACCGCACATTACGCGTTGACAAAGGCCAACAAACGCAACACGAATACAAAAATAGTATTTATCTGAAATGATGGAGGGATACGCATGTTTTTACGAAAACCATGAGCGTAATGAACTTGATATCGTTGTAGAATCTAATGATCTTGAAAAGGAGTGTTTTTGAGGCTTTTCTAGCTTCGCTAAAGAGGTCACTCCCGGTGAAGGGATCTCGGCTCTTTCTCATCGAATGAGGTGCTGGATATTCATCAAGGAATACCATTATGCAAAGAAAAAGCTAGAGCTACCCTTTTTGAAAATTTGATTCTACAATATCTTTAGGTTTCTTTCTTTTCATTAATCTCATTAATGAAGTCTCATCATTTAATGTTTCCTAAACATTACAGAAAAATGAAACGGAAATAGAATGTACGCTTATGCCATCCGTATTTGCCACTGGGCTCCATCATGCACCATTAGGTTACTTAACTACCGGCAGAGCGGGGGCTGAACTAGCGCGGGTACAAAACATAAGCAATGTTTATTATATACCATATATATAATATCACATTCGTCTCACGCAGTTATTGTAGGGTTACCTAGCACGACAGCAAGGTTTCGGGAGGCATCGTCCATGCCAAATTCAAAAAATTGCCATGCTATATAACCCTAACCTTAGAATCTTAACTAGAGATTTAGACAATACAAAGTGTAAACAACTTTACAACCTATTGAACAAGGAATACAACCTTTGTAGACCGGTCCTTCACTTCAAATGCTCCTTGTAGAAGTCCCTTCGCTCCAAGTAGTGGTGATCCAGACTCATTGTAGGCTCCACTAGTCGAAATGAACGAGCTTGCACAATGATCTTCGAGGCCGAAGATGATCTATTTTGAGGAGACACCAACTCAAGCTACCTCTTCACTAATTAGGGATTAGTGAAGCTAACTCCCTAAACTAAATGGCTAATCTAGTAGAGGATGATGAAGTAGAAATTTTGCTCACTTTAGAATTCTTTTTCTCACTCTATTTCTTTTCCTCACAAAAACCTAGAGAGCTTTCTCTTGTTGAAGATGAAGATGAAGAGAATAATGGATGAAAGAGTGAATGGCAACCGCTTTGACTCGCCTACCGGAGTAACAACAATAAGCGGCTGATCTAACGACGACGACTCTCTGCCCAACCTCGGTGCGAAGTGCGTAGATACATACGAATGTGTGGAACCTGGGTCGATTAATACTCGTGCGTCGAAAGAACATACTGGCAAGGTACCTGTCACAACGGCATTGGATGCCTGTGCATCCTGCGGAGTCAAACCGAACACTAGGGCCTGTCCCCCACCAATAGCTGGCTCGTCCTCTGCCTCCTCGTCCTCTGCCTCTCTAAATAGGACCGCCACGTCCACGGCCTCTGGGAACGTCTTCCTGGCATGGAGCACCACCAGGGGTAGGAAGTAGAGCTCTCTGAGTAGGGGGTGAGGGTGGAAGTGTCACATAAGGAACTGTCGGCTCACCCTGGTGCCTCACGGTACAATTCTTGAAAAGGTGACCTGGACTCTCACACCAATAACATACTAGCGGTGGCCGCTGATCTGGTGAATAGGAACTGAACAACTGGCCTCGCGCTATGCCTCGACCATCACCATGGCCTGGAAAGAATCCGCCATGACCTCTGTCTGCCATGCCTCTGCCAAACTGTACTGGAGCTGGTATATCTGTACGAATCCTCTTAGGCCCTGAAACGACCGAAGTCTCCGAAATGCGCTCCTCTAAAAGTAAGGCCGCATCCACCGCGGCTGCATTGGTATCAAAGTGCTGGGCGCCAATAGCAAGAAATAGCTGCGTGTCTAACCCACGTACGAACCTCTTCATGCGTTTCTCTTCGGTGTCCACCAGGTAAGGAGCATATCGGGACAACTGAGTAAACTGGATATCATATGCGGACACTGTCTTCCCTGGATTCTTGCGCAAAACCTCAAAACTACAGGCTCGAGCATCACGGACGCTCTCTGGAAGGAAACAGGCAAGAAACACCGCTGTGAACTCGTCCCACGTCATAGGAGGTAGACCTGTAGCTCAGCCTCTCTCGACTGACTCGCACCACGTCTGAACAAGGCCCTCTAGACAAAAAATCGCAAGCTCCACCCATCTATCGTAAGAACATCTCAGCGAACGACAAATCCTAGCCAACCTGTCGAGGAATGTCTGCGGATCCTCCGCTGCATCTGTGCCGGTAAAGACTGGAGGTCTCATCCCCATAAACTCCTGCAAGGATACGGGAATAGTGTCACGACCCGAAAGTACCGAGCGTGACTGGCACTTAAATTACGAAACGTCTCGAGACGTACGTAATCTAAGTAAGCCAAAACCCAGAAATCAAAACCAAGTAAAGAAGTAGAGTGAAGGAAAAACCAATTTTAAAGCAAGAAGTTTAACAACATAAGCCGAGGTATGCAATTTTAAAACATCAAGTCTTTTCTGAAAATTTCGGCAGAGTTTCCTTTGTAAATACTGGCCCCAAACGGGGTACAATATGAATAGTATACGAAATGAAAAAAGGCATCCCCAAGCGGGAGCTAGCTCTTCGTCAATCAACGGCTACAACCATGCAAGCAATATAATATACAACGCCGAAGGGCGAGGATTAAAACTCAAAAGAAACTCAAAATCAACATGAAAACCATAATAATACAACGCGCGACTCTATGGTCGAAATAACAACAACTGGTTTTCTAAGTCTAAAAATAATATACAAGTCTGGTTGATGGAGTTTTACTAGATACAACTGAAATAGCAAATATACAATAGTGGTCACGATGCGAGTGAACCCACCTACCAAAGCAATCATCCGGGAGGAACAGTGTGCCGGCAAAACCGCAACAAAACCTGTACGGCAAAACCTGCAAGGAACTGTGGCATAACGGGGGTGAGTTACCAACTCATGAGTAAAAAACATCACAGAGCAGAAATCGCTTGTATGACGCATCCTAGGTCATATCAAGTAATATCCTCAAATAATATCCTGATCCATCTACATATAACTGCAACACTACATGCTCGTGTCAGTGCCTCAGATAGCAACATATCAGATATATGATGTATGAATGCATTACGAATGGAAACAGAATACATCATGAGTAAGACAACTGTTTTCTTTATTTAATGAGATTTTTTGTATGTATATAATGTTAGTTGTATGTATGCCCTAGAGGCCAGTATTGTACAGATGATGTATATTATATTGGATGCTTGGACATATATAGAGATGACTTTCTTGCTCGATATGATAGTATGCTATCTGGTTGCTCTTTATCTTAACATGTATACTAGTCTCTTTATACTGTCTTATAGTTACATGTTGGTAAAGCCCTTAGGATGTGTACTTGACTACCTGGACTATGATGCAGATCATACTAGTGGGGACATGGTAGTCCATAAGTACATCCTTCAAGGTCCCTAGTCGTGGGTGTATCGAGACGGGGCATCGATATACCAGTGTAGACTTGCGTATACGCTTCTCGACCCATGAGATGGGCGATGGATGATCCCATATCCATTGGTGTTTGACATCAGAGATGGTGTACGGGTGCTCAGTGGAGACTGGGTACACTGGACGGACTCGCCGAGAACTCCCAGATGGCATTATACCTCACGTCAGATGGCAGTTCTCAGGTGACACTTGTACAGGTTAGTCTGTAGACCCGAGATCGTCATAGAGTCTTGTGTGATTCCCACTGTGCTTTGATCTCCACCTTACCACGTCCATAAGGGTGTGCAAAACGGTGGTCTTTAGGTACAGTCCCGAGTCACATGGAGGCAATGAGCGATAGGAGGGGTTTCGTCTCTCCCGGTATTGGGGGTTGATGTTGCGCTGTGCTCGATTGGCCGTAACAGGGAAGTCCCTGGCCAGGGCTGATTAGAGATTCGCTGGTAAGTGTTACCAGTAGTGTCTCGACCCGTTGCGAACCTCACATCGGCACGACTTATCGGGTTATTGGGGTCTGACGTTTACCACCCTTAGACTTGATATGTGACATATCAGACGAAGAGACCGGACTGTACGGTTAAGTGTTAGTGGTCGGATTCGCAGGAGTATGAGCGGGCTAGCTCGTCGATCTTCTGATCGCTCAATACCCGGGTGGCCGTTACGTTTAGCAGACCGCTTGCGGCTTGTGGATGCTTGATATGATCATCATCTGCTACCGGCGTATTGACGAGTCTTTAGAGTCCTACACAGAGGTTTCCTGGCTCAAGCGAAACGAAATAGGAGCGCATATGAGATATGTGCGGGACCGAGAATGATGCGTGTATATGATGCCGTATTTGATTCTCGCGATTAATGTTTCGATTGGTTGTATGAGATATGACCTAGTTATCGAATCATTGATTCGATAAATCGATGCATTGAATACTAGTCGGTTATGTTCGACATGACCGGATCATTGAATCAAGTGTTGATTTAATGATTTAATGTATAATTATATATTTGATATATTACTTTGCATTAACTAGTATAGGTTCACTTTAAACGGATTTTCTCACTTGATTTGCACATTGTATATGTGATATGCTTTTGTGCACATATTTGTATCATGTTTGATGATGCATACTCATTTGGTTAAGTGTAAAGGATTAAACCTAGGTTAGGTAAGTAATTAGGGTTTTTATTATCCATTCTTTTCATTTATTTATTTTAGAAAAAGAATGGCATATGAATACAAAATGGTTGCTTTCTTTCTTGAACCTTTGTGAAGCTTCATGAAGCTTTGACCCAAGTGACCAATTTGTCTTCATGCTTAACCCTAACCACTCTTTTAACCTTGGTCAATTCTCTACACCTAACCATGGTTCCCATTATGATAATTATTGTTTTATTATTCATATTTACAAGACTTATGATAATTCTAGCTTCATCTTCTTCTTCACTTTAAAAAGGAAAAGCTTGATGCCATCAATGGCAACTTCATTTCTAGAGTGAGAAATCCAAATCTAAAGTGAACCCACCTCCTATTTCTTCATCCTCTACCTCTTGCCAAGTGGTTTTGGGTGTTTTCTTCACAAGTTTCACAACTTGGTGAAGTCGGAGCTTGAACTTGTGCAACCTCGACGTAGATCGTCTTTGACACGAAGCCGACGACCTTGCTCGCCCGTTTTTCCGATGAAGCCGACGAATGAGTCTAGGATTCGTGATGGACAGCGAGAGCACACCCACGTGGAGCTAAGGAAGTGGGGAACCGGATCTACAAAGGTTGTAGCATCTAACTTTTAGTTAAGTAGTTAACTAGATTCTCATTTCGCCTAAACATCTAATCAACGATCCGTGTTAGGGTTTCTCGGCACCAATAATTTTTGAAATTGGCATGGTTGATGCCTTGTGAGACTTCATTAGGATGCCTAGGAACCCTACATATAAATCGAATATCATCAATGAAATCAACAGAGAAATCAGTGTCAAGCATCGACACAAAACATGAATCTCAATATCTCAATATCTCAGGCTCCGGCTATCCGGACTGGCCTGTATAATATCTCAGTGTCTCAAACCTCAATATCTCAATATCCCAATACCTCGGGCTCTGTCAGTCCGGATCGGCCCATATTATCAATCACACGACCACGAATGGTATCCTCCGGATATCCGCCGCGCCAAACAATCACCGCTAGGCAGTCTTCCCTTGCCGGGCTCATCGTCTACAACTCGAGCTTTTTGCCCCGGGGTACCATACCGGGTCCACCATATAACCGCAGACGGTTCATCCAACTCCTCGAATCGGATCTCGAAAACCATCTCAGAACCGAGAAAACATCATGGTGGACAATACTCATCACATCAAGGAAAACCACATCTATCTCTTTAAAACAAATCATCAGTTTATAAAACTTTCACATGCGGTTTCCAAATCCAGAAATCTCAAGAAGGATCCGAAATCATAAAAATCATGATATCAATAAACAGTGAATACCGGCATAAATCTCCATAATACTGCATGACCAATGAATATATAAATGCGTCTGATATCATGCAATGAATGCAATAGTTAAACTAGCATATGAAAGCTATAACATATTGCAACTATCAGCTAGCAAGCTATGTCAATGAATAGTATTCTCTAAAGTGTACGTGACATGGCAATTACCGATGATGATGTGTGTGAGTCGGCAAGTAGGTGTACGTGGAACATATGCATCATCGGTAAGGGTGCTGGTGTCCTGGTAGCAGGGTTTTATAATAATTACAGATAACACATATATAAGCATGCAATGCGATGGATATACAGAAAGTGATGTAGTAACAGCAACACTGATGAATATACCTGCCCAATATACAAGTAATATAGTTTTGGTATTCAAAATACTCACAGTTCTCCACTTTTGAAAACAAGTATGACTCGAGCCCAGTCAAAAGGGTAGGGAAATCCACCCAAGTCCGAGTCGATCTATATATATATCTAGTAGTCGGTGATCTCGCCTCAATAGTATCACGTACGATACAATATATATATATATATATATATATATATATATGACATCCTCGAGTCAAGAGTGCGGATCTAACATCATAAATATATCTCGTACGGTAAATCTATCGTACGGCATCCCCAAATCTGGGTACAGGTCAAATATCATATTTATCTCATTACTCATCTGGTATCCTTATCATCATATGTCATGAACTGGGGTACAGATCTAAGTCTAGTACAAACTGATACCATCAACAAATATATGTGCGTGTGTCTGAAACACATCGCCTAAGGATCTGCTAATATCATGTCGTATCTCCTAATACGAACCAATCACATCACCGATCTCATGGCACCATGCCCAAACTCATCGACTCATCTCCAAATACCATATACTATCCTCAATCATTCATGTATATGTATATGTATATATATAAACCCACGCATCCACATCTATCCACATACATAAAACGTATACAGCCATAACCATATCCCGTGCGTGTATGTGTACGTGTAACAACCTTACTCTAGGGTTCGTGACTAAGAAACCAACTAAAACACTTTCCTCAAATCTCGCTAACACTAACCCATGATCTCCTAAAGCTTTTCTTGCTAAGGTTCATATCTCAAAATAACCCATATATGTATATCTATATCACATCACATCATATTCTTAAGAAATTGCGGGGGTGCTATACGCCATCCACCCGACTTTCCCCGTAGATATATATCTACTCACCTTGATCTTCGTTTGCTGATGCCGATATCGCCACGCGCTTGCTTGTCGTCTCGAAGTCCTCATGAGGGTACCTACGTATCATAACAAATCATATCGCATTAAAATCCGACTCATGACCAAAACGACACACGAATCTCACATAGGTCAAAACCTATGGTCCGCTCATGCCAAAAAACCCTCAATATCGGCGTACAAATGCCGATTGATCGAGAAAAACCCAAACGTACAATTCGTAGTTTCACAACACACTAAACATATAAATGAAATAGGGTTTTAAATCATCAAACTTCAAATTCGCTTTAAAAGCTATTTTTCCGAAAACCTAGTAAGCAAAATTAACCGTTTTAATACAAAATCTTGATATTTTAACAATTCTAGTGGCCACAATACTCGCTAATTATCTTAATTAAGCCACATAAACAGTTACAAGATTTTAATCTCGCCTATTTTCATTCACCCAAAATTCTAGTTTGCAATTTATCTTAATTAGTAAAATTTTAGAATAACAATTTGCAAACTAGCTACTAGGTTTGATTTTACATGCCTTAATACGATAAATTACACACTTAAACCATGTTCAAATGATATAAACCCTAACTAGATTTTAATCTCACATTTGCAATCAAATTACAAAACCTAGTTTGCTAAGAACTTAATTTGGACACATTTAAATGTTACAATTAGCAAATTAGATACTAGATTAGTTTTAGCAAGTCTCAAGAGGTTCAACTACACAATTAAACCATGAACAATTTATCAAAACCCTAACTTAAATTCAAACCCTTCTCTTGAAAGTTAAATCTTGAAATTAATTCCATATTTAAACATCTAATTTAGTTGAATTGAAGTCATAACAAACAATTTAACAAAAGGGTCAAGATTTATACCTCACAACCCATAGATCAAACTTGCAATC
Source organism: Agapanthus africanus (assembly GCA_030015575.1). Taxonomy (NCBI): domain Eukaryota; kingdom Viridiplantae; phylum Streptophyta; class Magnoliopsida; order Asparagales; family Amaryllidaceae; genus Agapanthus; species Agapanthus africanus. The sequence goes on from JASDDO010000019.1 coordinate 543,427,881, forward strand.
TAGCCTCCCAAACTTGCTTCCAAGCTCCAAGATCTATGCTTGAATGGCCAAGCAAAAATGGGTAGGGATTAGATTTTGGAGTTGTAGGAGTTTTGATGGATTTTTGAGGCAATTTTGATGAATTTTTCAAGAGAATGAGATGGGGATTTTGGGAGGGGGCTGCTGCTGAAGGAGGCTCGGCCACATCCAAGGAAGGAGGAGAGAGAGAGAGGAGTGGGTTTGTGGACAAGTCAAAACAACCCATACCCAATATATTAACTCAATACTTCTTTCTTTATTAAATTTCTTTTCTTTTGTGAGTTTGTGAAAGGTTGCAAGTGAGAAAAGAAGAAAGGGGGGGGGCTAAAATTTCGGCCAGCAAGGGGATAAATAGGGTGTGTGTGGTTGTGTGAAATTTCCCAAGTCAAGAAAACCCATTCAAAACTCATTTTTGCATCTTACACCATTTCTTGTTTTTTAATTTATTTCATTTATTTTCCTTTGACCCTAGAAACAACTAGAACTTGGAATAACTTGTAAACAAATTTATGTTACAACTAGATTTTAGTTGTCATGGTTCATATGTGTGTAATTGACCCATTCCAAATTTGTAATTTTCACTAATTAAATGTATTAGTGACGGCTTAAAATAATATTTAAATAATTAATTTCGGAAAATTTTTCAGTCAACTAGAAATTTTACAAGTGACTCAATAAACACCAAATACTAGCAATTACATAGCTAGAATAGCTATATTTGATTTTATGATGAAAGATAATTATATCTTGATTTTTACGGAAAACACACGTTATTTTACCGATTCTCCAAAATTTCACCTAAACGATTTTCAAAACGTTACAAATAGTCTCGGTAGTAGTAGGAACAACTGTCTGGGCAATAGGTACAATCATGGTCTGTGCAGTGGAAGGTACATCCTCAGATCTCTGTGCACGACTGGCCTCGACTAAAGATCCCATCATCTGACGTAACTCCTGCATACCTGACTCTAGCCTGTCAATGCGGCATGGGTAAGGCGGATCAATCTGTCCCTGAGGGGTAGGCACGCCGTCCTGATCGGTCCTTGTCTCGGACGAGCCCGTTCGAATCTCATCTCTGGCGGCAGCCCTCTGAGCCCTCATAGCCTTCGGCGGCATAGTGGCTGGTACAGGAAACAGGATAAGAACAGTGTAATAGTACCATAGGATATAAGGAATCGAAGAAAGAATTGCAAGCAATTTATATCCTAAGGTCATTTAGGCGGAGTACCATATCCTAAGTATGCCGCAGAACATACACACGCTGCGTCACTCGGCTTAATTTACCTACTCCATCTACCAAGGGTCATCCTACACTCATAAAAGGTAAAACCTAACGCTTTGATACCAACTTTGTCACGACCCGAAAAGTACGAAACGTGACTGGCACTTAAATTATGAAACGTCTCGAGGCATACATAATCTAAGTAAGCCAAAACCCAGAAATCAAAACCAAATAGACCAGTAGAGTGAAGGAAAACCAATTTATTGAAAGCGGTTTTTAATCAAATAAGTCAAATCAAGCTTTTTAAAAGCAACATCATTTTCCCGAAAATTTCGGCAGAGTCTCCTTTGTAAATACTGACCCCAAACGGGTACAAAACAGGAATATATGCACAATATGAAATAAGACATCCCCAACCGGGAGCTAGCTCTTCGCCCAAGGCGGACTCAAAATCACACGCAATATAAATCATCACTGTGCAAAATAAGCATATAAAGGCATAAAGTAATAAAGCATCATGTCGGCTCAAGTGAGCTCGACCCCAGAGAAATAACATAAAAGTGTATAAATCTCACTGTCTCATCTCTAGGTCAAAATACAATAATGCAAGTGGTAGGTATGGTAGATGGAGTACACTAGATATAATAATGATACAAGGTGGCAACAAAATAACCCCGCAACCCACCTACGAACAATGCTGCGAGTCCAAGCAAAAAGGAGCAAAAGAGGAGGTGTGCCCGCCGCTACTGTGCTGGCGGGCCAGACCTGCAAAACACTGTGGCACGACGGGGGTGAGTTGCCAACTCATGAGTAATAAGTACATCTAATAAGGCTATCGTAAGCATGCACACAATTTCATCACAGCCTACATATACTAATAGGATACGATGTAATAATATGTATGCAACATGAATGCAATAAACAATACGAGATTTGAATATGATTAACATGGGAAAAATCTGTATTCCTATCTTATTAAACTTCTGTAATTTGGCTGTAGTTTTATCAATGAAATCAATATAAATCTGTGTCAAGCATCGACACCAAATACGAATATCTCAATTATCCCGGGCTTCGGCAATCCGGACTGGCCCATGTATCTGATCTCGGGTTCCTGTAAATCCGGACTGACCCAAATCCTCATAACTCAAGACTACGTCGGTATCCTCCGGATATCCGCCACGTCACAATAACCGGTCGGTAGTGCTCCCATGCCGGGCTCAACGCCATCATCTACGACCATCTTGTCCCGGGGTACCACACCGGGTCCACCTGCACCCACAAACGGTTCCTCTTCCTCCTCAAATCGGGTGTATGATACTGCACAAGCACCGAGAAAACTCATGGTTGATGATAGATGCATCATATCACGAGAAAATCGCAACTTACATTTTTATAAAGGTAATACATTTTTAAATCCTTGCGGTTTCTCCTAATCCATAAATTTCATAAATATGGAAATCCTCGAGAAAATCATAATACATGAATGTCTATGATATTAACAATATAAAATGCGATGTGGAACTAGAAAACGATGCATGAACAATGATGCAATAAGATATGTGCATATGACTAGCAATCCTACGTATCCATATTGATGAATTAAATATATCAAATGCAGGTTTATTAATCAATAATTGGCGCAAGTGATATGATGCGAATTTAAACAAGTTATAAAGTGTTCGTGGCATAGCAATTACCAAGACGTGTGTGTCCCCATGAATAGTGCCCATGCAGCATAAACCAATGGTAATAGTGCGGGTGTCCTATGAGGTACTATCACAGTATATATACATATGATAAATGATGCAATGCAATGGGATGATAAACTAGGAACTACGCATAAGTATAAGTATTAAATGAAATTCTAACTATCGGGCGTCTTGCGCCATCCAAACGACTCCCCCGTAGATGTGTACATCTACTCACCAGAACTCCTCCGCTAGTCTGATCCAATCACGCCTTTCCTTTCCGCGCCGCGTCCGATTTCTCCCCGATCGATCCTAGAATTTATACAAAACAACACACATAAGGCTAATATCCTGCAAAACGCGATATCAAGACCATACGAGAAAACTATCGTCGCAAGCTAACGCGTGTGCACTCGAAACCCAAAACGTGTGTGCTAACGTATGAAACCACCCTGACATGTTGTGATACACAGCAAACACTAAACCCAGACTCGGAGCGTACATGTAGCGCAAGTCATAAAACACTAATTATAGGTAATTGGTCCTAGATTTTACCTGGAGCAAAAACCAAGAAAATAAGCAAGACCAAACACCATAAAACACACACAGACACCTCTCTGCAATGCACCAACCCCAAACTCCACCAGGGGCCGGCGAGCTCGGAAATCAAGGCAATGTCGCCGGGTTGAGGGGGTGGAACGGGCTCGTATCCCTACACAACACTCTAGTCACAATGTATAGCATTCTGTATATGTTTGTTAACCCAGAAAATAACCACTAATATAGAAGATACACCGTATCCTAAAACTTGATTTAAAACGTATTTAAAACACTAATTTGCGACATTAAGGTGTTTTAGTGAAAACTTGTGAAAAGACTTGGGTTATGCGACACTAACAACACTTAGTTAAGCTAATCAAGCCATAAAAACCTTAACTTGTCCTAATCTCCACTTAAACCACATAACTAGCTCTAAAACCCACTTAAACACTACTTTAAGCTAAATAAACTACAAGTTTAGCAAAAAAGGGAATTAGGGTAAGCTTTATACCTCAAGTTGGTCCTAGGAGGGTTCAAACTTGATGACTTTGCCTTCAAAAGCAAAAACTTGCCTCAAGAACCAACAAGGAAGTGTTTAACATGAGGTTTTGTGAAGAAAAGATGGATTTTTAATGGAGATGAGGCTTGAATGAAGAGGAGAAGAAGAAGAAGAAGAAGAAGAAGAAGAAGAAATGAGGGAGAGGGGCTGCTGCTGGCTTGAGGGGGAGTGAGGGAGAGAGAGAGAGTGACAAAGTTAAGCCCCCATGCTTATTTAATGCCCCATGCCTTTCTTTTCTTCATTTCTTTTCTTATTTTCATTATTTGTTTTGGTTTTAAAAAGGAAATAAAACCATGGGAGAAAATAAAAAGAGAAATACATGCTACAATATTAACCTAGGGTAATTATAGGGTTGTGCATGCTAAACTAAAATTTTGCTTAGAAAATAATAGTTAAGAAAATTAGATAATTATGTGAACATTAAATTAAATGCTAATTAATAAATCAAAATTATATATATAATTACATACTTCCACAATTAAAAATAGATTTTTTCCAGTCTATGTGGAAAATAATTATTAACGAGATTTTATGAAAAACACACATTATCGCTAATTAACGTGAAAATAACCTAGACGAGTTTTCAAGGCGTTACAATCTTCCCCCTTAAAGAAATTCGGTCCCTGAATTTAAAAATTTAGCTACGCATACCTTCGAAGAGATGGGATATTTCTTCCTCATCTCGTCCTCGGTCTCCCAGGTGACCTCTTCGCTGCTCAGGCCACGCCAAAGACCTTTACGGACGGTATAACCATTGATCTCAATTTCTTCATCTGCCGATCCAGGATGACCACTGGCTGCTCTGTGAAAGAAAGGTCGCGCTCCAGCTGGATCATCGGGTGCTGAATCGCATGAGAAGGGTCGTGAAGGTACCTGCGGAGCATCGAAACGTGGAATACGGGGTGAACGTCTGGGAAACTGGGCGGAAGAGCCAACCGATACGTAACTGCACCAACACGCTCGAGGATCTGGAAGGGGCCCACATATCTGGGACTAAGTTTCCCTTTTCTCTCAAATCTCATCACGCCCTTCATTAGGGAGACCCTCAAGAAAACATGATCGCCTACAGCAAACTCAAGTCTGCGCCGACGTCGGTTTGCATAAGATCTCTGCCTGCTCTGGGCCGCTCTCATCCTATCATGAATCAACTGGATCTTTGCGGTCTCCTCAACAATATGCGGCCCCAAAATACTGCTCTCGCTGAGCTCTGTCCAACAGACGGGCGATCAACATCTCCTCCCATATAGAGCCTCGAAAGGTGCTATCTGAATGGTCTCCTGGAAGCTGTTGTTGTAGGAGAACTCTATCAAGGGAAAATGGTGATCCCAGCTGCCACCAAAATCTAAAATGCACGCTCGGAGCATATCCTCAAGAGTCTGAATAGTCCGCTCTGACTGGCCGTCGGTCTGCGGATGAAATGCTGTGCTGAAACTCAAACGGGTGCCCAAAGCCTCCTGAAGACTCTGCAATAGTCGGCTGGTGAACTGGGTGCCTCGTTCGGACACAATACTAATCGGGACGCCATGCAATCGTACAATCTCATCGATGTAAATCTGGGCATACTGAGCAAATCCAAAAGTGGTCTTCACTGGTAGAAAGTGAGCCGCTTTCGTCAATCGATCCATGATCACCCAAATAGTGTCATCCCCTCGACTGGTCCTAGGCAGATCCACAATGAAGTCCATAGAAATCTGCTCCCATTTCCACTCCAGAATGGGCAAAGGCTGCAACTCTCCCGCTGGCCTCTGGTACTCGGCCTTGACTTGCTGACAAGTCAGGCATCTCGATACGAAGTCGGCGACGTCTCTCTTCATCCCTTCCCATCAGTAAATGTCTCTCAAATCGTGATACATCTTGGTGAAACCCGGATGAACACTGTATACCGATCAATGTGCCTCCTCAAGAATCTCACGCCTCAGTCCCTTAGAACCTGGTACGCACAGTCTAGTCCCAAATCGTAGTATCCCCTGATCATCGATCACGAACTCGGAATCTCTGCCCTGTCTAACCTGCGCCATGATCTCTGAACAACGGTCATCACTGTATTGTGCCTCATGGATACGGTCAAGCAACTGTGGACATGCACGGATATGCGCAAGCTGTCCCCTGATCGGAGTAAACTCGAACTGCACTCGGCTGTCGCATAGAATCTGCCAATCTGCCGACGACTGCCTCTGAACTGCGCTCAAACAAGCTAAGCTACCTCCGGGTCTCCGACTCAAGGCATCTGCTACTACATTCACCTTTCCTGGATGATACAGAATCTCGCAATCGTAGTCCTTCACTAGCTCCATCCAACGGCGCTGTCTCAGATTCAGGTTTCGCTGCTGAAATATATACTTCAAGCTCTTGTGGTCCGTGAATATCTGGCACGACTCTCCATATAGGTAATGTCTCCAGATCTTGAGTGCAAAGACCACCTCCGCTATCTCTAAATCATGTGTAGGATAGTTCTGTTCGTGTTTCATCAGCTGCCGAGAAGCATAAGCGACGACCCTATCGTGCTGCATCAACACACAGCCTAGCCCCACTCGAGAAGCATCACAATAAACCACAAATCCACCCGATCCCGAAGGCAATGATAAAACTGGCGCCGTAGTCAAACGAGTCTGCAACTGCTGGAAGATATGCTCGCACGCCTCGGTCCAAACGAAAGGAACTCCCTTCCGGGTCAACCCGGTCAACGGTGCAGTGATACGGGAGATGTCCTGAACAAAACGTCTGTAGTAGCCAGCCCGGCCTAGAAAGCTGTGGATCTCTGTAACTGATGCCGGTCTGGGCCAATGCTGAATGGCCTCGATCTTCTTCGGATCCACACGCATACCATCTCTCGTAACCACGTGACCCAAGAGATCAACGCTGTCAAGCCAGAATGCGCACTTGGAGAATTTCGCGAATAGCTGGTGCTCTCTCAATGTCTGCAATGCGATCCGCAAGTGCTGATCGTGCTCCTCTCGGCTTCGGGAATATACTAAGATGTCATCAATGAATACGATGATGAACTGATCAAGATACAGCCTGAAAATGCGGTTCATCAAGTCCATAAACGCTGCTGGGGCGTTGGTGAGTCCGAACGGCATCACCAAAAACTCATAGTGTCCGTAACGCGTGCGAAAAGCGGTCTTCGGAATATCATCCTGCCGAACCCGCAACTGATGATAGCCTGATCGCAAGTCAATCTTCGAGAAGTACCCTGCACCCTGGAGCTGGTCGAACAAATCATCGATACGTGGTAAGGGTTATCTGTTCCGCACTGTCACCCGGTTCAGCTGACGGTAATCAATACACAAACGCAAATTGCCATCCTTCTTTGACGAACAGGATAGGAGCACCCCAAGGAGATACACTCGGTCGAATAATCCCTTTATCTAACAAATCCTGCAACTGACCCTTCAGCTCTCTAAGCTCCGCCGGGGCTATCTGATAAGGCGGTATGGAAATAAGCCCCGAGCCGGGGATCAAGTCGATGCAGAACACAAAATCGCGCTCAGGCGGTAAACCGGCTGCTCGTCAGGGAAGACGTCAGGAAACTCACTAACAATCGGGACCTGGTCCAACGGGACCTCTGCAGCTCTGGAAAACATACGCTAGGAATCCCTGACATCCCTTCCTCAAGAGCTGACCGGCACGAAGAGACGAAATCAAGCTGGGAAGGGTGACGCTATGGTCTCCCTGAATAACAAGAACTGGCTCACCCGGAAAACTAAAACCGACCGCCATCTCACGGCAGTCTACGGATGCATAACAGGTGGCTAACCAGTCTATGCCCAGAAGAATATCAAAGTACAACATATCGAGGAGAATCAAATCAACCGAAGAATCCCTCTCCCCGATACGAACTGAACACAATCGAAAAAAATCGAGCGACAAATGACTCGCTTACCGGAGTAACAACAATAAGCGGCTGATCTAACGACGAAGACTCTCTGCCCAACCTCGATGCGAAGTGCGTAGATACATACGAATGTATAGAACCTGGGTCTAATAATACTCGTGCGTCGAAAGAACATACTGGCAAGGTACCTGTCACAACGGCATTGGATGCCTGTGCATCCTGCGGAGTAAAGCGAACACTCAGGCCTGTCCCCTACCAATAGATGGATGTCCTCTGCCTTGGCCTCTGCCTCCTCATCCTCTTTGAACAGGACCGCCACGTCCACGGCCTCTGGGAATGTCTGCCTGGCGTGGAGCACCACCAGGGGTAGGAAGTAGATCTCTCTGAGTAGGGGTGAGGGTGGAAGTGTCACATAAGGAACTGTCGGCTCACCCTGGTGCCTCGCGGTACAATTCTTGAAAAGGTGATGTGGACTCCCGCACCGATAACATACTGGCGGTGACCGCTAACTTAGTGAATAGGAACTGAACAACTGGCCTCGCGCCATGCCTCGACCATCACCATGGCCTGGAAAGAATCTGCCACGACCTCTGCCTGCCATGCCTCTACCGGAGCTGGTATATCTGTACGAATCCTCTTCGGCCCTGAAACGACCGAAGTCTCCGAAATGCGCTCCTCTAAAAGTAAGGCCGCATTCATCGCGACTGCATAGGTGTCGAAGTGCTGGGCGCCAATAGCAAGAAATAGCTGCGTGTCTAACTCACGTATGAACCTCTTCATGCGTTTCTCTTCGGTTTCCACCGGGTAAGGAGCATATCGGGACAACTGAGTAAACTGGATATCATACGCGGACACTGTCATCCCTGAAGTCTTGCGCAAAACCTCAAAACTACGGGCTCGAGCATCACAGACACTCTCTGGAAGGAAACGGGCAAGAAACACCGCTGTGAACTCGCCCCACGTCATAGGAGGTAGACCTGTAGCTCGACCTCTCTCGACTGACTCGCACCACATCTGAGTAAGGCCCTCCAGATGAAACTCGCAAGCTCCACCCATCTATCGTCAGAACATCCTAGCGAATGGAAAATCCTAGCCAACCTGTCGAGGAATGTCGGCGGATCCTTCGCTGCATCTGTGCTGGTAAAGACTGGAGGTCTCAGCCTCATAAACTCCTGCAAGGATACGAGAATAGTCTTGGTAGTAGCAGGAACAACTGTCTGGGCAGCAGGTACAATCGTGGTCTGTGCAGTGGAAGGTACATCCTCAGATCTCTGTGCACGACTGGCCTCGACTAAGGATCCCATCATCTGACGTAAATCTTGCATACTTGACTCTAGCCTGTCAATGCGGCCTGAGGAAGGCGGATCAATCTGTCCCTGAGGGGTAGGCACGCCGTCCTGATTGGTCCTCGTCTCGGACGATCCCGCTTGAATCTCATCTCTGGCGGCAGCCCTTTGAGCCTTCGTAGCCTTCGGCGGCATAGTGGCCGGTACAGGAAACAGGATAAGAACAGTGCAATAGTACCGTAGGATATAAGGAATCGAAGAAGGAATTGCAAGAAATTTATATCCTAAGGTCACTTAGGCGTAGTACCGTATCGTAAGTATGTCGCGGAACATACACACGCTGCGTCACTCGGCTTAAGTTACCTACTCCATCTACCAAGGGTCGTTCTACACTCAGAAAGGTAAAACCTAACGCTCTGATACCAACTTTGTCACGACCCGAAAAGTACGGAACGTGACAGGCACTTTAATTACGAAACGTCTCGAGGCGTACGTAATCTAAGTAAGCCAAAACCCAGAAATCAAAACCAAATAGAGCAGTAGAGTGAAGGAAAACCAATTTATTGAAAACAATTTTTAATCAAATAAGTCACATCAAGCTTTTTAAAAGCAACATCATTTTCCCGAAAATTTCGGCAGAGTCTCCTTTGTAAATACTGGCCCCAAACGGGTACAAAACAGGAATATATGCACAATATGAAATAAGGCATCCCCAAGCAAGAGTTTGCTCTTCGCCCAAGGAGGACTCAAAATCACACGCAATATAAATCATCACTGTGCAAAATAAGCATTTAAAGGCACAAAGTAATAAAGCATCATGTCGGCTCAAGTGAGCTCGACCCCAGAGAAATAACATAAAAGCATACAAATCTCACTGTCTCGTCTCTTGTTCAAAATACAATAATGCAAGTGGTAGGTACTGTAGATGGAGTACACTAGATACAATAATGATACAAGGTGGCAACAAAATAACCCCGCAACCCACCTACAAACAATGCTGCGAGTCCAAGCAAAAAGGAGCAAAAGAGGAGATACTACCACAGCTGGCCTTAGTGCAAGTGGGAGATTGTTAGTTATGTATATGCCCTAGAGGACATTGTTGTACATATGATGTATATTATAGTGGATGCTTGGATATATATAGAGAGGACTTTCTTGTTCGATATGATAGTATGCTATCTGGTTTCATTTTGTCTTAACATGTTGACTTGTATTGGTTTACTGCCTTACTCTCACATGTTGATAAAGCCCTTAGGATATGTACTTGACTACTAGGACTATGATGCAGATCATACTAGTGGGGCCAGGGTGGTCTAAAAGTACATCCTATAATATGTTCCTAGTCGAGGGTGTATCGAGACAGGGCATCGATACTCTAGTGTAGACTATCGTATACGCATCTTGGCCCATATGATGGGCGATGGATGATCCCACATCCATTGGTGTTTGACATCAAAGATGGTGTACGGGTGCTCAGTGGAGACTGGGTACACTGAACGGACTCGCTGAGAACTCTTAGATGGTATTATACCTATCGTCAGGTAGCAGTTCTCTGGTGACACTGGTACAAGTTAGTCTGTAGACCCGAGATCGTCATAGAGTCTTGTGTGATTCCCACTGTGCTTTGATTTCCACCTTACCACGTTCAAGAGGACGTGCAAAATGGTGGCTTTTGGGTACAGTCCCGAATCACATGAAGGCAATGAGCGATAGGAGGGGTTTCGTCTCTCCCAGTATTGGGGGTTGATGTTGCGCTGTGTTCGATTGGCCATAACTGGAAGTCCCTGGCCAGGGCTGATATGGAGATCTACTGGTAAGTGTTATCAGTAGTTCTCGACCCGTTATGAGTCTCACATCGACATGACTTATCGGTTACTGAGGTCTGACGTTTACCACCTCTAGACTGGATATGCGACATATCATACGAAGAGACCGGACTGTACGGTAGTGTTACTGATTAGATTCACAGGAGTGTGTGCAGGCTTGCTTGTTGATCTTCCGATCACTCAATACCCGGATGGCTGTTACGTTTAGCTGACCGCTTGCAGCTTGTGCGTGTTTGATATGATCATCACCTACTACCTGCGTATTGACGATTCTTTAGAGTCCTGTACAGATGTTTCCTGGCTCAGGCAAAACGCAGTAGGAGCACATATGTGATATGTGCGGGACCGAGAATAATACGTGTATGTGATACCGTATTCGATTCTCAAGATATGTGATATCGGCCGGGTGTATGTGATATAGCCGGGTTATCGGATCAAGTGTTGTTTCAATAAAATGATACATATTATATTAGTCGGTTATATGTAATATAGCCGGATTATTAAATCAAGTGTTGATTTAATAATTTAATGTATAATTATATATGTGATATATTACATTACATTAACTAATATAAGCTCACTTAAATGATTTATTTCTCACTTGATGATACATTGATATATATGTGATATATGTTAATTGTATTATTTTCTTTTGTTACATTAAATATTATATATGTGATACATAATATTGTAGCATGCAAGGTTACAAATGCAACTAGGGTTTACGAGATTAAACCATACTAGGGTTAAGTTTAGGGTTTATGATTTATTTTAGTTAATTCTAAATTGTGGATAATTAATTAAGATATTTTCTTTTGTTGACTAAAGTCCACTCTTTAGATATTTTCTAGATATTTCTTAACCTAACCTTTTAACCCTAACCTATGGTTTATTCTCTACAAGGGTTAAGCATGCCATGCTTAACCCTTGGTTGCATTTCTAACCTCAACAATTATTCATCACAACTTCATCTTCTTCTTCCTCCTCACAAAAGCTTTCTAGCTTTTTGATTTGTGATGAATTAAAGTGAGAAAAAGAAAAATAAAGAGAGCAAAGTTCCTACTTCATCATCCTCATCTATTCTAACCACTTAGATTAGGGTGTTTGCTTCACTAATACCTCATTAGTGAAGCAAACACCTTGGGTTTGTGATTCCTCAAGGTAGATCATCTTGGATTGTGAAGTCTTCAAGCAAGAATGTCTCATTCATCTCATGGAGCCTCTATTAAGTCCGGGAGCTTGATGATCGCAGCGAAGGGACTTCAACTCGGAGCTTATGAAGCGAAGGAATGGACTAAAAAGGTTGTAATCCCTCTCACTTAGTAGTAAAGTTGTTTGCTTTAAGTTAATAACCCTAATTCTCTAGTAAAGATCCTTTCTTAGGTTGTTTGGCACTTGTAAATTTTAAAATACGGCATGTTTGATGCCTTGTAAAACCTTGTCCTAGTGCCTAAGAACCTTATAGTGGTATCAGAGCCTAGCTAGAGCATTAGGCGTTGCGTAGGTGAAATTAAAAGTCCGAACGAACGCCGAATAACCGATTTTTCCCACTTTCATGAAATTTTTTCAAAAGTTGAAAATTTTCATGTTAAAAATATTCAGAAAATTATGCAGGTAATTCTATGGACACAGCTGAAGAACGAAACCCTAACTTGTCTAAGTGACCGCGGATCCGCGGCTAAAACATGGTTTTGGCGACGGATCTGCGGTGCCATTTAAGAGGCTTGGGTCGGGCCCTTCAGCTGTAGTTCCGTAGGTACTGGGGCATGCTTCTGGGAATTTTTAATTATGCTTAAGTGTTGAGCTCTCTGGGAATTTTGGGAATTCGTTGATTCGATCGAATTGTTTAACGTCGTCTAGCTTTCTGTAATGAGATACAATAATTGAAATCTATAAATTTGTTTGTTGCGTGTAAATCTAACATTTCGGTCTCGGGTGTAATCGGAAATCTTGTTGAATTATCCGACTTATTTTGAAAAGTGTTTTCATGGGTGAGACCTAAATGCGAGCTTTACATTGTTAGGCATGAAATCTTGGATATGTGATATCTCGGGATTGTGTTGTCTAAGTGCAGTTACGATTCTAATTGTTATAGTTTTTCATTTTCCTTTCTGCGACCGTAAATATAATATGTGGTGTATCGCCGGTTTCGTTGCTATACATCAACGACAATTGGGATACGCATATTTACTTACGTTGATGACATGTGATGTTATTGTCACGACCCGAAAGTACGGAACCTGACCGACACTTAAACTACGAAACGTCTCGAAGCGTTCGTAATCTAAGTAAGCCGAAAACCCAGAAATCCAAACCAAGAAAAGTAGTAGAGTGAAGGAAAACCAATTTAAATCAAGTAGTTTTAATAGCATAAGCCGAATTATGCGGGTTTCTAAAAACATCAAAAATTTACTGAAAATTTCGGCAGAGTCTCCTTTGTAAATACTGGCTTCCAAACGGGATACAACAAGAATAGTATACGAAATCAATTAAAAGGCATCCCCAAGCGGGAGCTAGCTCTTCGTCAATCGACGGCCACAACCACACAAGCAATATAATATACAACGCCAACGGCGAGGATCAAAATTCAAAAGGAAACTCAAAACCACAAGAAAACCACAGAAATAAAACGCGCGACTCTAAGGTCGAAGGAATAACATCACTGGTCTCTATCTCAAAATAAATACATGTTTGGTTGATGGAACGTCTAGATACAACCGAATAATGATATACAAGATATATAATGGGGGTACGATACAAATAAACCCACCTACTAGCAAATCACCCGAAGGAAACTATGCCCGCAAAGCCGTAATGAAACCTGTACGGCAACCTGCAAGAAACTGGGGCACAACGGGGGTGAGTTGCCAACTCGTGAATAGAAAAACATCTACACACAGAAATCGCATAAATAACGCAACCTAGGTCAATGATCATAATATATCCTCAATTATATATATAACATGCAACCTAGAACAAGGCTAGGGTAAATATCTAACCCGAGTGTAATCTCATATGCCCGTGTCAGTGCCACAGGTAGCAATATATCATATGAATGTGGTATGAATGCATGGAAACAGAATACATGTAAATGAAGAACTGTTTTCATAATTTAGTGAGATTTCCTTTGTATTTTTAAAATGAGGTATCACAATGAAATCAGCATAAAACAGTGCCTAGCATCGGCACAAAACGTAATCCCAATATCTCGATATCTCTGTATCACAGTCTCTGTACCTCAATATCTAGAAATCTCAATGTCTCAATCACAATATCTAGGACGTCGTCAGTCCAGACCGGCCCCTACCATCCATCTCAAGACCACGACGGTATCCTCCGGATATCCGACGCGTCGGGTAAAATCACCGGTAGGTAGTGCTCCCCTGCCAGGCTCACATCGTCATCATCACGCGCTTCTTGTCCTGGGGTACCTTACCGGGTCCACCATGTACCCGAAACGGTTCATCCGTCTCCTCGAATCGGGTCTCGAAATCCATCAGCAAACTCATGGTGGACGACTCATACATCATGGGAAAAACCGCACTTTTTTTATTTAAAAAGAGAGAAATCAGTTTATATAAGTTTTGCGGTTTTCCCCCCAAATCCAGAAAATTTCATGGAAATCCGAATCCAAATCATCAATAGCATGTAAAACCATGAATATAGGCATAACAATGAATAACAGTATGCATGAAGTGACAAGTAATAACTACAATGTTAAGCTGGCATATAAGGCAGGTACACTAATATCATGTCAAATTACTAACTAACAAGCTAAGTCAAGCAATAATATTTTCTAAGGTGTATGTGACATGGCAATTACCGATGAAGATGTGTGTGAGCCGGCAAGTAAGTGTACGTGGTACATACGCATCATCGGTAATGGTGCTGGTGTCTTAACAATATGATATCAACATTGCAATAAGAAATTATAACATAAGTATGCGATGCGAAGCGAACCACAATAATAAGCGGGAGCTGAATACTAGACGCAACTGTAACTAACCTGCATTAATCTAATATAAGTCCTACAAATGGTGCCTTTTGAAATAACACGAATCATGGGGTTTTGAAAATAGGGGCTACGGTGTTTTTATGAAAAGATATGTCTTTTGAAATATCCGTAGGATCCCTTGGGCTGTCTTTTAAAATACCCACGATTCGTTAGTTTTTGAAATAGGTAAGAATCGAATCTAATCTAACAACTAAACTAAACTAAAGGGCTAAACTAACAAGCTGGACTACAGGTAGGGAAACCGCCTAACATCTGAGTCGATACATATACATACCTGTATATATATTAGTCGGTGATCTCGCCTCAATAATATCATATCCGATACTATATCTATAATCAGACATCCTAAGTCAAGAGTGCGGATCAATCATCAAAATATAGCTCGTACGTAAATCCGTCGTACGGCATCCCCAAATCTGGGTACGGGTTAATATCATATTCATCACACTGTCCATCTAGTATCCTCTTTATCCAAGATCATAGTCCAGGGTACTGACCTATGTCTAGTACAATACTAATATCATCAATATAGTCATGATATGACTACTGATCGACAGTCTCGTACAAACCGATATCACAACCACAAAACAAATCTCATCGACTCAGCTCAATCCCTAGTATCGTCCTCATATCCGTATGTGAACACATAGTCCCATACCCATGTGAACACATAACTATAAAGAATCCCATGAGCACATATAAATAGGAATGTATGCAAGTATGTATGTGTGTATGTATGTGTGTATGTGTAGTGCAACACTACCCTAGGGTTCGCAACACTAAAATAATCCAACACACCAATATCCATCCTAAACATCGTTATTAATCCCAAATAACATATAATAAATTGTTGGTGTGTACACGCATCCGTATACACCACCACGGACTGCGGGGGTGCTATACGCCATCCACCCGACTTCTCCCCGTAGATACAAATCTACTCACCTGGTCCTCGCTCGCCGGTGCCGACGTCGCCACGCGCTTGCTTGTCGTCTCGAAGTCCACATGGGGTACCTACATATCATAACGTACCGTATCGCATTAAAATCCGACTCATGACCAAAACGACTCACGAATCCCACATAGGTCAAAACCTATGGTTGCGTTCACAAATCGACCCAAAAATCCTCGACATCGGCATACAAACGCCAAACCATCGAGAAAACTCCCAACACACTTATTTGTACAATTACAAGCACTAATTATAATATAAAATAGCTTAAAATTCATAAAACCCCCAATTTCACTTAAAAAGTCATTTTTCAGAAAATCTAGCAAGCACAAATCACCGTTTTAGTACAAAACTCGATATATAAACGAACCTACCATCCACAATATTCACTAAATATCATAACAAAGTCATATAAACCATTCCTATAATTTATTCTCATCAATTTGCATAAATATCAATTTTTAACACCTTTTAAAGCAAAATTCACAATTCAACAACTAAGCTTGGTTTTGCATAACCTAAGATATTAAACCACTCATAATAATGTTAATGATGTCATAAAAACATAATTACATTTTTAACCCAATTATTTAACCAATTTTAAATAGCTAGTTAGCAAATTAGCGTAATTATCATAATTTTTAAACTAACAATTAACAACTAGCTACTAATTTTGTTTTAACAAGCCATAAGAGCCTAATACATTACACAACCATACACCAATTTCACAAAACCATAACTTGCATTCAAACCCTTTCTTGAATTTTATAACTAACAAAATCCAACCCAAACTATACATGAAACACTAAATTTGCACTAATTTGAAGCCCAAAAAGCAAGTTAAACTCTTAGATTTGGTTTGTATAAAATACTAGATAGCAAAATAGAATAATTAACTTAATAATGGTGTGCTAAAAACCCTAGTTTAACTCAAACCATTCTCTTGAAGATCCTACATGAAAATAGCACCAATATTAACACTAAAACAACTCATTTAAAGAAATCTAACCATAAGAATTTAAATGGGTAAGAATTATACCTCTAGATCTAGAGATCTAGCAAGAAATTTTGACTCCAAAGATGGCTTCCTAGCATCCAAAATCCATGCAAGAAAGGTTAAGAAGAATGGATGAAGGATGGGCTTGAAATTGTGAAGTTTAAATGGAATTTTGATGGAATTTTGATGAGTTTAGAAGAAAAATGAGAGGGGTAATTTTGGGGCTGTTTATTGCAGGAATTTCGGCTGAGGAGGGAGTGGGGAGAGGTGTGGGGGAGTTGTGGAAAAGAATCCAAGTCAAAGCCCCTCCCAAATTACTATAATACCCCCACCTACTTTACTATATATAAAAACCTTATTTTAACCCATTTCTCACATGATTTAAGGTCAAAAAGAGGGAAATAAAATTCTTGGGCTGCTACAATAGTGTGGGTCCGGCCAAGGGGAGTGAGGGTGAGTGTGAGAGACTTTACAAAAAAATTCTATGCAAAAAGACCCCCCACAATACCATATTTGCAAGTTTTAGTTCAAAATAACTATATTTTTGTTTTCCATAAAATAAATCAATTAAAACTTGAAATAAAATACTAAAAATTTATATTACAACTAGATTTTAATCAACATGATTTTAAAGATTAAAATTAGCCCATTTAAATTTGTATTTATCGCTAATTTAATGTATTTTCTTACCGGCTTAAAATAATATTAAAATAATTAATTTCGGAAAAATTTTCAGAAAATTTGAAATTTCACCAGTGGCTCAATAAACACCAAATACTAGCAATTTCATAGCTAGAATATGTATATTTAATTTTATAATAAAGATATTTGTATTTTGACTTTTTACAGAAAACCCCCTTATTTTACCGTTTTTTCGAAATTTCACCGAAACGATTTTCAAAACGTTACAATCTTCCCCCCATAAAGAAATTCGGTCCCCGAATTTAAATTAAAACTTTCCCCAAATACTAAAATATTTCAGCCAAAACCATCAAATCGCCGGGGCTCCGAAATCATAAATACATAAAACAAATCGTAGCGCAACGCATGCGCATGAAAAATGAGCATATAACTCAAATCAGAACTCCGTCAAGCATCCCGCAATCATCGGAGTCATGGGGAAGACATCAATACCAAATCCAAAGCAAAACCAATATGATATAACTCGAAACTATACATGTAAAATATATTCAGGTACTGTCCTCTGACTAGTCCTGCTCAGTACGAAAACACATAGCAATATCATAAAAACGTACTGCTCTATAAGAAAAATCAATCCCCAAAATACGCGTATGAATACTACGTGCGTCTTGTGCACACGGAAATCAAAATCCAAATATGTGCCATACATATGCACAGAAACAACATCTAAGTGCATCGGGTGTGCACGAAACATCTGTCATAGGCAACATGTGTGCCTGACAGCAAAATCAGGTGCATCTGACATGCACGAAAAATCTCGATTTAGTGCATCTGGTGTGCACCAAAATCACACTTCAAAACATGCGCCCAACATGCGCGAAAATCCAAATCAGGTGCATCCATCGTGCACGAAATCATGAAATCCAATATCAAGTGCCGAACATGCGTAAAATCAAATCAGGTGCACAAGGTGCACAAAACAAATTTCGAACATCACCATCGAAATCAAAGTTCAGGGCATCTAAATGCACAACATACGTAACACTGCACTGCAAGCATATATGAACTATACCGCGTGCAAAAACCAAATCGTGTGCGTATATACGCACAAAATCAACTCAAATGTCTAAAACCGTAAAATCGCAAACATGTGAAACCAAGCACGAAAACGATATCAAGTGCAACACTGTGCAAAGATCGTAAATCCTCAATCATCAAAATCAAATCATGCGAATCAATCACCCAAAACATCGAAATCAATAATGGCGGAATAGTACCGCTCAAGTGCATCCTCTAAGAATCTCGGACCAACTGTCGCGGTCACTAGTGGGACGTCTCGTCGATGATCATGAACTCTGGCCTGCTGGTGTGCGTAACACGACCACTCCTGGGTCCAAGTCTTCTCGTAATTTGTCCCAGAAAGGTCCTGTCGAGGTCTCTCCCAAATCTCGCCTCTGCCGAACTGTCCGAAAGTCATCGTTCCTTACTAGATCTGTTCTCGTTCCAAAACGGCTGCATACTCATCACGACTCCTTCTGGAAGGTAAATCCAAGTACCACGCCTCGGCATGCGCATCGCATCTCTGATGTCGGCGGAGTGGAACATCATCTCATCTAGATCTGGTACGAACCTCTTTCTTCACTTTTCTCTAATGTCGACCGCTTCGGACTCGTCTCGTCGTGGCTGCATGGACTGAGCTCCCACGGCTATCTTCGTATCCGGAGTCTCCTAAGAAATGCATCTCACCACCTAGCATCCGAATTAAGTCGAGTCATCCGATCGATTTGTCAAAACCTCATAATCACCCAAGAGCTCAACATCTTGGGCATAGTATAATAGTATCGAGTACATACCACAGCATCGGTGGTCCAGCCGTAGAAGGGCAAACCCAAGCCTCACTATAGGCGCCGCAGAACTGCCGCAAACCCGAAGGTTCAAAGGCTTTCACACGGTCATTAAGTCGAGTTAGGGTTTCATTCTTCTAGAGGGACCATAGAATTGCCTGCATGTCCTTCCGATTACTTTATACTTGGAATAGTAGGTTTCTGACATTCGATCGTCTCTGTCGACTCTCAACGTCTCCGCGTGAAGTCGTCTCTAGCTGGAATCAATTTATCTGATGACCTCTCATCGGGGTAGCGAACGAACCACATGTCCTAGTCATTCATCCTCGGTGACTAGCGACCTTCTATCATCTCTTAGTACAACCTTGTTCTGCAATAGCTCCCACATCCGGGGCGATATCACGTCGTTCGCTGCAACAGCTGGCTCACTCGTCTGCACGCTGAACAGTGCCTCAATCATCATGAGTAAGTAATATACCAATGGTCATCAAAATCTGGCTGGCCTCTGTCAGTGGCTCAATCCTCTAGTGCTGATCGGCATGTCCAAGTAATCTCATATAGCGATCCATCCAACACTCGTGGCGCGAAAGCACAATCAAAAGACACATCTCTACAATCGTGTTTCACCGGAATTATGCTCTGGTCAGTCCTCGTTCGTAACGAGCTCGTGCTGACCGCAACTCTATCCGTAGCTCTCCCTGCCCGTAATCGTGGCAGCAAACCATAACTGGTACCGATGAGGCTAGATCAGTAATGAATATAATACTGAACAAAGAAATGTACATCCTAAGGCTCTTTAAGTGGAGTGGCGTGTCGTAAGTATGCCGCGGAACATACCCACGGTATGTCACTCTACTTTAGTCACCTATTCCATCAACCAAGGGTCATCTTACGCTCCGAAGGTAAAACCTAACGCTTTGATACCAACTTTGTCACGACCCGAAAGTACGGAACATGACCGGCACTTAAACTACGAAACGTCTCGAGGCGTTCGTAATCTAAGTAAGCCGAAAACCCAGAAATCCAAACCAAGAAAAGTAGTAGAGTGAAGGAAAACCAATTTAAATCAAGTAGTTTTAATAGCATAAGCCGAATTATGCGGGTTTCTAAAAACATCAAAAATTTACTGAAAATTTCGGCAGAGTCTCCTTTGTAAATACTGGCTCCCAAACGGGATACAACATAAATAGTATACGAAATCAATAAAAAGGCATCCCCAAGCGGGAGCTAGCTCTTCGTCAATCGACGGCCACAACCACACAAGCAATATAATATACAACGCCAACGGCGAGGATCAAAATTCAAAAGGAAACTCAAAACCACAAGAAAACCACAGAAATAAAACGCGCGACTCTAAGGTCGAAGGAATAACATCACTGGTCTCTATCTCAAAATAAATACATGTTTGGTTGATGGAATTTCTAGATACAACCGAATAATGATATACAAGATATATAATAGCGGTACGATACAAATAAACCCACCTACTAGCAAATCACCCGAAGGAAACTATGCCCGCAAAGCCGTAATGAAACCTGTACGGCAACCTGCAAGAAACTGGGGCACAACGGGGGTGAGTTGCCAACTCGTGAATAGAAAAACATCTACGCACAGAAATCGCATAAATAACGCAACCTAGGTCAATGGTCATAATATATCCTCCATTATATATATAACATGCAACCTATAACAAGGCTAGGGTAAATATCTAACCTGAGTGTAATCTCATGTGCCCGTGTCAGTGCCTCAGGTAGCAATATATCATATGAATGAGGTATGAATGCATGGAAACAGAATACATGTAAATGAAGAACTGTTTTCATAATTTAGTGAGATTTCCTTTGTATTTTTAAAATGAGGTATCACAATGAAATCAGCATAAAACAGTGCCTAGCATCGGCACAAAACGTAATCCCAATATCTCGATATCTCTGTATCACAGTCTCTGTACCTCAATATCTCGAAATCTCAATGTCTCAATCACAATATCTAGGGCGCCGTCAGTCCAGACCGGCCCCTACCATCCATCTCAAGACCACGACGGTATCCTCCGGATATCCGACGCGTCGGGTAAAATCACCGGTAGGTAGTGCTCCCCTGCCAGGCTCACATCGTCATCATCACGCGCTTCTTGCCCCGGGGTACCTTACCGGGTCCACCATGTACCCGAAACGGTTCATCCGTCTCCTCGAATCGGGTCTCGAAATCCATCAGCAAACTCATGGTGGACGACTCATACATCATGGAAAAATTTGCACTTTTTTTTATTTAAAAAGAGAGAAATCAGTTTATATAAGTTCTGCGGTTTTCCCCCCAAATCCAGAAAATTTCATGGAAATCCGAATCCAAATCATCAATAGCATGTAAAACCATGAATATAGGCATAACAATGAATAACAGTATGCATGAAGTGACAAGTAATAACTACAATGTTAAGCTGGAATATAAGGCAGGTACACTAATATCATGTCAAATTACTAACTAACAAGCTAAGTCAAGCAATAATATTTTCTAAGGTGTACGTGACATGGCAATTACCGATGAAGATGTGTGTGAGCCGGCAAGTAAGTGTACGTGGTACATACGCATCATCGGTAATGGTGCTGGTGTCCTAACAATATGATATCAACATTGCAATAAGAAATTATAACATAAGTATGCGATGCGAAGCGAACCACAATAATAAGCGGGAGCTGAATACTAGACGCAACTGTAACTAACCTGCATTAATCTAATATAAGTCCTACAAATGGTGCCTTTTGAAATAACACGAATCATGGGGTTTTGAAAATAGGGGCTACGGTGTTTTTATGGAAAGATACGTCTTTTGAAATATCCGTAGGATCCCTTGGGCTGTCTTTTAAAATACCCACGATTCGTTATTTTTTGAAATAGGTAAGAATCGAATCTAATCTAACAACTAAACTAAACTAAAGGGCTAAGCTAACAAGCTGGACTACAGGTAGGGAAACCGCCTAACATCTGAGTCGATACATATACATACCTGTATATATATTAGTCGGTGATCTCGCCTCAATAATATCATATCCGATACCATATCTATAATCAGACATCCCAAGTCAAGAGTGCGGATCAATTATCAAAATATAGCCTGTACGTAAATCCGTCGTACGGCATCCCCAAATCTGTGTACGGGTTAATATCATATTCATCATACTGTTCATCTAGTATCCTCTTTATCCAAGATCATAGTCCAGGGTACTGACCTATGTCTAGTACAATACTAATATCATCAATATAGTCATGATATGACTACTGATCGACAGTCTCGTACAAACCGATATCACAACCACAAAACAAATCTCATCGACTCAGCTCAATCCCTAGTATCGTCCTCATATCCGTATGTGAACACATAGTCCTATACCCATGTGAACACATAACTATAAAGAATCCCATGAGCACATATAAATAGGAATGTATGCAAGTATGTATGTGTGTGTGTATGTGTGTATGTGTAGTGCAACACTACCCTAGGGTTCGCAACACTAAAATAATCCAACACACCAATATCCATCCTAAACATCGTTATTAATCCCAAATAACATATAATAAATTGTTGGTATGTATACGCATCCGTATACACCACCACGGACTGCGGGGGTGTGATATACGCCATCCACCCGACTTCTCCCCGTAGATACAAATCTACTCACCTAGTCCTCGCTCGCCGGTGCCGACGTCGCCACGTGCTTGCTTGTCGTCTCGAAGTCTACATAGGGTACCTACATATCATAACGTACCGTATCGCATTAAAATCCGACTCATGACCAAAACGACTCACGAATCCCACATAGGTCAAAACCTATGGTTGCTTTCACAAATCGACCCAAAAACTCTCGACGTCGGCGTACAAACGCTAAACCATCGAGAAAACTCCCAACACATTCATTTGTACAATTACAAGCACTAATTATAATATAAAATAGCTTAAAATTCACAAAAACCCCAATTTCACTTAAAAAGTCATTTTTTCGAAAATCTAGCAAACACAAATCACCGTTTTAGTACAAAACTCGATGTATAAACGAACCTAGCATCCACAATATTCACTAAATATCATAACAAAGTCATATAAACCATTCCTATAATTTATTCTCATCAATTTGCATAAATTCCAAAATCCTAGTTTGCAAAAATATCAATTTTTAACACCTTTTGAAGCAAAATTCACAATTCAACAACTAAGCTTGGTTTTGCATAACCTAAGATATTAAACCACTCATAATAATGTTAATGATGTCATAAAAACATAATTACATTTTAAACCCAATTATTTAACCAATTTTAAATAGCTAGTTAGCAAATTAGCGTAATTATCATAATTTTTAAACTAACAATTAACAACTAGATACTAACTTTGTTTTAACAAGCCATAAGAGCCTAATACATTACACAACTATACACCAATTTCACAAAACCCTAACTTGCATTCAAACCCTTTCTTGAATTTTATAACTAACAAAATCCAACCCAAACTATACATGAAACACTAAATTAGCACTAATTTGAAGCCCAAAAAGCAAGTTAAACTCTTAGATTTGGTTTGTATAAAATACTAGATAGCAAAATAGAATAATTAACTTAATAATGGTGTGCTAAAAACCCTAGTTTAACTCAAACCATTCTCTTGAAGATCCTACATGAAAATAGCACCAATATTAACACTAAAACAACTCATTTAAAGAAATCTAACCATAAGAATTTAAATGGGTAAGAATTATACCTCTAGATCTAGAGATCTAGCAAGAAATTTTGACTCCAAAGATGGCCTCCTGGCATCCAAAATCCATGCAAGAAAGGTTAAGAAGAATGGATGAAGGATGGGCTTGAAATTGTGAAGTTTAAATGGAATTTTGATGGAATTTTAATGAGTTTAGAAGAAAAATGAGAGGGGTAATTTTGGGGCTGTTTATTGCAGGAATTTCGGCTGAGGAGGGAGTGGGGAGAGGTGTGGGGGAGTTGTGGAAAAGAATCCAAGTCAAAGCCCCTCCCAAATTACCATAATACCCCCACCTACTTTACTATATATAAAAACCTTATTTTAACCCATTTCTCACATGATTTAAGGTCAAAAAGAGCGAAATAAAATTCTTGGGCTGCTACAATAGTGTGGGGCCAGCCAAGGGAGTGAGGGTGAGTGTGAGAGACTTTACAAAAAATTCTATGCAAAAAGACCCCCCACAATACCATATTTGCAAGTTTTAGTTCAAAATAACTATATTTTTGTTTTCCATAAAATAAATCAATTAAAACTTGAAATAAAATACTAAAAATTTATATTACAAATAGATTTTAATCAACATGATTTTAAAGATTAAAATTAGCCCATTTAAATTTGTATTTATCGCTAATTTAATGTATTTTCTTACCGGCTTAAAATAATATTAAAATAATTAATTTCGGAAAAATTTTCAGAAAATTTGAAATTTCACTTGTGGCTCAATAAACACCAAATACTAGCAATTTCATAGCTAGAATATGTATATTTAATTTTATAATAAAAATATTTGTATTTTGACTTTTTACAGAAAACCCACTTATTATACCGTTTTTTCGAAATTTCACCGAAACGATTTTCAAAACGTTACAATCTTCCCCCCTTAAAGAAATTCAGTCCCCGAATTTAAATTAAAACTTTCCCCAAATACTATAATATTTCAGCAAAAACCATCAAATCGCCGGGGCTCCGAAATCATAAATACATAAAACAAATCGTAGCGCAACGCATGCGCATGAAAAATGAGCATATAACTCAAATCAGAACTCTGTCAAGCATCCCGCAATCATCGGAGTCATGGGGAATACATCAATACCAAATCCAAAGCAAAACCAATATGATATAACTCGAAACTATACATGTAAAATATATTCAGGTACTGTCCTCTGACTAGTCCTGCTCAGTACAAAAACATATAGCAATATCATAAAAACGTACTGCTCTATAAGAAAAATCAATCCCCAAAATACGCGTATGAATACTACGTGCGTCTTGTGCGCACGGAAATCAAAATCCAAATATGTGCCATACATATGCACAGAAACAACATCTAAGTGCATCGGGTGTGCACGAAACATCTGTCATAGGCAACATGTGTGCCTGACAGCAAAATCAGGTGCATCTGACATGCACGAAAAATCTCGATTTAGTGCATCTGGTGTGCACCAAAATCACACTTCAAAACATGCGCCCAACATGCGCGAAATTCCAAATCAGGTGCATCCATCGTGCACGAAATCATGAAATCCAATATCAAGTGCCGAACATGCGCAAAATCAAATCAGGTGCACAAAACAAATATCGAACATCACCATCGAAATCAAAGTCCAGGGCATCTAAATGCACAACATACGTAACACTGCACTGCAAGCATATATGAACTATACCGCGTGCAAAAACCAAATCGTGTGCATATATACGCACAAAATCAACTCAAATGTCTAAAACCGTAAAATCGCAAACATGTGAAACCAAGCACGAAAACGATATCAAGTGCAACACTGTGCAAAGATCGTAAATCCTCAATCATCAAAATCAAATCATGCGAATCAATCACCCAAAATATCGAAATCAATAATGGCAGAATAGTACCGCTCAAGTGCATCCTCTAAGAATCTCGGACCAACTGTCGCGGTCACTAGTGGGACGTCTCGTCGATGATCATGAACTCTGGCCTGCTGGTGTGCGTAACACGACCACTCCTGGGTCCAAGTCTTCTCGTAATTTGTCCCAGAAAGGTCCTGTCGAGCTCTCTCCCAAATCTCGCCTCTGCCGAACTGTCCGAAAGTCATCGTTCCTTACTAGATCTGTTCTCGTTCCAGAACGGCTGCATACTCATCACGACTCCTTCTGGAAAGTAAATCCAAGTACCACGCCTCGGCATGCGCATCGCATCTCTGATGTCGGCGGAGTGGAACGTCATCTCATCTAGATCTGGTACGAACCTCTTTCTTCACTTTTCTCTAATGTCGACCGCTTCGGACTCGTCTCGTCGTGGCTGCATGGACTGAGCTCCCACGGCTATCCTCGTATCCGGAGTCTCCCAAGAAATGCATCTCACCACCTAGCATCCGAATTAAGTCGAGCCATCCGATCGATTTGTCAAAACCTCATAATCACCCAAGAGCTCAACATCTTGGGCATAGTATAATAGTATCGAGTACATACCACAGCATCGGTGGTCCAGCCGTAGAAGGGCAAACCCAAGCCTCACTAATGGCGCCGCAGAACTGCCGCAAACCCGAAGGTTCAAAGGCTTTCACACGGTCATTAAGTCGAGTTAGGGTTTCATTCTTCTAGAGGGACCATAGAATTGCCTGCATGTCCTTCCGATTACTTTATACTTGGAATAGTAGGTTTCTGACATTCGATCGTCTCTGTCGACTCTCAACGTCTCCGCGTGAAGTCGTCTCTAGCTGGAATCAATTTATCTGATGACCTCTCATCGGGGTAGCGAACGAACCACATGTCCTAGTCATTCATCCTCGGTGACTAGCGACCTTCTATCATCTCTTAGTACAACCTTGTACTGCAATAGCTCCCATATCCGGGGAGATATCACGTCGTTCGCTGCAACAGCTGGCTCACTCGTCTGCACGCTGAACAGTGCCTCAATCATCATGAGTAAGTAATATACCAATGGTCATCAAAATCTGGCTGGCCTCTATCAGTGGCTCAATCCTCTAGTGCTGATCGGCACGTCCAAGTAATCTCATATAGCGATCCATCCAACACTCGTGGCGCGAAAGCACAATCAAAAGACACATCTCTACAATCGTGTGTCACCGGAATTATGCTCTGGTCAGTCCTCGTTCGGAACGAGCTCGTGCTGACCGCAACTCTAGCCGTAGCTCTCCCTGCCCGTAATCGTGGCAGCAAACCATAACTGGTACCGATGAGGCTAGATCAGTAATGAATATAATACTGAACAAAAAAATGTACATCCTAAGGCTCCTTAAGTGGAGTGGCGTGTCGTAAGTATGCCGCGGAACATACCCACGGTACGTCACTCTACTTTAGTCACCTATTCCATCAACCAAGGGTCATCCTACGCTCCGAAGGTAAAACCTAACGCTTTGATACCAACTTTGTCACGACCCGAAAGTACGGAACACGACCGGCACTTAAACTACGAAACGTCTCGAGGCGTTCGTAATCTAAGTAAGCCGAAAACCCAGAAATCCAAACCAAGAAAAATAGTAGAGTGAAGGAAAACCAATTTAAATCAAGTAGTTTTAATAGCATAAGCCGAATTATGCGGGTTTCTAAAAACATCAAAAATTTACTGAAAATTTCGGCAGAGTCTCCTTTGTAAATACTGGCTCCCAAACGGGATACAACATGAATAGTATACGAAATCAATAAAAAGGCATCCCCAAGCGGGAGCTAGCTCTTCGTCAATCGACGGCCACAACCACACAAGCAATATAATATACAACGCCAACGGCGAGGATCAAAATTCAAAAGGAAACTCAAAACCACAAGAAAACCACAGAAATAAAACGCGCGACTCTAAGGTCGAAGGAAAAACATCACTGGTCTCTATCTCAAAATAAATACATGTTTGGTTGATGGAACTTCTAGATACAACCGAATAATGATATACAAGATATATAATAGGGGTACGATACAAATAAACCCACCTACTAGCAAATCACCCGAAAGAAACTATGCCCGCAAAGCCGTAATGAAACCTATACGGAAACCTGCAAGAAACTGGGGCACAACGGGGGTGAGTTGCCAACTCGTGAATAGAAAAACATCTACGCACAGAAATCGCATAAATAACGCAACCTAGGTCAATGATCATAATATATCCTCAATTATATATATAACATGCAACCTATAACAAGGCTAGGGTAAATATCTAACCCGAGTGTAATCTCATGTGCCCGTGTCAGTGCCTCAGGTAGCAATATATCATATGAATGAGGTATGAATGCATGGAAACAGAATACATGTAAATGAAGAACTGTTTTCATAATTTAGTGAGATTTCCTTTGTATTTTTAAAATGAGGTATCACAATGAAATCAGCATAAAACAATGCCTAGCATCGGCACAAAACGTAATCCCAATATCTCGATATCTCTGTATCACAGTCTCTGTATCTCAATATCTCGAAATCTCAATGTCTCAATCACAATATTTAGGGCGCCGTCAGTCCAGACCGGCCCCTACCATCTATCTCAAGACCACGACGGTATCCTCCGGATATCCGACGCGTCGGGTAAAATCACCGGTAGGTAGTGCTCCCCTGCCAGGCTCACATCGTCATCATCACGCGCTTCTTGCCCCGGGGTACCTTACCGGGTCCACCATGTACCCGAAATGGTTCATCCGTCTCCTCGAATCGGGTCTCGAAATCCATCAGCAAACTCATGGTGGACGACTCATACATCATGGGAAAAACCGCACTTTTTTTTTATTTAAAAAGAGAGAAATCAGTTTATAAAAGTTTTGCGGTTTTCCCCCCAAATCCAGAAAATTTCTTGGAAATCCGAATCCAAATCATCAATAGCATGTAAAACCATGAATATAGGCATAACAATGAATAACAGTATGCATGAAGTGACAAGTAATAACCACAATGTTAAGCTGGCATATAAGGCAGGTACACTAATATCATGTCAAATTACTAACAAACAAACTAAGTCAAGCAATAATATTTTCTAAGGTGTACGTGACATGGCAATTACCGATGAAGATGTGTGTGAGCCGGCAAGTAAGTGTACGTGGTACATACGCATCATCGGTAATGGTGCTGGTGTCCTAACAATATGATATCAACATTGCAATAAGAAATTATAACATAAGTATGCGATGCGAAGCGAACCACAATAATAAGCGGGAGCTGAATACTAGACGCAACTGTAACTAACCTGCATTAATCTAATATAAGTCCTACAAATGGTGCCTTTTGAAATAACACGAATCATGGGGTTTTGAAAATAGGGGCTACGGTGTTTTTATGAAAAGATACGTCTTTTGAAATATCCGTAGGATCCCTTGGGCTGTCTTTTAAAATACCCACGATTCGTTAGTTTTTGAAATAGGTAAGAATCGAATCTAATCTAACAGCTAAACTAAACTAAAGGGCTAAGCTAACAAGCTGGACTACAAGTAGGGAAACCGCCTAACATCTGAGTCGATACATATACATACCTGTATATATATTAGCCGGTGATCCCGCCTCAATAATATCATATCCGATACCATATCTATAATCAGACATCCCAAGTCAAGAGTGCGGATCAATCATCAAAATATAGCCCGTACGTAAATCCGTCGTATGGCATCCCCAAATCTGGGTACGGGTTAATATCATATTCATCACACTGTTCATCTAGTATCCTCTTTATCCAAGATCATAGTTCAGGGTACTGACCTATGTCTAGTACAATACTAATATCATCAATATAGTCATGATATGATTACTGATCGACAGTCTCGTACAAACCGATATCACAACCACAAAACAAATCTCATCGACTCAGCTCAATCCCTAGTATCGTCCTCATATCCGTATCTGAACACATAGTCCCATACCCATATGAACACATAACTATAAAGAATCCCATAAGCACATATAAGTAGGAATGTATGCAAGTATGTATGTGTGTGTGTATGTGTGTATGTGTAGTGCAACACTAAAATAATCCAACACACCAATATCCATCCTAAATATCGTTATTAATCCCAAATAACATATAATAAATTGTTGGTGTGTATACGCATCCGTATACACCACCACGGACTGCGGGGGTGCTATACGCCATCCACCCGACTTCTCCCCGTAGATACAAATCTACTCACCTGGTCCTCGCTCGCCGGTGCCGACGTCGCCACGCGCTTGCTTGTCGTCTCGAAATCCACATGGGGTACCTACATATCATAACGTACCGTATCGCATTAAAATCCGACTCATGACCAAAACGACTCACGAATCCCACATAGGTCAAAACCTATGGTTGCTTTCACAAATCGACCCAAAAACCCTCGACGTCGGCGTACAAACGCCAAACCATCGAGAAAACTCCCAACACACTCATTTGTACAATTACAAGCACTAATTATAATATAAAATAGCTTAAAATTCACAAAAACCCTAATTTCACTTAAAAAGTCATTTTTCCGAAAATCTAGCAAGCACAAATCATCGTTTTAGTACAAAACTCGATGTATAAACGAACCTAGCATCCACAATATTCACTAAATATCATAACAAAGTCATATAAACCATTCCTATAATTTATTCTCATCAATTTGCATAAATTCCAAATTCCTAGTTTGCAAAAATATCAATTTTTAACACCTTTTAAAGCAAAATTCACAATTCAACAACTAAGCTTGGTTTTGCATAACCTAAGATATTAAACCACTAATAATAATGTTAATGATGTCATAAAAACATAATTACATTTTTAACCCAATTATTTAACCAATTTTAAATAGCTAGTTAGCAAATTAGCGTAATTATCATAATTTTTAAACTAACAATTAACAACTAGCTACTAACTTTGTTTTAACAAGCCATAAGAGCCTAATACATTACACAACCATACACCAATTTCACAAAACCCTAACTTGCATTCAAACCCTTTCTTGAATTTTATAACTAACAAAATCCAACCCAAACTATACATGAAACACTAAATTAGCACTAATTTGAAGCCAAAAAAGCAAGTTAAACTCTTAGATTTGGTTTGTATAAAACACTAGATAGCAAAATAGAATAATTAACTTAATAATGGTGTGCTAAAAACCCTAGTTTAACTCAAACCATTCTCTTGAAGATCCTACATGAAAATAGCACCAATATTAACACTAAAACAACTCATTTAAAGAAATCTAACCATAAGAATTTAAATGGGTAAGAATTATACCTCTAGATCTAGAGATCTAGCAAGAAATTTTGACTCCAAAGATGGCCTCCTAGCATCAAAAATCCATGCAAGAAAGGTTAAGAAGAATGGATGAAGGATGGGCTTGAAATTGTGAAGTTTAAATGGAATTTTGATGGAATTTTGATGAGTTTAGAAGAAAAATGAGAGGGGAAATTTTGGGGCTGTTTATTGCAGGAATTTCAGCTGAGGAGGGAGTGTGGAGAGGTGTGGGGGAGTTGTGGAAATGAATCCAAGTCAAAGCCCCTCCCAAATTACCATAATACCCCCACCTACTTTACTATATATAAAAACCTTATTTTAACCCATTTCTCACATGATTTAAGGTCAAAAAGAGGGAAATAAAATTCTTGGGCTGCTACAATAGTGTGGGGCCGGCCAAGGAGAGTGAGGGTGAGTGTGAGAGACTTTACAAAAAAATTCTATGCAAAAAGACCCCCCACAATACCATATTTGCAAGTTTTAGTTCAAAATAACTATATTTTTGTTTTCCATAAAATAAATCAATTAAATCTTGAAATAAAATACTAAAAATTTATATTACAACTAGATTTTAATCAACATGATTTTAAAGATTAAAATTAGCCCATTTAAATTTGTATTTATCGCTAATTTAATGTATTTTCTTACCGGCTTAAAATAATATTAAAATAATTAATTTCGGAAAAATTTTCAGAAAATTTGAAATTTCACCAGTGGCTCAATAAACACCAAATACTAGCAATTTCATAGCTAGAATATGTATATTTAATTTTGTAATAAAGATATTTGTATTTTGACTTTTTACAGAAAACCCCCTTATTTTACCGTTTTTTCGAAATTTCACCAAACGATTTTCAAAACGTTACAGTTATGTGTTGCTGTGATATGTTATATTGGATCGTCGTGTTTTGAATAGCCGGGGTTTTATGTGAGATGAGGGTTTTTATTTTCATTCATGTAAAATTCATTGTATGTAATATTCTTTTATTAGGGCACTTCCGGGTTGAGGATGATGTCACCATTGTATATTATTTACTTTTCCGCATTAGGATAGACCCAAGGAGGAGAGCACAAGCAACCGGGTTCTAGGGTCCAGTGGGAGGCCATCTCGAGAAGTCGAGACCGGGTCTTCTAACCTTAGAATTTGGAGGGTTACTTGCCGCTCTTGTAGGGGTCTATAGGATGTCGGTTTGGCTATCCATCGCGACCGTGGAATCCGTGTTTTATATAGGCTCAAAATAAAACACGGACCTCCTAGTATATCCAATATTTCATATGTTTTTTCTGCTGCTGATATTCTGTGATGTGATCATTTTATATGCGTGAGACGAATGCTTTATTATTATATATATGATATATAATAAACGTTGCTTATGTTTTTCACCCGTGCCAGTCCCTCCCCGGTATGCCGTTAATTAAGTAACCTAACGGTACATAACGGGACACTGTGGCGAATGCGGATGGTATAAGCATACGTTGTATTTTCGTTTCTTCTGTGATGCTTAGGAAGCTTAAAATGATGGGATTTCGTTAATGAGATTAATGAAAGCAAAAGAAACCTAAAAGATGTTGTGGAATCAAATTTATAAAAAGGGTAGCTCTAGTTTTTGCTTTGCATAGCGGTATTCCTTATAGAATATCCAGCACCTTATTCGATAAGGAAAGAGCCGAGATCTCTTCACTTGGAGTGACCTCTTTAGCAAAAATTAGCAGATGCTACAACTCACTTGGTTATGTTTTTGACTGCTTCTATAGTTCTTGCTTTTCATAGCAGTATTTATGAAATATTCTTCACCTTATTCGATAAGGAAAGAGCCGAGACCCCTTCACCGGGGTGACCTCTTTAGCAAAACTAGAAAAAGCCTCAGAAACACACCTTTTAAAAATCACTTGTTTCTACAACTATATCAAGTTCATTACGCGAAAAGTTTTCTGGAAAACCTGTCATAGCCCTCCGTCATTTCAGATAGAGACTAGTTAGTATTCGTGCTGCGTTTATTGACGTTAGCCAAGACCTGGTGTACGGTAGCTAATTAGTGTTTATCTGTTAAAACAAGAGATGTGATTGAGTTAGGGTAGTCGTACGACTTTGTTGACCTTAGCCAAGGGTCGTATGGGTGGTTTTAATTCAATCGGGAAATGACGGGTTGAACTTGGCTAGCGCTTATGATTTGTTGACTATAGCCAAGGTCATGAGTTGCTAGGGGCAAAAGTATTATCGGGAATTTCGAAGTGTTGAAATTTGCAATGAGATTTCATACCTTCTATGAGATAGTTGGATCCCGATACCCACTGCGAGTAAGAGTTACTCTTGGGAGAGTTTTTACATATTAAAATTAGCCGATCAAGTAGGTGTCTAGAAAGGTGTTAACGGGGTTATGCCTCTAGGAAAACGAGGTTTATTTTAATTAGGTCCGTGCGAAAGCACGGGGAACCTCCCTCAAAGTGCCAACACTGACCTGGCTGAAAGATTGGCGAACTTGTAGGGTGTAATTAATCCCGGCGAGTCTTACCTTTCAGGGTTTGAAGGAAGATTTGATACAAGCAGTGGGAGCCATCCTGATTAGATAAGATAATAACCAATCTAATCTTGCAAGAGCATACGCTAAAGTGTTTTCTTCTCTCTCTCTCCAGCTAGCATCCGAACTCGCTTGTTATATTGAGCAGGGGAACGTTGGTCCCGCTCCAACTTATAATTGTTATAAGTCCGAGCAGGGAATAGGGACATATCCGGATTCTCACGCCGCCCAAGCAAAGAATAAGCATATTGATGCATCTTCTACGGCTGTGTTAGTTATCGAGAACTGTTTCTCAGTTCACTCTACGTCCTGGGTATTAGATACCGGATCAGGATCCCACATATGTAATATGTTACATGGGCTAAAGAAAAGTAGAGAACTGGGAGAGGATGATCATTCCATAAGAGTAGGGAATGGTGCAAATGTTGCAGCCAAAGCAGATGGCGAATATCACCTTGTGTTACCAAATGGTAATACATTGATTCTGAATGAATGCTATTACATTCCGACCTTGATATGCAATCTTATATCAGTTTCTTTATTGAGTAAAGAAGGATATAATTTTGTAGTATAGGATAATATTATGAACATCTTCCTGAATCAAAAGTTGATTGGATCAGGCTCGTTAAATAATGGCATATACGTTCTAAATCAAACTACAGTTCTTAATGTGCAAAACACATACAAGAGGAAGAGTTCAGAAATGAACGAATCCTTCTGTGGCATTGTAGACTAGGTCATATCAATGCGACACGACTAGCTAAGTTACATAAGGATGGATATTTGAATCCGTTCGAATTTTCATCTTATGAAACTTGCCAGTCTTGTCTCAAAGGCAAGATGACCAAAACTCCGTTTAGTGGACACGGAGAAAGAGTTACGGAACTCTTGGGACTGATACTTAGTGATTTATGTGGTGCCATGTCTACACATATCAGAAATGGTTCCTCATACTTCATTACATTCACTGACGATCTCTCAAGATATGGACATGTGTTCTTGTTGAAACACAAGTCTGAAACTTTTGAGAAATTCAAAGAATATAAGCACGAAGTAGAGAACCAAAAGGGTAAAAGTATTAAGATCCTTCGATCTGATCGAGGAGGAGAATACTTGAGCAATGAGTTCCTGGACTATTTAAAAGAGAATGGGATTCTCTCTCAGCTTACTCCTCCGTATACACCACAGCACAACGGTGTTTCGGAGCGGAGGAATCGCACCCTATTAGATATGGTGCACTCTATGATGAGCACTGCTGAGTTGCTTATTTCCTTTTGAGGGTATGCGCTTGAGACAGCCATGTACCTATTGAATAGAGTTCCAACCAAATTGGGGCCTACCACTCTATATGAGATATGGAATGGGAAGAGACCATCTCTTAAAATGAGTTAAGATATGGGGTTGTCCGGCCTATGTGAAAAAGCAAAATCCGGACAAACTCGAGGCACGGTCAGTTCTTTGTAAGTTTGTGGGATATCCAAGCAATTCGTATGGATATCTATTCTACCACAGTGAACAACAAAAGGTGTTTGTTGCTCAACATGCCACCTTTTTAGAAAAGAAATTTCTTGTAAAAGAAATTAGTGGCGAGGAGGTAGATCTGGAAGAAGTTCCAGCAGCACAAAATGCAACTGATGATTTATTGGAACCAGAGGATTCAGTAGTTCCCGACGAACCCCAGCCGCTCCACCGATCTAGTAGGGTTCCTCATCCACCTGAGAGATACTACGATTTTCTCATTGATGGTGGGAGCGAGGATTGCATCATGGAAGATGATGACCCGACTAGCTTCGAGCAGGCCATCACGAGTGGAGACTCTGTGAAATGGCTGGATGAAATGCGATCTGAAATGGAATCCATGTACACCAACAAAGTATAGACTTTGGAAGTTGCTCCTGAAGGGGTAAAACCCATTGGGAGAAAATGGATCTTTAAGAAGAAACTTGGTGTAGATGGAAAAGTTGAGACTTTCAAAGCTAGACTTGTTGCAAAGGGTTTTCGTCAACGACCAGGTGTGGATTATGATGAAACCTTTTCTCCAGTGGCTATGCTTAAGTCCATCCGGATCCTACTTGCCATTGCTGCATACCATGACTACGAAATCTGGCAGATGGATGTTAAGATCGCCTTTCTAAATGGTGATTTAGAGGAGTGCGTTTAAATGACTCAGCCAGAGGGCTTCGTAGACAGTGCGAGCAGCGGAAAGGTGTGCAAGCTGC
Organism: Agapanthus africanus; assembly: GCA_030015575.1. NCBI lineage: Eukaryota > Viridiplantae > Streptophyta > Magnoliopsida > Asparagales > Amaryllidaceae > Agapanthus > Agapanthus africanus. The sequence goes on from JASDDO010000019.1 coordinate 543,463,952, forward strand.
TTAAATCCATCTACGGGTTAAACCAGGCATCGCAGAGTTGGAACATTTGTTTTGATGTGGTAGTCAAAGAGTTTGACTTCATCAAAAATGTAGATGAACCTTGTATATACAAGAAGGTTGCAGAGAGTAAGGTTGTCTTCCTCGTATTGTACGTGGATGGCATACTCTTGATAGAAAATGATGTTCCTATTCTGCACTCGGTCAAGCTCTTCTTATAACATAGATTCTCAATGAAAGATCTAGGTGATGCCTCCTGCATTTTGGGAATTAAGATCTATAATGACAGATCTAAACGGATACTGGGATTGTCCCAATCCAGGTATATTGACAACATACTAAAGAAGTTTAGTATGGAAGAATCCAAGTGTGGGAATTTACCCATGATCTCTGGACTCACTCTCTCCAAAGAGATGTCTCCCAAGACTGATTTGGATAGAGCCCGCATGCAAGGGATACCCTATGCTTCGACAGTAGGTTCTATCATGTACGCGATGTTATGTACCAGACCCGATGTAGAATACTCACTAAGTGTAGTGAGTAGGTATCAAGCAGATCCAGGAGAGAGTAACTGGACAGCTGTGAAGAACATTCTTAAGTACTTGAGAAGGACTAAGGAGATGTTCTTGGTGTATGGTAACGGTGAACTCCAAGTGGAGTCCTTTACCGATTCGAGCTTCCAAAGTGATAAGGACGACTCTAAGTCGCACTCGAGATTTTTCTTCACCCTAAATGGATGGGAGGTTTGTTGGAAGAGTTCCAAACAGGAAACCATGGCAGACTCGACGATGGATGCTGAATACATTGCTGCCAACGATACTGCCAAAGAGGCTGTCTGGATGAAGAAGTTCATAACTGAACTTGGAGTGGTTCCATCCATTGAACATCCAATACCTTTGTATTGTGATAACAATGGAGCTGTGGCTTTGGCCAAGGAACCCAGGTCCCATCAGAGATCTAGGCATATTCTGAGGCGGTATCACCTGATCCGGGAGATAGTTGATCGTCGCGAGATCGAGGTCAGGAGAGTTGACACGAAGGACAACACTGCGGATCCACTGATAAAGGCCATACCCTAGATACAATTTGAGGGACTCTTAGGGATGTTGGGTATGAGATACTACAACGGCTGGCCTTAGTGCAAGTGTGAGATTGTTAGTTATGTATATGCCCTAGAGGCCATTGTTGTATATATGATGTATATTATAGTGGATGCTTGGATATATATAGAGAAGACTTTCTTGCTCGATATGATAGTATGCTATTTGGTTTCACTTTGTCTTAACATGTTGACTTGTATTGGTTTACTGTCTTGCACTCACATGTTGATAAAGCCCTTAGGATATGTACTTGACTACTAGGACTATGATGCAGATCATACTAGTGGGGCTAGTGTGGTCCAAAAGTACATCGTATAATATGTTCCTAGTCGAGGGTTTATCGAGACAGGGCATCGATACTCCAGAGTAGACTAGCGTATACGCATCTTGACTCATATGATGGGCGATGGATGATCCCACATCCATTGGTGTTTGACATCAAAGATGGTGTACGGGTGCTCAGTGGAGACTGGGTATACTGAACGAACTCGCCGAGAACTCCTAGATGGTATTATACCTATCGTCAGATAGCAGTTCTCTGGTGACACTGGTACAGGTTAGTCTGTAGGCCTGAGATCATCATAGAGTCTGGTGTGATTCCCACTGTGCTTTGATTTCCACCTTACCACGTTCAAGAGGACATGCAAAACGGTGCCTTTTAGGTACAGTCCAGAATCACATGGAGGCAATGAACGATAGGAGGGATTTCGTTTCTCCCGGTATTGGGGGTTGATGTTGCGCTGTGTTCGATTGGCCATAACTGTAAGTCCCTGACCAGGGCTGATATGGAGATCTATTGGTAAGTGTTATCAGTAGTTTCTCGACCCGTTATGAGTCTCATATCGACACGACTTATCGGTTACTGGGGTCTGACGTTTACCACCCCTAGACTGGATATGCGACATATCAGACGAAGAGACCGGACTGTACGGTAGTGTTACTCATTTATAACATTTCAAAAAAAAATTATTTTTGGGAATTTTTGTAATTAAATAAAAAAATATTGAAAATTTTAATAAGGCGGTATAATTAAATACCGATAAATTGGGAAAAATTTGGAAAATTATGGAAATTACTAAAAAGAGTGTGCTTTATGTGATTTAAGCAAATTATGAAATTTTACGATTTATTATACACTAATTTTGTGCTAATCGCGATTAAAAATCGCTAATCGGGCACTAAACGTGTTTTGTGCACATGACATGCACATATCATTTTAACACTTGTTACATTTTTTCCTACATGATTTTTGGGTGTATGGTTATTTGTTTTGGGTTTACTATTGCAAAGAGAAGGAAACAAAAGAAAAGAAAAGAAAAAGGGCAAACATTTTCATATGAAGCATGGGCATGAGAGAGAGGGTGAGGGGTCAAAGTTAGGTCTTGGCCATTCCTGCTCTTCTCATTTTCTTCATCATCCTTGCCTCCTCGTCTCTCATGGCATCACCCCCATTTCCCTCCACTTCAAAACCTTCACTTCATTATCAAATCTCCATCAAAACCCCACTTCCACTTCACAAAAATTGTGGACAAGCTCTCAAGCAACCCTTTGGACCAAGAAAGTTTGAGTTTTGGCGCTGTAGAGGATTCATGAGTGCAAAATGAGGTAATTATTCCATCATTAGTGTATAATTTCCATTGCTTTAGCATCCATGTTAAATTAGAATCGATATTGTGTGGTTTTGGGGACTTTGAAAACTTTAAGTTGAGGATTAGGGTTTGAGTTGAACCCAAAGGTGAAATTAAGATTAGTAGAGACTATACAACCCCTGTGGTGATTGATTGGAGACCTAAACCAGAGACTAGAACCTATTTTAGCAAACTTAGAAACCCGTTATCGGAAGAATTTTGGATTCTGTGAGTGTATAACGAAATCTGCTAACACCCGGGTGACCTGAAAATTATTTAGCATATACAGAGATACCAACAGGCACCTAGGAAGCACCACCCAAGACCCCAGCCCCTACCCTCTCCTTTAGGCCGCAAATAAATTCATTCTGGCCATAATTTGCGGCCAGAGCAGTGTGGAATTGATTCGTAGTTGTTCTGTGGCTTTATTTCCAGTAAACTAGACCCTTGGCATTTGCAAAATTGGCTGATTTCACCTAGGGTAAAATCTGGGATCATTTTCTTGTGTTGGTGCATTGTTTTACGACTTTTTTTAACATGGATTTTGGTATTTGATAATTCGTTTCCGTCGTGTGGCGTTTGAACGTCAACGACTAGGGTTATTGGTCATGTTTGCATGCGAGGCTATAGGTTTTTACCTATGAGCGTAGCGTGTGCCGTTTTGGATTTTTCCGATTGGATTTTAATACGCATTGCGATTGGATTATATGTGTAGGTACCCCACGTGATGTCGAGACATTGAAGATGAAGATGGCGACATCGGCATCGGCATACAAGAAGCAAGGTGAGTAGATATATATTTACGGGGGAAGTTGGGTGGATGGCGTATAGCACCCCCGCAGTTCGTAATATAGTTATGATATATATATATATGGATATATATGTGGTTAATGATACATGGATGATTATCAAGATATGATTATGTGTTCATGTTTAGTTTGGTGTTTTCAGAAGGGAACCAGCATAGCTTCTTAGTCACGAAACCTAGAATAGGTTTACACCCACACGCTCACACCTGCATTCATTTTATTACCTGTGCGTATATGGGAATATGTATATATATATACACATGGGTATGAGACTATGTATATATACATACATATACATATACATGGATTATGAGGATAGTACTTGGGATTGGAGATGAGTCGATGAGAATGGGCTTGAGGCCGTGAGATCGGTGATGTGATATGGTTCATATTTGAGATACGACGTGATGTTTTAGCGGGTCCTTTCGGCGTGATGTTTTCAGACACACACATGAACATACATATATGGTATCAGTATTGTACTAGACGTAGATCAATACCCCTGATCATGACATTTGATAAAGAGGATATCGGATGAATAATGTGATTGATGTGACATTGACCCGTACCCAAATTTGGAATGCCGTACGATGGATTTACCTTACGAGCTGTATTGATGATAGATCCGCACTCTTGACTCTAGGATGTCATATTGTATTAGGGTATCGTATGGGATACTATTGAGGCGGGATCACCGACTATTATATAAATATATGTATCGACTCAGATGTTAGGCGGCTTCCTTACCTTTCGATCAGCCTGTAGTTTTGCCTGGTAGTTACTTATAAATGATGGATTAGACTCGAGTCATACCTATTTCAAAACTAACGAATCATGAGTATTTTAAAGACAGGCCAAGTGATTCTACAGATATTTCAAGGGACGTATCTTTTCTTAAAACACCGTAGCCCTTATTTTCAAAACACCACGATTCGTATTATTTTAAATGGCAAAACTGTACGACTCGTACTTATATAAATGCAGATTAGTTATCATTGTGTTTATTGTTCAGCTCCCCATATTCTTGCTATTCGCATCGCATCGCATGCTTATATTGTGTTTTCATATGCCATTATTGAGATCATGCTGTCAGGACACCAGCACCATTACCGATGATGCATATGTTCCACATACACTTACTTGCCGGCTCACACATATCATCATCGGTAATTGCTATGTCACGAACACTTTAGAGAATATTACTCATTGACATAGCTTGTTAACTGATAGTTTGACATGGTATTAGCGTACTCGTCTTTATATGCTTGTTTAGGCATTACAGTTATTACTTGCCACTGCATGCATATTATTATTCACTGTTATGCAGTATTATGGAGTTTTATGCCGATGTTCACTGTTTACTTGCTATTGATGATTGGATTTCGGATTTTCATGAGATTTCCTGGATTTGGGAGAAAACCGCAAGAATATTATAAACTTCTCTCTCTCTCTCTCTAAAATGAAAAGTACGGTTTTCTCGTGATGTATCAGTCGTCCACCATGATGTTTTCTCGGTTATGAGATGGATTTCGAGACCCGATTCGAGGAGTTGGATGAACCGTCTGCGGGTACATGGTGGACCCGGTAAGGTACCCCAGGGCAAGAAGCTCGAGGTGTAGACGATGAGCCCGGCAGAGGCAGACTGCCTACCGGTGATTTTACCTGGTGCGTTGGATATCCGTAGGATACCGTTCGTGGTCGTGTGATTGATGATAGGGGCCGATCCGGACTGACGGAGCCCTAGATAGTGAGATTTGAGACACTGAGATTTTGAGATATTGAGGTATTGAGATTTGATGATACAGGCCAGTCCGGATAGCCGGAGCCTAAGATATTGAGATATTGGGATTTATGTTTTGTGTCGATACTAGACACTGTTTATGTTGATTTCATTGATGATACCTCATTTTAAATATACAGAAATCTCACTAAGTTATGAAAGAAGTTTCTTCATTTACATGTATTCTGTTTTCATGCATTCATACCTCATTCATATGATATGTTGCTACCTGAGGCACTGACACGAGCACATGGGATTACACTTATCTATAGATGTTTACCCTTGCCACCTTTTCTTTCTTCAGACCTTATCATATTGAGAATATTTTTATATTGATCGTATTGACCTAGGATTGTGTCATACATACGATTTCTGTTCGGTGATGTTTTCTACTCACGAGTTGGCAACTCACCTCCGTTGTGCCACAGTTTCTTGCAGGTTTTGCCGTACAGGGTTCGTTACGGCTTTGCTGGCACACTGCTTCCTTTCCGGGTGATTAGCTTTGGTAGGTGGGTTCACTTGCATCATGACCACCATTATACCTTGTATATTATTTATTTCAGTTGTATCTAGTAAACTCCATCAACCAGACATGTATATTCTTTCGACCTTAGAGTCGCGCGTTGTATTATTATGGATTTCATGTTGTTTAGAGTTTTTCTTTCAGTTTTGATCCTTGCCTTTCGGCGTTGTATATTATATTGCTTGCGTGGTTGTGGCCGTCGATTGACGAAGAGCTAGCTCCCGCTTGGGGATGCCTTTTATCATTGATACAAATATTTATCATGTTGTACCCCGTTCGGGGCCAGTATTTACAAAGGAAACTCTGCCGAAATTTTCAGAAAAGACTTGTGATTTTAAAAAAATTGCATATTTCGCTTATGTTGCTAAACTACTTGATTTAAATTGGTTTTCCTACACTCTACTACTTTACTTGGTTTTGATTTCTTGGTTTTGGCTTACTTAGATTACGTACGCCTCGAGAAGTTTCGTAATTTAAGTGCCGGTCATGTTCCGTACTTTTCGGGTCGTGACAAAGTTATTTGTGACGACCCACCCCTAAACACAGATGGTATTGTCCGCTTTGGCCGAAACCGCACGGTTTTGTCCCTTTAAATGAACCCGGGGCTACTTCCCAGTAGGTCACCCATCCCAGAATTTCTCTGGCTCAAGCATGCTTAACTACGGACTTCTTCAAACTCCAGAGTTCCGATTCATCCAAAAGGCGCCTCTGTGTTATAAGATTGGTTTCATTGCATTTATAGTTCAGATCGTGCCCTCTTTCGGAATGGAATTCGATACTCCCCATTGTTCTGGTGGGTCCCCGTGTGCATCCGTATTAGTTACATCCCCACCTCGATACCGGGTAACATCTCACTTCTCACGGGGTAGGTGGTATTCAGCCTCAACTCCACCTGGGGTATTACATTCCCCCCCACTTAGAACAATGGTTCGTCCTCGAACCACAGACCTACTTTTGAGGGACCGGCTCTGATACCATATTTTTGACGACCCACCCCCAAACACAGATGGTATTGTACGCTTTGGCCGAAACCGCACGGTTTTGTCCATTTGAATGAACCTGGGGCTACTTCCCAGTATGTCACCCATCCCAGAATTTCTCTGGCTCAAGCATGCTTAACTACGGACTTCTTCAAACTCCGGAGTTCCGATTTATCTAAAAGGCGTCTCTGTGTTATAAGAGTGGTTTCATTCCATTTATAGTTCAGATCGTGCCCTCTTTCGGAATGGAATTCGATACTCCCCATTGTTCTGGTGGGTCCCCGTGTGCATCCGTATCAGTTACATCCCCATCTCGATACCGGATAACATCTCACTTCTCACGGGGTAGGTGGTATTCAGCCCCAACTCCACCTGGGGTATTACATAATTGGATTCACAGGAGTGTGTGCAGGCTTGCTTGTTGATCTTCTGATCGCTCAATACGCTGGTGGCTGTTACGTTTAGCTGACCGCTTGCAGCTTGTGGGTGTTTGTTATGATCATCACCTACTGCCGGCGTATTGACGATTCTTTAGAATCCTACACAGAGGTTTCCTGGCTCAGGAAAAACGGAGTAGGAGCACATATGTGATATGTGTGGGACCGAGAATAATACCTGCATGTGATACCGTATTCGATTCTCGCGATATGTGATCGGCCGGGTATATGTGATATAGCCGGGTTATCGGATCAAGTGTTGATTCGATTAAATGATACATATTACATTAGTCGGTTATATGTAATATAGCCAGATTATTTAATCAAGTGTTGATCTAATAATTTAATGTATAATTATATATGTGATATATTACATTACATTAACTAATATAAGCTCACTTAAATGATTCTACTTGATGATACATTGATATATATGTTATATATGTTAATTGTATTATTTTCTTTTGTTACATTAAATATTATATTTATGATATATAATATTGTAGCATGCAAGGTTACATATGCAACTAGGGTTTATGAGATTAAACCATGCTAGGGTTAAGTTTAGGGTTTATGATTTATTTTGGTTAATTCTAAATTGTGGATAATTAGTTAAGATATTTTCTTTTGTTGACTAAAGTCCACTCTTTAGATATTTTCTAGATATTTCTTAACATAATCTTTTAACCCTAGCCTATGGTTTATTCTTTACAAGGGTTAAGCATGCCATGCTTAATCCTTGGTTGCATTTCTAACCTCAACAATTATTCATCACAACTTCATCTTCTTCTTCCTCCTCACAAAAGCTTTCTAGCTTTTTGATTTGTGATGAATTAAAGTGAGAAAAAGAAAACTAAAGAGAGCAAAATTCCTACTTCATCATTCTTATCTATTCTAACCACTTAGATTAGGGTGTTTGCTTCACTAATCCCTCATTAGTGAAGTGAGAGCTTGGGTTTGTGATTCCTCAAGGTAGATCATCTTGGTTGTGAAGTCTTCAAGAAAGGACGTCTCATTCACCCCATGGAGCCTCTATTAAGTCCGGGAGCTTGATGATCGCAGCGAAGGGACTTCAACTCGGAGCTTATGAAGCGAAGGAACGGACTATAAAGGTTGTAATCCCTCTCACTTAATAGTAAAGTTGATTGCTTTAAGTTAATAACCCTAATTCTCTAGTAAAGATTCTTGCTTAGGTTGTTTGGTACTTGTAAATTTTAAAATATGGCATGCTTGATGCCTTGTAGAACCTTGTCCTAGTGCCTAAGAACCTTGCTGGGGCTGCTGCTGGCTTGAGGGGGAGTGAGGGAGAGAGAGAGTGAGTGACAAAGTCAAGCCCCCCATGCTTATTTAATGCTCCATGCCTCTCTTTTCTTCATTTCTTTTCTTATTTTCATTATTTGTTTTTGTTTTAAAAAGGAAATAAAACCATGGGAGAAAATAAAAAGAGAAAGGCATGCTACAATATTAACCTAGGGTAATTATAGGGTTGTGCATGCTAAACTAAAATTTTGCTTAGAAAATAATAGTTAAGAAAATTAGATAATTATGTGAACATTAAATTAAATGCTAATTAATAAAACACAATTATATATAATTACATACTTCCACAATTATAAATAGATTTATTCCAGCCTATATGGAAAATAAATATTAACGAGATTTTATGAAAAACGCGTATAATCGCTAATTAATGTGAAAATAACCTAGGCAAATTTTCAAGGCGTTACAGCAGCACAGGAACATCATTTCCTATCAAGAGTATGTCATCCACGTACAATACGAGGAAGACAACCTTACTCTCTGCCACCTTCTTGTATATACAAGGTTCACCTACGTTTTTGATGAAGTCAAACTCTTTGACTACCACATCAAAACAGATGTTCCAATTCCGTGATGCCTGCTTTAACCCGTAGATGGATTTAAGCAGCTTGCACACCTTTCTGCTGCTCCCACTGTCTATGAAGCCTTCTGGCTGAGTCATGTACACGCTATCTTCTAAATCACCATTTAGAAAGGCTGTCTTAACATCTATTTGCCAGATTTCGTAGTCATGGTATGCAGCAATGGCAAGTAGGATCCGGATGGACTTAAGCATAGCCACTGGAGAAAAGGTTTCATCATAATCCACACCTGTTCGTTAATGAAAACCTTTTGCAACAAGTCTAGCTTTGATAGTCTCAACTTTTCCATCTACACCAAATTTTTTCTTGAAGATCCACTTGCTCTCGATGGGTTTTACCCCTTCAGGAGCATCTTCCAAAGTACATACTTTGTTGGTGTACATGGATTCCATCTCAGATCGTATTGTATCCAGCCATTTCACAGAGTCCCCACTCGTGATGGCCTGCTCGAAGCTAGTTGGGTCATCATCTTTCATGATGCAATCCTCGCTCCCACCATCAATAAGAAAACTGTAGAATCTCTTAGGTGGATGAGAAACCCTACTAGATCGGCGGAGAGGCCGATATTCGTTGGGAACCATCGAATCCTCTAGTTCTACCAAATCTTCTATCGTAGTTTGTATAGCTGGAATCTCTTCCAGTTCTACCTCCTTGCCACTAACTTCTTTTTCAAGAAATTCCTTTTCTAAAAAGGTGGCATATCGAGAAACAAACACCTTTTGTTCCTCGGTGTGGTAGAAGATATACCCTCGCGAATGTTTGGGATATCCAAAAAACTTAAACAGAAAAGACCTTGCCTCGAGCTTGTCCAGATTTTGTGTTTTCACATATGCCGGACAACCCCATATCTTAACATAATTAAGATATGGTCTCTTTTCTTTCCATATCTCATATGGAGTGGTTAGCATAGATTTGGTGGGAACCATATTTAATAGGTCTGCAGTTGTCTCCAGTGCATATCCCCAAAAGGAAATAGGTAACTCAGCGTTGCTCATCAAAGAGCGCACCATATCTAATAGGGTGCGATTCCTCCGTTCCGATACACCGTTGTGCTGTGGTGTATACGGAGGAGTAAGCTGAGAGAGAATCACATTCTCTTTTAGATAGTCCCGGAACTCATTGCTCAAGTATTCTCCTCCTCGATCAGATCGAAGGATTTTAATACTTTTACCCATTTGGTTCTCTACTTCGTGCTTATATTCTTTGAATTTCTCAAAAGCTTCAGACTTGTATTTCAACAGGAACACATGTCCGTATCTTGAGAGATCATCAGTAAATGTAATGAAGTATGAGGAACCATTCCTGGCATGTGTAGACATGGGACCACATACATCACTATGCATCAGTCCCAAGAGTTCCGTAACTCTTTCTCCGTGTCCAATAAACAGAGTTTTGGTCATTTTACCTTTGAGACATGACTGGCAAGTTTCATAAGATAATAATTCGAACGGATTCAAATATCCATCCTTATGTAACTTAGCCAGTCGTGTCGCATTGATATGACCTAGTCTACAATGCCACAAGAAGGATTCGTTCATTTCTGAACTCTTCCTCTTGTGTGTGTTTTGTACATTAAGAACTGTGGTTTGATTTAGAACGTATATGCCATTATTTAACGAGCCTGATCCAATCAACTTTTGATTCAGGAAGATGTTCATAACATTATCACGTACTACAAAATTATATCCTTCTTTACTCAATAAGGAAACTGATATAAGATTGCATATCAGGGTCGGTATGTAATAGCATTCGTTCAGAATCAATGTATTACCATTTGGTAATACAAGGTGATATTCGCCAACTGCTTTGGCTGCAACATTTACACCATTCCCTACTCTTACGGAATGATCACCCATTTTCAGTTCTCTATCTTTCCTTAGCCCATGCGACATCTTACATATGTGGGATCCGGATCCGGTATCTAATACCCAGGACATAGAGTGAACTGAGAAACAGTTCTCGGTAACTAACACACCCGAAGAAGATGCATCAACATGCTTATTCTTCATTTGGGTAGCATGGGAATCCGGATGTTCCTCTATTTCCTGCTCAGTCTTATAACAATTATAAGAAAGAACGGAACCAATGTTCCCCTGCTCAGTATAACAAGCGGGTTCGGTCAATACATCCATATTATTATCTTGATTAAGGCCTGACATGGTCGCTACCTGGAGAAAGAGAGAAGAAAACACTTTAGCGTATGCTCTTGTAAGATTAGATTGGTTATTATCTTATCTAATCAGGATGGCTCCCACTGTTTTTATCAAATATTCCTTCAAACCCTAAATGGCACGACCAGCCGGGATTAATTACACCTTACAAGTTCGCCAATCTTTCAGCCAGGCCAGTGTCTAGAAAGGTGTTAACGGGGTTCGCCAATCTTTCAGCCAGGCCAGTGTTGGTACTTTCGCACGGACCTAATTAAAATAAACCTCGTTTTTCTAGGGGCGTAACCCCGTTAACACCTTTCTAGACACCAACTTGATTGGCAAATTATGATGTGTAAAACTCTCCCAGGAGTAACTCTTACTCGCAGTGGGTATCGAGATCCAACTATCTCATAGAAGGTATGCAATCTCATTGCAAATTTCAACACTTGAAATTCCCGATAATTCTTTTGCCCTTAGCGTCCTATGACCTTGATGCAGGCCAACAAACAATAGTCCGCTAGTCAAGTTCAACCTGTACATTTCCTGATTGAACTAAACCCACCCACACGACCTTTGACGCAGGCCAACAAAGTCACACGACTACCCTAATCCAATCTCATCTTATGTTACAGATAAGCACTAGCGTAGGTGCAAAACATAAGCAACGTTTATTATATATCATATATACAACAATAAAGCATTCGTCTCACGCATATAAAGTGATCACATCACAGAATATCAGCAGCAGAAGATAACATATGAAATATTGGATATAGTAGGAATTCCGTGTTTTAAATTAAGCCAGTATAAAACACGAATTCCATGGTTGCGATGAATAGCCAAACCCACATCCCTATACCCCTACGAGAGCAGCAAGCAACCCTACCAATTCTAGAGTTAGAGACCCGGACTCGACTCCTCGAGATGGTCTCCCACTGGACTCTAGAACCCGGTTACTAGTGCTCCCCGTCTTGGGTCTATCCTAATGTGGAAAAGTAAATAATATACAACAATGGTGACATCATCCTCAACCCGGAAGTGCCCCAATAAAAGAATATTACATACAATGAATTTTACATGAATGAAAATAAAAACTCTCATCTCACATAAAACCCCCGGCTATTCAAAACATGACAATCCATTATAACATATCACGGCAAAACATAACATCACATGTCATCAATGTAAGTAAATATGAGTATCCTAATTGTCGTTGACATATAACAACGAAAACGGCGATACACCACATATCACATTTACGGTCGCAGAAAAGAAAATGTCAAACTACAACATTTGGAATCCACAATCACCTTAAACATCATAAACCCGAAATATCACATACCTCAGATTTCATGCCTAACAATATGAATTCCAAATATTGTATCACATTCTAGAAAAAGCTAGATGATGTTAAACATTCTGATCGAATCAACAAACACCGAAAATTTCCCAAAGAGCTCAACACATGAGCGTAGTTTAAAAATACTCAGTACATGCCACAATACCTATGGACCAACCGTAGAAGGGTCAACCCTTGCCTCACCTATGGCGTCGCGGAACTACCGCAAACCCTAGGGTTTGGCGGCGGTTCTTACGGTCACAAAATCGAGTTAGGGTTTCGTTCTTCTAGAGGGTCCATCACATTACTTGCATGATTTTTGAATGTTCTTTAACTTGGAAAAAATCCAACTCTTGAAAATTTTCCTTCGAGGGAAAAATTGGGTTATTGATATCCGTTCGAACTTTTTAACGCCGTCTAAATAAGCCGAAATAATATTAGAATTACGACTACGAAACACTCTGAATTTCTTTTATAGAAAAATAACATCTCTTGCAATTTTAGAAAAAACAAGCAACACCTGAAATACCAAAACCCAGATACTAGAACACTAAAAAAATTTTGAAGCCAAAACTCCTCCACAAAACCGGCCTGCTCGGATTTTATCTTAATGTGGCCAGCCAAAATCCGAACTTATTGCTTCAAATTTCTTTGGTGTTCATGTTATATCACATACAACATTCTGCAGTTGCTTAAAAAAATTTTAGAGGCCGTTTAAAAATCGACAGAAACTAGTTTTCATTGTTTCAAGTTTCGGAGTAGTTTCGGTTTCGTAATCTAACAAACATCGTCTAATTCTCTAGCTTAGCTCTGATACCACTATAGGGTTACCTAGCACGATAGCAAGGTTTCGGGAGGCATCGTCCATGCCAAATTCAAAAATTGCCATGCTACATAACCCTAACCCTAGAATCTTAACTACAGATTTAGACAATAAAAAGTGTAAACAACTTTACAACCTAGTGAACAAGGAATACAACCTTTGTAGACCGGTCCTTCACTTCAAATGCTCCGTGTAGAAGTCCATTCGCTCCAAGTAGTGGTGATCCGGACTCTCCGTAGGCTCCACTAGTCGAAATGAACGAGCTTGCACAATGATCTTCAAGGCCGAAGATGATCTACCTTGAGGAGACACCAACTCAAGCTATCTCTTCACTAATTAGGGATTAGTGAAGCTAACACCTTAAACTAAATGGCTAATCTAGTAGAGGATGATGAAGTTGGAATTTTGCTCACTTTAGAATTCTTTTTCTCACTCTATTTCTTTTCCTCACCAAAACCTAGAGAGCTTTCTTTCGTTGAAGATGAAGATGAAGAGAATAATGGATGAGAGAGTGAATGGCAACCATAGGTGAGAAATGTCTCATATAACCCTTGTAGAGACATAACCATGGCTAAAGATTAAGGTTAGGTTAATAAATATCTAACGCAAGGCAAATATAGTGGACTAAGTCAAAAATTTCCACAAGCTTCCAAAGCTTGCAACCGTGCTTAATTCCCACCAATTTAAATTTGCATTAAACAAATAAAACCCTAATAATCTGGTGGCATGGTATAAGTCTCATACACCCATGTAGTGTGTATCATCAAGCATGACACAAAAAAGAAAACATAAATAATATATATCACATATATATTAAGTGTGTACATGTGAGAAAAGAAAAGTATAAGTGAGCAAATATTAGTTAATGTAAATTAGCATATCAAATATACTATTATACATTAAATTATCAAATCAACATTTTATTTAATAATCCGGCTATATCACATATAACCGGCTAATATAATATGTATCATCTTATCGAATCAACACTTGATTCGATAACCCGGCTATATCATATATAACCGACCAATATCATATATCGCGAGAATAGAATATGGTATCACATACTCGTATTATTCTCGGTCCAGCACATATCACATATGTGCTCCTACTTCATTTTTCCTGAGCCAGTAAACCTCTATGTAGGACTCTAAAGACTCGTCAATACGCCGGCAGTAGATAATGATAATATCAAGCTCTCACAAGCCGTCAGCGGTACTAGCTGGAAGTAACGGCTACCCGGGTATTGAGCGATCATAAGATCAATAAGCAAGCCTACTCATACTCCTGTAAAGTCTGTTAGTAATACTACCGTATAGTCCGGTCTCTTCGTCTGATATGTCGCATATCAAGTCTAGGGGTGGTAATCGTCAGACCTCAGTAACCGATAAGTTGTGTCGATGTGAGACTCATAACGGGTCGAGAAACTACTGATAACACTTACCAGTAGATCTTCATATCAGCCCTGGCCAGGGACTTCCTGTTATAGCCAATCGAGCACAACGCAACATCAACCCCAATACCGGGAGAGACGAAACCCCTCCTATCGCTCATTGCCTCCATGTGATTCGGGAATGTACCCAAAAGCCACCGTTTTGCATGTTATCTTTAACGTGGTAAGGTGGAAATCAAAGCACAGTGGGAATCACACAAGACTCTATGACGATCTCGGGTCTGCAGACTAATCTATACCAGTGTCACCAGAGAACTGCTATCTGACGATAGGTATAATACCAACTAGGAGTTCTCAGCGAGTCCGTTCAGTGTATCCAGTCTCCACTGAGCACACGTATATCATCTTTCATGTCAAACACCAATGGATGTGGGATCATCCATCGCCCATCATATGGGTTAAGAAGCGTATACGCTAGTCTACTCTGGAGTATCGATGCCCTATCTCGATACACCCTCGACTAGGAACAATTATAGGATGTACTTGTAGACTGCCCTGGCCCCACTAGTATGATCTCCATTATAGTCCTGGTAGTCAAGTACACATCCTAAGGGCTTTATCAACATGTGAGAGGAAGACAGTATCACAATACAAGTCTATATGTTAAGAAAAAGAGTAACCAGATAGCATAATATCATGTCGAGAAAGAAAGTTCCTTCTATATATATCCAAGCATCCACTATAATATACATCATATGTACAATAATGGCCTCTAGGGCATACATATAACTAACAGTTTTATGATCACATCATAGAACCAAGCAGCAGAAGCAACATATGAAATATTAGATATACTAGGATTTCCGTGTTTTAAATTTAGCCAGTACCAGTATCACCAGAGAGCTGCTATATAACGATAGGTATAATACCAACTAGGAGTTCTCGGCGAGTCCGTTCAGTGTACCCAGTCTCCACTGAGCATACGTATACCATCATTGATGTCAAACACCAATGGATGTGGGATCATCCATCGCTCATCATATGGGTCAAGAACCGTATGCTAGTCTACTTTGGAGTATCGATGCCCTGTCTCGATACACTCTCGCCTAGGAACAATTATAAGATGTACTTGTGGACTACCCTGGCCCCACTAGTATGATCTCCATCATAGTCCTGGTAGTCAATTACACATCCTAAGGGCTTTATCAACATGTGAGAGCAAGACAATATCATAATACAAGTCTATATGTTAAGACAAAGAGTAACCAGATAGCATACTATCATGTCGAGAAAGAAAGTCCCCTCTATATATATCCAAGCATCCACTATAATATACATCATATGTACAATAATGGCCTCTAGGGCATACATATAACTAACAGTTATATGATCACATCACAGAACCAAGCTGCAGAAGCAACATATGAAATATTGGATATACTAGGATTTCCGTGTTTTAAATTTAGCCAGTAATGTAAAACACGGATTCCACGGTAGTGAAGAATAGCCAAACCCACATCTCTAGACCCCTATGAGAGCGGCAAGTAACCCTACCAGTTCTAGAGTTAGGAGACCCGGTGTCACGACCCGAAAAGTACGGAACATGACGGCGCTTAAATTACGAAACGTCTCAAGGTGTACGCAATCTAAGCAAGCCAAAAAACCAGAAATCAAAACCAAGAAGCAGTAGAGTGAAGGAAAAACCAATTTAAAGCAAACAATTTTAACAACATAGCCGAAGTATGTATTTTTAAAATCTCAAGTATTTTCTGAAAATTTCGGCAGAGTCTCCTTTGTAAATACTGGCCCCCAAATGGGATACAACATGAATAGTATACGAAATGATAAACGACATCCCCAAGCGGGAGCTAGCTCTTCGTCAATCGACGGTCACAACCACGCAAGAAATATAATATACAACGCCGAAGGGCGAGGATCAAAACTCAAAAGAAAACCCAAAATCAGCATGAAAAGCATAATAATACAATGCGCGACTCTAAGGTCGAAATAATAACAAGTCTGGTCTTCTATCTCTATCAAATATATAATCTGGTTGATGGAGTTTTACTAGATACAACTGAATATAAATATACAATGGTGGTCCTGATACAAAAGAACCTACCTACCAAAGCAACCACTACTGCGAAGGCCTGCTCACACTCCTGCGAATCCAATCAGTAACACTACCGTATAATCCGGTCTCTTCGTCTGATATGTCGCATATCTCGTCTACGGGTGGTAAACGTCAGACCCCAGTAACTCGATAAGTCGTGTCAATATGAGGCTCATAACGGGTTGAGAAACTACTGATAACACTTACCAGTATATCTCTGAAGCTGCCTTGGCCAAGGACTTCCTGTTATAGCCAATCGAGCACTGCGCAACATCAACTCCCTATACCGGGAGAGACGAAACCCCTCCTATCGTTCATTGCCTCCATGTGACTCAGGACTGTACCTAAAAGCCACCATTTTGCATGCCCTCTAGGATGTGGTAAGGTAGAAATCAAAGCACAGTGGGAATCATACAAGACTCTATAACGATCTCGGGTCTACAGTCTAACCTGTACTAGTGTCACCAGAGAACTGCCATCTGACGATAGGTATAATACCATCTGGGAGTTCTCGGTGAGTCCGTCCAGGGTACCTAGTCTCCACTGAGCACCCGTATACTGTCTCTGATGTCAAACACCAATGGATATGGGATCATCCATCGCCCATCTACATGGGTCGAGAAGCTATACGCTAGTCTACTCTGGTATATCGATGCCCTGTCTCGATACACCTACGACTAGGAACATTTGAAGGATGTACTTAGCTACTACTCTGTCCCCACTAGTATGATCTGCATCATAGTCCTGGTAGTCAAGTACTCATCCTAAGGGCTTTATCAACATGTAACATAGAGACAATCAGAGTATATGTTAAGATAAAGTGCAATCAGATAGCATACTATCATATCGAACAAGAAAGTCCTCCCTATATATGTCCAAGCATCCACTACAATATACAAGGTATGTACAGTAATGGCCTCTAGGGCATACATATTACTAACAGTAAGAAAACCGCCTAACCTCTGAGTCAATATATATATATATATAATAGTCGGTGATCCCGCCTCAATAGTATTCCATACGATACCCTAATACAATATGACATCCTCGAGTCAAGAGTGCGGATCTATCATCAATATAGCTCGTCCGGTAAATCCGTCGTACGGCACCCCAAATCTGGGTACGGGTCAATGTAACATCAATCACACCATTCATCTCGTATCCTCTTTATCAATTATCATGATCGGGGATACTGATCCATGTCTAGTACAATACTAATACCACATATGTATATGCATGTGTGTGTCTGGAAACACCACGTCGAAAGGACCCGCTAAAACATCACGTCGTATCTCAAATAAGAACCATATCACATCACCAATCTCACGGCCTCAAGCCCAATCTCATCGACTCATCTCCAATCCCAAGTACTATCCTTATAATCCGTGTATATGTATACGTATATATATATATATATACATAGTCCCATATGTAGGGTTCCTAGGCACACTAATGAGGTCTTACAAGGCATCAACCATGCTAATTTCAAATTTTACAAGTGCCGAGAAACCCTAATACGGATCGTTAACTAGATTTTAGGCGAAAACGATAACTAGTTAACAACTTAACTAAGAGTAAACGGAAAATACAACCTTTGTAGATCCGGTCCACCACCTCCATAGCTCCGTGATGAAGTCCCCTCGCTGCGATCATCGGATCCCGGGCTCTAGCGTCGGCTTCATCGGAGAAATGGGCGGGCTAGGTCATCGACTTCGATGCCGAAGATGATCTACATCGAGGCAACACAAGATCAAGCTCCAACTTCATCAAGTCATGAAACTTATGAAGAAAACACCCTATACTACTTGGCAAGTGGTAGAGGATGAAGAAATAGGAAGTGGGTTCACTTTAGAATTGGATTTCTCACTCTTTTTCTCATATTGCCATTGATGGAGGCAAGGTTTCTTCTTTGTTGAAGAAGAAGAAGAAGAAGAAAGAATATGATGAGTATTATTTTAAAATAGAAAACCAAATGATACTTATCATAATCTCAACCATGGTTTAGTGTAGAGAATTAACTAGGGTTTAGTTGAATGGTTAGGGTTAGGACATGAAGACAAAATGGTCATTTAGTCAAAGCTTCATGAAACTTCAACAACAAAACAAACTAAGCCACCATTTCATTTTTTCCCAAAATGAATTAATGAATAAATAAATAAATGAATAAGTAAGTAAATCAAAACCCTAACCATTAACATAACCATGGTTTAATTCTTTACACAAACCCAAGTTTGCATGTATCATCAATCATGATACAAACAAGTGCACAAAAGTATATCACATATACAACTTGTGTACATCAAGTGAGAAAATCCAATTTAAGTGAACCAATACTAGTTAATGCAAAGTAATATATCAAATATATAATTATGCATTAAATCATTAAATCAATACTTGATTTAACGATCCGGTCATATCGCATATAACCGACTAATATCCAATGTATCGGCTTATCGAATCAATCCTCGATTCGATAACCAGGTTATATCGCATACAACCAATCGATACATTCATCGCGAGAATGGAATACGGTATCACATATACGCATTATTCTCGGTCCCGCACATATCTCATATGCGCTCCTATTTCGTTTCGCTTGAGCCAGGAAACCTCTGTGTAGGACTCTAAAGACTCGTCAATACGCCGGCAGCAGGTGATGATCATATCAAACACCCACAAGCCGCAAGCGGTCTGCTAAACGTAACGGCCACCAGGGTATTGAGCGATCAGAAGATCGACAAGCAAGCCCGCTCACACTCTTGTGAATCCAACCAGTAACACTTACCGTACAGTCCGGTCTGTTCGTCTGATATGTCGCATATCTCGCCTAGGGGTGGTAAACGTCAGACCCCAATAGCTCGATAAGTCGTGTCGATATGAGGTCTATAAAAGTTCGAGAAACTACTGGTAACACTTACCAGTAAATCTCAGCAACCCTGGTCAGGGATTTCCGGTTATAGCCAATCGAACACAGCGCAACATCAACTCCCTATACCGGGAGAGACGAATCCCCTCCTATCGCTCATTACCTCCATGTGATTCGGGACTGTACCTAAAAACCACCGTTTTGCATGCCCTCTTGGACGTGGTAAGGTGGAAATCAAAGCACAGTGGGAACCACACAAGACTCTATGACGATCTCGGGTCAACAGACTACTCTGTACCAGTGTCACCAGAGAACTGCCATCTGACGTTAGGTATAATACCATTTGGGAGTTCTCGGCGAGTCCGTCCAGTGTACCCAGTCTCCACTGAGCACCCGTATATCATCTCTGATGTCAAACACCAATGGATATGGGATCATCTATCGCCCATCTGTATGGGTCGAGAAGGTACACGCTAGTCTACTCTGGTATATCGATGCCCCGTCTCGATACACCCACGACTAGGGACTTTGAAGGATGTACTTATGGACTACCATGTCCCCACTAGTATGATCCGCATCATAGTCCAGGAAGTCAAGTACACATCCTAAGGGCTTTACCAATATGTAATAGAGAGACAATCAGTGTACACGTTAAGGTAAAGAGCAACCAGATAGCATACTATCAAGTCGAGCAAGAAAGTTCTCCCTATATATGTCCAAGCATCCACTACAATATACATCCTATGTATAGTAATGGCCTCTAGGGCATACATATAACTAACAATCTCCCACTTGCACTAGGGCCATCTGATAGCAGTGGTTGTAGTATCTCATACTCAACCATCCCATAAAAGTCTCTCTCTGGGAAAAGGCCTTTGTGAGTGGATCCGCCGTGTTGTCCTCTGAGTCAACTCTCCTTACCTCGATCACCCTGGAGATCAACCATCTCCATGATCAGGTGACACTGCCTTAGAATATGTCTGGATCACTTGGGACGGACGTTCCTTGGCATAAGCCACAACTCCATTGTCTTACAATGGTAGGAACGAAGTTCATCTCATGAACTAATATACACCCAGACTGCCTCTTTGGTAGCATCTTAAGTAGCGATATATCCAGCCTTTATCGTCTAGTATGCCATGGTATCTAGTTTGGAACTCTTCCAACATACCGTCCCTTTACTAAGGGTAAAGAAATGCCTGTGACTGACATTCAGTCGTCTTTATCACTCTGGAACCTTTCCAGTGATTTTCCCCAGGATCGATTAATACCATCTCACTACAACTAGTGAGAATCCTAACATCCAGTTACTTCTATCTCATAGATCAAAACTCAGGATTTAGGAGGTATCACTTTGATCCTATACGGAGAATCCTTGTAATAAGCGGAGATTGAGCGAGCGTAGCATAGGAAACTCCTTTTTTATCAAGAGTATGTCATCCACGTACTCTACGAGGATCGCCACCATACTCCCTACTACCTTTTTGTATATACAAGGTTCATCTACCATTTTGATGATGTCAAACTCTTTGACTAATTCATCAAAACAGATGTTCCAACTCCGCGATGCCTGCTTTATCACATAAAACATCTTGCACACTTTTCCGCTGCTCCCACTGTCTACGAAGCCCTCTGACTGTGTACTTATAGACTCTCTCTTGTAAAATATTATTTAGAAAAGCAGTTATGACACCCAACCACCAGATATCGTAGTCATGGTATGTAGCCGTGGCAAGTAGGATCTGGATGGACTTAAGCATAGATCCTTAGAAAAGGTTTCAATATAATCCATACCTGGTCAATGATGCAAACCTTTTAACAAGTCTAGCTTTGAAAGTCTCAACTTTTCCATCTACACCAAGTAATCTTCTCAAGATATACTTGCTCCTGATGGGGATTTAACCCTCCAGATATAGCAACCAAAGTCCATACTTTGTTGGTGCACATGGATTCCATCTCAGATCGCAAAGCATCCAGCCATTCTTACAGAGTCACTACTCTCGATGGTCTGGTCGAAACTAGTTGGGTCATCATCTCATGATGCAATCCTCGCTCCCACTGTCATAGAGAAACAGAAGCATCTCTTAGGTGGGTGAGAAACCCTACTAGATCGGAGGAGAGGCTGAGGTTCGTTGGTATCTACTGAATCCTTTGGTTCTACCAAATCATCTGCTGTAGTTTGTATAGCTGGAACCTTTCCAGTTCTATATGACTGACCTTGCCTCGAGCTTGTCCGGATTTTGCTTTTAGACATAGGCCGGACAACCCCAAATCTTAACTAACTTAAGATATGGGCTCTTCCTTTTCCATATCACATATGAAGTGGTAGGCAACTGATTTGATTCGAACCTAATTCAATAGGCATGCGGCTTCTCAAGTGCATAACTCCCAAAAAGGAAATAGGTAACTCAGTAGTACTCATCATAGAGCACACCTTATCATATAGGGTGTGATTGCTCTGCCCCGATATACCATCGTGTTATGGTGTATACGGAGGAGTAATGCTGAGAGAGAATCTCATTCTCCTTTAGAATAGTCCAGGAATTCCGTGCTCAAGTATTCTCCTCCTTGATCTCATCAAAGGACATAATACTTATACCCGTATTGGTTCTCTACTTCTAACTTATATTCTGTGATTATCTCAAAAGGTTCGGACTTGTGTTTCAACAAGAACATATGTCTGAATCTAAAGAGATCATCAGAGAATGTAATGAAGTATAAAGAACCGGTCTTGGCATGTGTAGACATGGGACCTACATACATCAACATGTATCATCCCAAGAGTTCATTAACTCTTTCTCTGTTTCCAGTAAACGGAGCTATGGTCATCTTATCTTTGTGACATGACTGGAGAGTTTCACAAGATGTAAATTCAAACTAATTTAAATATACATCTTTATGTAACTCTAGCTAGTCGGGTCACATTGATCTGACCTAGTCTACAATACCTCAAGAAGGAATCGTTCAATTCTGAACTCTTCCACTTGTGTGTGTTCCATATACTAAGAACTGTAGTTTGATTTAGAACGTCAATGCTTTTAGATAACGTGCCTGAACCGATCAACTTTTGATATAGGAAATGTTTAAAACATTATCCAACAATACAAAATTTTATCATTTCTTTACTAATAAAGAGACTGATATGATTTTGTATATCAGGTTCGGTATCTAATAGCATTTGTTCAGAATCAATGTATTGTAATACAGGATGACAGTGACCAACAGACTTCGCTGCAACACTTGCCCCGTTTTCTGCCTCATGAAAATTATCACCCGTTCTCAGTTCTCTACCTTTCTGTAGCCCATGTAACGGATTACATTTGCGGGATCCTGATCCGGTATCTAATACCTAGGACGTAGAGGATACTGAGAAACAGTTCTTTATAATGAACACACCCGAAGATGATGCATCAGCATGCACCCTCTTCGTTTGGGTGGCACGGGAATTCTGGTAATCCCCTATTTCCTGCTCTGTCTTATAACAATTATAAGTTGGAGCTGGACCAACGTTCCCCAGCTCAGTATAACAAGCGGGTTCGGTCAATACATCCGTATTATTATCTTGATTAAGGCGTGATATGGTCGCTACCTGGAGAGAGAGAGAAGAAAACACTCAGCGTGCGCTCTTGCAAGAATAGATTGGTTATTATTTTATCTAATCAGGATGGCTCCCACTGTTTTTATCAAATCTTCCTTCAAACCCTAAAAGGAAAGACTAGCCGGGATTAATTACATACTACAAGTTCGCCAATCTTTCAGCCAGGCCAGTGTCGGTACTTTGAGGGAGGTCCCCCGTGCTTTCGCACGAACCTAATTAATGTAAACCTCGTTTTCCCAGAGGCGTAACCTCGTTAACACCTTTCTAGACACCTACTTGATCGGCTAATTGTAATGTGTAAAACTCTCCCAGGAGTAACTCTTACTCACAGCGGGTATCGGGATCCAACTATCTCATAGAAGGTATGCAATCTCATTGCAAATTTCAACACTTGAAATTCCCGATAATATTTTGCCCCAAACGATCTATGACCTTGACAAGGTCAACAAACCATACACCGCAAGTCAAGTTCAACCCGTCATTTCTTGATTGAATCAAACCCACCCGCACGACCCTTGACAAGGTCAACAAGGCCGTACGACTACCCTAACCCAATCTGCATCATATACATAAGCAGATAAATACTGGTTAGCTACCGCACACTGCGTCTTGACAAGGTCAACAAACGCAGCACGAATACTAAACAGGACTTATCTGAAATGACGGAGGGCTACGACAGGTTTTTCTGAAAACCTATTGCGTAATGAACTTGATATCGTTGTAGAATCAAATGATTTTTAAATGGAGTGTTTTTTAGGCTTTTCTAGTTTTGCTAAAGGGGTCACTCCCGGTGAAGGGATCGTCGGCCCTTTCCTCGTCGAATGAGGTGCGGGATATATCATATATTGTAGGGTTCCTAGGCACTCTCAAGAGGTCTCACAAGGCATCAACCATGCCAATTTCAAATTTTACAAGTGCCGAGAAACTCTAATACGGATCGTTAACTAGAATTTTAGGCGAAACATTAAACTAGTTAACAACTTAACTAAAGGTAAGAAGCTACAACCTTTGTAGATCCGGTTATCCACTTCCTGTGCTCCACGTAGTCGTCCCCTCGCTGTGCATCTCGAATCCCGGACTCTTGCATCGGCTTCATCGGAGAAATGAGCGGACTAGTCGTCGGCTACGATGCCGAAGATGATCTACGTTGAGGTTACACAAGATCAAGCTCCAACTTCACCAAGTTGTGAAACTTGTGAAGAAAACACCCTATACTACTTGGCAAGAGGTAGATGTTGGGTTCCTAGGCACTCTCAAGAGGTCTCACAAGTCATCAACCATGCCAATTTCAAAATTTAACGGTGCCGAGAAACCCTAATACGGATCGTTGGCTAGAAGTTTAGGCGAAAAACAAACTAGTTAACACTTAACTACAAGAATACGGAAATACAACCTTTGTAGATCCGGTCCTCCACCTTCATAGCTCCATGATGAAGTCCTCTCCGCTGTCCTCATGCAATCCCGGGCTCTAGCATCGGCTTCATCGGAGAAGAAGCGGGCTAGGTCATCGACGACGTGCCGAAGATGATCTACGTCGATGCATCGCTAGATCAAGCTCCAACTTCACCAAGTCAAGAAAACTTGTGAAGGAAACACACTCTACTACTTGGCAAGAGGTAGAGGATGAAGAAATAGGAAGTGGGTTCACTTTAGAATTGGATTTCTCACTTGTTTTCATCAATCACCATTGATGAAGTAAGGTTTCTTCATGTATCAAGATGAAGAAGAAGATGGAAATGTGTTATGATAAGTATATATTAAATAGAAAATAAATCAAATACTTATCATAAACTAACCATGGTCTAGTGTAGAGAATGAATTATGGTTAAGTGGGATGGTTAGGGTTAAGCATGAGACAAAATGGTTACTAAAGTCAATGCTTCATGAAGGTTCAAAGAATAAAACAAAACTAGCAACCATTCTTCTCATTATCATTTCCATAATAAATAAATAAATAAATAGATATGAAAATCTAAACCCTAATCATTTAAATAACCATGGTTCAATCTTTACACAAACTCAAGTAAACTTGTATCATCAAACATGATACACCCAAGTGCACAAAATCATATCGCATATACAATGCGCACATCCGAGTGAGAAAATCCATCTTAAGTGAACCAATACTAGTTAATGCAAAGTAATATATCAAATATATAATTATGCATTAAATCATTAAATCAACACTTGATTTAACGATTCGGTCATATCGCATATAACCGACTAATATCCAATGTATCGATTTATCGAATCAATCCTTGATTCGATAATTAGGTTATATCTCATACAACCATTCGACACATTCATCGCGAGAATAGAATACGGTATCACATACACGCATTATTCTCGGTCCCGCACATATCTCATATACGCTCCTATTTCGTTTCGCTTGAGCCAGGAAACCTATGTGTAGGACTCTAAAGACTCGTCAATACGCCGGCAGCAGGTGATGATCATATCAAACACCCACAAGCCGCAAGCGGTCTGCTAAACGTAACGGCCACCCGGGTATTGAGCGATCACAAGATCGATGAGTAATCCCGCTCACACTCCTGTGAATCCAACCAGTAACACTTACCGTACAGTCCGGTCTGATCGTCTGATATGTCGCATATCTCGCCTAGGGGTGGTAAACGTCAGACCCCAATAGCTCGATAAGTCGTGTCGATATGAGGTCCATAACATTCGTGAAACTACTGATAACTCTTACCAGTATATCACTGCAACCCTGGCCAGGGATTTCCTGTTATGGCCAGTCGTGCATTGCGCAACATCAACCCCCAATACCGGGAGAGACGAATCCCCTCCTATCGCTCATTGCCTCCATGTGAATCGGGACTGTACCCAAAAACCACCTGTTTGCACGACTCAGTAGAGCCGTGGTAGGGTGGAAATCAACACACAGTGGGAGACACACAAGACTCTATGACGATCTCGGGTCAACAGACTACTCTGTACCAGTGTCACCAGAGAACTGCCATCTGACGTAAGGTATAATACCATCTGGGAGTTCTCGGCGAGTCCGTCCAGTGTACCCAGTCTCCACTGAGCACCCGTATATCATCTCTGATGTCAAACACCAATGGATATGGGATCATCCATCGCCCATCTGTATGGGTCGAGAAGGTATACGCTAGTCTACTCTGGTATATCGATGCCCCGTCTCGATATACCCACGACTAAGGACTTTGAAGGATGTACTTATGGACTACCATGTCCCCACTAGTATGATCCGCATCATAGTCCAGATAGTCAAGTACTCATCCTAAGGGCTTTACCAACATGTATCAGAGAGACAATTAGTGTACACGTTAAGGTAAAGATCAACCAGATAGCATACTATCATGTCGAGCAAGAAAGTCCTCCCTATATATGTCCAAGCATCCACTACAATATACATCCAATGTACAGTAATGGCCTCTAGGGCATACATATAACTAACAATCTCCCACTTGCACTAGGGCCATCTGATAGCAGTGGTTGTAGTATCTCATACTCAACCATCCCATAAAAGTCTCTCTCTGGGAATAGGACTTCGTGAGTGGATCCGCCGTGTTGTCCTCTGAGTCTACACTCCTAACCTCGATCACCCTGGAGATCAACCATCTCCATGATCAGGTGATACTGCCTTAGAATATGTCTGGATCACTGATGGCACCGGCGTTCCTTGGCATAATCCACAACTCCATTGTCACACAATGGGAGGAACGTAGTTCATCTCATGAACCAATATACACCCAAACAGCCTCTTTGGTAGCATCTTAAGTAGCGATGTATCCAGCCTTAATCGTCTAGTATGCCACGGTATTTAGCTTGGAACTCTTCCAACATACCGTCCCTGTACTCGGGTAAAGACAATGCCTGCGACTGACATTCAGTCGTCATTATCACCCTGGAACCCTTCCAGTGATTCTCCCCAGGATCGGTTGATACCATCTCACTACAACTAGTGAGAATCCTAACATCCAATTAGATCTATCTCATAGATCCAAAACCCAGGATTTAGGAGGTATCACTTTGATCCTTTGTGGAGAATCCTTGTGATAAGCGGAGATTGACTGAGCGTAGCATAGGAAACTCCTTCCCTATCAAGAGTATGTCATCCACGTACTCTACGAGGATCGTCACCATACTCCCTACTACCTTTTTGTTTATACAAGGTTCATCTACCATTTTGATGATGTCAAACTCTTTGACTAATCATCAAAACAGATGTTTCAACTCCGCGATGCCTGCTTTATCCTATAAAGCATCTTGTACACGTTTCCGCTGCTCCCACTGTCTACGAAGCCTTCTGGCTGTGTACTTATAGACGTTCTCTTCTAAAACATCATTTAGAAAAGCAGTCTTTGCACCCAACTGCCAGATATCGTAGTCATGGTATGTAGCCGTGGCAAGTAGGATCTGGATGGACTTAAGAATAGCTCCTTAGAAAAAGCTTTCCTCATGATCCACACCTGGTCAATGATGCAAACCTTTAACAAGTCTAGCTTTGAAAGTCTCAACCTTTCCATATACACCAAGTAATCTTCTCAAGATATACTTGCTCCTGATGGGGATTTAACCCTTCAAATATAGCAACCAAAGTCCATACTTTGTTGGTTTACATGGATTCCATCTCTGATCACTAAGCATCCAGCCATTCTTACAGAGTCTTACTCCTGATGGCCAGCTCGAAACTAGTTGGGTCATCATCTCATGATGCAATCCTCGCTCCCACTGTCATAGAGAAACCGAAGTATCTCTCAGGTGGGTAAGGAATCCTACTAGATCGGCGAAGAGGCTGAGGTTCGTTGGTATCTACTGAATCCTTTGGTTCTTTCAAATCATCAGCTGCAGTTTGTATAGCTGGAACCATTCCAGTTCTATATAACAGTATTTGCCTCGAGCTTGTCCGGATTTTGCTTTTCAGACATAGGCCGGACAACCCCAAATCTTAACTAACTTAAGATATGGGCTCTTCCCTTTCCATATCACATATGAAGTGGTAGGCAACTGATTTGATTTGAACCCTTTTCAATAGGTATGCAGCTTCTCAAGTGCATAACTCCCAAAAGGAAATAGGAAACTCAGTAGTACTCATCATAGAGCACACCATATCACATAGGGTGCTATTGCTCCGCTCCGATATACCATCGTGCTATGGTGTATACAGAGGAGTAATGCTGAGAGAGAATCTCATTCTCCTTTAGAATAATCCAGGATTTCCGTGCTCAAGTATTCTCCTCCTCGATCTCATCAAAGGACATAATACTTATACCCGTATTTTGGTTCTCTACTTCTAACTTATATTCTATGAATATCTCAAAAGGTTCGGACTCATGTTTCAACAGAAACATATGACTGAATCTAAAGAGATTATCAGAGAATGTAATGAAGTACAAAGAACCGGTCTTGGCATGTGTAGACAGGGGACCTTACATACATCATCATGTATCAGTCCCAAGAGTTTACTAACTCTTTCTCTGTTTCCAATAAACGGAGCTATGGTCATCTTATCTCTGTGACATGACTGGCAAGTTTCACAAGATGTAAATTCAAACTGATTTAAATATGCATCTAAAATGTAACTTCAGCCAGTCGGGTCGCATTGATATGACCTAGTCTACAATGCTTCAAGTAGGATTCGTTCATTTCTGAACTCTTCCTCTTGTGTGTGTTCCGTATACTAGAGAATTGTAGTTTGATTTAGAACATCAATGCTTTTAGATAACGTGCCTGAACCGATCAACTTTTGATATAGGAAATGTTCAAAACATTATCCAACAATACAAAATTATATCCTTTCTTTACTAATAAAAAGACTGATATGATTTTGTATATCAGGTTCGGTATCTAATAACATTCGTTCAGAATCAATGTATTTGGAATACAGGGTGACAGTGACCAACAGACTTGGCTGCAACACTTGCCCCGTTTTCTGCCTCATGAAACTTATTACCCGTTCTCAGTTTTTCTACCTTTTTTTGTAGCCCTATGTAACAGATTACATATCTGGGATCCTGATCCGGTATCATATACCCAGGATGCAGAAGATACTGAGAAACAGTTTTTTGTAATGAACACACCCGAAGGAGATGCATCATATGCACTTTCTTCGTTTGGGCGGCATAGGAATTCTGGTATTCCCTAATTTCCTGCTCTGTCTTATAACAATTATAAGTTGGAGCGGGACCAACGTTCCCCAGCTCAGTATAACAAGCGGGTTCGGTCAATACATCCATATTATTATCTTGATTAGGCGTGATATGGTCGCTACCAGGAGAGAGAGAGAAGAAAACACTCAGCGTGCGCTCTTGCAAGATTAGATTGGTTATATATTTTATCTAATCAGGATGGCTCCCACTGTTTTTATCAAATCTTCCTTCAAACCCTAAAAGGAAAGACTAGCCGGGATTAATTACACTCTACAAGTTCGCCAATCTTTCAGCCAGGCCAGTGTCGGTACTTTGAGGGAGGTTCCCCGTGCTTTCGCACGGACCTAATTACAGTAAACCACGTTTTCCCAGAGGCGTAACCCCGTTGACACCTTTCTAGACACCTACTTGATCGGCTAATTGTAAAGTGCAAAACTCTCTCAGGAGTAACAATTACTCGCAGTGGGTATCGGGATCCAACTATCATATAGAAGGTATGCAATCTCATTGCAAATTTCAACACTTGAAACTCCCGATAAAGGTTTTTACCCCTAGCACCTATGACCTTAACTATGGTCAACAAATCATAAGTACTAGTCAAGTTCTACCCGTCATTTCGTGATTAATTAGACCCACCCACATGACCCTTAACTAAGGTCAACAAAGTCACGCGACTGTCCTAACTAATCGCATCATATGCGGTGTAGGAAGACATCACTTAGCTACCGTACACTGTGCCTTGACTATGGTCAACAAACACAGCACGAATACTAAGTACTCTACTACCTAAAATGACGGAGGGTTGCGAATGGTTTTTTTGAAAACCTTTAACGCTTTGAACTTGATCTCGTTGCGGAATCAAATGGTTTTAAAATGGAATGTTTTTTAGGCTTTTCTAGTTTTGCTAAAGGGGTCACTCCCGGTGAAGGGATCGTCGGCCCTTTCCTCGTCGAATGAGGTGCGGGATATATCATATATATCACTGTGCAAAGCGGAAACTATAGAAGCGATCAAAGACAAACCGAGGGTTGTAGCATCTGCCAGTTATTGCTAAAGGAGTCACTCCCGGTGAAGGGATCTCGGTCCTTTCCTTATCGAATAAGGTGCAGGATGTTCTACAAGGAACACCACGATGCAAAGCAAGAACTGTAGCTACCTGTTTTATTTTGAAATTCGATTCCACAACATCAATTAGGTTTATTTTCTTTCATTAATCTCATTAATGAATATCCCATCATTTAAATTACCTAAACATCACAGATAAATATGACGTACACTTATGCCATCCGCATTCGCCTCGATGTCCCCTCGTGCACCGTTAGGTTAGGTAACTGACGGCAGAGCGGGGCAGGGCTAGCGCGGGTGTAAAACATAAGTAACGTCTATATAATATATCATATATACTATATACTACATCTATCTGAACAGAGCACAGAACATCGCATGATCACATCACAGATAACGCAGCAGAAAGAATCATATGAAATATTGGATATACTAGGACGTCCGTGTTTTCAATACGAGCCAGTATAAAACACGGATTCCACGGTCCTGATGAATAGCCAATCCCACACCCCTAGACCCCTACGAGAGTGGCAAGCAACCCTACCAATTCCAGGGTTAGGAGACCCGGACTCGACTCCTCGAGATGGTCTCCCTCTGGACCCTAGAACCCGGTTACTTGTGCTCCCCTCCTTGGGTCTATCCTAGTGCAGAAAAGTAAATAATATACAAAAGGTGACAACTTCCGCAACCTGGAAGTGCCCCAATAAAAGAATATTACATACAAGTTTTTACATGAATGAAAATGAAAAACACTCATCTCACATAAAAACCCCCGGCTATTCAAACACGACGATCCAATATAACATATCCAGCAATACATAACATCACATGTCATCAACGTAAGTAAATATGCGCATCCCAATTGTCGTTGACATATAGCAACGAAACCGACGATATCATATATTACACTTACGGTCACAGAAAAGAAAGTGTAAAACTACAACAGTTGGAATCCGCAACCTGCATAGACATCGCATGCCTAATCAAATGAATTCCTTAGACATCACATGCCTAACAATTATAAACCCCGCATTTTAGTCTCAAAATCGAAAACACTTTTCAATATCAAGTCGGGCAATTCAACAAGATTCCCGACATCCTGATCGAATCCTCGTCGCAAACTTCAGTAGACGGCCGCACCCCCGTTGCCGTCGACGAAGTGCACCAAGGCGGAACATCGCTACCGCGAGCACCCGAACGGACGCTTTCGGCGACGGGGTTCTCCTACAGTCACTTGGTCGGGGCTAAGGGATGTAGCTGTCTATTAAGTTTATCCGGCGAGTATCCGCGTACGCTACGTGATTGCGACGGACTTTTGATCATATCAAAATTCCGTGGCAACCGATCAAGTGAGACTAAACTGCTATGTTTATAACATTCATTCAGTTATCTCATAACTTATTGTGAATTCCAATGATTGTATCACATTCCAGATAATTAGAAAATGTTAAACTTTCCGATCGAACATTCAAACACCCAAGTTTTCCCAAAACAGATCAACACATGAAACAAGTCTAAAAACATTCAGTTCGTGCCTCAGTACCAACGGTCCAGCCGTAGAAGGGTCAAGCCAACGCCTCACATGTGGCACGCCGTACTGCCCCAAACCCGAAGGTTCAAAGGGCAGTTCAAGACGGTCACATAATCGAGTTAAGGTTTGTTGTCTTCTAGAGGGTCCATCGCGTTACTTGCACTACTTAGAACGTCTTTAAACCACGGAAAAATCCAACACTTGGAAATTTCCCGACAGGGGAAAAATTGGGTATTTATATCCGGTCGAACTTTTTAATATATTCTAAAATTATCCGGAAAACCACATAGACAAAACTTGATACTCCGATCGAAACACCGAATCCCCAAAACAACCCCAGAAAATTCAACTCTTGAATAAATATTAAAAATTCCCAGAAAATCCAGCATAATAAAATAGGAGTTACTGTGCAAACAGGAATTGATGATGTCACCATATGGCCGCGTAACCGCCGCAGAAGCCAAGCTTCTGCCGCGATTCCGCCGCATGTTGTACTGTTCATTAGAAACTTTTTGCACCGTAATTCTTAGATTTCCCTGCTGAATTTTTTAAGCATTTTTAATGTTGAAAAAACCACGTTTTTGAAAAAAGGACAGAGAGCATTTTTTGAGTTGGGGTTTCGGGTCGATCGGACCTCAAACTCCGTCTAGACTTCGCCTAAGGCTCTAGCTAGGCTCTGATACCACTGTTGGGTTCCTAGGCACTCTCAAGAGGTCTCACAAGGCATCAACCATGCCAATTTCAAAATTTAACGGTGCCGAGAAACCCTAATACGGATCGTTGGCTAGAAGTTTAGGCGAAAAACAAACTAGTTAACACTTAACTACAAGAATACGGAAATACAACCTTTGTAGATCCGGTCCTCCACCTTCATAGCTCCATGATGAAGTCCTCTCCGCTGTCCTCATGCAATCCCGGGCTCTAGCGTCGGCTTCATCGGAGAAGAAGCGGGCTAGGTCATCGACGACGTGCCGAAGATGATCTACGTCGAGGCATCGCTAGATCAAGCTCCAACTTCACCAAATCAAGAAAACTTGTGAAGGAAACACACTCTACTACTTGGAAAGAGGTAGAGGATGAAGAAATAGGAAGTGGGTTCACTTTAGAATTGGATTTCTCACTTGTTTTCATCAATCACCATTGATGAAGTAAGGTTTCTTCATGTGTCAAGTTGAAGAAGAAGATGGAAATGTGTTATGATAAGTATATATTAAATAGAAAATAAATCAAATACTTATCATAAACTAACCATGGTCTAGTGTAGAGAATGAATTATGGTTAAGTGGGATGGTTAGGGTTAAGCATGAGACAAAATGGTTACTAAAGTCAATGCTTCATGAAGGTTCAAAGAATAAAACAAAACTAGCAACCATTCTTCTCATTATCATTTCCATAATAAATAAATAGATATGAAAATCTAAACCCTAATCATTTAAATAACCATGGTTCAATCTTTACACAAACTCAAGTAAACTTGTATCATCAAACATGATACACCCAAGTGCACAAAATCATATCGCATATACAATGCGCACATCCGAGTGAGAAAATCCACCTTAAGTGAACCAATACTAGTTAATGCAAAGTAATATATCAAATATATAATTATGCATTAAATCATTAAATCAACACTTGATTTAACGATTCGGTCATATCGCATATAACCGACTAATATCCAATGTATCGATTTATCGAATCAATCCTTGATTCGATAACTAGGTTATATCGCATACAACCATTCGACACATTCATCGCGAGAATAGAATACGGTATCACATACACGCATTATTCTCGGTCCCGCACATATCTCATATGCGCTCCTATTTCGTTTCGCTTGAGCCAGGAAACCTCTGTGTAGGACTCTAAAGACTCGTCAATACACCGGCAGCAGGTGATGATCATATCAAACACCCACAAGCCGCAAGCGGTCTGCTAAACGTAACGGCCACCCGGTTATTGAGCGATCAGAAGATTGACGAGCAAGCCCGCTCACACTCCTGTGAATCCAACCAGTAACACTTACCGTACAGTCCGGTCTGATCGTCTGATATGTCGCATATCTCGCCTAGGGGTGGTAAACGTCAGACCCCAATAGCTCGATAAGTCGTGTCGATATGAGGTCCATAACATTCGTGAAACTACTGATAACTCTTACCAGTATATCACTGCAACCCTGGCCAGGGATTTCCTGTTATGGCCAGTCGTGCATTGCGCAACATCAACCCCCAATACCGAGAGAGACGAATCCCCTCCTATCGCTCATTGCCTCCATGTGAATCGGGTGTTAGTGTATATGCCCTAGAGGCCATTACTGTATCATACTAGTTTGTATATTACTTAATGGATGCTTGGGATATTCACCTTGTATATACAATCTTGCTCAAAATAGTAGTATGCTACTTGGTTTGTTTCTACTTCAATGTGTACTTGTGTTTATTTCAGTATATCACTTATACGCATTAGTGGAGCCCTTAGGATCTTTGCTTGATTACCAGCGTTGTGATGGCAGTCACACTAGTGGGGGCTGGGTAATCTATAAGCACATCCTTATTCAGGTCCCTGGTCGCAGGACTATCGAGACAGGGCATCGATACTCCGGAGTAGACCAGCGCATGCGCTTCTCATCCCAGTGTGGGAGACGGTCTGTCCCACAGCCGTCAGTACGTCGTACTTGAGATAGTATGCGGGTGCTCGTTAGGTTACGGGTACACTGGACAGGACTCGTCGGGAACTGACTAGTTGGTATTATACCTATCGTCAGTTATCAGTTCCCAGGTGACATGAGTACAGCTTAGTCCGCTGACTTGACACTGTCACTTCGCCTCGGGTGTGTTCCCACTGTACTTTGATCACTACCCTACCACGGCTCAAAGGAGTCGTGCAAACAGGTGGTAGTTGGGTGCAGTCCCGAAGCACTTGGAGGCAGTGACGGTTAGACAGGATTCGTCTCTCCCGGTATTGGGGGTTGACATCGCGCTGTGTCTAGGAGAGCCATTACACGAGTAGTCCCTGGCCAGGGCAAACGAGATATACTGGTAGGTTTCCAGTGTTATCTCAGGGTGTATTGGGCTTCACTCCGGCACGACTTGTACCGCTATTGGGGGACTGACGTTTACCGCCCCCTAGGCCCGCCATGCGATGTATCAGACGAACAGACCGGACTGTACGGAGAATGTCACGCTCAGGCTCAGTAGGAGTTCAGATGGGTTTCGCCTCGTCAGTCTTCTTGTCGGCATTACCTGGGGACCGTTACGCACAGCTAGTGCCGCTTGCGGTCTGTGGTTAAACCCACTGCCAGCGTAGTGTTGAGTCTTTAGAGTCCCACACAGAAAGCTTTTCGCCTTTAGGCAAAAGAGTAGAGGTCGCATGGTATTGCGACAGGTCGCATGGTTTTGCGACAGGGTTCGGTCACATCCGTGCACTTGTGCACGTACAGTGTCCGGACAGTTTACACTAGCGGGCTTTGGTTTAAGCCAGATCCTAGTGTACCTTATGGGATTGGATTTATCCAGTTTGCATTCGTGTTCCTCGGAACGCGGATGCGGGTGTGTATGCACAGTTGACAGGGAGGCAGAGGCAGCGGATTCTCATTAGGGTTGTTGACAGTTGACCGTTGACTTTTTGACTTTATGCTCAACCCTAATGATATGTGATTAACTATTATATTAATTAAGTATTATGGTGATATGGTTGTTGACTTGTTGACTTTTGTTGACTTGTTGACTTTGGTGACTTGTTGACTTTTGTTGACTTGTTGACCGGTTGACTAGGCTTGACTAGTTGACCATCATGATAACCATGGTTATCATTTCATGCCAAAGACTTTTTCTTGCTTGTTCATTTGAGTAAAATGAGTGCATGACATGATAAGGTTATGGTTACTTCAACCATCACATAAGACTTTTGTTGATATGATGAGTTATCATTGCTTTGGATTATGAGAGGGTGAGAGACAAAATACTTGCTCATTCTTTCTTGCTCATTCTCTCTCTTGTTCTTGAGCTCTCCTCTTGCTCTCATCCTCAACCTCTTGCTCCCTCTCTTGATCTATGGTTCTCTTGTCTCATGAGTTGAGAATCAAGAACCATAGATAAAATCCCATTCTAAATCATCTCTACTCATTCTAGTTCACTAGGTTTAGCAAACCAAGTGAACTAGTTTCTTCAAAGAACGAAGAAGGAGCTAAAGGTTGGAGCTTTCACGTGGATCTATCTTCGGCGTACGGAGACAACGAGAAGGAGCCATCGAACCACCATCGGAGCTTGAAGAGAAGGAGTTCAAGTTTAGGTATAACCATCTTCATCCGAGTAGCTAAATATCTTTAGCTTAGTTTGCTAGTTTTAGTTTAGGTAACGATCCCGACCATAGGTTAGTCCATGTTGCCTCTTGCGATAAAAATTCGTTTTTTATACCGTTTCCGCCTCCCCGTAAGAACCGGGGGTCGCAATATGGACTTACAGTGGTATCAGAGCCTAACTAAACTTAAACTAGCTTGGTAGTGAAGTGTAACGAAGTTCGGAACCGGAAAAATCCAAAAACCAAACTTTTACAAAATCTGAGTTTCTGTTGAAATTTTTTCTGGTCAAAATGAAAAACTTTATACTCCTAAATTCGGCTCAGGGTTTTGTGTGAACACCCAAGAAAAACGATACAGTGATTTGCCTAAAGTGCCGCGCTTCCGCCGCGTAATCCTTCTTAGCCGCCGCGGAACCGCCGCGACTTGGTGTCTTCTCTGCATCGTTTTTCGTGCAGTGTGTTTGTGTGTTGGTTTTGGGATTTTTAAAATATATTATATGTGCCCAGATTTTCCAGAAAAGAAATTTCCTTTTGGGGTCCTATAATTCCGTATTTTTTCCGAACTTCACTGCACTTTGACTATGATGGTTATATCTGTGATGCTTGCATGTATTGAACGTCGGCTAATCGCTATAAGTCGATTAGTCGGGGTTATACATGATCTGTAATGTGCTGGAATGTGTATATGAATGTGTTGGACTGTCGCGGGTGAATAGCCGGGGTGGATGTGAGATGAGCTTTTGTTTTTCTTTCATTCATTGTAAATGTAAATTGATGTAATAATATTATTTGTTTGGCCGCACAACCGGGTCGGGGTTGTAGCCGTCATTGTATAATTCTTTTTACTGTTTTTGCTCCTAGGATAGACCCATGGAGGGGTGCACAAACTACCGAGTACTTGGCGGGTAGTTTGCCGCACCCGTAGGGGTCTTGGGTGGGGTATTTGGCTATTCACCGCGACCGTGTTATCCGCTTTTCGTTTCAGGCTCGAAAGGATTGCGGATTGCTAGTATATCCAATGCATTCATCTGTGATCTGTAATGTCTATCATTGCTTACTATTTAGGCGTTGCTTATGTTTTACAGACGCGCTAGCCCAGCCCCCGCTCTGTCGTTAGTTAAGTAACCTAACGGGTAATGACGGGGCCCAGTGGCGAATGCGAATGGCATAAGCGTACGTCATATTTTGGTTGTTTTCTGCAATGGTAGGGTTAAATGATGGGACGCATTAAAAGTACTAATGCAAGAATATCACGCATTAAAAGAACTAATGCAAGATAATAAACCAAGTTAAAGTCGTTGGAACACTTTCGAAAAACCACTCGGTTCTTTTCAAAATAACTTTTAAATGCGGAGCTTGAGCCACTCCTTCTAAAAGCTATCTCGTTCCATCGATTAAATCAAGTTCACTACGTTCACGGTTTCGCCAAAACCATTCGTAGCCCTCCGTCGTTTCGTATGAATATTCAATAAGTATTCAAGCTGTGTTTGTTGACCTTCGTCAAAGCATAGTGATTGGTAGCTATTGGGTATTCATATGTAGCATAGATAGATGCGTTGGTTTGGGACATTCGCATTACCTTGTTGACCTTCGTCAAGGGTACATACGGGTGGATTCAAATTAACCTGGATAATGAC
This sequence comes from Agapanthus africanus, assembly GCA_030015575.1. Taxonomy (NCBI): domain Eukaryota; kingdom Viridiplantae; phylum Streptophyta; class Magnoliopsida; order Asparagales; family Amaryllidaceae; genus Agapanthus; species Agapanthus africanus. The sequence goes on from JASDDO010000019.1 coordinate 543,502,055, forward strand.
GGGCAGAACTTGACATGTGACTTATGATTTGTTGACCTTCGTCAAGGTCATAAGAGCATGGGGCAAAAATCCACATCGGGAGTTTCATAAGTACTGAAACTTGCTAGATTTGCATACCATTTGGAGTGTGATGATTCTGGTAGGATTCCTTCAGTTTCGTCACGCGATGATATTTGGATCCCGATCCTACTGTGAGTATATGCTACTCCTCGGGAAATTTCTCACTTAACGATCAATGCTATAAACCTAGTAGGTGCCTAGAAAGGTGTTAGCGGGGCTACGCCCCCAGGGAAAAGAGGTTCTCTAATTAAGGAACTTCGCGAAAGCGTTGGAAAACCTCCCTCGAAGTACCGACACCGGCCTGGCTGAACGGTTAAGCAAGTATTGTACGGTGGGATTGATCCTGACTAATTCTTCCTTTATGGTTTGAGGAGGGATTCGAGAAACAGTGGGAGCCATCCTGTTTAGACAAACTAAAAACCACTCTAAACTTGCAAGAGCATCATGCTGAGTGTTTCTTCTTCTCTCTCCTAATTGCAGCGACCAATCAACATGACTGGACTTAAGTTACTCCTAGATAAAAACAAACTGACAGGGCCAAACTACAAAGATTGGCTCAGGAATGTCACGATAGCAATCACTTATGACAAGCTGGGGTATCTTCTTACCACCAAAGCTCCCCCTGTCCCTGGTCCAACTTCCAGTGTCGCGGATAAGGAAATCCGCAAGACTTGGGAGATTGATAGCGCGAAGGCCAAGTGCCTCCTGCTTGCCTCGATGGACAACGAACATCAGAGGAGGCATGAGAATATGGACATGGAGTCCATATTGCTCCATACAAAAGAACTGTATGGAGAGCAATCACGTATCGCAAGATACGAAGCGTCGAAAAAGTTATTTTCGACAAGAATGGCCGTCGGATCATCAGTAGCCGAGCATGTGCTAAAGATGATCGGCTTCATTGAGGAGCTCGCTGACCTAGGGATCACATTGGAGAGTGAGCTATATACGGATATAGTTCTCCAGTCCCTTCCTTCCACTTACGCCCAGTTTATACTGAACTTCAACCTACAAGAAAAAGAGGTTGAACTATCAGAGCTCCTCAACATGCTGAGGAGCGCAGAGGGCACCCTACAGAAAGGTAGGGAAACATCCACTTTGTTTGTAGGAGGATCATCTTCTTCTAGGTCCAAGGCGAAAGCCAAGGGAAAGAAGAAGAAGGCCCCCGCCAAACCAAGGGGCGGTGTTGGTAAAGTGGATACGAAGGGAAAAGGCAAAGCAACAAAGATAGCGGGGAAGCTTGTGGATAAGGAAGAATGCTTCTATTGTCATAAGAAAGGACACTGGAAGAATGATTGCAGGGCCTGGAAGGCCAGAACACAGGAATTGAAGCAGGTTGCAGCTTCAGCTTCAGGTGTGTATGTTATTGAAAACTGTCTTTCAATAAACTCTACTTCCTGGGTATTGGATACCGGATCAGGATCTCATATCTGTAATTCTTTGCAGGCGTTGAGAAACCGTAGGGTTTTGAAGGCAGGTGACATGACCCTCAGAGTTGCAAACGGAGCTAGCATGGATGCTAAAGCCGTGGGGGACTATCACCTGGGAATGTCAGATGGACATGTTTTGGTTTTGCGTAATTGCTTTTTTGTACCCAACGCAACTTGTAATATCATTTCTGTATCTTTAGTTTCTAAAGAAGGTTATGAATTTGCGTTTGTAAGTAATGTTGTAAACATTCACCTTAATCAAGTTTTGATTGGGTCAGGTACATTGAGTAATGGTATATACGTGTTAAACCAACCACAGATTTTCAACGTCCAGAATACACACAAAAGAAAGTCTCCAGAAATAAATCAGACTTTCTTATGGCATTGTAGATTGGGTCACATCAATGAGAGAAGGTTGACTAAGTTACATACAGAAGGATATTTGAATGCGTTCGAATATCAATCGTATGCCACTTGTCAATCTTGTCTCAAAGGAAAGATGACAAAGACTCCGTTTACTGGACAAGGAGTAAGAGCGAGCGAGCTCTTAGGACTCGTACACAGTGACGTGTGCGGTCCAATGTCTACACATGCCCGAAGCGGACATTCTTACTTCATTACTTTTACGGATGACTTCTCAAGGTACGGTTATGTCTTCTTAATGAAACATAAGTCCGAGGCCTTTGGAAAATTCCAGGAGTATAAGAATGAAGTAGAGAAACAGACCGGCAAAAGTATTAAGATTCTAAGATCGGATCGAGGTGGAGAATACTTAAGTGCCGAATTCCTGAATTACTTAAAAGAGAATGGTATTCTCTCTCAGCTTACTCCTCCATACACTCCGCAACATAACGGTGTATCGGAGAGACGGAACCGAACCTTATTGGATATGGTTCGGTCCATGATGAGTAACGCTGAGTTACCGCGATCATTCTGGGGATATGCACTAGAAGCAGCTGCGTATCTCTTGAACAAGGCTCCTACCAAGACTGTGCCCACCACCCCATATGAGATGTGGACTGGGAAGAAACCCTGTCTTAATTATCTTAAGGTATGGGGATGTCCAGCTTTTGTAAAAAAGCAGCATGCGGACAAGCTTGAGGCACGTTCAGTACAGTGTAAGTTTGTGGGATACCCAAGGAACTCCAGGGGGTATCTTTTCTATTCCGCTGAGGAACAAAAGGTTTTTGTTTCTCAGCATGCCCGCTTCTTGGAAACTGAGTTTTTGGAAACCCAGATAAGTGGGAACACAATAGAACTGGAAGAAATTCCAGAACCACAGACTGTTACTGAAAGCTTAGTGGAACCAGAGGGTTCAACAGAACAGGACATTCCTACGCCGCTCCGCAGGAGTAGTAGGCAGTCTCATCCGCCCGAGAGATACTGCGGTTTTCTCATAGACGGGGATAGAGAGGATTGCATCATAGATTATGATGAGCCTACTAGCTTCCAGCAGGCCGTTCAGAGCGTTGACTCAGTGAAATGGCTGGATGCAATGCGGACCGAAATGGAGTCCATGTACACCAACAAGGTATGGACGTTGGACATTGCTCCAGACGGGGTAAAACCCGTAGGATGCAAGTGGATCTTCAAAAAGAAGATTGGTGTAGATGGACAGGTTGAGACCTATAAAGCTAGGCTGGTAGCAAAGGGTTTTCGTCAAAGACCTGGCTTGGACTACGATGAAACCTTTTCTCCAGTAGCCATGCTGAAATCCATTCGGATCCTTCTTGCCATTGCTGCCTTCCACGATTATGAGATTTGGCAGATGGACGTAAAAACCGCTTTTCTAAATGGAAATTTAGAGGAGTGTGTCTATATGGATCAGCCAGAGGGTTTCATTCAGAGTGGGAGCAGCGGAAAGGTGTGCAAGTTGCTTAAGTCCATCTATGGACTAAAGCAGGCATCGCGGAGTTGGAACATCTGTTTTGATGAGACGGTCAAGGAATTTGGCTTTATCAAAAATCCAGATGAACCATGCATCTATAGTAGATTTGTAGCGAGAACTGTAGTATTCCTCGTTTTATACGTGGATGACATTCTCTTAATAGGAAATGATATTCCTATGCTACAATCTGTCAAGGGGTTCTTGTCACAAAGGTTCTCCATGAAAGACCTGGGTGATGCCTCATACATCCTGGGGATCCGGATCCATCGTGATAGATCCAAGAGGATATTGGGACTTTCTCAGTCCAGGTACATCGACACCGTACTGAAAAGATTCAGTATGGAAGATTCCAAGCGCGGTAACCTACCGGCTTGTCACGGGATCACCCTCTCTAAAGAGATGTCTCCCAAGACTGATTTGGAGAGGGATCGCATGTCTATTATACCCTACGCTTCTGCGGTAGGCTCTATAATGTATGCGATGTTGTGTACCAGACCGGATGTAGCTTATGCACTGAGTGTAGTAAGCCGGTATCAGTCAAACCCTGGGGAGAAACATTGGATAGCGGTAAAGAACATTCTCAAGTACCTGAGGAGGACTAAGGAGATGTTTTTGGTGTATGGCGGAAAAGACCTCCAGATTGAGGCCTTTGCTGACTCCAGCTTCCAGAGTGACAAGGATGATTCCAAGTCCATGTCGGGTTTTGTCTTTACCCTCAATGGAGGGGCGGTGTGTTGGAAGAGTTCCAAACAAGAAACCGTTGCAGACTCGACGATGGAAGCGGAATACATCGCTGCATCTGATGCCGCAAAAGAAGCTGTCTGGATAAGGAAGTTCTTGAAAGAACTTCAGGTGGTTCCGTCCATTGTTGACCCAATACCTCTGTATTGCGACAACAACGGGGCTATAGCTTTAGCGAAGGAACCCAGGTCCCATCAGAGATCCAGGCACATCTTGAGGCGGTATCACCTGATCAGGGAGATCGTGGATCGCCAGGAGATCGAGGTTCGGAGAGTCGCTTCAGAAGATAACACTGCAGATCCATTCACCAAGGCCTTGCCCCAGACTCAGTTCGAGCGGCTGATCGAGATGATAGGTCTTCGATACGCCAGTACATGGCCTTAGTGCAAGTGGGAGATTGTTAGTGTATATGCCCTAGAGGCCATTACTGTATCATACTAGTTTGTATATTACTTAATGGATGCTTGGGATATTCACCTTGTATATACAATCTTGCTCAAAATAGTAGTATGCTACTTGGTTTGTTTCTACTTCAATGTGTACTTGTGTTTATTTCAGTATATCACTTATACGCATTAGTGGAGCCCTTAGGATCTTTGCTTGATTACCAGCGTTGTGATGGCAGTCACACTAGTGGGGGCTGGGTAATCTATAAGCACATCCTTATTCAGGTCCCTGGTCGCAGGACTATCGAGACAGGGCATCGATACTCCGGAGTAGACCAGCGCATGCGCTTCTCATCCCAGTGTGGGAGACGGTCTGTCCCACAGCCGTCAGTACGTCGTACTTGAGATAGTATGCGGGTGCTCGTTAGGTTACGGGTACACTGGACAGGACTCGTCGGGAACTGACTAGTTGGTATTATACCTATCGTCAGTTATCAGTTCCCAGGTGACATGAGTACAGCTTAGTCCGCTGACTTGACACTGTCACTTCGCCTCGGGTGTGTTCCCACTGTACTTTGATCACTACCCTACCACGGCTCAAAGGAGTCGTGCAAACAGGTGGTAGTTGGGTGCAGTCCCGAAGCACTTGGAGGCAGTGACGGTTAGACAGGATTCGTCTCTCCCGGTATTGGGGGTTGACATCGCGCTGTGTCTAGGAGAGCCATTACACGAGTAGTCCCTGGCCAGGGCAAACGAGATATACTGGTAGGTTTCCAGTGTTATCTCAGGGTGTATTGGGCTTCACTCCGGCACGACTTGTACCGCTATTGGGGGACTGACGTTTACCGCCCCCTAGGCCCGCCATGCGATGTATCAGACGAACAGACCGGACTGTACGGAGAATGTCACGCTCAGGCTCAGTAGGAGTTCAGATGGGTTTCGCCTCGTCAGTCTTCTTGTCGGCATTACCTGGGGACCATTACGCACAGCTAGTGCCGCTTGCGGTCTGTGGTTAAACCCACTGCCAGCGTAGTGTTGAGTCTTTAGAGTCCCACACAGAAAGCTTTTCGCCTTTAGGCAAAAGAGTAGAGGTCGCATGGTATTGCGACAGGTCGCATGGTTTTGCGACAGGGTTCGGTCACATCCGTGCACTTGTGCACGTACAGTGTCCGGACAGTTTACACTAGCGGGCTTTAGTTTAAGCCAGATCCTAGTGTACCTTATGGGATTGGATTTATCCAGTTTGCATTCGTGTTCCTCGGAACGCGGATGCGGGTGTGTATGCACAGTTGACAGGGAGGCAGAGGCAGCGGATTCTCATTAGGGTTGTTGACAGTTGACCGTTGACTTTTTGACTTTATGCTCAACCCTAATGATATGTGATTAACTATTATATTAATTAAGTATTATGGTGATATGGTTGTTGACTTGTTGACTTTTGTTGACTTGTTGACTTTGGTGACTTGTTGACTTTTGTTGACTTGTTGACCGGTTGACTAGGCTTGACTAGTTGACCATCATGATAACCATGGTTATCATTTCATGCCAAAGACTTTTTCTTGCTTGTTCATTTGAGTAAAATGAGTGCATGACATGATAAGGTTATGGTTACTTCAACCATCACATAAGACTTTTGTTGATATGATGAGTTATCATTGCTTTGGATTATGAGAGGGTGAGAGACAAAATACTTGCTCATTCTTTCTTGCTCATTCTCTCTCTTGTTCTTGAGCTCTCCTCTTGCTCTCATCCTCAACCTCTTGCTCCCTCTCTTGATCTATGGTTCTCTTGTCTCATGAGTTGAGAATCAAGAACCATAGATAAAATCCCATTCTAAATCATCTCTACTCATTCTAGTTCACTAGGTTTAGCAAACCAAGTGAACTAGTTTCTTCAAAGAACGAAGAAGGAGCTAAAGGTTGGAGCTTTCACGTGGATCTATCTTCGGCGTACGGAGACAACGAGAAGGAGCCATCGAACCACCATCGGAGCTTGAAGAGAAGGAGTTCAAGTTTAGGTATAACCATCTTCATCCGAGTAGCTAAATATCTTTAGCTTAGTTTGCTAGTTTTAGTTTAGGTAACGATCCCGACCATAGGTTAGTCCATGTTGCCTCTTGCGATAAAAATTCGTTTTTTATACCGTTTCCGCCTCCCCGTAAGAACCGGGGGTCGCAATATGGACTTACATCGGGACTGTACCCAAAAACCACCTGTTTGCATGACTCAGTAGAGTCGTGGTAGGGTGGAAATCAAAGCACAGTGGGAGACACACAAGACTCTATGACGATCTCGGGTCAACAGACTACTCTGTACCAGTGTCACCAGAGAACTGCCATCTGATGTAAGGTATAATACCATCTGGGAGTTCTCGGCGAGTCCGTCCAGTGTACCCAGTATCCACTGAGCACCCGTATATCATCTCTGATGTCAAACACCAATGGATATGGGATCATCCATCGCCCATCTGTATGGGTCGAGAAGGTATACGCTAGTCTACTCTGGTATATCGATGCCCCGTCTCGATATACCCACGACTAGGGACTTTGAAGGATGTACTTATGGACTACCATGTCCCCACTAGTATGATCCGCATCATAGTCCAGATAGTCAAGTACTCATCCTAAGGGCTTTACCAACATGTATCAGAGAGACAATTAGTGTACACGTTAAGGTAAAGATCAACCAGATAGCATACTATCATGTCGAGCAAGAAAGTCCTCCCTATATATGTCCAAGCATCCACTACAATATACATCCAATGTACAGTAATGGCCTCTAGGGCATACATATAACTAACAGTAGAGGGTGAAGAAATAGGAGGTGGGTTCACTTTAGAATTGGATTTCTCACACTTTTTCTCAAGGTGCCATTGATGGAGGCAAGATTTTCTTCATGAAGATGAAGAAGAAGAAGAAGATAGAATATGATAAGTCTATCATTAAAATGAAAATAATGTGAATACTTATCATATACTAACTATGGTAAGGTGTAGAGAATAGATCATGGTTAGTTAGAATGGTTAGGGTTAAGCATAAAGACAAAATAGTAACAAAGTCAAACCTTCATGAAGCTTCAACTAAATCAAAAGAATGCCACCATTTTCTTCATAATCTTTTCCAAAATCAATAAATAAATAAATGAGTAAGAAAAAGAAAACCCTAACCATTACACAACCATGGTTTAATCTTTACACAAAACACAAGTTAGCATGCAACATCAAGCATGATACAATCAAGTGCACACTAAAATATATCACATATACAATGTGTTAGTTATATGTATGCCCTAGAGGCCATTACTGTACATAGGATGTATATTGTAGTGGATGCTGGGACATATATAGGGAGGACTTTCTTGCTCGACATGATAGTATGCTATCTGGTTGAACTTTACCTTAACGTGTATACTGATTGTCTCTCTGTTACATGTTGGTAAAGCCCTTAGGATGTGTGCTTGACTACCTGGACTATGATGCGGATCATACTAGTGGGGACATGGTAGTCCATAAGTACATCCTTCAAAGTCCCTAGTCGAGGGTGTATCGAGACGGGGCATCGATATACCAGAGTAGACTAGCGTGTACCTTCTCGACCCATACAGATGGGCGATGGATGATCCCATATCCATTGGTGTTTGACATCAGAGGAGATATACGGGTGCTCAGTAGAGACTGGGTACACTGGACGGACTCGCCGAGAACTCCCAGATGGTATTATACCTCACGTCAGATGGCAGTTCTCTGGTGACACTGGTACAGAGTAGTCTGTTGACCCGAGATCGTCATAGAGTCTTGTGTGGTTCCCACTGTGCTTTGATTTCCATCTTACCACGTCCAAGAGGGCGTGCAAAACGGTGGTTTTTGGGTACAGTCCCGAGTCACATGGAGGCAATGAGCGATAGGAGGGGATTCGTCTCTCCCGGTATAGGGGGTTGATGTTGCGCTGTGTTCGATTGGCTATAACAGGAAATCCCTGGCCAGGGTTGCTGAGATTTACTGGTAAGTGTTACCAGTAGTTTCTCGAAGTGTTATAGACCTCATATCGACACGACTTATCGAGCTATTGGGGTCTGACGTTTACCACCCCTAGGCGAGATATGCGACATATCAGACGATCAGACCGGACTGTACGGTAGTGTTACTGGTCGGATTCACTGGAGTGTGAGCGGGCTTGCTCGTCGATCTTCAGATCGCTCAATACCCGGGTGGCCATTACGTTTAGCAGACCGCTTGCGGCTTGTGGATGTTTGATATGATCATCATCCGCTGCCGGCGTATTGACGAGTCTTTAGAGTCCTACACAGAGGTTTCCTGGCTCAAGCGAAACGAAATAGGAGCGCATATGAGATATGTGCGGGACCGAGAATAATACAAGTATGTGATACTGTATTCGATTCTCGCGATGTGACATTGATCGGTTATATGCGATATAGCCGGGATATCGGATCAAGTGTTGATTCGATAAGATGTTACTAATGATACCAGTCGGTTATGTGCGTCATGACCGGATCGTTAAATCAAGTGTTGATTTAATGATTTAATGCATAATTATATATTTGATATATTACTTTGCATCAACTAGTATCGGTTAACTTTAAAATGGATTTTCTCACTCGGGTGTGCGTATTGCATATGCGATATGATTTTGTGCACTTGATTGTATCATGTTTGATGATACATGTTTACTTGTGTTTTGTGTAAAGTTTAAACCATGGTTATGTAATGGTTAGGGTTTACATTTTCTTATTCATTTATTTGTTCATTTATTCTTTTTGGAAAAATGAATAGCATAAAGGAAAATGGTGGCTTGTTTTGGATTCTAGTTGAAGCTTCATGAAGCTTTGACCTAAGTAACCATTTTGTCTCATGCTTAACCCTAACCACTCCATTAACCCTAGTTTAATCTCTATACTTGACCATGGTTCATGTTATGATAAGTATTGATTTTCTTTTTCAATATTTATTCATCTTATCATATCTTTTCTTCTTCTTCTTCCTTGAACTCAAGAAGAAAAGCTTAGGTCATCAATGGTGATTGATGATAAAGAGTGAGAAATCCAATTCTAAATTGAACCCAACTCCTATTTCTTCATCCTCTACCTCTTGCCAAGTAGTAGAGTGTGTTTACTTCACAAGTTTCTTGACTTGATGAAGTCGGAGCTTGATTTAGCGATACCTCGACGTAGATCATCTTCGGCATGGACATCGACGACCTAGCTCGCTCGTTCTCCGATGAAGTCGACGCTAGAGCCCGGATTTGATTTGGACAGCGGAGATGACCTCATCTCGGAGCCGTAGAGGTGGAGGACCGGATCTACAAAGGTTGTATTTCCGTTTCCCATTAGTTAATTGTTAACTAGTTTACTTTTCGCCTAGATTTCTAGCAAACGATCCGTAGTCGGGTTTCTCGGCACCGTTAAAATTTTAATTTGGCATGATCGATGCCTTGTGAGACCTCATTAGGATGCCTAGGAACCCTCCAGTGGTATCAGAGCCTAGCTAGAGCCTTAGGCGAAGTCTAGACGGAATTTGAAACCCGATCGAACCCGAAACACCAAATCAATCTTGCTCTCTGTACTTTTTTGAAAACAGTGAGTTTTTCCTAATTAAAAATTGCTAAAAAATTCAGCAGGGAAAAATAAGAATTACGGTGCAAAAAGTTTCTGGTGAACAGTAAATTTCGCGGCGGATCCGCGGCAGAAGCATGGCTTCTGCGGCGGATCAGCGGCCCCTTGATGACGTCAGCCCTGTTCCTTTGCACAGTAATTCCTAGTTCAAAGAGCTGAATTTTCTGGGAATTTTTAATATTTATTCAAGAGTTGAATTTTTCTGCTGTGTTTTTGGGGATTCGGTGTTTCGATCGGAGTATCAAATTTTGTCTGTGTGGCTTTCCGGATAAATTTTAGAATATGTTAAAAAGTTCGACCGGATATAAATACCCAATTTTTCCCCTGTCGGGAAATTTCCAAGTGTTGGATTTTTCCGTAGTTTAACGACGTTCTAAGTAGTGCAAGTAACACGATGGTCCCTCTAGAAGACAACAAACCTTAACTCGATTATGTGACCGTCTTGAACTGCCCTTTGAACCTTCGGGTTTGGGGCAGTACGGCGTGCCACATGTGAGGCGTTGGCTTGACCCTTCTACGGCTGGACCGTCGGTACTGAGGTACGAACTGAATGTTGTTAGACTTATTTCATGTGTTGATCTGTATCAGGAAAACTTGGGTGTTCGAATGTTCAATCGGAAAGTTTAACATTTTCTAATTATCCAGAATGTGATACAATAATTGGAATTCACAAATTGTTATGAGATAACTGAATGAATGTTATAAACGTAGCAATTTAGTCTCACTTGATCGGTTGCCACAGAATTTTGATGCGATCAAAAGTCCATCGCAATCACGTAGCGTACGCGGATACTCGCCGGGTAAACTTAATAGACAGCCTCACTCCATAGCCCCGACCAAGTGACTGTAGGAGAACCCCGTTGCCGAAAGCATCCGTTCGGGTGCTCGCGGTGGCGGTGTTCCGCCTTGGTGCACTTCGTCGACGGTATCGGGGGTGCGGCCGCCTACTGAAGTTTGCGACGAGTATTCGATCAGGATGTCGGGAATCCTGTTGAATTGCCCGACTTGGTATTGAAAAGTGTTTTCGATTTTGAGACTAAAATGCGGGGTTTATAATTGTTAGGCAAGCGATGTCTAAGTAATTCATTTGGTCAGGCATGAGATGTCTGAGGTGGTTGCGGATTCCAACTGTTGTAGTTTTACACTTTCTTTTCTGTGACCGTAAGTGTAATATGTGATATCGCCGGTTTCGTTGCTATATGTCAACGACAATTGGGATGCGCATATTTACTTACGTTGATGACATGTGATGTTATGTGTTGCTGGATATGTTATATTGGATCGTCGTGTTTGAATAGCCGGGGTTTTTTATGTGAGATGAGTGTTTTTCATTTTCATTCATGTAAAAACTTGTATGTAATATTCTTTTATTGGGGCACTTCCAGGTTGCGGAAGTTGTCACCCTTGTATATTATTTACTTTTCCGCACTAGGATAGACCCAAGGAGGAAGGCACAAGTAACCGGGTTCTGGAGTCCAGTGGGAGACCAACTCGAGGAGTCGAGTCCGGGTCTCCTAACTCTAGAATTGGCAGGGTTGCTTGCCGCTCTCGTAGGGGTCTAGGGGTGTGGGATTGGCTATTCATCACGACCGTGGAATCCGTGTTTTATACTGGCTCGTATTGAAAACACGGACGTCCTAGTATATCCAATATTTCATATGTTTCTTCTGCTGCGATATCTGTGATGTGATCATGAGATGTTCTGTGATAGATACAGTATATAGTATATATGATATATTATATAGACGTTACTTATGTTTTACACCCGCGCTAGCCCTGCCCTGCTCTGTCGTTAGTTACCTAACCTAACGGTGCACGAGGGGACATCGAGGCGAATGTGGATGGCATAAGTGTACGTCGTATTTATCTGTGATGATTAGGTACTTAAATGATGGGACTTCATTAATGTGATTAATGAAATAAAAGAAACCTAAGATGTTGTAGAATCGAATTTCAAAATAAAACAGGTAGCTACAGTTCTTGCTTTGCACAGCGGTATATGTGATATATCCTGCACCTTATTCGATAAGGAAAGGACCGAGATCCCTTCACCGGGAGTGACTCCTTTAGCAATAACTGGCAGATGCTACACACTCGGTTTGTCTTTTGATTGCTTTTAAGTGTTTTTGCTTTGCACAGTGATATATGTGATATATCCCGCACCTCATTTGACGAGGAAAGGACCGACGATCCCTTCACCGGGAGTGACTCCTTTAGCAAAACTAGAAAAGCTTCAAAACACTCCATTTTAAAATCATTTGATTCTACAACGATATCAAGTTCATTACGCAATAGGTTTTCAGAAAAACCTGTCGTAGCCCTCCGTCATTTCAGATAAGTAGTAGTTAGTATTCGTGCTACGTTTGTTGGCCTGCGTCAAGGCGTAGTGTGCGGTAGCTAACTGGTGCTTATCTGCATAAGCATATGATGTGATTGGATTAGGGTAGTCGTGCGACTTTGTTGGCCTGCGTCAAGGGTCGTGCGGGTGGGTTTAATTCAATCAGGAAATGACGGGTTGAACTTGACTAGCGGACTATGGTTTGTTGGCCTGCGTCAAGGTCATAGGACGCTAGGGGCAAAATATTATCGGGAATTTCAAGTGTTGAGATTTGCAATGAGATTGCATACCTTCTATGAGATAGTTGGATCCCGATACCCGCTGCGAGTAAGTGTTACTCCCGGGAGAGTTTTACACATTACAATTAGCCGATCAAGTAGGTGTCTAGAAAGGTGTTAACGAGGTTACGCCTCTGGGAAAACGAGGTTTACATTAATTAGGTTCATGCGAAAGCACGGGGGACCTCCCTCAAAGTACCGACACTGGCCTGGCTGAAAGATTGGCGAACTTGTAGTGTGTAATTAATCCCGGCTAGTCTTTCCTTTTAGGGTTTGAAGGAAGATTTGATAAAAAGCAGTGGGAGCCATCCTGATTAGATAAAATAAAACCAATCTATTCTTGCAAGAGCGCACGCTGAGTGTTTTCTTCTCTCTCTCTCCTGGTAGCGACCATATCACGCCTTAATCAAGATAATAATACGGAATATTGACCGAACCCGCTTGTTATACTGAGCTGGGGAACGTTGGTCCCGCTCCAACTTATAACTGTTATAAGACAGAGCAGGAAATTGGGGAATACCAGATTTCCCGTGCCGCCCAAACGAAGAGAGTGCATGATGATACATCATCTTCGGGTGTGCTCATTACAAAGAACTGTTTCTCTGTATCCTCTACGTCCTGGGTATGTGATACCAGATCAGGATCCCAGATATGTAATCTGTTACATAGGGCTACAGAAAGGTAGAAAACTGAGAACGGGTGATAAGTTTCATGAGGCAGAAAACGGGGCAAGAGTTGCAGCCAAGTCTGTCGGTCACTGTCACCCTGTATTACCGATACATTGATTCTGAACGAATTTTATTAGATACCGAACCTGATATACAAAATCATATCTGTCTCTTTATTAGTAAAGAAACGATAAAATTTTGTATAGATGGATAATGTTTTGAACATTTCCTAATATCAAAAAATGATCGGTTCAGGCACGTTATCTAAAAGCATTGATGTTCTAAATCAAACTACAGTTCTTAGTATACAGAACACACACAAGAGGAAGAGTTCAGAAATGAACGAATCCTTCTTGAGGTATTGTAGACTAGGTCAGATCAATGTGACCCGACTAGCTAGAGTTACATAAAGATGCATATTTAAATCAGTTTGAATTTACATCTTGTGAAACTCGCCAGTCATGTCACAAAGATAAGATGACCACAGCTCCGTTTACTGGAAACAGAGAAAGAGTTAGTGAACTCTTGGGATGATACATGTTGATGTATGTAGGTCCCCTGTCTACACATGGCAAGACCGGTTCTTTATACTTCATTACATTCTCTGATGATCTTTCGAGATTCAGACCTATGTTCCTGTTGAAACACAAGTCCGAACCTTTTGAGATATTCACAGAATATAAGCGAGAAGTAGAGAACCACAATAAGGGTATAAGTATTATGTCCTTTGATGTGATCAAGGAGGAGAATACTTGAGCACGGAAATACTGGACTATTCTAAAGGAGAATGAGATTCTCTCTCAGCATTACTCCTCCGAATACACCATAGCACGATGGTATATCAGGGCGGAGCAATCACACCCTATATGATAAGGTGTGCTCTATGATGAGTACTACTGAGTTACCTATTTCCTTTTTGGGAGTTATGCACTTGAGAAGCTGCATACCTATTGAATAGGGTTCGAATCAAATCAATGCCTACCACTTCATATGTGATATGGAAAGGGAAGAGCCCATATCTTAAGATGGTTAAGATTTGGGGTTGTCCGGCCTATGTCTAAAAGCAAAATCCGGACAAGCTCGAGGCAATGTCAGTTATGTAGAACTGGAAAGGTTCCAGCTATACAAACTACAACAGATGATTTGGTATAACCAGAGGATTCAGTAGATACCAACGAACCTCAGCCTCTCCGCCGATCTAGTAGGGTTCCTCACCCACCTGAGAGATACTTCGGTTTCTCTATGACTGTGGGAGCGAGGATTGCATCATGAGATGATGACCCAACTAGTTTCGAGCTGGCCATCAAGAGTGAGACTCTGTAAGAATGGCTGGATGTTTATCGATCTGAGATGGAATCCTTATACACCAACAAAGTATGGACTTTGGTTGCTATATCTGAAGGGTTAAATCCCCATCAGGAGCAAGTATATCTTGAGAAGATTACTTGGTGTACATGGAAAAGTTGAGACTTTCAAAGCTAGACTTGTTAAAAGTTTGCATCATTGACCAGGTACGGATAATGATGAAACCTTTTCAAGTAGCTATGCTTAAGTCCATCCAGATCCTACTTGTCACGGCTGCATACCATGACTGCGATATCTGGTGGTTGGGTGTCTTGACTGCTTTTCTAAATGATGTTTAGAAGAGAGTGTCTATAAGTACACAGCCAGAGGGCTTCATAGACAGTGGGAGCAGCGGAAACGTGTGCAAGATGCTTTATAGGATAAAGCAGGCATCGCGGAGTTGGAACATCTGTTTTGATGGATTAGTCAAAGAAGTTGACATCATCAATATGGTAGATGAACCTTGTATAAACAAAAAGGGTAGTAGGGAGTATGGTGACGATCCTCGTAGAGTACGTGGATGACATACTCTTGATAGGGAAGGAGTTTCCTATGCTACGCTCGAGCAATCTCCGCTTATCACTATGATTCTCCATATAGGATCAAAATGATACCTCCTAAATCCTGAGTTTTGGATCTATGAGATAGATTTAAATGGATGTTAGGATTCTCACTAGTTGTAGTGAGATGGTATCAATCGATCCTGGGGAGAATCGCTGGAAGGGTTCCAGGGTGATAAAGACGACTGAGTGTCAGTCACAGGCATTGTCTTAATCCTCAGTAAAGGGACGGTATGTTGGAAGAGTTCCAAGCTAGATACCGTGACATACTAGACGATAAAGGCTGGATACATCGCTACTTAAGATGCTACCAAAGAGGCAGTCTGGGTGTATATTGGTTCATAAGATGAACTATGTTCCTCCCATTGTGTGACAATGGAGTTGTGGCTTATGCCAAGGAACGTCCGTCCCATCAGTGATCCAGACATATTCTAAGGCAGTATCACTTGATCATGGAGATGGTTGATCTCCAGGGAGATCGAGGTTAGGAGAGTAGACTCAGAGGACAACACAGCGGATCCACTCACAAAGGCCTGTTCCCAGAGAGAGACTTTTATGGGATGGTTGAGTATGAGATACTGCAACCACTGCTATCAGATGGCCCTAGTGCAAGTGGGAAATTGTTAGTTATATGTATGCCCTAGAGGCCATTACTGTACATAGGATGTATATTGTAGTGGATGCTGGGACATATATAGGGAGGACTTTCTTGCTCGACATGATAGTATGCTATCTGGTTGAACTTTACCTTAACGTGTATACTGATTGTCTCTCTGTTACATGTTGGTAAAGCCCTTAGGATGTGTGCTTGACTACCTGGACTATGATGCGGATCATAGTAGTGGAGACATGGTAGTCCATAAGTACATCCTTCAAAGTCCCTAGTCGAGGGTGTATCGAGACGGGGCATCGATATACCAGAGTAGACTAGCGTGTACCTTCTCGACCCATACAGATGGGCGATGGATGATCCCATATCCATTGGTGTTTGACATCAGAGGAGATATACGGGTGCTCAGTAGAGACTGGGTACACTGGACGGACTCGCCGAGAACTCCCAGATGGTATTATACCTCACGTCAGATGGCAGTTCTCTGGTGACACTGGTACAGAGTAGTCTGTTGACCCGAGATCGTCATAGAGTCTTGTGTGGTTCCCACTGTGCTTTGATTTCCATCTTACCACGTCCAAGAGGGCGTGCAAAACGGTGGTTTTTGGGTACAGTCCCGAGTCACATAGAGGCAATGAGCGATAGGAGGGGATTCGTCTCTCCCGGTATAGGGGGTTGATGTTGCGCTGTGTTCGATTGGCTATAACAGGAAATCCCTGGCCAGGGTTGCTGAGATTTACTGGTAAGTGTTACCAGTAGTTTCTCGAAGTGTTATAAACCTCATATCGACACGACTTATCGAGCTATTGGGGTCTGACGTTTACCACCCCTAGGCGAGATATGCGACATATCAGACGATTAGACCGGACTGTACGGTAGTGTTACTGGTCGGATTCACTGGAGTGTGAGCGGGCTTGCTCGTCGATCTTCAGATCGCTCAATACCCGGGTGGCCGTTACGTTTAGCAGACCGCTTGCGGCTTGTGGATGTTTGATATGATCATCATCCGCTGCCGGCGTATTGACGAGTCTTTAGAGTCCTACACAGAGGTTTCCTGGCTCAAGCGAAACGAAGTAGGAGCGCATATGAGATATGTGCGGGACCGAGAATAATACAAGTATGTGATACTGTATTCGATTCTCGCGATGTGACATTGATCGGTTATATGCGATATAGCCGGGTTATCGGATCAAGTGTTGATTCGATAAGATGTTACTAATGATACCAGTCGGTTATGTGCGTCATGACCGGATCGTTAAATCAAGTGTTGATTTAATGATTTAATGTATAATTATATATTTGATATATTACTTTGCATCAACTAGTATCGGTTCACTTTAAAATGGATTTTCTCACTCGGGTGTGCGCATTGCATATGCGATATGATTTTGTGCACTTGATTGTATCATGTTTGATGATACATGTATACTTGTGTTTTGTGTAAAGTTTAAACCATGGTTATGTAATGGTTAGGGTTTACATTTTTTATTCATTTATTTGTTCATTTATTCTTTTTGGAAAAATGAATAGCATAAAGGAAAATGGTGGCTTGTTTTGGATTCTAGTTGAAGCTTCATGAAGCTTTGACCTAAGTAACCATTTTGTCTCATGCTTAACCCTAACCACTCCATTAACCCTAGTTTAATCTCTACACTTGACCATGGTTCATGTTATGATAAGTATTGATTTTCTTTTTCAATATTTATTCATCTTATCATATCTTTTCTTCTTCTTCTTTCTTGAACTCAAGAAGAAAAGCTTAGGTCATCAATGGTGATTGATGATAAAGAGTGAGAAATCCAATTCTAAATTGAACCCAACTCCTATTTCTTCATCCTCTACCTCTTGCCAAGTAGTAGAGTGTGTTTACTTCACAAGTTTCTTGACTTGATGAAGTCGGAGCTTGATTTAGCGATACCTTGACGTAGATCATCTTCGGCATGGACATCGACGACCTAGCTCGCTCGTTCTCCGATGAAGTCGACGCTAGAGCCCGGATTTGATTTGGACAGCGGAGAGGACCTCATCTCGGAGCCGTAGAGGTGGAGGACCGGATCTACAAAGGTTGTATTTCCGTTTCCCATTAGTTAATTGTTAACTAGTTAACTTTTCGCCTAGATTTCTGGCAAACGATCCGTAGTCGGGTTTCTCGGCACCGTTAAAATTTTAATTTGGCATGATCGATACCTTGTGAGACCTCATTAGGATGCCTAGGAACCCTACACAATGTGCACTTCAAGTGAGAAAATCCCTTTAAAGTGAACCAATACTAGTTAATGAAAAGTAATATATCAAATATATAATTATACATTAAATCATTAAATCAACACTTGATTCAATGATCCGGTCATGTCGCACATAACCGACTAGTATCCAATGTATCGACTTATCGAATCAGCCTTTGATTCGATAACTAGGTTATATCCCATACAACCAATCGAAACATTCATCGCGAGAATGAAATGCGGTATCACATACACGCATTATTCTCGGTCCCGCACATATCTCATATGCGCTCCTATTTCGTTTCACTTGAGCCAGGAAACCTCTATGTAGGACTCTAAAGACTCGTCAATACGCCGGTAGCAGATGATGATCATATCAAGCACCCACAAGCCGCAAGCGGTCTGCTAAACGTAACGGCCACCCGGGTATTGAGCGATCAGAAGATCGACGAGCTAGCCCGCTCATACTCCTGTAAATCCAACCAGTAACACTTACCGTACAGTCCTGTCTGTTCTTCTAATTTGTCGCATATCAAGTCTAGGGGTGGTAAACGTCAGACCCCAATAACCGATAAGTCGTGATGATGTAAGGCTCATAACGGGTCGAGAAACTACTGGTAACGCTTACCAGCAAATCTCTGATCAGCCCTGGCCAGGGACATCCCTGTTATGGCCAATCGAGCACAGCGCAACATCAACCCCCAATACCGGGAGAGACGAAACCCCTCCTATCGCTCATTGCCTCCATGTGACTCGGGACTGTACCCAAAGACCACCATTTTGCATGCCCTCATGGACGTGGTAAGGTGGAGATCAAAGCACAGTGGGAATCACACAAGACTCTATGACGATCTCGGGTCTACAGACTAACCTGCACAAGTGTCACCTGAGAACTGCCATCTGACGTGAGGTATAATACCATCTGGGAGTTCTCGGCAAGTCCGTCCAATGTACCCAGTCTCCACTGAGCACCCGTATACCATCTCTGATGTCAAACACCAATGGATATGGGATCATCCTGAAAGGTTTGTATAGCACCCTATGAAGAGTTTTGAAGCATCACATGTCTCAAAGTATGTATTTTTATGGTGCTAAACGAACATGCAAAGGAATCGATCCTAGAAAATTAGGGTTTCGAAACATTAAGCTAATAAAAATTAGGGTTTGAAGGATACAACCTTTGTAGCTCCCCTTTTGCTTGACTCCTTAGTCTCTAGGGTGTTGGAAGAAGGTCCACTTGTAGTCCTCTTTCGTCCACGACGATCCACCCGAAGTTTCCCGTCCAAGCTTGCAACTTTGGAAAAGCAAAGAGAACACTCTAATCAAGTTGGCTAGACTTGAGTAGAATGATGTTGTGGCTAAGGATCTCACTTCGAAAACCTTTCTTTATTTGTGTTTAACTCACTAGAAAAAACTAGAGAGGAAAAAGATGAAGGAGGATGAAGATGGTGGCTATTTTTAACAAGAGGTAAAAAGATAACCCTTAGTTGCAAAGAAATGAAATATATCCTTTTATATTTTATTCCTTCTTGCTTTCAACCATGATTAAATGATGGATAGTTAATTTAACTTGGGTTTTAAATGATAAAGAGAAGGATAACCCTAGGTTAATGGTAGTTGAGCATGGTTAGGTCAAAGGAAGAATGTAGAAGCTAGAATGATTATCCTTTCCTTTTCATTTTCTTTTAAATCCAAAATCAAATAATAATCCATTATTTAATCAATGGTGTGAGTGTTATATTGCCACCATTTCCATATGCTAACAACCATGATGGATGGGTGTATGTATGTATGCATGTATGCACATCCACATGTGCATGAAACTAGAATGAAAGAAAGAAACACATGCATGCTTACATACATCCATCACATACTAGAAAGGTTTCAAGTGAGAAAACTAATGGTTAAATGATAAATCAACACTTGATTCATCAATCCGGCCATATCACATATGACCCCACCAAAAGCAAGCCGCCCGATCAATGTTCGGTATCATATACGCACATTTCAATCGGGTGCATGCGCATATCGCATACGCGCACCACAACGTTTCGCCTGGACTGGGTAACTCCTTTGTGGGACTCTAAGACTCGTCAATACGCCGGCAGAGGGTGATGATCATATCAGGTACCCCCAAGCCGCAAGTGGTCAGCTAAACGTAACGGCCACCCGGGTTTTGAGCGATCAGAAGAAAACAAGCAAACCTGCTACAACTCCCGTCGATCCAACCGGCAACACTACCGTACAGTCCAGTCTCTTCGTCAGATATGCTGCATATCGAGCCTAGGGATGGTCACGTCGACCCCAATAACTCAATAAGTCGTGCCGGTGAATGGTCTATAACAGATCGAGAAACTACTGATAACACTTATCAGCAAATCTCAGCAGCCCTGGCCAAGGACTTGCTGTTATAACCAGTCGGGCACAGCACAGCATCAACTCCCAATACCGGGAGAGACGAAACCCCTCCTATCGCTCATCGTCTTCGTGTGTCTCGGGACTGTACCCAACGGCCACCTGTTTGCACGACTCAGTAGAGCCGTGGTGGGGTGGCAATCAAAGTACAGTGGGAGAACACACAAGACTCCATGACGATCTCGGGTCTACAGACTAACCTGTACCAGTGTCACCTGAGAACTGCTATCCGACGATAGATATAATTCCATATAGGAGTTCTCGGTGAGTCCGTCCAGTGTACCCAGTCACCACTGAGCACCCGTATATGATCTTGATGTCAAACATCGATGAATGTGGGAACATTCATCGCCCATCGTATGGGTCTAGTATCATATACAATAGTCTACTCTGGTATATCAATGCCCCGTCTCGATATACCTACGACTAGGGACGTTCCAGGATATGTTTATAGACTACAGATGTCCCACTAGTATGATCTCCATCATAATCAGAGTAGTCAAGCCGATATCCTCAGGGCTTTATTAGCATGTATGAATGAATAAAAGCATGATCAAATCAACATGTCAGATAAAGAAGAACCAGATAGCATACTATCATGTCGAGCAAGAATGCAAACTGAATATATATACATGTATAGATACATCCACTATCACATAATGGCCTCTAGGGCATACATATATCCAACAATCTCCCACTTGCACTAAGGCCAGTTATTGGCGTATCTCATACCCAACATCTCAAAAAGTCGCTCATGCTGTGGCTGTGGGAGGGCCTTGGTGAGTAGATCCGCGGCATTATTCTTTGTGTCTACTCTCTTAATCTCGATCTCGCGGCGATCTACAATCTCCCGGATCAAATGAAAGCGCCTCAGGATGTGTCTGGACCGCTGATAGGATCTGGGCTCCTTGGCTAACGCCATCGCCCCATTATTGTCACAATACAAAGGTATTGGATCAATAATGGTTGGAACTACTCCTAGCTCCGAGACGAACTTCTTCATCCAGACGGCTTCCTTGGCGGCATCATTTACAGCAATGTACTCAGCTTCCATCGTAGAGTCTGCAACGGTATCCTGTTTGGAACTCTTCCAACTTACCGCCCCTCCATTGAGGGTAAATACAAACCCTGAGATAGATTTGCTGTCATCCTTATCGCTCTGGAAGCTCGAATCGGTAAAGGCCTCCATTTGGAGATCTGTATTACCATACACCGAGAACAATTCTTTAGTCCTTCGTAAGTACTTAAGAATGTTCTTCACAGCTGTCCAGTGGTTCTCCCCTGGGTTGGATTGATACCTGCTTACAACACTAAGTGCATAAGCTACATCTGGGCGTGTACATAACATCATATACATTATAGATCCTACTGCCGAAGCATAAGGTATAATGCTCATGCGAGCTCTCTCTTCATCGGTCTTTGGACAAGAATCCTTGGAGAGAGTGACTCCATGGCAAGCGGGTAAAGCACCCCGCTTGGAGTCTTCCATACTAAACCTTTTTAGGATGGTGTTGATGTACCTGGTTTGGGACAATCCCAATAACTTTTTGGATCTATCCCTATAGATCCTTATGCCCAGGATGTATGTGGCATCACCCAGGTCCTTCATGGAGAACCTCAGTGATAAGAATGATTTGACCGACTGTAGCATAGGAATATCATTTCCTATCAGAAGAATGTCATCCACGTACAATACGAGGAATGTGACAGCTCTTCCTACAGCCTTCTTATAAACACAAGGTTCATCTGGATTTTTGATGAAATCAAACTCTTTGATGACATCATCGAAACAGATGTTCCAACTCCGTGATGCCTGCTTTAACCCATATATGGATTTAAGCAATTTACATGCTTTCCCGCTTCTCCCACTGTCAATGAAGCCCTCTGGCTAATCCATATAAACGCATTCTTCTAAATTTCCATTTAGAAACGCGGTTTTAACGTCCATCTGCCAGATTTCATAGTCGTAGTGAGCAGCAATAGCAAGTAGGATCCGAATGGATTTAAGCATGGCTACGGGCGAAAAAGTTTCGTCATAGTCCAAACCTGGTCTTTGACGAAAACCTTTCGCCACAAGTCTTGCCTTATAGGTCTCTACCTGCCCATCCACACCAATCTTTCTTTTAAAGATCCATTTGCACCCTACAGGTTTTACCCCAGGGGGTACAACGTCCAAAGTCCATACTTTGTTGGTGTACATAGACTCCATTTCGGATCTCATGGCATCCAGCCACTTCACAGAGTCACCACTCGTGATAGCTTGCTGAAAACTGGTAGGATCATCATCATCCATGATGCAATCTTCTCCGTCACCATCAATGAGGAAACCGTAGTACCTCTCCGGTGGGCGAGAAGTCCTACCAGACCTACGGAGTGGCCGAGGTTCTTCAGTTTCTGTTGCAACAGCCGGTTCAACCAAATCGTCATTTGTAGTTTGTGTCTCCAGAACCTCTTCTAGATCTACTACCTTGCCATCATCTTTATCTGTGAAAAACTCTTTTTCCAAGAATGTGGCATACTGAGAAACAAACACTTTTTGGTCCTCTTTGTGGTAGAACAGATATCCATAAGAATTCTTTGGATATCCTACAAAGTTACACATGACTGACCGTGTCTCGAGTTTGTCCGGATTCTGCTTTTTAACATAGGCCGGGCAACCCCAAATCTTAATTCTCTTAAGAGATAGTCTCTTCCCATTCCATATCTCATATGGCGTGGTAGACACGGCTTTGGTTGGAACCCTGTTTAGCAGAAACGCTGCAGTCTCCAATGCATGCCCCCAAAACGAGACTGGTAACTCAGCGCCACTCATCATGGACCGGACCATATCTAATAGGGTCCTATTCCGTCGTTCTGACACACCGTTGTGCTGTGGTGTGTAAGGAGGAGTGAGCTGAGAGAGAATCCCATTCTCTTTTAGGAAGTTTGCAAATTCTGTACTGAGATACTCACCACCTCGATCTGATCGAAGCATCTTAATACTCAAGCCGGTTTGTTTTTCTACTTCTTGTTTATATTCAATGAATTTCTCGAAAGCGTCGGACTTGTGCTTTAATAAAAATACATGACCGAATCTTGAGAAGTCGTCAGTGAATGTAATGAAGTATGAAAAACCGCCTCTAACCTGTGTAGACATTGGCCCACATACATCACTATGTATGAGGCCAAGGAGCTGAGTAGCTCTTTCTCCGTGTCCGGTAAACGGAGTTTTGGTCATTTTACCCTTGATACAAGACTGACAAGTCGCATAAGATTTATATTCAAAAGAATTTAAATATCCATCTTTGTGTAACTTGTTTAGTCTTGTTTCGTTAATATGACCAAGTCTACAGTGCCAAAGAAAAGCTTCATTCAATTCTGAAAGTTTTCTTTTATTAGTGTGCTGTATACTAAAAACTGTGTGTTGATTTAGAACATATATTCCGTTATTAAGCGTACCACACCCAACCAACATTTGATTCAGGTGAACGTTCATAACATTGTTTTGCAATACAAAATTATATCCTTCATTGTCCAACAAAGAAACGGATATTATATTACATAGCATACTTGGTACAAAATAACATGGATTCAAAATCAAAATACATCCAGATGGCAACCCCAAGTGATACTCTCCCACTGCGACTGTATGTATATTGGAACCATTTCCAACGCGGAGAGTATGGTCACCTATCTTCAAAACCTTGCTATTTCTCAGCCCCTGCATAGAATTGCAAATGTGAGAACCTGAACCGGTATCCAATACCCAGGAAGCAGAGTTTATAGAAAAACAGTTCTCAGTCATAAACGCACCTGAAGCAGAAGCATCACCATGCTTCTTCTTGAGACTTAAGTACTCCGTGCAATTGCGCTTCCAGTGTCCTGTCTTGTGGCAATGAAAACATTCGCCTTTCCCCGAGTCTCCAGCCTTGGACTTTCCCTTTCCCTTCACCTTTTTAACTCCGCCCTTAGGATTAGTGGGTTTCTTCTTTTTCTTTCCCTTGGCCTTGGCTTTCGGGTGAGAAGAGGAAGACTGTCCAATAGTCATAACGGGAGTTTTTGCTAACTTCATAGTGCTCTCTGCACTCCTTAACATATTAAGGAGTTCAGGGAGGTCCTTCTCCATGCCATGCATGTTGAAGTTCACTATGAACTGAGCAAAGGTGGAGGGGAGGGACTGCAGAATAATATCTATATATTGTTCATTGTCCATCGTCCATCCAAGGTCCTCAAGCTCTTCTATAAGAGCTATCATCTTCAGAACATGGTCTCCTACTGGTATGCCAGGGGCCATTCGCATCTGAAACAATTTCTTTGATGCTTCGTATCGTAATACGCGGGATTGCTCCCCATACAACTCCTTTGTATGGAGCAATATACCGTGAATGTCCATGTCCTCGTGCTGCTTTTGATGTGTGTTATCCATCGATGCAAGCGCGAGGCATGTGGCTGTGGCACAGTCAGCGTCCCATGTCTTGCGGACTTCAATGTCTGCAACTGAGGATTTTGGACCAGGGACGGGCGGGGCTAAAGCCGTAAGGACATATGATACTTTATCATAAGTCAAGGCGATTTTCAGATTCCTCAGCCAGTCTTTATAGTTGGTCCCATTCAGTTTGTTTTTATCTAGTAGAAGCTTAAGTCCAGTCATTGGTATCTGCCATTAAGAGAGAGAAAAGAATACACTCAGCGAAAGCTCTTGAATAGATTAGATTGGTTTATTATCTTGTCTAATCGATGTTTCCCACTGCTTTTTATCGAGTTTTTCTTTCAAACTTTAAAAAGAAAAACTAGCCAGGATTAATTACAGTCTCCAACTTCGCTAACCGTTCAGCCAGGCCAGTGTCGGTACTTTGAGGGAGGTTCCCCGTGCTTTCGCACGGACCTAATTAGAGTAAACCTCGTTTTCCCAGAGGCGGAGCCCCGTTAACACCTTTCTAGACACCTAATGAGTTAGCTAATTGTAAACTGTAAAACTCTCCTAGGAGCAACTATTGCCCACAGTGGGATCGGGATCCAACCATCACATGGAAGGTATGCAATCTCATTGCAAATTTCAACTATTGAAATTCCCGATGTGGTTTTTACCCCTAGCACTTATGACCTTAACTATGGTCAACAAATCATAAGTACCAGTCAAGTTCTACCCGTCATTTCTTGATCAATTAGACCCACCCATATGACCCTTAACTATGGTCAACAAAGTCGTATGAATGTCCTAATTAATCTGCATCATATGCAGTGTAGGAAGGCATCACTTAGCTACAGTACACTACGCCTTAACTAAAGTCAACAAACGTAGCACGAATACTAAGTACTCTACTTCCTAAAATGATGGAGGGTTGCGAATGATTTTTAAGAAAATCTTTAACGCTTTGAACTTAATATCGTTGTAGAATCAAATGGTTTTCAAAAAGGAGTGGCTTAAGCTCCGCAGTTTTGAAATATAGCTTTTTCATAAATAGCCGAGTGGTTTTCAAATCCGATTCTACAACATCTTTTTAGGTTTATTTTCTTTACATTAATCACATTAATGTAATCCCATCATTTAAGTCCTTAAGCCAATCACAGAAAAGAAACGAAAATAACACGTACGCTTATGCCATCCGCATTCGCCGCAATGTTCCGTTATGCACCGTTAGGTTACTTAACTAACGGCATACCGGGACGGGACTAGCGCGGGTGTAAAACATAAGCAACGTCTACTATATATCATATATATAATATGTCATTCGTCTCAGATATCACAGAACACAGGCAGCAGAAACATAGATATAACGTGGGATATCCTAGGACGTCCGTATTTAGTATTTAGCCAGAATAGAAAATACGGATTCCACAGTCGCGATGAATAGCCAAGCCCACACCCTGGACCCCTACGATAGCGGCAAGTGACCCTACCAATTCTGGAGTTTAGGAGATCCGGTCTCGACTCCTCGAGATGGCCTCCCACTGAACCCCAGAACCCGGTCACCTGTGCTCCCTTCCTTGGGTCCATCCTAATGCGGAAAAGTAAATAATATACAACACTGGTGACACAACCTCAACCCGGAAGTGCCCCAAATAAAAGAATATTACATTACATTTGAATTTACATGAATGAAAATATAAAACTCTCATCTCACATAAAACCCCCCGACTATTCAATCGCGACAATCCTGCACATCATATCTCAGCAACACATAATATCTCATATCATCAACGTAAGTAAGTATGCATACCCCAATTATCGTTGATGTATAGCAACGAAACCGGCGATATCGAACATACTACACTTACGGACACAGAAAAAAAAAGTGTAAAACTACAATATTTGGAATCCACATTCTCTTTAGACATCATAAATGTGAAATATCACATATTTCATATTTCATGCCTAAACTATATGAATTCCACATATTGTATCACATTCCAGACAAACAGACAGTATTAAAGTTTTCGAACGAACGATCAAGCACCCAAGATTCACTAAAGCTCAACACTTGAGCAGGGTTCAAAAACCCGGAGTGTGACACAGTAGTAGCGGTCCAGCCGTAGAAGGGTCAAGCCAACGCCTCACATGTGGCACGCCGTACTGCCCCAAACCCTAGGGTTCAAAGGGCAGTTCGAGACGATCACATAATCGAGTTAAGGTTTGTTGTCTTCTAGAGGGACCACCGCAAAAAGACTTGCACATATCTCCAAAGTATTTAAACCTCGTGAATAGTGAGTAAATGATACTCGTTCAAACACTTCAATACTTTCTAATTTACCCGGAAAAGCTATGAAATGAAAATCCCGATCGAATCGACGAGTCTAAAACCATCTCCAGAATTTTTCAAAACTAAATACAGATTAAAAATATCCAAAAAATTATACAAGCAGATTCATGAATTACTGTAAAAAAAATTATCCATCAATTAATACATATGGCCGCGGAACCGCGGCCTAAGCAAGCTTAGACCGCGTTTCCGCGGCAAGAATCACTGTTCATGGAATAATTTTTGTACCGTAATCCTTATTTTTTCCTGCTATATTTTTTTACATATTTTTAATTCTGAAAAATGTCAATTTTTAGAAAATTTCCAGAGAGCACCCTTAAAAACCGTATTTCGGTTCGATCGGAGTTTTAACTTCGTAAAAAGGTCGCCTAATGTTCTAGGTCGGCTCTGATACCAATGAAAGGTTTGTCTAGCACCCTATGAAGAGTTTTGAAGCATCACATGTCTCAAGGTATGTATTTTTATGATGCTAAACGAACATGCAAAGGAATCGATCCTAGAAAATTAGAGTTTCGAAACATTAAGCTAATAAAAATTAGGGTTTGAAGGCTACAACCTTTGTAGCTCCCCTTTTGCTTGACTCCTTAGTCTCTAGGGTGTTGGAAGAAGGTCCACTTGTAGTCCTCTTTCGTCCACGACGATCCACCCGAAGTTTCCCGTCCAAGCATGCAACTTTGGAAAAGCAAAGAGAACACTCTAATCAAGTTGGCTAGACTTGAGTAGAATGATGTTGTGGCTAAGGATCTCACTTCAAAAACCTTTCTTTATTTGTGTTTAACTCACTAGAAAAAACTAGAGAGGAAAAAGATGAAGGAGGATGAAGATGGTGGCTATTTTTAACAAGAGGTAAAAAGATAACCCTTAGTTGCAAAGAAATGAAATATATCCTTTTATATTTTATTCCTTCTTGCTTTCAACCATGATTAAATGATGGATAGTTAATTTAACTTGGGTTTTAAATGATAAAGAGAAGGATAACCCTAGGTTAGTGGTAGTTGAGCATGGTTAGGTCAAAGGAAGAATGTAGAAGCTAGAATGATTATCCTTTCCTTTTCATTTTCTTTTAAATCCAAAATCAAATAATAATCCATTATTTAATCAATGGTGTGAGTGTTATATTGCCACCATTTCCATATGCTAACAACCATGATGGATGGGTGTATGTATGTATGCATGTATGTACATCCACATGTGCATGAAACTAGAATGAAAGAAAGAAACACATGCATGCTTACATACATCCATCACATACTAGAAAGGTTTCAAGTGAGAAAACTAATGGTTAAATGATAAATCAACACTTGATTCATCAATCCGGCCATATCACATATGACCCCACCAAAAGCAAGCCGCCCGATCAATGTTCGGTATCATATACGCACATTTCAATCGGGTGCATGCGCATATCGCATACGCGCACCACAACGTTTCGCCTGGACTGGGTAACTCCTTTGTGGGACTCTAAGACTCGTCAATACGCCGGCAGAGGGTGATGATCATATCAGGTACCCCCAAGCCGCAAGTGGTCAGCTAAACGTAACGGCCACCCGGGTTTTGAGCGATCAGAAGAAAACAAGCGAACCTGCTACAACTCCCGTCGAGCCAACCGGCAACACTACCGTACAGTCCAGTCTCTTCATCAGATATGCTGCATATCGAGCCTAGGGATGGTCACGTCAACCCCAATAACTCAATAAGTCATGCCGGTGAATGGTCTATAACAGATCGAGAAACTACTGATAACACTTATCAGCAAATCTCAGCAGCCCTGGCCAGGGACTTGCTGTTATAACCAGTCGGGCACAGCACAACATCAACTCCCAATACCGGGAGAGACGAAACCCCTCCTATCGCTCATCGTCTTCGTGTGTCTCGGGACTGTACCCAACGGCCACCTGTTTGCACGACTCAGTAGAGCCGTGGTGGGGTGGCAATCAAAGTACAGTGGGAGAACACACAAGACTCCATGACGATCTCGGGTCTACAGACTAACCTGTACCAGTGTCACCTGAGAACTGCTATCCGACGATAGATATAATTCCATATAGGAGTTCTCGGTGAGTCCGTCCAGTGTACCCAGTCACCACTGAGCACCCGTATATGATATTGATATCAAACATCGATGAATGTGGGAACATTCATCGCCCATCGTATGGGTCTAGTATCATATACGCTAGTCTACTCTGGTATATCAATGCCCCGTCTCGATATACCTACGACTAGGGACGTTCCAGGATATGCTTATAGACTACAGATGTCCCACTAGTATGATCTCCATCATAATCAAAGTAGTCAAGCCGATATCCTCAGGGCTTTATCAGCATGTATGAATGAATAAAAGCATGATCAAATCAACTTGTCAGATAAAGAAGAACCAGATAGCATACTATCATGTCGAGCAAGAATGCAAACTGAATATATATATATGTATAGATACATCCACTATCACATAATGGCCTCTAGGGCATACATATATCCAACACATCCATCGCCCATCTCATGGGTCGAGAAGCGTATACGCTAGTCTACACTGGTATATCGATGCCCCGTCTCGATACACCCACGACTAGGGACCTTGAAGGATGTACCTATAGACTACCATGTCCCCACTAGTATGATCCGCATCATACTCCAGGTAGTCTAGTACACATCCTAAGGGCTTTACCAACATGTAACTATAAGACAGTTTAAAGAGACTATTGTACATGTTAAGATAAAGAGCAACCAGATAGCATACTATCATATCGAGCAAGAAAGTCATCTCTATATATGTCCAAGCATCCAATATAATATACATCATCTGTACAATACTGGCCTCTAGGGCATACATACAACTAACAATCTTCCACTTGCACTAGGGCCAGCTGCTGTAGTATCGCATACCGAGCATCCCGAAGAGTCTCTCAAACTGTATCTGGGGAATGGCCTTCGTGAGTGGATCCGCCGTGTTGTTCTTCGTGTCAACCCTCCTGATCTCGATCTCCCGGCGATCAACTATCTCCTGGATCAGGTGATACCGCCTCAGAATATGCCTGGATCGCTGATGGGACCTAGGTTCCTTGGCCAAAGCCACCGCTCTATTGTTATCGCAATACAAAGGTATTGGATGCTCAATGGATGGAACCACTCCAAGTTCAGTAATGAACTTCTTGATCCAGACAACCTCTTTGGCAGCATCATTGGCAGCGATGTATTCAGCCTCCATCGTCGAGTCTGCCACGGTTTCCTGCTTGGAACTCTTCCAGCTAACCGCCACTCCGTAAAGGGTAAAGACAAATCCCGACTGCGACTTAGAGTCGTCCTTATCACTCTGGAAGCTCGAATCGGTAAAGGACTCCACTTGGAGTTCTCCGTTACCATACACCAAGAGCATCTCTTTAGTCCTTCATAAGTACTTGAGAATGCTCTTCACAGCTGTCCAGTGACTCTCTCCAGGATCAGCTTGATACCTGCTCACTACACTTAGTGAGTATGCTACATCGGGTCTAGTACATAGCATCGCATACATGATAGAGCCTACAGCTGAAGCATAGGGTATCCCTTGCATGCGAGCTCTCTCCAAATCAGTCTTGGGAGATATCTCTTTGGAGAGAGTGACTCCAGAGATCGTGGGCAAGTTTCCACGCTTGGATTCTTCCATACTAAACCTCTTTAGTATGGTATCAATGTACCTGGATTGGGACAATCCCAATATCCGTTTGGATCTATCTCTATAGATCCTAATTCCCAATATGCAGGAGGCATCACCAAGATCTTTCATCGAGAATCTTTGTGATAAGAAGAGCTTGACCGATTGCAGCATTGGAATATCATTTTCTATCAAGAGTATGTCGTCCACGTACAATACGAGGAAGACAACCTTACTCTCTGCTACCTTCTTGTAGATACAAGGTTCATCTGGATTTTCGACGAAATCAAACTCTTTGATAACGACGTCAATGCAGATGTTCTAACTTCGCGATGCTTGCTTTAATCCATAAATGGATTTAACCAGCTTGCACACCTTCCCGCTGCTCCCACTGTCTACGAAGCCCTCTGGCTGAGTCATGTACACGCACTCTTCTAAATCACCATTTAGAAAGGCGGTCTTAACATCCATTTGCCAGATTTCGTAATCATGATATGCAGCGATGGCAAGCATGATCCGGATGGATTTAAGCATAGCCACTGGAGAAAAGGTTTCGTCATAGTCCATACCTGGTCTTTGACGAAAACCCTTTGCAACAAGTCTAGCTTTGAAAGTCTCCACTTTCCCATCTACACCAAGTTTTTTCTTGAAGATCCACTTGCTCCCAATGGGTTTTACCCCTTCAGGAGCAACTTCCAAAGTCCATACTTTGTTGGTGTACATGGATTCCATCTCGGACCGCATAGCATCCAGCCATTTCACTGAGTCCCTACTCATGATGGCCTGCTCGAAGCTAGTTGGGTCATCATCTTCCATGATGCAATCCTCGCTCCCACCATCCATGAGAAAACCGTAGTATCTCTCAGGTTGGCGAGGAACCCTACTAGATCGGCGGAGTGGCTAGGGTTCATTAGGAACTATTGAATCCTCTGGTTCCACCATATCTTCTGTTGTAGCTTCTGTAGCTGGAACTTCTTCCAGTTCTACCTCATGACCACAAATCTCTTTTTCAAGAAATTCCTTTTCTAAAAAGGTGGCATGCCGAGAAACAAACACTCTTTGTCCCTCAGGATGGTAGAAGATATACCCTTGTGAATTCTTGGGATATCCTATAAATTTGCATAGAACAGACCGTGCCTCGAGTTTGTCCGGATTTTGTTGTTTGACATAAGCTGGACAACCCCATATCTTAACATAGTTAAGACATGGTCTCTTCCCTTTCCATATCTCATATGGAGTGGTAGGCACAGATTTGGTGGGGACCATATTCAATAGATGTATGGCTGTCTCAAGCGCATACCCCCAGAAGGAAATAGGTAACTCAGCTGTGCTCATCATAGAGCGCACCATATCTAATAGGGTGCGGTTTCTCCGTTCTGATACACCGTTGTGCTGTGGTGTATATGGAGGAGTCAGCTGAGAGAGAATCCCATTCTCTTTTAGGAAGTCCAGGAATTCATTGCTCAAGTATTCACCTCCTCGATCAGATCGAAGGATTTTAATACTTTTTCCGGTTTGGTTTTCGACTTCTTGTTTATATTCTCTGAATTTCTCAAAAGCTTCAGACTTGTGTCTTATCAAGTACACATGTCCGTATCTTGAGAGATCGTCAGTGAATGTAATGAAGTACGAAGAACCATCCCTGGCATGTGTAGACATGGGACCGCATACATCACTATGTATTAGTCCCAAGAGTTCGGTAACTCTTTCTCCGTTTCCCGTAAACGGAGTTTTGGTCATCTTGCCTTTGAGACATGACTGGCAAGTGTCATAAGATGAAAATTCGAATGGTTTCAAATATTCATCCTTATGCAACTTAGCCAGTCGTGTCGCATTGATGTGACCTAGTCTACAATGCCACATGTAGGATTCGTTTAGTTCTGAACTCTTCCTCTTGTGTGTGTTTGTTATGCTCAGAACTGTTGATTGATTTAGAACATAAATGCCATTGCACAACGTGCCTGATCCAACCAACTTTTGGTTACGGAAAATGTTCATAACATTGTCCTGTAATACAAAATTATATCCCTCTTTACTCAACAAAGAAACCGATATAATGTTGCATATCAGGTTCGGCATGTAATAGCATTCGTTCAGAACCAATGTATTACCAGTTGGTAATACAAAGTGATATTCCCCGACAGTCTTAGCTGCAACAATTGCACCATTTCCAACTCTAATGTCTTTATCACCTTCTCCAACTTCTCTACCTTTCCTAAGCCCATGTAACTGATTACATATATGGGATCCTGACCCGGTATCTAATACCCAGGACGTAGAGCAAATGGAGAAACAATTCTCTGTAACGAACACACCCGAAGAAAATGCATCAACATGTACTTTCTTCATTCGGGTGGCATAGGAATCCTGGTATTCCCCTATATCCTGTTCATTCCTATAACTTTTATAAGAAAGAACGGAACCAACGTTCCCCAGCACAGTATAACATGCGGGTTCGGTCAATACATCCATATTATTATCTTGATTAGGGCATGACATGGTCGCTACCTGGAGAGAGAGAGAAGAAAACACTTTAGCGTATGCTCATGCAAGATCAGATTGGTTATTATCTTATCTAATCAGGATGGCTCCCACTGGTTTTTATCAAATCTTCCTTCAAAACCTAAAAGAAAAGACTAGCCGGGATTAATTACACACTACAAGTTCGCCAATCTTTCAGCCAGGCCAGTGTCGGTACTTTGAGGGAGATCCCCCGTGCTTTCGCACGAACCTAATTAATGTAAACCTCGTTTTCCCAGAGGCGTAACCCCGTTGACACCTGTCTAGACACCTACTTGATCAGCTAATTGCAATGTGTAAAACTCTCCCAGGAGTAACTCTTACTCACAGTGGGTATCGGGATCCAACCATCTCATAGAAGGTATGCAATCTCATTGCAAATTTCAATACTTGAAACTCCCGATAATGCTTTTGCCCCTAGCGTGCTATGACCTTGACGAAAGCCAACAAACCACAGCCCGCTAGTCAAGTTCAACCCGTACATTTCTTGACTGAATTAAACCCACCCGCACGACCCTTGACGAAAGCCAACAAAGCCGTACGACTACCCTAATCCAGTCGCATCATATGCAGCAGATAAGCAGCACATAGCTACCGCACACTACACCTTGACGAAAGCCAACAAATGTAGCACGAATACTATATGCAACTTATCTGAAATGACGGAGGGCTACGACAGGTTTTTCTGAAAACCTATTGCGTAATGAACTTGATATCGTTGTAGAATCAAATGAAGTTTTGAAATGGAGTGATTTTGAGGCTTTTCTAGTTTTGCTAAAGGGGTCACTCCCGGTGAAGGGATCGTCGGCCCTTTCCTCGTCGAATGAGGTGCGGGATATATCATATATATCACTGTGCAAAGCAGAAACTATAGAAGCAATCAAAAGTCAAACCGAGTGTGTAGCATCTGCCAGTTGTTGCTAAAGGAGTCACTCCCGGTGAAGGGATCTCGGTCCTTTCCTCATCGAATAAGGTGCAGGGTATATCATATATACCGCTATGCAAAACAAGAACTGTAGCTGCCTGTTTTGTTTAAAATTTGATTCTACAACATCTTAGGTTTCTTTTCTTTCATTAATCACATTAATGAAGTCCCATCATTTAAGTCACCTAAACATCACAGATAAATACGACGTACACTTATGCCATCCGCATTCACCTGGATGTCCCCTCGTGCACCGTTAGGTTAGGTAACTAACGACAGAGCAGGGCAGGGCTAGTGCGGGTGCAAAACATAAGTAACGTCTATATAATATATCATATATACTATATACTGTATCTATCACAGAACATCACATGATCACATCACAGATATCGCAGCAGAAGAAACATATGAAACATTGGATATACTAGGACGTCCGTGTTTTCAATACGAGCCAGTATAAAACACGGATTCCACGGTCGTGATGAATAGCCAATCCCACACCCCTAGACCCCTACGAGAGCGGCAAGCAACCCTACCAATTCTAGGGTTAGGAGACCCGGACTCGACTCCTCGAGATGGTCTCCCACTGGACCCTAGAACCCGGTTACTTGTGCTCCCCTCCTTGGGTCTATCCTAATGCGGAAAAGAAAAAAATATACAAAAGGTGACATCTTCCGCAACCTGGAAGTGCCCCAAATAAAAGAATATTACATACAAGTTTTTACATGAATGAAAATGAAAAACACTCATCTCACATAAAAACCCCCGGCTATTCAAATACGACGATCCAATATAACATATCCAGCAACACATAACATCATAGGTCATCAACGTAAGTAAATATGAGCATCCCAATTGTCGTTGACATATAGCAACGAAACCGGCGATATCACATATTACACTTACGGTCACAGAAAAGAAAGTGTAAAACTATAACAGTTGGAATCCACAACCTCTTTAGACATCGCATGCCTAATCAAATGAAATACTTAGACATCACATACCTAACAATTATAAACCCCGCATTTTAGTCCCATTATCGAAAACTCTTTTCAATATCAAGTGAGACTAAATCGCTAGATTTATAACATTCATCCAGTTATCGCATAACTGTTTGTGAATTCCAATTATTGTATCCCATTCCGGATAAATAGAAAATATTAAACTTTCCGATCGAACATTCGAACACCCAAGTTTTCCCGAAACCGTTCAACACATGAAATAGGTTCAAAGACATTCACTTCATGCCTCAGTACCAATAGTCCAGCCGTAGAAGGGTCAAGCCAACGCCTCACATGTGGCACGCCGTACTGCCCCAAACCCGAAGGTTCAAAGGGCAGTTCAAGACGGTCACATAATCGAGTTAAGGTTTGTTGTCTTCTAGAGGGGCCACCGCGTTACTTGCACTACTTAGAACGTTTTTAAACCTCAGAAAAATCCAACACATGGAAATTTTCCGGCAGGGGAAAAGTTGGGTATTTATATCCGGTCGAACCTTTTAACATATTCTAAAGTTATCCGGAAAAACACATAGACGAAGTTTAATAATCCGATCGAATCAACGATTCCCAATGCAACCCTAGAACACTCAACTCTTGAGTCAAATTAAAAATTCCCAGAAAACTCAGCATCATAAAGTAGGAATTACTGCGCAAAAAGGGAATGATGATGTCATCATATGGCCGCGGAACCGCCGCAGAAGCCAGGCTTCTGCCGCGGTTCCGTCGCGCTTTGAACTCATCTCTTGGAAAAATTTGCACCGTAATTCTTAGAATTCCCTGCTGAATTTTTTAAGAACTTTTAATATGGAAAAAACCCAGTTTTTGAAAAAAGTCCAGAGAGCGTGAAAAATATAGGGTTTCGGGTTCGATCGGGTTTCAAACATCGTCTAAGCATCGCCTAAGGCTCTAGCTAGGCTCTGATACCACTGTAGGGTTCCTAGGCACTCTCAAGAGGTCTCACAAGGCATCAACCATGCCAATTTCAAATTTTACAAGTGCCGAGAAACTCTAATACGGATCGTTAACTAGAATTTTAGGCGAAACATTAAACTAGTTAACAACTTAACTAAAGGTAAGAAGCTACAACCTTTGTAGATCCGGTTATCCACTTCCTGTGCTCCACATAGTCGTCCCCTCGCTGTCCATCTCGAATCCCGGACTCTTGCATCGGCTTCATCGGAGAAATGAGCGGACTAGTCGTCGGCTACGATGCCGAAGATGATCTACGTTGAGGTTACATAAGATCAAGCTCCAACTTCACCAAGTTGTGAAACTTGTGAAGAAAACACCCTATACTACTTGGCAAGAGGTAGAGGGTGAAGAAATAGGAGGTGGGTTCACTTTAGAATTGGATTTCTCACTCTTTTTCTCAAGGTGCCATTGATGGAGGCAAGGTTTTCTTCATGAAGATGAAGAAGAAGAAGAAGATAGAATATGATAAGTCTATCATTAAAACGAAAATAATGTGAATACTTATCATATACTAACTATGGTAAGGTATAGAGAATAGATCATGGTTAGTTAGAATGGTTAGGGTTAAGCATGAAGACAAAATGGTAACAAAGTCAAACCTTCATGAAGCTTCAACTAAATCCAAAGAATGCCACCATTTTCTTCATAATCTTTTCCAAAATCAATAAATAAATAAATGAGTAAGAAAAAGAAAACCCTAACCATTACACAACCATGGTTTAATCTTTACACAAAACACAAGTTAGCATGCAACATCAAGCATGATACAATCAAGTGCACACTAAAATATATCACATATACAATGTGCACTTCAAGTGAGAAAATCCCTTTAAAGTGAACCAATACTAGTTAATGCAAAGTAATATATCAAATATATAATTATACATTAAATCATTAAATCAACACTTGATTCAATGATCCGGTCATGTCGCACATAACCGACTAGTATCTAATATATCGACTTATCGAATCAGCCTTTGATTCGATAACTAGGTTATATTGCATACAACCAATCGAAACATTCATCGCGAGAATGAAATGCGGTATCACATACACGCATTATTCTCGGTCCCGCACATATCTCATATGCGCTTCTATTTCGTTTCGCTTGAGCCAGGAAACCTCTGTGTAGGACTCTAAAGACTCATCAATACGCCGGTAGCAGATGATGATCATATCAAGCACCCACAAGCCGCAAGCGGTCTGCTAAACGTAACGGCCACCCGGGTATTGAGCGATCAGAAGATCGACGAGCTAGCCCGCTCATACTCCTGTGAAACCAACCAGTAACACTTACCGTACAGTCCGGTCTGTTCGTCTGATATGTCGCATATCAAGTCTAGGGGTGGTAAACGTCAGACCCCAATAACCGATAAGTCGTGCCGATGTAAGGCTCATAACGGGTCGAGAAACTACTGGTAACGCTTACCAGCAAATCTCTGATCAGCCCTGGCCAGGGACTTCCCTGTTACGGCCAATCGAGCACAGCGCAACATCAACCCCCAATACCGGGAGAGACGAAACCCCTCCTATCGCTCATTGCCTCCATGTGACTCGGGACTGTACCCAAAGACCACCATTTTGCACGCCCTCATGGACGTGGTAAGGTGGAGATCAAAGCACAGTGGGAATAACACAAGACTCTATGACGATCTCGGGTCTACAGACTAACCTGCACAAGTGTCACCTGAGAACTGCCATCTGACGTGAGGTATAATACCATCTGGGAGTTCTCGGCGAGTCCGTCCAGTGTTCCCAGTCTCCACTGAGCACCCGTATACCATCTCTGATGTCAAACACCAATGGATATGGGATCATCCATCGCCCATCTCATAGGTCGAGAAGCGTATACGCTAGTCTACACTGGTATATCGATGCCCCGTCTCGATACACCCACGACTAGGGACCTTGAAGGATGTACCTATAGACTACCATGTCCCCACTAGTATGATCCACATCATAGTCCAGGTAGTCTAGTACACATCCTAAGGGCTTTACCAACATGTAACTATAAGACAGTTTAAAGAGACTATTGTACATGTTAAGATAAAGAGCAACCAGATAGCATACTATCATATCGAGCAAGAAAGTCATCTCTATATATGTCCAAGCATCCAATATAATATACATCATCTGTACAATACTGGCCTCTAGGGCATACATACAACTAACATATATATCACTGTGCAAAGCAGAAACTATAGAAGCAATCAAAAAACAAACCGAGAGTTGTAGCATCTGCCAGTTATTGCTAAAGGAGTCACTCCCGGTGAAGGGATCTCGGTCCTTTCCTCATCGAATAAGGTGCAGGATATATCACATATACCTCTGTGCAAAGCAAGAACAGTTGCTACCTGTTTTATTTTTTTTGAAATTCGATTCTACAACATCTTTAGGTTTCTTTTACTTTCATTAATCATATTAATGAAGTCCCATCATTTAAGCACCTAAACATCACAGATAAATACGACGTACACTTATGCCATCCGCATTCGCCTCGATGTCCCCTCGTGCACCGTTAGGTTAGGTAACTAACGACAGAGCGGGGCAGGGCTAGCACGGGTGTAAAACATAAGCAACGTCTATATAATATATCATATATACTATATACTGAATCTATCATAGAACATCACATGATCACATAACAGATATCGCAGAAGAAGAAACATATGAAATATTGGATATACTAGGACGTCCGTGTTTTTAATACGAGCCAGTATAAAACACGGATTCCACGGTCGCGATGAATAGCCAAACCCACACCCCTAGACCCCTACGAGAGCGGCAAGCAACCCTACCAATTCTAGAGTTAGGAGACCCGGACTCGACTCCTCGAGTTGGCTTCCCACTGGACTCCAGAACCCGGTTACTTGTGCCTTCCTCCTTGGGTCTATCCTAGTGCGGAAAAGTAAATAATATACAAAAGGTGACATCTTCCGCAACCTGGAAGTGCCCCAATAAAAGAATATTACATACAAGTTTTTACATAAATGAAAATGAAAAACACTCATCTCACATAAAAAACCCCGGCTATTCAAACACGACGATCCAATATAACATATCCAGCAACACATAACATCACATGTCATCAATGTAAGTAAACATGCGTATCCCAATTTTCGTTGACATATAGCAACGAAACCGGCGATATCACATATTACACTTACGGTCACAGAAAAGAAAGTGTAAAACTACAACAGTTGGAATCCGCAACCTGCATAGATATCGCATGCCTAATCAAATGAATTCCTTAGACATCGCATGCCTAACAATTATAAACCCCGCATTTTAGTCTCATTATCGAAAACACTTTTCATTATCAAGTCGGGTAATTCAACAAGATTCCCGACATCCTGATCGAATGCTCATCGCAAACTTTAGTAGGCGGCCGCACCCCCGATGCTGTCGACGAAGTGCACCAAGGCGGAACACCGCTGCCGCGAGCACCCGAACGGATGCTTTCGGCGACGGGGTTCTCCTACAGTCACTTGGTCGGGGATATGGGGCGTGGCTGTCTATTAAGTTTACCGGCGAGTATCCGCGTACGCTACGTGCTTGCGACGGACTTTTGATCGCATCAAAATTCCGTGGCAACTGATCAAGTGAGACTAAAATGCTATGTTTATAACATTCATTCAGTTATCTCATAACTACTTATGAATTCCAAATATTGTATCACATTCCAGATAAAATAGTAAATGTTAAACTTTCCGATCGAACATTCAAACACCCAAGTTTCCCCGAAACAGATCAACACATGAAACAAGTTTAAAAACATCCAGTTCATGCCTCAGTACCAACGGTCCAGCCGTAGAAGGGTCAAGCCAACGCCTCACATGTGGCACGCCGTACTGCCCCAAACCCGAAGGTTCAAAGGGCAGTTCAAGACGGTCACATAATCGAGTTAAGGTTTGTTGTCTTCTAGAGGGTCCATCGCGTTACTTGCACTACTTAGAATGTTATTAAACCACGGAAAGATCCAACACTTGGAAATTTCCCGACAGGGGAAAAAGTGGGTATTTATATCCGGTCGAATTTTTTAACATATTCTAAAATTATCCGGAAAAGATTACGAATTTAAAAATTCCGATCGAAACAACGACTACAAAATAAGCCACAAAATACTCAACACTTGAGTCAGTATTAAAAATACCCAAAAAAACTACAGGAATAACTATTGATATTACTGTACAGAAACCCGTCCCTAATTCCCTATTCTTGCCGCGGAACCGCCGCAAATGGGGGGTTATTGCCGCGGTTCCGCGGCCATTTAGAGGATTTAGGGGAACGTTTTTTATGGTAATTCATATAAAACCCTGCTGAATTTTTTAAGCATTTTTAATATGGAAAAATCCCAGATTTTGAAAAATGTACAGAGAGCGATTTATTTTGTCGATACCGAGTTCGATCGGGATTTTAACTTCGTAAACACATCGCCTAATGCTCTAGTTAGGCTCTGATACCACTGTAGGGTTCCTAGGCACACTAATGAGGTCTCACAAGGTATCAACCATCCCAATTTCAAATTTTACAAGTGCCGAGAAACCCTAATACGGATCGTTAACTAGATTTTAGGCGAAAACGAAAACTAGTTAACAACTTAACTAAGAGTAAACGGAAAATACAACCTTTGTAGATCTGGTCCTCCATCTCCATAGCTCCGTGATGAAGTCCCCTCGCTGCGATCATCGGATCCCGGGCTCTAGCGTCGGCTTCATCGGAGAAATGGGCGGGCTAGGTCGTCGACTTCGATGCCGAAGATGATCTACGTCGAGGCAACACAAGATCAAGCTCCAACTTCACCAAGTCATGAAACTTGTGAAGAAAACACCCTATACTACTTGGCAAGTGGTAGAGGATGAAGAAATAGGAAGTGGGTTCACTTTAGAATTGGATTTCTCACTCTTTTTCTTATGTTGCCATTGATGGAGGCAAGGTTTCTTCTTTGTTGAAGAAGAAGAAGAAGAAGAAAGAATATGATGAGTATTATTTTAAAATAGAAAACCAAATGATACTTATCTTAATCTCAACCATGGTTTAGTGTAGAGAATTAAC
This sequence comes from Agapanthus africanus, assembly GCA_030015575.1. NCBI lineage: Eukaryota > Viridiplantae > Streptophyta > Magnoliopsida > Asparagales > Amaryllidaceae > Agapanthus > Agapanthus africanus. The sequence goes on from JASDDO010000019.1 coordinate 543,543,466, forward strand.
TAGGGTTTAGTTGAATGGTTAGGGTTAGGACATGAAGACAAAATGGTCACTTAGTCAAAGCTTCATGAAGCTTCAACAACAAAACAAACTAAGCCACCATTTCATTTTTGCCCAAAATGAATTAATGAATAAATAAATAAATGAATAAGTAAGTAATTCAAAACCCTAACCATTAACATAACCATGGTTTAATTCTTTACACAAACCCAAGTTTTCATATATCATCAAACATGATACAAACAAGTGCACAAAAGTATATCACATATACAACTTGTGTACATCAAGTGAGAAAATCCAATTTAAGTGAATCAATACTAGTTAATGCAAAGTAATATATCAAATATATAATTATGCATTAAATCATTAAATCAATACTTGATTTAACGATCCGGTCATATCGCATATAACCGACTAATATCCAATGTATCGGCTTATCGAATCAATCCTCGATTCGATAACTAGGTTATATCGCATACAACCAATCGATACATTCATCGCGAGAATGGAATACGGTATCACATACACGCATTAGTCTCGGTCCCGCACATATCTCATATGTGCTCCTTTTTCGTTTCGCTTGAGCCAGGAAACCTCTGTGTAGGACTCTAAAGACTCGTCAATACGCCAGCAGCAGGTGATGATCATATCAAACACCCACAAGCCGCAAGCGGTCTGCTAAACGTAACGGCCACCCGGGTATTGAGCGATCAGAAGATCGATGAGCAAGTCCCCTCACACTCCTGTGAATCCAACCAGTAACACTTACCGTACAGTCCGGTCTGTTCGTCTGATATGTCGCATATCTCGCCTAGGGGTGGTAAACGTCAGACCCCAATAGCTCGATAAGTTGTGTCGATATGAGGTCTATAACAGTTTGAGAAACTACTGGTAACACTTACCAGTAAATCTCAGCAACCCTGGCCAGGGATTTCCGGTTATAGCCAATCGAACACAGCGCAACATCAACTCCCTATACCGGGAGAGACGAATCCCCTCCTATCGCTCATTGCCTCCATGTGATTCGGGACTGTACCCAAAAACCACCGTTTTGCATGCCCTTTTGGACGTGGTAAGGTGGAAATCAAAGCACAGTGGGAACCACACAAGACTCTATGACGATCTCGGGTCAACAGACTACTCTGTACCAGTGTCACCAGAGAACTGCCATCTGACGTAAGGTATAATACCATCTGTGAGTTCTCGGCGAGTCCGTCCAGTGTACCCAGTCTCCACTGAGCACCCGTATATCATCTCTGATGTCAAACACCAATGGATATGGGATCATCCATCGCCCATCTGTATGGGTCGAGAAGGTACACGCTTGTCTACTCTGGTATATCGATGCCCCGTCTCGATACACCCACGACTAGGGACTTTGAAGGATGTACTTATGGACTACCATGTCCTCACTAGTATGATCCGCATCATAGTCCAGGAAGTCAAGTACACATCCTAAGGGCTTTACCAACATGTAACAGAGAGACAATCAGTGTACACGTTAAGGTAAAGAGCAACCAGAGAGTATACTATCATGTCGAGCAAGAAAGTCCTCCCTATATATGTCCAAGCATCCACTACAATATACATCCTATGTATAGTAATGGCCTCTAGAGCATACATATAACTAACACCATACCCATGTGTGTATATATATATACACATATCCCCATATACGCACAGGTAATAAAACGAATGCAGGTGTGTGCGTGTGGGTGTAAACCTATTCTAGGTTTTGCGACTAAGAAGCTATGCTAATTCCTTTCTAATAACACCAAACTAACCATAGACACATAATCATAACTTGATAATCATCCACGGATCATAAACCACATGTATATCCAATTATATATCATAAATATACTACGAACTGCGGGGGTGCTATACGCCATCCACCCGACTTCTCCCCGTAGATATAAATCTACTCACTTTGACCTTCGCTTGCCGATGCCGATGTCGCAACGCGCTTGCTTTTCGTCTCGAAGTCCTCGTGAGGGTACCTACGTATCATAACACATCGTATCGCATTAAAATCCGACTCATGACCAAAACGACACACGAATCTCACATAGGTCAAAACCTATGGTTGCTCTCTCAAATCAACCCAAAAACCCTCGATATCGGCGTACAAACGCCGAGTGATCGAGAAAAACTCAAACGCACCATTCGTGGTTTCACAAAACACTAAACATATATATGAAATAGGGTGAAATCATCAAAACCAATAAATTGATTAAATCGATTTATTACAAGAAACCTAGTAAGCATCAATTAGCCGTTTTAAAATAAAACTTGATGTTTTAACAATTCTAATGGCCATAATACTCATTGAACATCTTAAATAAGTCATAGAAACCATTTCCATAATTTAATCTCATTAATTTTCATTAAACCCAAAATTCTAGTTTGCAAATTTATCCAATTTTAACAATTTCATAGTAAAAATGCACAAACAACAATTTAGCTTGGTTTTGCATGATCTAAAGTATTAAACTATAACTTATAATGTTAATAATGTCATGAATACCCTAATTAGATTTTTATCTCAATTATTTTCATAGTTTATAAAAAACCTAGTTTGCTAAAAAAAAAGCTTAATTTGGACATTTTACATGTAACAATTAGTAATTAGCAACTACATTAGTTTTAACAAGTCTTAAGATGTTAATCTACATCACACAACCCTAATAAAAATACTCAAAACCCTAACAGTATCCAAACCCTTTTCTAGAAATTCCAAACTTTCCATTAAAACCTAATTAACACTTAATTAACTAAATTCAAGTAATTAAACAACAAATTAAGCATAAGGTTATGATTATACCTCACAAGCTTGAGATCAAACATGCAAAAATCTTAGCCTCCAAGAATGGTTTCATGCTCCAAGATCCATGCTTGATTGATCCAAGAAATAATGGGTAGAGATTGGATTGCAATTTTGTGAGGTTTATTTTGGATTTTTGAAGCATTTGTGATGATTTTTGAGATAGAATTGAGGGAGTAAATTGGGGGGGCTGATGCTGCAGTGGGAGAAGGGGGGCTCGGCCACACTTTGGAGATAGGTAGAGAGAGAGAGAGAGGTGTAGTAAAGTCAACACAAATAAACCCATACCTTAGTATAAAAGCCCATGCCTTCTTCTCTTTATTTTCTTTTTCCTTCATCTAAAAATTGAAGTGGGAAATGGGGAGGGCTGAAATTCGGCCACACATGGGCTGGTGTGGGTGAGTGAAGAATTTTACAAGTAAGTAAATCACCCCCATCCAAAACACATTAACTCATTTTCTTATTAAATTTATTTTTTCTCTCAAATGTAAGCCTTTTTTATTTTATATTTTCTAAAACCATCTTAATAATTTCTTTTCATTTCAAAAACAATATTTTACATGTTAGTTTAATGTGTCATGACGCACAAAATTTGTATCAACCCATTCCAATTTGTAATTATCCCTAATTAAATATATTAGTGACGGCTTAAAATAATATTAAAATAATTAATTTCGGAAATTTTTTCAATAAATTAGAAATTTTACAAGTGGCTCAATAAACACCAAATACTAGCAATTACATAGCTAGAATATGTATATTTAATTTTATATTAAAAGATATTTATATCTTGATTTTTACGGAAAACACCCGTTATTTTACCGATTTTCCGAAATTTCACCTAAACGGTTTTCAAAACGTTACAATCTTCCCCCTTTAAAGAAATTCGGTCCCTGAATTTAAATTAAAACTCCCCCAAATACCAAAACATTTCAGCAAAGCCATCAAGTCGTCAGGGCTCCGAAATCATAAATACACACATCGTAACGCAATGCATGCGCCTGAAAAACAGATATATAAACCAAAATCAAAACTCCGTCAAGCATCCCGCAATCATTGGAGTTATGGGGAAGACATCAATGTCAAGATCCAATACGAAAACCAACATGATATACATCATCAAAACATCTGGAAGCAATGCATGCCAAACCTTTTTCAAATCGCCGTGCGATGTTCGCAATACTGCACAGTGGCGGACGTCCATTGTGAGAAAATAACTATATATATATCCTTTGTTTAATATGCACGTCCCGCCATTTTGAAAGCAATTTTAGAAGGGTTTCCTTTATAAAATGTTTCGTGTCATCTCGGACACGTAGGTAAATACTGAGACTATAGCTCTTCTTTGGAAATCCCTTCGATAACTATCAATGCTTGCAAAAATATACTCAGGTACTATCCTCTGACTAGTCTTGCTCAGTACTAAACCAAATAGCAAGTATCATAAAATATACTGCTCCAAAAGAAATCAATCCCAAATATAGATATGAATGCCATGTGCGTCTGGTGCGCACGGAAATCGAAACTCATGAATGTGCCATACATGTGCACGGAAACAAAATCTAAGTGCAACGGGTGTGCACGAAACACCTGTCCAGGATAACGGGTGTGCCTGACAGCAAAATCAGGTGCATCTGGTGTGCACGAAAAATCTCGATTTAGTGCATCTGGTGTACATCAAAATCGCATCAAGCGTCCGAGTATGCGCAAGAATCCAAATCCAGTGCACAAAGTGCACGAAAACAATATCGAATATCACAATTGAAATTGACGGCATACAACACATCTCAATCCGAATCCAAATCAGGTATACCGTGGTATATAACCTCATAACCTTGTGCATCAGTGTGCACAAAATCGAATCATAATACTAAAGTGCATGAAATCTATGCCGAAAACACAAGTCAAATCATATGCATACCATAGGTATGAAATCAAAATCAACATCTTGAATGACATCAAATCGAAGTCAAGTGCAACTGTGGTGCACAAAATCCCAATCATGCGAATAAACCGTCCAAATATCAAAATCAAAGATGGCGGAAATAGTCCCGCTCCAGCACATCCTCTAAAGATCTCTGGCCGACTGTCATGGTTACTCATAACATATCTCATCGACGATGCCGAGCTTTGGCCTACTGGGTGTGCGTCATATGATCGCTCCTGGGTCCAGGTCTTCTCGTTTAGTATTTCCAGAAAGATCTTGTCGGGGTCTCTCCCAATCTCGTTTCTGCCGAACTGCCCGGAAGTTATCATCTCTTACTAAATCTGTATCTTGTTCCGGAATGGTTGCATACTCATCGCGACTCCTCCTGGAAGATATATTCATGTACAACGCATCTGCATGCGTATCACATCTCTGATGTCAGCGGAGTGGAACGTCATCTCGTCACGATCTCGTACGAACCTCTTACTCCATTTTTCACTAATGTCGACTGATTCGGACTCGTCTCCTCGTGGCTGCATGGACTGCGCTCCAATGGCTATACTCGTATCTGGAGTCTCCCAAGCAATGTATCTCATCACATGATATCCGAATGATGTCGAACTTTTCGATCGATTCGTCGAGGTTCCATAATCCCCCAAGAGCTCAACAACTTGGGTATAATTTAATAGTATCGAATATATGCCACAACACCTATGGACCAACCGTAGAAGGGCAAACCCAAGCCTCACTAATGGAACCGCTGAACTGCCACAAACCTTAAGGTTCACCGGCGTTCTATGGTCATTAAGTCGAGTTAGGGTTTCATTCTTCTAGAGGGTCCGTAGAATTGCTTGCATTGTTTTCCGAATACTTTAAACTTGGAAAATGGGTTCTGGACATTCGATCGTCTCTATCGACTCTCAACGTAGCAGCGTGAAGTCGTCTCTAGCTGGAATAAATCTATCTGATGACCTTGCATCGGGGTAGGCAATGAATCACATGTCCTAGTCTTTCATCTTTGGTGACTAGCGATTCTTCTATCATATCTCGAAGTATAACTTGTCCGGCATTAGCTTCATTTATCTGGGGCGATATCTTTTCATTCACCGAAATCACTGGCTCGTTCGTCCGCACGCTGAACAGTGCCTCAATTATCAAAATAATCTATGCCTTGACGGTCATCACAATCTGGCTGGCCTCTATCTGTGGCTCAATCCTCTGGTGCTGATCTGCACGTCCAAGTAATCTTGTAACAGCGATCCATCAAACGTTCGTGGCGCGAAACACAAAAAGGACGATATATCTATGCAATCGTGTGTCCCTGGAATCACGCCCTGGTTAGTTCTCGTCCGTGACGAACTCCTGCTGACTGCAACTCTAGCCGTAGCTCTCTCTGCCCGTGTAACCGTGGTAACAAAACAATAACTGGTACTGCTGAGGATAGATCATAGGAATGAATATAATACTGTGCAAAGAAATGTACATCCTAAGGCTTCTTAAGCGGAGTATCGTATCGTAAGTATGCCGCGGAACATACACACGGTACGTCACTCTACTAAAGTCACCTACTCCATCAACCAAGGGTCATCCTACACTCCGAAGGTAAAACCTAATGCTCTGATACCAACTTTGTCACGACCCAAAAAGTACGGAACATGACGGCGCTTAAATTACGAAACGTCTCAAGGCGTACGTAATCTAAGCAAGCCAAAAACCCAGAAATCAAAACCAAGAAGCAGTAGAGTGAAGGAAAAACCAATTTAAAGTAAATAGTTTTAACAACATAAGCCGAAGTATGTATTTTAAAATCTCAAGTATTTTCTGAAAATTTCGGTAGAGTCTCCTTTGTAAATACTGGCCCCCAAACAGGATACAACATGAATAGTATACGAAATGATAAATGACATCTCCAAGCGAGAGATAGCTCTTCGTCAATCGACGGTCATAACCACGTAAGAAATATAATATACAACGCCAAAGGGCGAGGATCAAAACTCAAAAGAAGACCCAAAATCAGCATGAAAACCATAATAATACAACACGCGACTCTAAGGTCGAAATAATAACAAGTCTGGTCTTTTATCTCTATCAAATATACAATCTGGTTGATGAAGTTTTACTAGATACAACTGAATATAAATATACAATGGTGGTCCTGATACAAAAGAACCCACCTACCAAAGCAACCACCAGAAGGAACAGTGTGACAGCAAAGCCGCAACGAAACCTGTACGGCAAAACCTGCAAGGAACCGTGGTACAACGGGGGTGAGTTGCCAACTCGTGAGTAGAAAACATCTACGAGTAGAAATCGCATGCATAACACTATCCTAGGTCATATCAGGTAATATCCTCAAATAAATATGGCCTGAACCATAATATAATGGTAAGGGTAAACATCTATCCATATAGGGTAATACCAAGAGCTCGTGTCAGTGCCTCAGGTAACAACATGTCCTAATATGATGTACAAATGTCAGGTAGCAATATGTCACTAAAATGATGTGTAGATGCATATAATGAGAACAAAGTACATCATGAATCAAAGAACTGTTTTTCTTTATTTAACGAGATTTCTGTATGTATATAAATTGAGATATCATCAATGAAATCAACATAAATTCCGTGTCAAGCATCGACACAAAACATAAATCTCTATATCTCAAGCTCCGGTTACCCGGGCTGGCCTGTATCATCAAATCTCAATATCTCAGTGTCTCAAATCTCAATACCTCGGGCTCCATCAATCCGGATCGGCCCATATCATCAATCACACAACCACGAACAGTGTCCTCCGGATATCCGCCGCGCCAGGTAAAATCACCGGTAGGCAGTCTGCCCCTGCCGGGCTCATCGTCTACACATCGATCTTCTTGCCCCGTGGTACTTTACCGGGTCCACCATGTACCCGCATACGGTTCATCCAACTCCTCGAATCGGGTCTCGAAATACATCTCATAACCGAGAAAACATCATGGTGGACGACTCATACATCACGAGAAAAACACACTTTTCATTTTAAAAAGAGAGAGAGAAGTTTATATATATTCTTGCGGTTTTCTCCCAAATCCAGGAAATCTCATGAAAATCCGAAATCCAATCATCAATAGCACGTAAACAGTGAATATCGGCATAAAACTCCATAATACTGCATAATAGTGAATAATATTATACATGCAGTGGCAAGTAATAACTGCAATGTCTAAACTAGCATATCAAGACGAGTACGCTAATACCATGTCGAACTATCAGTTAACAAGCTATGTTAATGAGTAATATTCTCTAAAGTGTTCATGACATGGCAATTACCGATGATGATGTGTGTGAGCCGGCAAGTAAGTGTATGTGGAACATACGCATCATCGGTAATGGTGCTGGTGTCTTAACAGCATGATCTCAATAATGGCATATAAAAACACAATATAAGCATGCGGTGCGATGCGAACAGCAAGAATATGCGGGAGCTGAATAATAAACACAATGATAACTAATCTGCATTTATATAAATATGAGTCATACAGTTTTGTCATTTGAAATAACATGAATCGTGGTATTTTGAAAATAAGCGCTACGGTGTTTTTAAGAAAAGATACATCCTTTGAAATATTCGTAGAACCCCTTGGCCTGTCTTTAAGATACTCACGATTCGTTAGTTTTGAAATAGGTATGACTCGAGTCTAATCTATCAAGTACATGTAAACTACCGGACTAAACTAAACCGGCTGATCGAAAGGTAAGTGAAGGGTTACCTACGACGGCAACAAGGTTTCGGGAGGCATCGACCATGCCAAATTTAAATTTTGCTGTTTTAGCTAACCCTAAACTAGATCGTAAACTAGAAATAATACGGAATCAAAAGAAAACACTTTGCAATATATAAATGGAGCGAGGAATACAACCTTTGTAGACCGGTCCTTCACTTCAATAGCTCCGTGTAGTAGTCCCCTCTGCTGCGATCGTGAACTCCGGACTCTAGAGAAGCTCCACAAGAAGAACGAACGTGCTTGCTTCGAAGACTTCGAGGCCGAAGATGATCTACGTCGGGGAGACACTAACTCAAGCTATTCCTTCACTAGGTCAAGAACTTTGTGAAGAGAACATCCTATACTACATGGTAAGTAGTAGAGGATGATGAAGTAGGAAGTGGGCTCACTTTAGAATTCATTTTCTCACACTTTTTCTCAAAACTCCATTGAAGCTAGAAAGCTTTTATGAAGAAGAAAGAAGAAGAAGAAGTCTAATGAATAATTCATCCAAATGAATTATTATGACCATGGGTGAGTTAAAGCTATCATGCTTAAGTCATGTAGAGAATAAACCCTAGGCTAGAGTTAAGGTTTGGGTTAAGGAAAATATCCTAAGGAATGACAAAAGAGCGGACTTTATCAAAGTTTCTACAAGCTTCATGAAGCTTGTCACCTTTGACAAAGTCTTCTCTCTTTTGTTAAACCTTAAGAAATAAATCAAACCCTAATTTAACCCTAAAATGGTATAACTCTCATACACCCATGTTGTATGTATCATCAAGCATGACACAATACATGTACACAAACATACATATCACATATATATACAATGTGTACATCAAGTGAGAAAAGAAACCATTAGTGAGCTTAATATTAGTTAATGTAATAATATATCAAATATATAATTATACATTAAATTATTATATCAACACTTTATTTAATAATCCGGCTATAACCGACTAATATCATGTGTAACAACTTATCGAACCAACACTTGATCCGATAACCCGGCTATATCGCATACAACCGATCAATGTCACGAATCGCGAGAATAGAATACGGTACCTCATATCGTATTAATCTCAGTTCCGCACATATCACATATGTGCTCCTACTCCATTTAGCTTGAGCCAGGAAACCCCTGTGTAGGACTCTAAAGACTCGTCAATACGCCGGCAGTAGGTGATGATCATATCAAACACCCACAAGCCGCAAGCTGTCTGGTAAACGTAACAGCCACCCAGGTATTGAGCGATCAGAAGATCAACAAGCAAGCTTGCTCACACTCCTGCGAATCCAATCAGTAACATTACCGTACAGTCCGGTCTCTTCGTATGATATGTCGCATATCTCGTCTAGGGGTGGTAAACGTCAGACCTCAGTAACTCGATAAGTCATGTCGATATGAGGCTCATAACGGGTCGAGAAACTACTGATAACACTTACCAGTATATCTCTGAAGCTGCCTTGGCCAAGGACTTCCTGTTATAGGCGATCGAGCACTGCTCAACATCAACTCCCTATACCGGGAGAGACGAAACCCCTCCTATCGCTCATTGCCTCCATGTGACTCTGGACTGTACCCAAAAGCCACCGTTTTGCACGCCCTCTTGGACGTGGTAAGTTGGAAATCAAATCACAATGGGAATCACACAAGACTCTATGACGATCTCGGGTCTATAGACTAACCTGTACCAGTGTCACCAGAGAACTGCCATCTGACGATAGGTATAATACCATCTGGCAGTTCTCGGCGAGTCCGTTTAGTGTACCCAGTCTCCACTGAGCACCCGTATACTTTCTCTGATGTCAAACACCAATGGATATGGGATCATCCATCGCCCATCTATATGGGTCGAGAAGCTATACGCTAGTCTACTCTGGTATATCGATGCCCTGTCTCGATACACCTACGACTAGGAACATTTGAAGGATGTACTTAGCGACTACTCTGTCCCCACTAGTATGATCTGCATCATAGTCCTGGTAGTCAAGTACTCATCCTAAGGGCTTTATCAACATGCAACATAGAGACAATCAGAGTACATGTTAAGATAAAGTGCAACCAGATAGCATACTATCATATCAAGCAAAAAAGTCCTCCCTACATATGTCCAAGCATCCACTACAATATACACCGTATGTACAGTAATGGTATCTAGGGCATACATATTACTAACAATCTCCCATTTGCACTAGGGCCATGTCACGACCCGCAGGGTACGGAACGTGACTGGCACTTAAGTTTACGAAACGTCTCAAGACGTCCGTAAAATAAGTAAGCCAAAGCCCAGAAACCAAAACCAAATAAGCAAAAGAGTGAAGAAAACCCAATCAATTGAAAGCGAGTTTATCAAATAAGTCAAATAAAACTTTTTTAAAAACAATATCAATTTTTCCGAAAATTTCGAGAGAGTCTCCTTTGTAAATACTGACCCCCAAAATGGGTACAATAAGAATATATATAAATCCAACAAATAAGGCTTCCCAAAGCGGGAGCTAGCTCTTCGCCACAAGGCGGTCACAAATCCCACGCAATATAAAACAACAACATGCAAAATAATCATAAAGAAGCATAAGAAAAACTGCATGTCGACTCAAGTGAGCTTGACCCCAAAATACAGCATAAAAAGTCCACAAATCTCACAGTCTCATCTCTAGGTCAATATACAACAATACTGGTAGATACAGTAGATGGAGTACTCTAGATACAAATAATATACAAGATGGTACAAAAATAATAATACAACCCACCTACGAGCAAAACCCTCGAGTCCTGGCAAAAGAGGCAAAAGAAGTGGTGCGCCCGCCGCTACTGTGCTGACGGAGCGGACCTGCAAAAGACTGTGGCACAACGGGGGTGAGTTGCCAACTCGTGAGTAATAAATAACATCTATAGAGACTATCGCAAGTATGCACACAAGCATCCTAGCATCTATAATACAGGTATGGCAGGACATAATAGCAGGTATGTATGCAATATGAATATACTAGCAGGTATGAATGCAATATGAATCAACTCGTGATCTGAATGTGTAGGTATAAGAATCATGTTTTTCCTTTAGGAATCTCTTTTGAAATACCAGCACAATACCAATAGAATCAACAAGAACCTGTGTCCAGCAACGACACCTCAAAACTATTACAAATCTCATATATCCATGTCATAGTATCTCTGGCCTCAGCCATCCGGCTGACCCATCTCAATATCAATATCTCATCATCTCGCGGCCACGGTCGGTATCCTCTGGATATCCGCCGTCCCAAACAGTCACCGGTAGGTAATCCGCCCCCTGCCAGGCTCATCGTCAGCACCACGAGCTTCTTGCCCCGGGATACCTTACAGGGCCCACCATGTACCCGAGACGGTTCATCCAACTCCTCGAAACGGGTCTCGAAAACCACAGCAAACTCATGGTGGACGACACTTACATCACTAGAAAACCGCAATTTACATATTTTAAAAATATAATAAGTTTAGAAATTTTGCGGCTTTCCCCCGAAATCCAGAAATATCACAAAATCTCAAGAAATCCTCATAAATGCATATGCCAATGATAATGAATGCATATGGTATCAATAATCAAGTTGCAATGTATGATTGATAGACTAGGCATGAACAAATAACATGATGAGGTACATGCACATGATTAGCAATCTTATGATTTCATTTTAAGGAATTAAAGGCAATAGCACAGGTTTAAGCATCAATTATAGTAAAAGGTTTCAATTTATAGGTTATCTAGTGTGGTGGCATGGCAATTACCAGGGTGTGTGTGTAAGCATGAATAGTGCTCGTGCTGCATATAAAAACCCTGGCAATGGTGCAGGTGTCCTATAGAATGGTTTCGCATATGTATGTCAATATAAGGCATGGATGTAGCAAATAATCATACAAGTATTACACCCCTAATTACTAACATTACTAAGAATCTTTTTAAGCTACTAAAACTATCGGGCGGCTTGCGCCATCCAACGATAGTCCCCCGTAGATGTCACATCTACTCACCGGAATCCCTAGCTAGTCACGTCCAATCACCGCTTTCCCCTTTCGTGCCGCGTCTGACGTCTCCGCGACCGAACCTGGAATTTACATCAATACCAAACATAAGGTTACATATCAAGAACGACGCAAAACCCAAACGAAAATACTAACGTTCACAAGCTAGGTACAACGTGCACAAGGTGCGCAGAACACACGCGAAAATCGCAAAAACTAACTAAAACGTCGATTTGGTCGCCCGGCAAAACTAAAACCCGATCACTCAAAAATCCGCACTCGCACATCCTAAATGTCATAGGATAAAGCTAAAACAATCATCAAGATATCAAAATAATTCATCACAATATTTTTATAACAAAACTAGTAAGCTAGAAATTTGCAATTTGGTGCAAATATCGACAATTAGCGATAAAGTTAACACAATCCAACACAAACATCCAAACTAACCCTCTAGATAGCCACGACACTAATTTTAAACCTTTTACAAAGCATCAAACCATAATTCCAACACAACAATTATGCTTCAATCTATTTCCATACACAAACCCCTTTCTTGATTTTTGTAATAAGCAATTACAATGAAAATTTCACACAAGATTAACTTAGATTAGCATAACAAGAAGCCACTTAAGCAAGGTAACCTTATAGATTGGTTTAGTAAATAACTAGATAGCTAAAAAGATTTAATTAACTAAATAATGGTTTCTAAAACCTTAGTTAACTCAAACCATTAACTTTTAAAAAATCTAAAATGAAATTAGCACTAATATTAACACTAAAACAACTCCATTAAAGAATTCTAACCATAAGAACTTAACTTGGTGGAAATTATACCTCAAGATCTATGGATCTAGCAAGAACAAGAGGCCTCCAAAGATGGCTTCATAGCACCATGATCCAAGCAAGAGAGGCTAAGGAGAATGGGATGAAGGATGAGGTTTAATTTGTGAGGTTTAAATTGCAATTTTGGAGCAAACTTGAAGAATTTTTGAAGAAGATGAAAAGAAAAATGATGAAAAGGGGAGGGGCTGCAGATTTCGGCCTGCACAAGGGAGAGGGGGATGGTGTGGGGTGTGGGAAAAGTCAAATTCAACCCATACCAATCACTAAAGACCCATACCCAAATAAAGGTCAAAATCCTTTAAAAAAACACCTCTTTTCTACACAAGAATAAAAGTCAAAGAGGCAAGGAATTTTTTTCTTGAGTTGCTAGAAATGGGCCGGCCTAGGGGTGAGGGAAGAGTGAGAGGGGTTTTACAAAAGAAATTTTATGCAAAAAGACCCCCTACAAGTCCAAAATTGCAAGTTTTAGCTTAAATTCCATAAATTTTGTTTTCCATAATAAAAATTAGTTAAAACTTAAAATAAATTACTAAAAAATTTTGTTACAACTATATTTTAATTAACATGATTTTAACGCTTAAATTTAGCCCATTTAAATTTGTATTTATCGCTAATTTAATGTATTTTCTTACCGGCTTAAAATAATATAAAAAAATTGAAAAATAGGGAAATTTTTTTAAATGACCTAAAATTAATAAGTAACTCATTAGCTACTAAAAACAAGCAATTACCTATCCATTTTAGGTATAATTAGTCCTAAACTGCAAAATAACAAAAAAGACGGTTTACGGAAAAATACCGAATTTTCACCGATTTTCGGGAAAACACCGAAATGACTTTTCAAGGCGTTACAATCTTCCTCCCTTAAAAAAATTCGGTCCCCGAATTTAAAAATATAACTACGCGTACCTTCAAAGAGATGGAGATATTTCTTCCTCATCTCGCCCTCGGTCTCCCAGGTGACCTCCTCGCTGCTCGGGCCACGCCAAAGGACCTTGACGGTCGGTATAACTTTCGATCTCAACTTCTTCACCTGCCGATCCAGGATGGCCACCGGCTGCTCTGCAAAAGAAAGGTCGCGCTCTAGCTGGACTGTCGGGTGCTGAATCGCATGCGAAGGGTCGTGAAGGTACTTGCGGAGCATCGAAACATGGAAGACGGGGTGAACATCGGGAAAGCTGGGTGGAAGAGCCAAACGATATGCAACTGCGCCGACATGCTCGAGGATCTCGAAAGGACCTACGAATCTAGGGCTAAGCTTCCCCTTTCGCCCAAAACGCATCACGCCCTTCATCGGAGAGACCCTCAGAAAAACATGATCGCCAACTGCGAACTCTAGCCTGCGACGGCGCCTGTCTGCATATGATTTCTGCTTGCTCTGAGCCGCTCTCATCCGGTCTCGGATCAACTGTATCTTCGCTGTCGTCTCCTCAACAAGCTGCGGCCCCAAAATACTGCTCTCGCTGAGCTCTGTCCAACAAACGGGCGATCTGCATCTCCTCCCATACAATGCCTCGAAAGGTGCCATCTGAATAGTATCCCGGAAGCTGTTGTTGTAGGAGAACTCCACTAGAGGTAAATGACGATCCCAGCTACCGCCGAAGCCTAAAACGCATGCTCTGAGCATGTCCTCGAGAGTCTGAATGGTCCGCTCTGACTGTCCGTCGGTCTGCGGATGAAACGCTGTGCTGAAGCTCAAACGAGTGCCCAAAGCCTCCTGAAGTCTCTGCCAAAGTCGGCTGGTGAACTGGGTGCCTTGATCTGACACGATACAAGTCGGTACGCCATGCAACCGCACGATCTCGTCGATGTAAAGCTGGGCATACTGAGCGAAGCTGAAAGTCGTCTTCACTGGCAGGAAGTGAGCCGCTTTCGTCAATCGATCTACGATCACCCAGATGGAGTCATACCCTCGACTGGTCCTGGGTAGACCCACAACGAAATCCATCGAAATCTGCTCCCATTTCCACTCCGGAATGTGTAACGGCTGTAGATCTCCTGCGAGCCTCTGGTGCTCGGCCTTGACTTGCTGACAAGTCAGGCATCTCGATACAAACTCCGCAATGTCCCTCTTCATCCCGTCCCACCAGTAGGTCTCTCTCATATCATGGTACATCTTGGTGGAACCGGGGTGGACACTATACACTGATCGGTGTGCCTCCTCAAGAATGTCGCGCCGCAATCCATCAGCATCTGGTACGTACAGTCTAGATCCATAGCGTAAAATCCCCTGATCGTCAATCACGAACTCGTAAAATCTGCCCTGTCCCATCTGTGCCATGATCTCTGAGCAACGGTCGTCACTGCGTTGTGCCTCATATATACAGTCAAGCGACTGTGGGCATGCACGAACATGCGCGAGCTGTCCCCCTGGCTGAGTGAACTCGAACTCAACTCGGCTGTCGCATAACATCTGCCAATCTGCTGACGACTGCCTCTGCACTGCGCGCAAATAGGATAGACTACCCCCGGGCCTCCTACTCAATGCATCCGCTACTACATTCGCCTTGCCTGGGTGATATAAGATCTCGCAGTCGTAGTCTTTCACCAACTCCATCCAACGACGTTGTCTGAGGTTCAGGTCTCGCTGCTGAAATATGTATTTTAAGCTCTTGTGGTCTGTGAATATTTGGCACGACTCGCCATATAGGTAATGTCGCCAAATCTTCAGTGCAAAGACCACTGCAGCCATCTCCAAATCGTGAGTGCGGTAGTTCTGTTCATGCTTCTTCAACTGCCGAGAAGCATAAGCGATCACCCGGCCATGCTGCATCAATACGCATCCTAACCCCACTCGCGAAGCATCATAGTAGACCACAAATCCGCCTGATCCCGAAGGCAAAGATAATACCGGCGCCGTAGTCAAACAAGTCCGTAGCTGCTGAAAACTGCGCTCGCACTCCTCTGTCCAAATGAAAGGAACTCCCTTCCGGGTCAAACCGGTCAAAGGTGCAGCTATACGGGAGAAGTCCTGAACAAAACGGCTGTAGTAGCCAGCCAGGCCTAGAAAACTACGGATCTCAGTAACCGATGTAGGTCGGGGCCACTGCTGAACAGTCTCAATCTTCTTCGGGTCCACACATATGCCGTCTCTCGTAACCACGTGACCCAAGAATCCGACGCTGTCCAGCCAGAATGCACACTTGGAGAACTTTGCGAACAGCTGGTGCTCCCTCAGAGTCTGTAACATAATCTGCAAGTGCTGCTCGTGCTCCTCTCTGCTCCGGGAGTACACTAAGATATCGTCGATAAACACGATGATGAACAAGTCAAGATACGGCCTGAATGTACGGTTCATCAAATCCATGAATGCTGCTGGGGCGTTGGTGAGTCCGAACGACATCACCAAAAACTTGTAGTGGCCGTAGCGCGTGCGGAAAGCTGTCCTCGGTATATCCTCCTGTCGAACTCGCAGCTGATGGTATCCTGATCGCAAGTCGATCCTCGAAAAATACCCCGCCCCCTGAAGCTGGTCAAACAAATCATCAATGCGTGGCAACGGATATCTGTTCCGAACGGTAACCTTGTTCAGCTGGCGGTAGTCGATACACAAGCGCAAACTTCCGTCCTTCTTCTTGACAAACAGGACCGGAGCACCCCACGGAGAAACACTAGGTTGAATAAGCCCCTTCTCTAACAAATCCTGCAACTGATCCTTCAGCTCTCTAAGCTCTGCTGGGGCCATCCGATAAGGCGGTATAGAAATAGGCCCCGAGCCGGGAATCAAATCAATGCAGAACTCAACATCGCGCTCAGGTGGTAGCCCGGGTAGCTCATCAGGGAAAACATCAGGGAACTCACAAACAACCGGGACCCAGTCCAACGGAACCTCTGCAGCTCGAGTATCACAAATATACGCTAAGAATCCCTGACATCCCTTCCGCAAGAGCTGACCAGCGCGAAGAGACGAAATCAAGCTGGGAAAGGTGACACTGTGGTCTCCCAGAATAACAAGGACTGGTTCTCCCGGAAAGCTAAATCTGACTGCCTTCTCACGGCAGTCCACCGAAGCATAACAAGTGGCCAGCCAGTCGATGCCCAGAAGCACATCAAAGTCCAACATATCGAGGAGAATCAAATCAACTGATGAATCCCTCTCCCCGATACGAACGGAACACAATCGAAATACAAAACGAGCGACAAACGACTCGCCTACCGGAGTAACAACAATAAGCGGATGATCTAACGATGACGACTCACGGCCCAACATCGGTGCAAAGTGTGTAGAGACGTACGAATGTGTGGAACCTGGGTCGAATAATACCCGTGCGTCAAAAGAGCAAACTGGCAAGGTACCTGTCACAACGGCATTGGATGCCTACGCATCCTGCGGTGTCAAAGCAAATACTCGGGCCTGTCCTCCACCGATAGCGGGATGACCTCGACCTCGGCCTCTGCCTCCTCGTCCTCTCTGAACAGGACCGCAGCGTCCACGGCCTCTGGGTGCACCTAAATGGCATGGAGTATCGCCTGTGGTAGGAAGTAGGGCTCTCTGAGGAGGGGGTGGTGATGGTGGTAGGGTCAAATGCGGAACTGTCGCTGCTCCCTGTCGTCTCGCCGGACAGTCTCTGACAAGATGGTGCGGAATCCCGCACCCAAAACACCCTGGCGACGGCTGCTGTCCCTGGGGATAAGAACCATATAACTGTCCCCGTCCAAATCCTCTGCCAAGCCTATCTCTCGGAAAGAATCTGGCGCGCTGCCTCTGAGACGGTACATCGGTGCGAATCCTCTTCGGCCCAGAAACGGCCGAAGTCTGTGATATGCGTGCCTCCATCCGTAATGCCATATCCATAGCAGCTGAATAAGTGTCGTAGTGCTGGGCGCCAATGGCAAGATATAGCTGGGCATCAAGTCCCTGTACAAACCTCTTCACCATCTTCTCTTCGGTATCCACCAAATACGGAGCATATCGGGATAACTGTGTAAACTGGATGTCATACTCAGACACCGTCATCCCAGGTGTCTTGACTAAGGCCTCGAAGCTACGAGCTCTGGCGTCACGAACGCTCTCTGGGAGGAAACGGGCTAGAAAGACCGCTGTAAACTCGGCCCAAGTCATAGGCGGTAGACCTGCAGCTCGACCTCTCAAGACTGACTCCCACCATGTCTGCGCGAGACCCTCTAGTCGGAAACTCGCAAGCTCTACCCATCGATCATCCGAACATCTCAGCGAACGGCAGATCCTGGCTAAACTGTCAAGGAACGTCTGTGGGTCCTCCGCTGCCTCGGTGCCGGTGAATACTGGAGGTCTCAGCCTCATGAAATCCTGTAGTGAAACCGGGATGGTCACGGCGGTAGTAGTAGGAGCAGGTATCATAGTAGTCTGGGATGTAGTAGGTGCGTCATCCGGCCTCGGTGTACGACTGGCTGCAACTAGGGATCCTACCATCTGACGTAGCTCCTGCATACTCCCCATCATCTGTCGCAACTCCTCCATACCAGTCTCAAGCCTATCCATACGGCCTGGGGAAGGTGGATCCGTCTGTCCCTGCGGCGTAGGCATACCACCCTGCTCAGTCCTAGCCTCGGACGAGCCAGCTCGAATCTCGTCTGGGGCGGCAGCCCTCTGTGCCCTCGTAGCCTTCGGCGGCATAGTGGCTGGTACAGGAAAAAAGGATAATAAGAACAGTGAAATAGAATCACAGGATACACGGAATTGAAGAAGGAATTTCAAGCAAGTATATCCTAAAGTCACTTAGGCGGAGTACCGTATCGCAAGTATGCCGCGGACATACACACGCTACGTTACCCTACTTAAGTCACTTACTCCATCTACCAAGGGTCATTCTACACTCAAAAAGGTAAAACCTATCGCTCTGATACCAACTTTGTCACGACCCGCAGGGTACGGAACGTGACTTGCACTTAAGTTTACGAAACGTCTCAAGACGTCCGTAAAATAAGTAAGCCAAAGCCCAGAAACCAAAACCAAATAAGCAAAAGAGTGAAGAAAACCCAATCAATTGAAAGCGAGTTTAAAGTCATATAAAACCTTTTTAAAAACAATATCAATTTTTCCGAAAATTTCGACAGAGTCTCCTTTGTAAATACTGGCCCCCAAAATGGGTACAATAAGAATATATATAAATCCAACAAATAAGGCTTCCCCAAGCGGGAGCTAGCTCTTCGCCACAAGGCGGTCACAAATCCCACGCAATATAAAACAACAACATGCAAAATAATCATAAAGAAGCATAAGAAAAACCGCATGTCGACTCAAGTGAGCTCGACCCCAAAATACAGCATAAAAAGTCCACAAATCTCACAGTCTCATCTCTAGGTCAATATACAACAATACTGGTAGATACAGTAGATGGAGTACTCTAGATACAAAGAATATACAAGATGGTACAAAAATAATAATACAACCTACCTACGAGCAAAACCCTCGAGTCCTAGCAAAAGAGGCAAAAGAAGCGGTGCGCCCGCCGCTACTGTGCTGACGGAGCGGACCTACAAAAGACTGTGGCACAACGGGGGTGAGTTGCCAACTCGTGAGTAATAAATAACATCTATAGAGGCTATCGCAAGTATGCACACAAGCATCCTAGCATCTATAATACAGGTATGGCAGGACATAATAGCAGGTATGTATGCAATATGAATATACTAGCAGGTATGAATGCAATATGAATCAACTCGTGATCTGAATGTGTAGGTATAAGAATCATATTTTTCCTTTAGGAATCTCTTTTAAAATACCAGCACAATACCAATAGAATCAACAAGAACCTGTGTCCAGCAACGACACCTCAAAACTATTACAAATCTCATATATCCATGTCATAGTATCTATGGCCTCAGCCATCCGGCTGACTCATCTCAATATCAATATCTCATCATCTCGCGGCCACGGTCGGTATCCTCTGGATATCCGCCGTCCCAAACAGTCACCAGTAGGTAATCCGCCCCCTGCCAGGCTCATCGTCAGCACCACGAGCTTCTTGCCCCGGGGTACCTTACCGGGCCCACCATGTACCCGAGACGGTTCATCCAACTCCTCGAAACGGGTCTCGAAAACCACAGCAAACTCATGGTGGACGACACTTACATCACTAGAAAACCGCAATTTACATATTTTAAAAATATAATAAGTTTAGAAATTTTGCGGCTTTCCCCCGAAATCCAGAAATATCACAAAATCTCAAGAAATCCTCATAAATGCATATGCCAATGATAATGAATGCATATGGTATCAATAATCAAGTTGCAATGTATGATTGATAGACTAAGCATGAACAAATAACATGATGAGGTACATGCACATGATTAGCAATCTTATGATTTCATTTTAAGGAATTAAAGGCAATAGCACAGGTTTAAGCATCAATTATAGTAAAAGGTTTCAATTTATAGGTTATCTAGTGTGGTGGCATGGCAATTACCAGGGTGTGTGTGTAAGCATGAATAGTGCTCGTGCTGCATATAAAAACCCTGGCAATGGTGCAGGTGTCCTATAGAATGGTTTCGCATATGTATGTCAATATAAGGCATGGATGTAGCAAATAATCATACAAGTATTACACCCCTAATTACTAACATTACTAAGAATCTTTTTAAGCTACTAAAACTATCGGGCGGCTTGCGCCATCCAACGATAGTCCCCCGTAGATGTCACATCCACTCACCGGAATCCCTAGCTAGTCACGTCCAATCACCGCTTTCCCCTTTCGTGCCGCGTCTGACGTCTCCGCGACCGAACCTGGAATTTACATCAATACCAAACATAAGGTTACATATCAAGAACGACGCAAAACCCAAACGAAAATACTAACGTTCACAAGCTAGGTACAACGTGCACAAGGTGCGCAGAACACACGCGAAAATCGCAAAAACTAACTAAAACGTCGATTTAGTCGCCCGGCAAAACTAAAACCCGATCACTCAAAATTCCGCACTCGCACATCCTAAATGTCATAGGATAAGCCAAAACAATCATCAAGATATCAAAATAATTCATCACAATATTTTTATAACAAAACTAGTAAGCTAGAAATTTGCAATTTGGTGCAAACATCGACAATTAGCGATAAGGTTAACACAATCCAACACAAACATCCAAACTAACCCTCTAGATAGCCACGACACTAATTTTAAACCTTTTACAAAGCATCAAACCATAATTCCAACACAACAATCATGCTTCAATCTATTTCCATACACAAACCCCTTTCTTGATTTTTGTAATAAGCAATTACAATGAAAATTTCACACAAGATTAACTTAGATTAGCATAACAAGAAGCCACTTAAGCAAGGTAACCTTATAGATTGGTTTAGTAAACAACTAGATAGCTAAAAAGATTTAATTAACTAAATAATGGTTTCTAAAACCTTAGTTAACTCAAACCATTAACTTTTAAAAAATCTAGAATGAAATTAGGACTAATATTAACACTAAAACAACTCCATTAAAGAATTCTAACCATAAGAACTTAACTTGGTGGAAATTATACCTCAAGATCTATGGATCTAGCAAGAACAAGAGGCCTCCAAAGATGGCTTCATAGCACCATGATCCAAGCAAGAGAGGCTAAGGAGAATGGGATGAAGGATGAGGTTTAATTTGTGAGGTTTAAATTGCAATTTTGGAGCAAACTTGAAGAATTTTTGAAGAAGATGAAAAGAAAAATGATGAAAAGGGGAGGGGCTGCAGATTTCGGCCTGCACAAGGGAGAGGGGGATGGTGTGGGGTGTGGAAAAAGTCAAATTCAACCCATACCAATCACTAAAGACCCATACCCAAATAAAAGTCAAAATCCTTTAAAAAAACACCTCTTTTCTACACAAGAATAAAAGTCAAGGAGGCAAGGAAATTTTTTCTTGAGTTGCTAGAAATGGGCCGGCCTAGGGGTGAGGGAAGAGTGAGAGGGGTTTTACAAAAGAAATTTTATGCAAAAAGACCCCCTACAAGTCCAAAATTGCAAGTTTTAGCTTAAATTCCATAAATTTCGTTTTCCATAATAAAAATTAGTTACAACTTAAAATAAATTACTAAAAATTTATGTTACAACTAGATTTTAATTAACATAATTTTAACGCTTAAATTTAGCCCATTTAAATTTGTATTTATCGCTAATTTAATGTATTTTCTTACCGGCTTAAAATAATATAAAAAAATTGAAAAATAGGGAAATTTTTTTAAATGACCTAAAATTAATAAGTAACTCATTAGCTACTAAAAACAAGCAATTAACAATCCATTTTTGGTATAATTAGTCCTAAACTGCAAAATAACAAAAAAGACGGTTTACGGAAAAATACCGTATTTTCACCGATTTTCGGGAAAACACCATAACGACTTTTCAAGGCGTTACAGGCCATCTGTTGTAGTATCTCATATCCAACAATAAGCGGTGGTTGAAGTATCTCATACTCAACCATTCCATAAAAGTCTCTACTGGGAATAGGCCTTTGTGAGTGGATCTGCCCTGTTCTCCTCTGTATCTACTCTCCTAACCTTGATCTCTCTGGAGATCAACCATCTCCATGATCAGGTGATACTGCCTAAGAATATGTCTGGATCATAAACGGGACAGGGGTTCCTAGGCCAGAGCCACAACTCCATTGTCATACAATGGTAGGAATGAAGTTCATCTCATGAACTAATATATATCCATACTACTTCTTTGGTAGCATCGTAGGTAGCAATGTATTAGCCTTTATCGTCTAGTTCGCCACGGTATCTAGCTTGGAACTCTTCCAACATACCGTCCCTCAACTGAGGGTAAAGACAATGCCTGTGACTGACATTCAGTCGTCCTTACCATCCTGGATCCTATCCAGTGATTCTCCCCAGGATCGATTGATACCATCTCACTACACCTGGTGAGAATCCTAACATCTACTTAGATCTATCTCATATATCCAAAACCCAGGATTTAGGAGGTATCACCTTGATCCTATATAGAGAATCCTTGTGATAAGTGGAGATTGAACGAGCGTAGCATAGGAAAATCCTTCCCTATCAAGAGTATGTCATCCACGTACAATACGAGGATCATCACCATACTCCCTACTACCTTTTTGTATATACAAGGTTCATCTACCATTTTGATAAAGTCAAACATTTTGACTACCACATCAAAACAGATGTTCCAACTCTGTGATGCCTGCTTTAACTCATAAAGCAACTTGCACACGTTTCCGCTGCTCCCACTGTCTACGAAGCCCCCTGGCTGTGTACTTATAGATGCTCTCTTCTAAATCACTATTTAGAAAAGCAGTCATGACACCCAACCACTAGAAATCGTAGTCATGGTATGCAGTAATGGCAAGTAGGATCTGGATGGACTTAAGCATAGCTTTGAAAGTCTCAACTTTTCCATGTACACCAAGTAATCTTCTCAAGATATACTTTCTCCTGATGGGGATTTAACCCTTCAGATAAAGCAACCAAAGTCCATACTTTGTTGGTGTATATGGATTCCATCTCAGATCGCTTAGCATCCAGCCTTTCTTACAGAGTCACCATTCCTGATGGCCTGCTCGAAACTAGTTGGGTCATCATCTCATGATGCAATCCTCGCTCCCACTGTCATAGAGAAAACCGAAGTATCTCTCAGGTGGGTGAGGAACCCTACTAGATCGGCGGAGAGGCTGAGGTTCGTCGGGAGCTATTGAATCCTCTGGTTCTACCAAATCATCAGCTGCAGTTTGTATAGATGGAACTCCTTCCAATTCTACCTGATGACCATTAATTTCTTCACAAGAAATTCCCTTTCTAAAAGGTGGCATGCTGAGAAACAAAACACATTTTGCTCCTCAATGTGGTAGAAAATATTCCCTTGCGGATGCTTGGGATATCCACCAAACTTCCACAGAACTGACCTTGCCTCGAGCTTGTCCAGATTTTTCTTTTAGACATAGGCCGGACAACCCCAAATCTTAACATTCTTAATAGATGGGCTCTTCCCATACCATATCATATATGGGGTGGTAGGCACCTGATTTGATTTGAACCCTATTCAATAGGTATGCAGCTTCACAAGTGCATAACCCCCAAAAGGAAATAGGCAACTCAGTAGTACTCATCATAGAGCACACCATATCACATAGGGTGCGATTGCTCCGCCCCGATATACCAACGTGCTGTGGTGTATACGGAGGAGTAATGCTGAGAGAGAATCTCATTCTCCTTTAGAATAGTCCAGGAATTTCGTGCTCAAGTATTCTTCTCCCTGATCTCATCAAAAGACATAATACTTATACCCGTTGTAGTTCTCTACTTCTGACTTATATTCTTTGAATATCTCAAAAGGTTCAGACTCGTGTTTCAACAGGAACACATGTGCGAATCTTGAGAGATCGTCAGTGAATATAATGAAGTACAAAGAACCAGTCCTAGCATATGTAGACCGGGGACCTACATACATCATCATGTATCAATCCCTAGAGTTCAATAACTCTTTCTCTGTTTCCAATAAACGGAGCTATGGTCATCTTATCATTGTGACATGACGTGCAACTTTCACAAGATGTAAATTCAAACTGATTTAAATATGCATCTTTATGTAACTTAGCTAGTCGGGTCGCATTGATATGACCTAGTATACAATGCCTCAAAAAGGATTCGTTCATTTCCGAACTCTTCCTCTTGTGTGTGTTTTGCATGTTCAGAACTGTGGTTTGATTTAGAACGTATATACTTTTAGATAACGTGCCTGAACCGATCAACTCTTGATATAGGAAATGTTCAAAACATTATCCAACAATACAAAATTATATCCTTCTTTACTAAATAAAGATTTTGATATGATGTTGTATTTCAGGTTCGGTATCTAATAACATTCGTTCAGAATCAATGTATTTGGTAATACAGGGTGATAACTGCCAACAGACTTGGCTGCAACACTTGCACCATTTTTAACTCTTAAAACTTATCACCCTTTCTCAGTTTTCTACCTATCTGTAGCCCATGTAACAGATTACATATGCAGGATCCTGATCTAGTATCTCATACCCAGGACGTAAAGGATACTGAGAAACAGTTCTCTGTAATGAACACACACGAAGAAGATGCATTACTCATGCACTTTCTTCATTTGGGCGGTACGGGAATTCTGGTAATCCCCTATTTCCTGCTCGGTCTTATAACAATTATAAGTTGGAGCGAGACCAACGTTCCTTAGCGCAGTATAACAAGCGGGTTCGGTCAATACATCCGTATTATTATCTTGATTAAGGCGTGACATGGTCGCTACCTGGAGAGAGAGAGAAGAAAACACTCAGTCTATGCTCTTGCAAGATTAGATTGGTTATCAATATATCTAATCAGGACGGCTCCCACTATTTTAGTCAAATCTTCCTTCAAACCCTAAAAGTAAAGACTAGCCGGGATTTATTACACCCTATAAGTTCGCCAATCTTTCGGCCAGGCTAGTATCGGTACTTTGAGGGAGGTTCCCCGTGCTTTCGCACGGACCTAATTAAAATAAACCTCGTTTTCCCAGGGGCGTAACCCCGTTAACACCTTTCTAGTCACCTACTTGATCGGCTAATTGTGATGTGTAAAACTCTCCCAGGAGTAACTCTTACTCGCAGTGGGTATTGGGATCCAACTATCTCATAGAAGGTATGCAATCTCATTGCAAATTTCAACACTTGAAATTCCTAATAATATTTTACCCCTAGCAGCTATATGACCTTAACATAGTCAACAAATCATAAGTGCTAGTCAAGTTCAACCCGTCATTTCCCGATTGAATTAAACCCACCCGCACGACCCTTAACATGGTCAACAAAGCCGCACGATTACCCTAATCCAATCGCATCATATGCTTATACAGATAAGTACTAATCAGCTACCGCACACTACGCCTTAACATAGTCAACAAACATAACATGAATACTAACTAGTACTTATCTGAAATGACGGAGGGCTATGACAGGTTTTTAAGAAAACCCTTTGCGTAATGAACTTGATATCGTCGTAGAATCGAGTGATTTTAAATGGAGTGTTTTTGAGGCTTTTACTAGTTTTGCTAAAGAGGTCACTCCCGGTGAAGGGATCTCGGCTCTTTCCTTATCGAATAAGATGCAGGATATTTCACAAATACCGCTATGCAAAGCAAAAACCATAAAAGCAATCAAAAGACAAACCGAGTTTGTAGCATCTGCTAGTTTCGCTAAAGAGGTCACTCCCGGTGAAGGGATCTCGGCTTTTTCCTTATCGAATAAGGTGCTGGATATTCTACAAAGAATACCGCTATGCAAAGCAAGAACTAGAGCTACCAGTTTTCGAGACAAGTTTCTACAACATCTTTAGGTTTCTTTTATTTCATTAATCTCATTAATGAAGTCCCATTTATTATGCTTCACAAGCATCACATTTGAAACGAAATCAACAATATATAATATATATCTCATATATATAATATAAACATTCGTCTCAGGCAGTAATATGATCTCATCACATAACATTGCAGCAGAAGAACATATATGAAATATTGGATATACTAGGATTTCTGTGTTTTATATCAAGATTATATAAAACACGGATTCCACGGTCGTGATGAATAGCCAATCCCACACCCCTAGACCCCTACGAGAGCGGCAAGCAACCCTGCTAATTCTAGAGTTAGGAGACCCGGTCTCGACTCCTCGAGATGGTCTCCCACTGGACCCTAGAACCCGGTTACTTGTGCTCCCCGCCTTGGGTCTATCCTAATGCGAAAAAGTAAATAAAATACAATGGTGACATCATCCTCAACCCGGAAGTGCCCCAATAAAAGAATATTACATACAATGAATTTTACATGAATGAAAAAGAAAAAATCTCATCTCACATAAAACCCCCGGCTATTCAAAACACGACGATCCAATATAACATATCACAGCAACACATAACATCACATGTCATCAACGTAAGTAAATATGCGTATCCCAATTGTCATTGACATATAACACCGAAACCGGCGATACACCACATATTACACTTACGGTCGCAGAAAAGAAAGTAAAAAACTACAACAGTTGGAATCCGCAACCACCTTAGACATCGCATGCCTAACCAAATGAATTCCTTAGACATTACATGCCTAACAATTATAAACCCCGCATTTTAGTCTCGATCTCGAAAACACTTTTCAATATCTAGTCGGGCAATTCAACAAGATTCCCGACATCCTGATTGAATGCTCGTCGGAAGCTTTGGTAGATGGCCGCACCCCCCGGTGCCGTCGATGAAGTGCACTAAGGCGGAACACCGCTGCCGCGAGCACCCGAACGGATGCTTTTGGAGACGGGGTTCTCGTACAGTTACTTGGTCGGCGCTATGGGGTGTGGATATCTATTAAGTTTAACCGACGAGTATCCGCGTACTCTACGTGATTGCGACGGACTTTTGATCTCATCAAAATCCCGTGGCAACCGATCATCTGAGACTAAACTGTTAGATTTATAACATTCAAATTAGTTATCTCATAACTACTTGTGGATTCTAAATATTGTATCCCATCACATAATATCCGGACGAAGTTAAACCCTACGATCGATTCATCAAAGTCCCACAATTTCCCGACAGCTCAACACTTGAGCACAGTTTTAGTAATACCCAGAAGATGCCACAGTACCTATGAACCAGTCGTAGAAGGGTCAAACCAACGCCTCACATGTGAAATGCTAAACTATCACAAACCTTAGGGTTCAAGTGATGGTTTTGACGGCCACATAATCGAGTTAAGGTTTACGTTCTTTTAGAGGGTCTACAGATTCACTTGCATATTTTTCCGAATACGTTAAACTTGGAAAAATGGGTTTTTGACATTCGATCGAACTTTTTAACATTGTCTAGACAATATGTGAAACACCCGAAATAATGTTAAAACTACGAATACGAAACATTCCGAATTGCTTATAGTGTAAAATTACATCACATGCAAAATTAGCAAAAATAAACAACACCTGAAATATCAAAACCAAGTCACTGGAACACAGGCAAAATTTCAGGGGAGGGGGCTCGGTTTTGGCCGATATGAGACCTATGGTGGCTGGACCATTTTTCACCAAATGTCCTGAAATTTTGCCAGTGTTCATGATATATCCCATACATTACTCTGTGCTTGTTTAAAAAAATTTTTGACAACTTTTTGTAATCGACAGAAACATCAATTTTCTGTTTCAAGTTACGGAGTTGTTTCGGTTTCGTGATCTTAACAAAATCCGTATAATTTCTACCATGGCTATGATACCACTGAAGGGTTACCTACGACGGCAACAAGGTTTTGGGAGGCATCGTCCATGCCAAATTTAAATTTTGCCGTTTTAGCTAACCCTAAACTAGATCGTAAACTAGAAATAATACGGAATCAAAAGCAAACACTTTGCAATATGTAAAGAAAGCGACGAATACAACCTTTGTAGACCGGTCCTTCACTTCAATAGCTCCGTGTAGTAGGTCCTCCACTGCGATCGTGAACTCCGGACTCTAGAGAAGCTCCACAAGAAGAACGAACGTGCTTGCTTCGAAGACTTCAAGGCCGAAGATGATCTACGTCGGGGAGACACTAACTCAAGCTGTTCCTTCACTAGGTCAAGAACTTTGTGAAGAGAACACCCTATACTACATGTCAAGTAGTAGAGGATGATGAAGTAGGAAGTGGGCTCACTTTAGAATTCATTTTCTCACACTTTTTCTCAAAACTCCATTGAAGCTAGAAAGCTTTTATGAAGAAGAAAGAAGAAGAAGAAGTCTAATGAATAATTCATCCAAATGAATTATTGTGACTATGGGTGAGTTAAAGCTATCATGCTTAAGTCATGTAGAGAATAAACCCTAGGCTAGAGTTAAGATTTGGGTTAAGGAAAATATTCTAAGGAATGACAAAAGAGTGGACTTTGTCAAAGTTTCTACAAGCTTCATGAAGCTTGTCAACTTTGACAAAGTCTTCTCTCTTTTGTTAAACCTTAAGAAATAAACCAAACCTTAATTTAACCCTAAAATGGTATAACTCTCATACACCCATGTTGTATGTATCATCAAGCATGACACAATACATGTACACAAACATACATATCACATATATATACAATGTATACATCAAGTGAGAAAAGAAATCATTAGTGAGCTTAATATTAGTTAATGTAATAATATATGAAATATATAATTATACATTAAATTATTAAATCAACACTTGATTTAATAATCCGGCTATAACCGACTAATATCATGTGTAACAACTTATCGAATTAACACTTGATCCGATAACCCGACAGTATCGCATACAACCGATCAATGTCACGAATCGCAAGAATAGAATACGGTATCTCATATCGTATTAATCTCGGTCCAGCACGTATCACATATGTGCTCCTACTCCGTTTTTCTTGAGCCAGGAAACCCCTGTGTAGGACTCTAAAGACTCGTCAATACGCCGGCAGTAGGTGATGATCATATCAAACACCCACAAGCCACAAGCAGTCTGCTACACGTAACGGCCACCTGGATATTTAGCGATCAGAAAATCAACAAGCAAGCCTGCTCACACTCCTGTGAATCCAATCAGTAACACTACCGTACAGTCCGGTCTCTTCGTCTGATATGTCGCATATCTCGTCTACGGGTGGTAAACGTCAGACCCCAGTAAATCGATAAGTCATGTCGATATGAGGCTCATAACGGGTCGAGAAACTACTGATAACACTTACCAGTATATATCTGAAGCTGCCTTGGCCAAGGACTTCCTGTTATAGCCAATCGAGCACTGCGCAACATCAACTCCCTATACCGGGAGAGACGAAACCCATCCTATCGCTCATTGCCTCCATGTGACTCGGGACTGTACCCAAAAGCCACCGTTTTGCACGCCTTCTTGGATGTGGTAAGGTGGAAATTAAAGCACAGTGGGAATCACACAAGACTCTATGACGATCTCGGGTCTACAGTCTAACCTGTACTAGTGTCACCAGAGAACTGCCATCTGACGATAGGTATAATACCATTTGGGAATTCTCGGCGAGTCCGTCCAGGGTACCTAGTCTCCACTGAGCACCCGTATACTGTCTCTGATGTCAAACACCAATGGATATGGGATCATCCATCGCCCATCTACATGGGTCGAGAAGCTATACGCTAGTCTACTCTGGTATATCGATGCCCTGTCTCGATACACCTACGACTAGGAACATTTGAAGGATGTACTCAGCGACTACTCTGTCCCCACTAGTATGATCTGCATCATAGTCCTGGTAGTCAATTACTCATCCTAAGGGCTTTATCAACATGTAACATAGAGACAATCAGAGTATATGTTAAGATAAATTGTAATTAGATAGCATACTATCATATCGAGCAAGAAAGTCCTCCCTATATATGTCCAAACATCCACTACAATATACATCGTATGTACAGTAATGGCCTCTAGGGCATACATATTAATAACAGTAAGAAAACCGCCTAACATCTGAGTCGATACATAAATACATACATACATACATACACACACACACACATATATATATATATATAATAGTCGGTGAACCCACCTCAATAGTATCCCATACGATACCCTAATACAATATGACATTCTCGAGTCAAGAGTGCGGATCTATCATCAATATAGCTCGTACGGTAAATCCGTCGTACGGCACCCCAAATCTGGGTACGGGTCAATGTCACATCAATCACACTATTCATTTCGTATCCTCTTTATCAATTATCATGATCGGGGGTACTGATCCATGTCTAGTACAATACTGATACCACATATGTATGTGCATGCGTGTGTCTGAAAACACCACGTCGAAAGAACCCGCTAAAACATCACGTCGTATCTCAAATACGAACCATATCACATCACCAATCTCACGGCCTCAAGCCCAATCTCATCGACTCATCTCCAATCCCAAGTACTATCCTCATAATCCGTGTATATGTATACGTATATATATATACATACATAGTCCCATACCCATGTGTGTGTGTATATATATACATATCCCCATATACGCACAGGTAATAAAATGAATGCAGGTGTGTGCGTGTGGGTGTAAACCTATTCTAGGTTTCGCGACTAAGAAGCTATGCTAGTTCCCTTCTAATAACACCAAACTAACCATAAACACATAATCATAACTTGATAATCATCCACGGATCATAAACCACATATATATCCAATTATATATCATAAATATACTACGAACTGCGGGGGTGCTATACGCCATCCACCCGACTTCTCACCGTAGATATAAATCTACTCACTTTGACCTTCGCCTGCCGATGCCGATGACGCAACGCGCTTGCTTGTCGTCTTGAAGTCCTCGTGAGGGTACCTACGTATCATAACACATCGTATCGCATAAAAATCCGACTCATGACCAAAACGACACACGAATCTCACATAGGTCAAAACCTATGGTTGCTCTCTCAAATCAACCCAAAAACCCTCGAAATCGGCGTACAAACGCCGAGTGATTGAGAAAAACTCAAACGCACCATTCATGGTTTCACAAAACACTAAACATATATATGAAATAGGGTGAAATCATCAAAACCAATAAATTGATTAAATCGATTTATTACAAGAAACCTAGTAAGCATCAATTAGCCGTTTTGAAATAAAACTTGATGTTTTAACAATTCTAATGGCCATAATACTCATTAAACATCTTAAATAAGTCATACAAACCATTTCCATAATTTAATCTCATTAATTTTCATTAAACCCAAAATTCTAGTTTGCAAATTTATCCAATTTTAACAATTTCATAGTAAAAATGCACAAACAACAATTTAGCTTGGTTTTGCATGATCTAAAGTATTAAACTATAATTTATAATGTTAATAATGTTATGAATACCCTAATTAGATTTTTATCTCAATAATTTTCATGGTTTATAAAAAACCTAGTTTGCTAAAAAAAAGCTTAATTTGGACATTTTACATGTAACAATTAGTAATTAGCAACTA
The DNA here is from genome assembly GCA_030015575.1 of Agapanthus africanus. Lineage (NCBI taxonomy): Eukaryota > Viridiplantae > Streptophyta > Magnoliopsida > Asparagales > Amaryllidaceae > Agapanthus > Agapanthus africanus. The sequence goes on from JASDDO010000019.1 coordinate 543,575,714, forward strand.
GATTAGTTTTAACAAGTCTTAAGATGTTAACCTACATCACACAACCCTAATAAAAATACTCAAAACCCTAACTTGATCCAAACCCTTTTCTAGAAATTCCAAACATTCCATTAAAACCTAATTAACACTTAATTAACTAAATTCAAGTAATTAAACAACAAATTAAGCATAAGGTTATGATTATACCTCACAAGCTTGAGATCAAACTTGCAAAAATCTTAGCCTCCAACAATGGTTTCATGCTCCAAGATCCATGCTTGATTGATTCAAGAAATAATGGGTAGAGATTGGATTGCAATTTTGTGAGGTTTATTTTTGATTTTTGAAGCATTTGTGATGATTTTTGAGATAGAATTGAGGGAGTAAATTGGGGGGGGCTGATGCTACAGTGGGAGAAGGAGGGCTCGGCCACACTTTGGAGATGGGGGGGAGGGGGAAGAGAGAGGTGTTGTAAAGTCAACACAAATAAACCCATACCTTAATATAAAAGCCCATGCCTTCTTCTCTTTATTTTCTTTTTCCTTCATCTAAAAATTGAAGTGGGAAATGGGGAGGGCTGAAATTCGGCCACACATGGGCTGGTGTGGGTGAGTGAAGAATTTTACAAGTAAGGAAATCACCCCCATCCAAAACACATTAACTCATTTTCTTATTAAATTTATTTTTTTCTCAAATGTAAGCCTTTTTTATTTTATATTTTCTAAGACCATCTTAATAATTTCTTTTCATTTCAAAAACAACATTTTGCATGTTAGTTTAATGTGTCATGATGCACAAAATTTGTATCAACCCATTCCAATTTGTAATTATCCCTAATTAAATGTATTAGTGACGGCTTAAAAAATATTAAAATAATTAATTTCGGAAAATTTTTCAATAAATTAGAAATTTTACAAGTGGCTCAATAAACACCAAATACTAGCAATTACATAGTTAGAATATGTATATTTAATTTTATATTAAAAGATATTTATATCTTGATTTTTACGGAAAACACCCGTTATTTTACCGATTTTCCGAAATTTCACCTGAACGATTTTCAAAACGCTACACCCGGTCTCAACTCCTTGAGATGGTCTCCCACTGGACTCTAGAACCCGGTTACTTATGATCCCCACCTTTGGTCTATCCTAATCTTCTAGTTTTGGCTCTAATACCATGAAAGTCTACCCTAGCACCGCCATGAGGTTCTAATGACATCAAGCATGCCAAATTCAAATTTTTATAGGTGCTAAACTAGACTAAACAAGATCTTTAACTAGATTATTAGGTTTTTAGTTTGATATCAAGGTAAACTATAAGAAGTGAAGATGGTTATAACCTCGTAGATCGAGTCCTTCACATCACATGCTCCGTGTGGTAGTCCCGCGAGTCCATTAGGCTCTACTTGAGGGTTTGGATGAGCTTCCTCCGATGACCTTCGTGCCGAAGATGATCCACGTGAAGTCTCTCCAACTCAAGCTATCTCTACACTAAACTCTTTTAGTGTAGGAAACACGCTACACTTGATCGCTAGTCAAGTGTAGGATGGTGAAGTAGGGTTTTGAGGCTCACTAATATGTGTTCAAGCTTCATGATTCACATCACATATGAAGGTTGAAGCTTGAACCATGGTGGCATGAAGAAGAGGAAGAAGATGAGAGCAAGAGAGCAACAATGGGAGCAAGCCATGAAAAATAGCTAAGTGTTGGAATGAGGTGAAGAATGGCTCATCCTAGACCCTTACTAATTGAAGCATCCAATTTACACAAATAAAAATATTGTGCCATGCTTCAATAGTAAGTCAAGATGAATAAAATATTAGATGTAGCCATGGTTCCCCGTTCCTCTTCAATTTCCACCTCATTTCTATTTTCACAAAATAGAAAACAAGCCATGCTTCATATATATATTTATTTATATATCATATATATATATATATTAATACATATAATAAAATATTTAGTGAGCTAATGATATTAGTTAAGATATAATTATATCAAATATAATATATATCACATTATTAAATAAACACTTGATTTAATAATCCGGTTATATCGCATATGATCGACTAATATCATTTATCTGTGTATCACATTATCAAATCAACACTTGATTCGATAATCTGGTTATATCACACATAACCTTAACTGATAACAGATTACTGCCAGATTACAATACAGTATCGCATACACGTATTTAATCAGGCCCACGCACATATCACATATGTGTCCTACTTCGTTTCGCTTGAACCAAGGAACTTTTGTGTGGGACTCTAAAGACTCGTCAATACGCCAGCAGTAGGTGATGATCACATCAGTCACCTACAAGCCGTCAGTGGTACTAGCTGGACGTAACGACTACTCGGGTATTGAGCGATATGAAGATTAACAAGCAAGCTTGTCTATACTCTCCATGAAGCCTATCAGTAACACTACCGTACAGTCCAGTCTCTTCGTTTGAGGTGTTGCATATCATGTCTAGGGGTGATAAACGTCAGACCCCAGTAACGTGATAAGTCATGCTGATGTCCGGCCTATAACGGTTCGAGAAACTACTGATAACTCTTATCAGTAAATCTCAGCAACAGCCCTGGCCAGGACTTCCAGTTATAGCCAATCGAGCATAGCGCAATATCAACCCCCAATACCGGAAGAGACGAAACCCCTCTTATCGCTCATTGCTTCCATGTGACTCGGGACTGTACCCAAAATCCACCTGTTTGCACAACTCCTCTTGAGTGTGGTAGGGAGGAAATCAAAGCACAGTGGGAGCCACATAAGACTCTGTGACGATCTCGGTTCTATAGAGTAACCTGTACCAGTGTCACCAGAGGACTGCTATCTGATGATAGGTATAATACCAACTAGGAGTCCTTAGCGAGTCCGTTCGGTGTACCCATTCTCTAATGAGCACCTGTGTACAATCTTTGATGTCACACACTAATGGTTGTAGAATCAACCATCGCCCTCCAAGGGACAAGAAACGTACACACTAGTCTACTCTGGAATATCGATGCCCCGTTTTGATATCCCATCGACTAGGAACAGTTAAAGGATGTACTTTTGGACCACCCTGGCCCTACTAGTATGATCTCATCATAATCCTGGTAGTCAAGTACATATCCTAAGGGCTTTATCAACATGTAAGAGTCAGACAGTATAAAAATACCAGGCTACATGTTAAGATAAATGTAACTTGATAGCATACTATCATGTCGAGTAAGAAAGTCCTCTATATATATGTCCAAGCATCCACTATATCAACAATAATGGCCTCTAGGGCATACATATTCCTAACAGTTTTGTCAACGAGGCCTTGTACTACGGGTTACTATAGTCCACGGGATAAGTTGGACTCCTCTCGTATACACTGATGCCTTCTGTACCAAGCTACAAACAACTACGTTAATATAACAAACAGATAATTTACCAGTTCTATTCTCTTTACTTGTCTATTCTATTCTATCTTTTGGGACTTACCGAGCAGTCGCTAACGACATTCATGTCTCTTCTTTCTTTGGAATGTTCATCAGGAAGACCCGACCCTCAGGAGACCGAGCCCAGCCAGGACGATTTGGAGCAGATCACCGAGCAGCACGACTTCTAGGCTTTTACTTGTACTTATTCTTTTTAGTTCATATGCCACTCTTTAGGCATCGCTTTCCATCATTGTAATTTACTTTTCAGTTGTATGTAAAGAATGATTATCAATAGAAAGTTGTTGTTTTATTACATCTCTTGTTATTCTTATATTATTCACTTATATTTCTTATTTACACTTAACGTGTTTACTTCTGAGTAAATACGTCGCGGCCCGCCGTCTCTCCTTCCCTGTTGTAACATTTTGGAAAATTATAAATACTAATTTATAATTTTAAATATGAATATAATAAGTTTACAAAAAATGATATCTCTTATGAAATTAGGTATCGGAATTATATCCGTAAAAAATGCAATTATTTTGGTAAATATGAAGAAAAGTGTGTGATATCATAAAAATGATATTTTTAATTAGTTTAACATGATATTATATTTTACATTAAGATAATGATATATAAGTGTTAGAATAAGTATTTCATTCTTGTTAAACATGGATTTAGATTTTTACATGGAGGGTTTAATTAAAGAAAAAGGGTTTTCTTTTGTTTCTTTTTATTTAAAATGAGGATGGGTTTATGTTAGATGGGTTTATGTTAGCTAGGTTTAACCCCCACCTTAAGCACACCCTCACCCATGCTCACATCCCTCCATCTTATGTTTCAGACACTTACATCTCCTCCTTCTCTCTTAACACCTCATGCTCTCTCTACACAACACAACACATACACTTAGTTATTTCTTAGGCTTCCTCAAACTGAACACAACTAGTTCTCCAACTCCAACAAAAATATTCTAAGTGTTCATCAATTTTAATAAAGAAAATCCTTAATCCCTTCATCAATTTTGTTCACACCATCAATCTAGAAGCCACTACAACCCCTAAGAGCCTCCATCATACAATCCTTAAGTTGGAATTTCTTTTTTCTCATTCCATGTAGGTAAATATCATCGTGCTTTTAAATTTTGAAGTGATAGTGAGTTTTACTTGCTGGCTAAATATCAGTGACATGTTAGGGGTTTTGAATTTTTTTGATGGCTTTATATTGATAATTAGCTAATGGTTAAAACTAAAAAGTTGTAGATAATTTCCATATAATTTAGCCAAAAATATTTGGTTAAGTTTTACTGTAAAATAAATTTTACACGAATTTTTAAAGAAAGGGTTTCCAAACTGGAAATTTCATTTCCAGTGGCTGTTTTTCACTCAAGTTGTAACAATTTTCTTAATTTTTCTGTTAACAATTTGGAGAATATAAAAATTGTAGGTGGTATATAATTTTGTATAGATATCTGTAAAATTTTCATTTTTCTTATTCTATATACTAAATCTATAGATATCAAATTTTTAGTGAAGGTGGTTTTCTAGTTTCTGCAGATTATCCAGAAACATGTTTTTATTTTGCATTTTATTTCATGTCCTATACATAGAAATTTTAAAAGATATTTTGGGGTATCAAATTGAACTCCTTTAAGAATGTGTATAATCTTAGTTTCACTCTAAACATTGTGTTTACGATTTCTGGTGATTTTTCGAAGCGAGCACAAAAATTGTTGTTTTCTGAGCTAACATTTTCAAATAATATGCATCCGAGCATTGTATTTTTCTAGCCACATTTTGCTAGTAAGATAATATTATTGACGAGCGTGTTCTTACATTTGAAGAACTATTAGTGAAGATGCTGAAGACGTTGAGACGAGGAAATGCGATTGTGGATTTCGACGAGTTCGACAAGTTCGACAAGTTGGTGAGTAGATTTACATCTACGGGGGAAATCGGGTGGATGGCGTATAGCACTGCCGCAACCATATAACTAGGATAGTTATGCTATCTAGTTAGTTATTAGTGTTAATTCAAGATAATGCTATTAGTGTTATGTTGCATATAATATGTTATTTATGTGCATATAGTTTAATTCATGGTTTGGTGGGTTTGTACGAGGGATCATGACGTACTTGAGATAATTTGGATATTATGATAATGTGGATATTATACGAGGAATCATACCGTACTTGTGATAACGAGATTAGCATGCCGAATAACGGCCAAGTTTTCTTTAGACTCGTAGAGTCATGTTTTATTTCGTTTTTGAATGTAATACTTGAGTGAGCTATACTTTTTTAAAAACTAATGATTCGTTTCCCTTTTTAATGATAAATGACAAGGACGCGATGCCAATTTCCAAAACGAATATCTATTTTCACCTAAGGCAGCTTCCTTATTTCAAAACCAACGTTTCGTTCCATTTTCAAAGATAATGGTATAACTCATAGCAAGTAGTTACAATTAATAGTTACACTTAGATTTATCTTACATGTTCGCGATATATTTATCGATATTATACGTTTCCATGATACGAACACAATGATAGAACACGGCACAACTACCAATGAGTATTATGTTACATAAGCACATACGCATATGTTACACTATACCTCATTGGTACTGCTATGTCACTGTAGGACTGTTATACTATGTGATGCGTATATAGATGTCGATACGAGTATGCTATATACACTTTTAGAACACTTGCACAAATACTAATGATTTCCATACTGCATGAGCACAGACGCGTATGCTACACCACACATCATTAGTATTGCCATGACACAGTAGAATTGATACGTTTATTGCCTGTATGTCTATATTTACGTACAGTACCATCCTTACCTGCTGAATTTTTGTGAACATCAGTAACATGGATATTCGTATTTGATTCTTATGTGCTTTCAGGATGTTTTATTTTGATGATATATATCAGTGGTATGGGACGCTGTTATATATGTATATATATAATATATCATCAGAAGGATCTATGAGATTATTCTTATTCTTTACTTGTTATCTTTGGATATGATGAGTTGATGTCCACCATGAGTCGTTTTTATGTTTTGGTTTTACTCCGAACCGAGTGGGGGGGCTATACGGTTACGGATTATTATGTTGTCCAGACTGAGTGGGGGGATATATAGTCGGATACATGGTGGACCCAGTCGAGACCGAGGGGCAGGATAGCCGCAGTAGAGGTGGGGAGCCTAGAGAGGATACTCGATACCGGAGATAGAGATGAGCACGACAGATATCCAGGGGATACTGATCGGGATTAGATTGGGCACGGCAGATATCCAGGGGATACTAACCGGGGCCAGGGATATCGGGTGGCGATCATCTGTTGAGATGGTGTCGACGATATCTTCATTTGTGTGTCGGTGATGGACACGAGAGATTTGAGGATTTGCGTGTCGGTGATGGACATGAGGGATTTCTGATTTCGGGTGTCGATGCTGGATATCCAGATGTTGATATGTTGTTATCATATGAGGTACATCGCTATGTTATGAGTTATTGTAGCCGACCAAGATTGATCCGGAGGACAGTACCTGGATACCTTTTTACGAGTAGTTGCATATAAAAAGGAATTCAAAATCGAGCTATAGTCTCATTATTTTGACGTGTCTGGTATAACATTGGAATATTTTAAATTGTAAACCTCTTAACACTATTCATTAAAACAGCAGGACGTATATCTTAAATAAGATACCTATTATATTTTATACTATCACGTCTTCTTTTATACCATGACATATGTATTCCGCGACTATTTTAAAGAAGAGGCTTTACATATATATTTTCGGCTACTTATAGGCTTATACTTAGATACATGTCATTTGCATGGATATATTCTATTTTGGGTTTATGTGATGGATAGAGTTACATTTATGATACATATGCATATCATATATTATATTAGTGCAGGATATGATGGTATTATATTTATGACCTAGGTATCGTTGTGCATTTCGATTTCTACCTTGTGATGTACTTTTATTCACTGAGTTGGCAACTCATCCCCGTTGTGCCACAGTTTCTTACAGGTTTTACCGCTTGGATTATCAGCGACTTGGGGCACATATTCCTTTCAGTGATTGCTTTGGTAGGTAGGTTACTGTTGTATCATACTCACACTTGTATATTCATATCTTCTTGTATCTAGTAAAACTCTATCGACTTAGAACTGGTATATTGTGGACTTACAAACGAGACTTAGAATTGTGTGTTGTGGGCGTCGTACTCATTGGAGTCGACCTTTTTATATTGTTGATTTTGTTTCACTTTTCTTTTCTTCACCATTGTGCGTCGTATAGTGTTTGCTTGGTTGCTCCGCCGTTTGGGTGTGGAAGCTAGCTCCCGTTGGGATGCTATTTTTATTGTTATATTTGTATCAGGTTTTATTCAAAATTTACAAAGGAGGTGCTGTCGAAATTTAAAACGTCATAGATGCTTTTCAAATATACTTAGTTAGACTTAAATGTTTATTTTAAACTGATCCCATCTGATGACTATTTTAAACCTCACCTCCAATATTTTCAAAAAGGGTTTAGATTCTGGGTTTCGGCTTACTTGGACAACGTCGACGTCTTTAGATGTCATGTGATTTAAGTGCCGGTCACACGCCACATTCGGGTCGTGACAAAGTTAGTATCAGAGCGTTTGGTTTAACCTTTGTTCGAGTCTAGGTTTGACTATATGAAGTTTAGGCATACACTTTTGTTACCTAGGCTTTACCTTATAGGACTTAGACTTTACTTTGGGGGTTTTATACCCGAACTTTCGTTACATAGGATGACCTTGGTTGATGGAGTAGGTACTAAGTAGAGTGATGTACTGTACATATGTTCCGTGGCATATTTATGATATGATACTCCGCCTAAATTACCTTAGGATATATATATTGAGATCTTTTCTTCTATTCCTTCCGTTGATCTATCCTCGTTGATACATGTTGATTGTTCCGGTCGCTATGTCTACGCGAGCCGAGAGGACTGCGATTAGAGACACGGTCAGGGCAGACTTGTCTGGGACGAGGGCTGACCAGGATGACATTCCGGTGACATAGGGACATGTTGTTTATCCATACCTGATCGGGTTTTATTGTTAAAGCAAGAGTTCTTCGGGATCCGCCCCAGAGGGTCGGGTCATTACTGGAGATCAGCCGAACTTAGAGACGTGATGTTTTTCCCTCTCCAAAGATTGTGGTGTTGCCTACTGTTCAGACAGTGGTACCAATCGTTGCTGAGATTGTCGAGGTGTTGCTTCCAGAATTCATGAAGTTAAAAGTCGCCGATATTTACGAGTATAGATGGACCAGAGGGTTCGTAGTCATTCAGATGAGTGATGGCTAGGATATTTAATCTGTTGTGGCGCTCCGATGCAAGATTGGTGAAGTTGATTAGTTTCTTTTTGATGGGTCTTGCTCAAACCTGATGCGAGTCACTCAAGAGAGATCGTATAGTAAGTTTTCCTCCGACGAATTAGGACGGGTTCTTGAAGGTGAGCTTAGCCAGATTCCTCTACAAAGTATTAGAGATGCCGGATTCGTATTTTTGAGTTGTTGTGAAAGACTCTGAGCTTGGTCATAACTGTGTATGACTTGCAATTCACGTAACTATCGCGATACACTCCTTATTTGACCGATACTCGAGAGTAATGGAACAGGAGATTGGTGCAAAGCCTCAAAACACAGTTGTTCTTACCTTTCAATACTGGAGGTTCGATGTGTATGCAGATGCGCGTACGACCACACTTTCAGAGGAAAAATCTTGAGGAGATTGCAGTTGTTTCGAAATGGAAGTGGATTCAGAAATGAGTGCTAGTTCTGGACAGAATTGATAGATGAAATCGGCAGGAGACTTGACGGGTTCATTCCTGGATAATATAAAAAGTAAGATTGGACCCAGGATCAGTTGTTTGGCGCACGCGCAGAGGTTAGAGATCACCGTCGTCGACATGTTGCATTATAAGAGACTGGACTATTTGGCAAGGAAGTGTCTTGGGAAGTATTAGCATAAGACTGTTTGCGTCGAAGTTCCTCACCAGTCGATTGTATAAAGAGGCCATGGCATTAGTGATCCGCAGGATGAACAAGAATTCAAAAACAGGGAACGCTAGACTATGGCAGAAGGCAAGTAGTAATCCTTGCTATGCCAATTCCGGGAGTATAGACACCTTTCGACATTGAGGAAGATATACTTCGATGTCATTTGTTTTCGATTTATGTTTTTTATGATCCGAATATTTCTTTTTCAAACGTTGAAAAGGGGACAACTCAACGCCCGTTATTTTGACATATGTATTTTGAGAATTTGAGGGCCACACAATATTTTGTGCACCCCAGGTGCACTTGATGAGATTTCCATGCACGGTGATTGCACTTTGATTTAAGTTTTGTGCACTCTAGGTGCATTTGTTTGAGATTTTCGTGCGAGGTGACTACACTCGATTGGAGTGTCGTGTACACCAGATGCACATATTTTCCGTGCACACCAGTTGCACATTTTAATGTTTTTTTGCATCCCGATGCACTTCAGATTTGTTTTGCGCACCCAGATGCACTTGAGATTTGTTTTGTGCACTCCGATGCACTGGATATTGATCTTGTGCATTCTAGATGCACTCGGTAATTGCTCCCTGCACATTTGATGCAGTGGATATTGTTTTTATGCACACTTGTTGCACTTGATGTTGTTTTTGGTTTTCATGCACACCGTGATGTGTGGTTTGAGATTTCCATGCAAACCCGTTAGGGTTGATTTTGTTTTCGTGCTTTCCACTTGAGAGGATATCTTATAGATTTGATTTATATATTTTCGCTTGGTCGTGTGCTACCGATATTGCACTACGACTATGGTATTGATTATGTACTTGGTATACAAAACGGTTTTCGTATTTGGAATTTTGAATCATAACTGGCGCAAATCTTATAGCAACTGCTAGAGTTACAGTTATGTGAGTTTTATGTCTTTTTGAGTTTTCACGCACACTGTTGCGTTATGTTACGTCTTAGCTCGTGTGGGACTTTGGAGTTCCGTTATATTGAGCGGACTATATGTTTTAAAATTTTGACCCCGGAAAATTGTTTTGAAATGAGTTGATTTGATTGAGAAAAATGTTTTATGATGGGGGTTAAATTTAAATTTAGGGACCGAATTTCTTTAAGGGGGTGAAATTGTAACATTTTGGAAAATTATAAATATTAATTTATAATTTTAAATATGAATATAATAAGTTTACAAAAAAATGATATCGCTTGTGAAATTGGGTATCGGAATTATATCCGTAAAAATGCAATTATTTTGGTAAATATGAAGAAAAGTGTGATATCATAAAAATGATATTTTTAACATTACATTGTATTTTATATTAAGATAATGATATATAAGTGTTAGAATAAGTATTTCATTCTTGTTAAACATGGATTTAGATTTTTACATGGAGGGTTTTAATTAAAGAAAAAGGGTTTTCTTTTGTTTCTTTTTATTTAAAATAAGGATGGGTTTATGTTAGCTAGGTTTAACCCTCACCTTAAGCACACCCTCACCCATGCTCACATCCCTCCACCTCATGTTTCAAACACTTACACCTCCTCCTTCTCTCTTAACACTTCATGCTCTCTCTACACAACACAATACACACACTTAGTGATTTCTTAGGCTTCCTCAAACTGAACACAACTAGTTCTCCAACTTCAAAAAAAATATTCTAAGTGTTCATCAATTTTAATGAAGAAAATCCTTATTCCCTTCATCAATTTTGTTCACACCATTAATTTAGAAGCCACTGCAACCCCTAAGAGCCTCCATCATACAATCCTTGAGTTAGAATTTCTTTGTTCTCATTCCATGTAGGTAAATATCATCTTGCTTTTAAATTTTTGTCACGACCCGAAAATATTAGCTCGCGACCGGTACTTAAATCACGCCACGTCTACAGGCGTAACGTAATTCAAGTAAGCCGAAGCCCAGAAATCTAAACCTTTTAAAAGTAAATAAAAGAGGTGAAGTTCTGAAATAAAGGTATAATGAAATCAAAAGTTTTCTTAAATACATAGATAAAGGAACATGAAAATGCAAGTGGATCATATTAGTTGAAAAACATGTTTCGTCTTTTAAAAATTTGGACAGCACCTCCTTCGTATATTTTGATCCAAAACCATATATACATGATAACAATAAATGGCATCCCCAAGCGGGAGCTACTTCTTCGCCAATCGGCGGAATCACAACCACGCAAGTCATAATATAGGTATACGACGCCCAACGGCGAAGATCAACACAAAGGAATAAAGAATAATGCAAGACATCAACCCACCAAGTGAACATATAACCCATCGCTCTAAGTCTCGCAACTACAAGTCTTGCTAAATCTTGCTACATATACAAATACTAGTTTTTTATTGATGGAGTTAACTAGATACAACATGCATAATAATACAAGAGTGGCACGATCCAATATATACCACCTACCCAAGCAAATCACCCGAAAGCAAGCTGTGTGTCAGCGGAACCGCTACTGATCCATGCGATCAACCTGCAAGAACTGTGGCACAACAGGGGTGAGTTGCCAACTCGTGAGTAGAAAAAATCAGCAGGTAGAAATTGAATAAAACAAAGATTTCCTAGGTTAACTATATCATAAAGCTAATACTATGATATCTAGGGTGACCGTGTCTACATATATGCCAACAATAATCAATTCCTGTATGCATGCGGATATCATTCAACAATATAATCAATGCCTGTATGCATGTGGATCTCGTCCACTCGAAACATTATGAAAGCATATGCATGTAAATATATGAGGATATCAAAGAACGTGTGTCCATCAATGACACATCAAATCATGGAACCTGAGTGTCCAACACAAACACTCGAAACATCATGAAACCCGTGTTCAACATCGACACGTAAATCCTCATATCTTAGGCGCCGCATCCTCAGATCGGCCCTCAGGCGCCGCATACTATGGTCGGCCCTCATATCCATTTCATGACTCCGGTCGGTATCATCCGGATAATAGCCGAGTCCAAATACTATCACCGGTAGGTAGTGCTCCCTTGCTAGGCTCACCGCCTAACTATACGAGTCTTCTTGCCCCGGGGTACCTCACCAGGTCCACCATGTACCCGCAGACGGTGCCTACCGCTCCTCGAATCGGGTTTCACATATCAATCTCAGAACCGAGAAAACACATGGTGGACGTCTCGAAATATCATATCAAGAGAAACTGGGTTTTTAAAACAATACATAATTTCTTTTGAAATATAACCATGGTTCTCAAATCCAGAATCTCATGAAAACAACATCTCAATGCGTAATATCATAAAGCATGATGTATGCAAACATATAACCGAAATGTGAGCATATTAAGTATAGTGATGTGAGCATGGCAAGTATATCATGCAACGAGTCATGTGACAATATTGAACAATCAAGAATAATAGCATGATGCTGCAATCTTGCTGTGTAAGTGACATAGCAATTATCGATGATGAAATGTGTGAGCCGGCCAATCTGTGTAAGTGTAACATACGCATCATCAATAATGGTGTAGATGTACTAGCACATGTATATGTAATGCAATGAGAATGACATGAACGTAGCATAAGGTACATCATAAGAGAAATGCTAAAATGTATACGTATCTATAACATAACCGAGTCATCAATCAGTCGGCATCCAGCCTCACAACATCATGTACGGTACAAACCATCGTACAGCATCCTCTAGTCAAGGTTATGGATCAATCATCGGATAAAACTCATCACGTACGGTAATCATGGTAAGGCGGCATTAAACCATTAGGGTTCCTATCAACCTATATGACAATGAGGGTACGGACCTAACGTCTCGTACGGCATATCACTCGTGATTCACAACATCATATATATTTATATACTTATATCCCAGGTCGCATCCGTATCAATCTTATATCATGGGACCGACAAAGGTATCAATTACCACATATCGACTCGCATCCATATAACAACGTATCAAACCAAGTCATCAAATCTCATCGTATACTCTTTTCATCACATCAATATCTTACATCAAGTCATTTTACATATACATTCTATCTAATAAATCTCATGTCATGCTACTCTAAATTTCATACATAAATCTCGTGCAACTACATTTCTATATATCATGATTCACATTCACTTTTCATATCCTTATATATCAATTGAGACATCATTTCTATCATATCATGTCAAAGAGTCATATCCCTATAGCTTTCATTTCATATCTCGATACATATATTCAATCATTCATATCATCTCAACTATCTTTTTAACCATATCCATAGTTTTCTAATCTAGGTTTCCTTAACCATATTCTATATATCGGTTTCCATCAAAGTTTGCGGGGGTACTATACGCCATCCACCCGACTTCCCCCGTAGATATAAATCTACTCACATGCGGAACTCCTCATTCAGCCGTAGTCGATGTGCTTCGTTTTCTCAGAATCCACGCGAGGTACCTACAAACAATACGCAATCGCAAAGCTATTGAAATCCAGTCCGGAAAACCAATACAGCACACGGTGCGCTCATAGGTTAGAACCTATAGCCTACGCATGCAAAAATCACCAAGCAATCCTCGTCGTTGATGTACAAACATCAAACGACCTAATACAATATCAAATACCAAAACACGAATTCATAAATGACAAATTCCATATGCAGCAACGAAGGAAATCACTCCCAGATTTCACCCTAGGCCAAACTAGGGAATTTTGCATACAGGGTTAGTCTAGATATCAGATAACAAGACTACTGACCAAATATCACCAATTCCCCCTTAATGTGGCCGCAATTTGTGTAAGGTTACTAGGCACTATCACAAGGGTCTATAAGGCATCAACCATGCCGAATTTAAATTTTCGAAGTGCCGAACAACCTGAAGCGAGGATCTTTGCTAGAGTTTTAGGGTTAACATAGCAAGTAAACAACTTTACATCTAAGAGAGAGGAATTACAACCTTTGTAGTCCGCTCCTTCGCTTCATAAGCTCCGAGTAGTAGTCCCTTCACCGTGATCCATGAACTTCCGGACTCTAGAAAGACTCCACAAGCCGAATGATCCATACTATCTTGAAGTCTTCCTTTTCGAAGATGATCTACCTTGAAGAATGTTTAACTCAAGCTCTCACTTCTTTAATCAAGTATTAATGAAGTGAACACCCCAATCTAAGTGGCTAGAATAGATGAGGATGATGAAGTAGGAATTTAGCTCTCTTTTATTATCAATTTATCACACTAATTCATCACTTTACAAAAAGCTAGCAAGCTTTTTAAGGAGGAAGAAGATGAAGTCTTTTGTGATGAATAATGAAATTATTATCTATGGTTATAAATCAACCCTTGGTTAAGTAAGAAGGGCTTAACCCATATAGAGAATTAACCTTGGTAAAGGGTTTGGGTTGGGTTAGAAAATATCAACACAAAATATCAATCCAAAATATCTAAGCATAAAACAAAAGTAAAGCTTCTAGAAGCTTCATAAAAATGCTAACCCAAATCAAACCCTAACCATATTTAATCTCCACAAATCATGTTGCATTTGTAATCATAACTTGTTACAATATTATATATCACATATATAATATATATTTGTAACAAAAGAAAATAATACAATTAACTTATATCGCATATGTATCAATGTATTATCCGGTGAGAAAACGAATCAATAAAGCGAGCTTATATTAGATAATGTAATGTAATATATCACATATATAATTATACATTAAATAATCGAATCAACACTTGATCCGACAATCCGACTATATCGCATATAACCGACTAATATAACATGTACCGACTCATCGAATCAACACTTGATCCGATGACCCGGCTTTATCACATATACCCGGCCGATATCATATATCCCGAGAAAAGAATACGGTATCTCATGTCGTATTATACTCGGTCCCGCACATATCACATATGTGCTCCTACTCCGTTTTGCCTGAGCCAAAAAACCTCTGTGTAGGACTCTAAAGAATCGTCAATATGCCGGCAGTGGGTGATGATCATATCAAACACCCACAAGCTGCAAGCAGTCAGCTAAACATAACAGCCACCCAGGTATTGAGCGATCAGAAGATCAACAAGCAAGCCTGTACATTCTCCTGTGAATCCAATCAGTAACACTACCGTACAGTCCGGTCTCTTCGTCTGATATGTCGCATATCTAGTTTAGGGGTGGTAAACGTCAGACCTCACTAACCGATAAGTCGTGTCGATGTGAGGCTCATAACAGGTTGAGAAACTACTGATAACACTTACCAGTAGCACTCTATATCAACCCTGGCCAGGGACTTCCAGTTATAGCCAATCGAACACAGCACAATATCAACTCCTTATACCGAGAGAGACGAAACCCCTCCTATCACTCATTGCCTCCATGTGATTCGAGACTGTACCGAAAAGCCACCGTTTTGCACGCCCTCTTGGACGTGGTATGATGAAAATCAAAGCACAGTGGGAATCACATAAGACTCTATGACGATCTCGGGTCTACAGACTAACCTGTACTAGTGTCACCAGAGAACTGCCATCTGACGTGAGGTACAATACCATCTGGGAGTTCTCGGCGAGTCCGACTAGTGTACCCAGTCTCCATTGAGCACCCGTACACCATTTCTGATGTAAAACACCAATGGATATGGGATCATCCATCGCCCATCATATGGGTCAAGATGCGTATACGCTAGTCTACACTGGTGCATCGATGCCCTGTCTCGATACACCCTCGACTAGGAACAGTTATAGGATGTACTCGTTGACTACCCTGGCCCCACTAATATGATCTCATCATAGTCCCAGTAGTCGAGTACATATCCTAAGGGCTTTATCAACATGTGAGAGTAAGACAGTAAACTAATACAAGTCAACATGTTAAGACAAAGTGAAACCAAATAGCATACTATCATGTCGAGCAAGAAAGTCCTCTCTATATATATCCAAGCATCCACTATAATATACATCATATGTACAACAACGGCCTCTAGGGCATATATTTAACTAACAATCTCCCATTTGCACTAAGGCCAGCTGTTGTAGTATCTCATACCCAGCACCCTGATGAGTCTCTCAAAATGTATCTGGGGTATGGCTTTCGTGAGTGGATCCGCAGTGTTGTCCTTCGTATCAACTCTCCTTACCGCGATCTCCCGGCGATCAACTATCTCCCGGATCAAGTGATACCGTCTCAGAATATGTCTGGACTTCTGATGGGACCTGGGTTCCTTGGACAAAGCCACAGCTCCATTATTATCACAATACAAAGGTATTGGATGTTCAATGGACGAAACCACACCAAGTTTAGTGATGAACTTCTTCATCCAGACAACATCTTTGGCAGCATCGTTGGCAGCGATGTATTTAGCCTCCATCGTCGAGTCTGCAACGGTTTCTTGTTTGGAACTCTTCCAACACACCGCCCCTCCATTGAGGGTAAAGACAAATCCCGAGTACGACTTAGAGTCGTCCTTATCACTTTGGAAGCTCGAATCGGTAAAGGACTCCACCTGGAGTTCTCCGTTACCATACACCAAGAACATCTCCTTAGTTCTTCTCAAGTACTTGAGAATGTTCTTCACAGTTATCCAGTGACTCTCTCCAGGATCTGCTTGATACCGACTCACTACACTTAGTGAGTATGCTACATCGGGTCTGGTACATAGCATCACATACATGATAGAGCCTACTGCCGAAGCATAGGATATCCCTTGCATGTGAGCTCTTTCCAAATCAGTCTTGGGAGACATCTTTTTGGAGAGAGTGAGTCCAGAGATCGTGGGTTGGTTCCCACGCTTGGATTCTTCCATACTAAACCTCTTTAGTATGGTGTCAATGTACCTGGATTGGGACAATCCCAGTATCCGTTTAGATCTATCTCTATAGATCAAAATTCCCAGTATGCAAGAGGCATCACTTAGATCTTTCATTGAGAATCTTTGTGATAATAAGAGTTTGACTGATTGCAGCATAGGAATATCATTTCCTATCAAGAGTATGTCATCGACATACAATACGAGGAAGACAACCTTACTCTCTGCAACCTTCTTATATATATAAGGTTCATCTACGCTTTTGATGAAGTCAAATTCTTTGACTACAACATCAAAATAGATGTTCCAACTCCTTGATGCCTGCTTTAACCCGTAGATAGATTTAAGCAGCTTGCACACATTTCCGCTGCTTCCACTGTCTACGAAGCCCTCTGGCTGAGTCATGTACACGCTCTCTTCTAAATCACCATTTAGAAAGGTGGTCTTAACATCCATCTGCCAGATTTCGTAGTCATGGTATGAAGCAATGGCAAGTAGGATCCGGATAGACTTAAGCATAGCCACTGGAGAAAAGGTTTCGTCATAATCCACACCTGATCGTTGACGAAAACCTTTTGCAACAAGTCTAGCTTTGAAAGTCTCAACTTTTTCATCTACACCAAGTTTCTTCTTAAAGATCCATTTGCTCCCAATGGGTTTTACCCCTTCAGGAGCAACTTCCAAAGTCCATACTTTGTTGGTGTACATGGATTCCATCTCAGATCGCATTGCATCCAGCCACTTCACAGAGTCACCACTCATGATGGCCTGCTCGAAGCTAGTTGGGTCATCATCTTCTATGACGCAATCCTCGCTCCCACCATCAACGAGAAAACCGTAGTATCTCTCAGGTGGATAAGAAACCCTACTAGATCGGCGGAGAGGCTGGGGTTCATTGGGAACTACTGAATCCTCTTGCTCCACTAAATCTTCAGTTGCAGTTTGTGTTGCTAGAACTTCTTCCAGTTCTACCTCATTGACACTATCTTGTTTCATGAGAAAACCTTTTTCTAAGAAGGTGGCATGTCGAGAAACAAACACTTTTTGTTCCTCGGAGTGGTAGAAGATATACCCTTGCGAATACTTGGGATATGCAATAAACTTGCATAGAACTGACCTTGCCTCGAGCTTGTCTGGATTTTGTGTTTTCACATATGCCGGACAATCCCATATCTTAATGTAATTAAGATGTAGTCTCTTTCCTTTCCATATCTCATATGGAGTGGTTGTCACAGATTTGGTGGGAACCCTATTCAATAGGTTTATGGCTGTCTCAAGAGCATACCCCCAGAATGAAACATGCAACTCAGCATTGCTCATCATAGAGCACACCATATCTAATAGGATGCGATTCCTCCGCTCCGATACACTGTTTTGCTGTGGTGTATATGGAGGTGTAAGCTGAGAGAGAATCCCATTCTCTTTTAGATAATCTAGAAACTTATTGCTCAAGTATTCTCCTCCTCGATCAGATCGAAGGATCTTAATACTTCTGCCCGTTTGGTTCTCTACTTCGTGCTTATATTCCCTGAATTTCTCAAAAGCTTCAGACTTGTGTTTCATCAGGAACGCATGTCCGTATCTTGAGAGATCGTCAGTGAATGTAATGAAGTAGGATGAACCGTTCCTGGCATGTGTAGACATGGGTCCACATACATCACTATGTATCAGCCCTAAGAGTTCTGTAACTCTTACTCCGTGTCCACTAAACGGAGTTTTGGTCATTTTGCCTTTGAGACATGACTGGAAAGTGTCATAAGATGATAATTCGAACGGATTCAAATATCCATCCTTATGCAATTTAGCTAGCCGTGTCGTATTGATATGACCTAGTCTACAATGCCACAAGAAGGATTCGTTCATTTCTGAACTTTTCCTCTTGTTTGTGTTCTGTACATTAAGAATTTTAGTTTGATTTAGAACGTACATGCCATTATTTAACGATCCTGATCCTATCAACTTTTGATTCAGGAATATGTTCATAACATTATCCTGTATTACAAAATTATATCCTTCTTTATTCAATAAAGAAACTGATATAATATTGCATATCAGGGTCGGAATGTAATAGCATTCGTTCAGAATCAATGTATTACCTTTTGGTAACACAAGGTGATATTTGCCAACAGCCTTGGCTGCAACATTTGCACCATTCCCTACTGTTACGAAATGATCACCCATTCCCAGTTCTCTACCTTTACGTAGCCCATGTAATATATTACATATGTGAGATCCCGATCCAGTATCTAATACCCAGGACGTAGAGTGAACTGAGAAACAGTTCTCAATAACTAACACACCCGAAGAAGATACATCAGCATGTTTGTTCTTCGTTTGGGCGGCGTGAGAATCCAGATATTCTCCTATTCCCAGCTCAGTCTCATAACACTTATAAGAAAGAATGGGACCAACATTCCCCAGCTCAGTATAATAAGCGGGTTCAGTCAATACATCCATATTATTATCTTGATTAAGGCCTGACATGGTCGCTACCTGGAGAGAGAGAGAGAAGAAAACACTTTAGCGTATGCTCTTGCAAGATTAGATTGGTTATTATCTTATCTAATCAGGATGTCTCCCACTGTTTTTATCAAATCTTCCTTCAAACCCTAAAAGGTAAGACTAGCCGGGATTAATTACACCTTACAAGTTCGCCAATCTTTCAGCCAGATCAGTGTTGGTACTTTGAGGGAGGTTCCCCGTGCTTTCGCACGGACCTAATTAAAATAAACCTCGTTTTTCCAGAGGCTTAACCCCGTAAACACATTTCTAGCTACCTACTTGATCGGCTAATTGTCCTGTGTAAAACACTCCTAGGAGTAGCTTTTACTCGCAGTGGGTATCGGGATCCAACTATCTCATAGGAGGTATGCAATCTCATTGCTAATTTCAACACTTGAAATTCCCGATAATTCTTTTACCCCTAGCGTGCTATGACCTTGACGCATGCCAAACAACCCATAGTGCGCTAGTCAAGTTCAACCCGTACATTTCGTGATTGAATCAAACCCACCCGTACGACCTTTGACGCATGCCAAACAACGTCGTACGAATACCCTAATCTAATCGCATCTCATGCTACAGATAAGTAGTAATCAGCTACCGTACACTACGCCTTGACGCATGCCAAACTACCGTAGCACGAATACTAAATATTACTTATCTGAAATGATGGAGGGTTACGCAGGTTTTTCTGAAAACCATGAGCGTAATGAACTTGATGCCGTTGTAGAAACAAGTGATTTTGAAAAGGAGTGTTTTTGAGGCTTTTCTAGTTTCGCTAAAGAGGTCACTCCCGGTGAAGGGATCTCGGCTCTTTCCTTATCGAATAAGCTGCAGGATATTTCACAAATACCGTTGTGCAAAGCAAAACTATAGAAGCAATCAAAAACTAAACTGAGAGTTTGTAGCATCTGCCAGTTTTGCTAAAGAGGTCACTCCCGGTGAAGGGATCTCGGCTCTTTCCTCATCGAATAAGGTGCAGGGTATATCATATATACCGCTATGCAAAGCAAAACTATAGGTACCCTTTTTATAATGTTTTGATTCTACAACATCTTTTAGGTTTCTTTTCTTTTAGTAATCTCATTAATATATCCCATCAGTTAATGCTTCCTAAGCATCACAGAAGAAACGAAAGCAGTAATACTTATATATCGTCATATATATTTATAAGCATTCGTCTCAGTCAGTAATATGATCTCATCACAAAACATTGCAGCAGAAGATAACATATGAAATATTAGATATACTAGGACGTCCGTGTTTTATTTCGAGCCTGTATAAAACACGGATTCCATGGTCGCGATGGATAGCCAAACCCACATCCCTAGACCCCTACGAGAGCGGCAAGTAACACTGCCAATTCCAGGGTTAGGAGACCCGGTCTCGACTCCTCGAGATGGCCTCCCACTGGACCCTAGAACCCGGTTATATGTACTCCCCTCCTCGGGTCTACCTAATGCGGAAAAGTAAATAATATACAATGGTGACATCAACCTCAACCTGGAAGTGCCCCAATAAAAGAATATTACATAAAATAAATTTTACATGAATGAAAATAAAAACCCTCATCTGACATAAAACCCCCGGCTATTCAGAACACGACGATCCAATATAACATATCACAGCAACACATAATATCTCATATCATCAACGTAAGCAAGTATGCGTATCCCGGTTATCGTTGATGTATAGCAACGAAGCCGGCGATACACCACATACTACGCTTACGGTCACAGAAAAGAAAGTGTAAAACTACAACATTTGGAATCCACAATCACTTTAGACATCTTAAATCCGAAATATCACATACTTCGCATTTCATGCCTAACTATATGAATTCCACATATTGTATCACATTCCAGATAAATAGACAAAGTTAAATTTTCCGATCGAATATTCAAACACCCAAGATTTCCCAAATAGTTCAACACTTGAGTAGAGTTCAAAAATCCCAGAACATGTCAGCCCCAATGAACCAGCCGTAGAAGGGTCAAACCAATGCCTCACATGTGGCAATGCTAAACTACCACAAACCGTGGGGTTCAGTGGCAGTTTTGACGGTCACATAATCGAGTTAAGGTTACGTTCTTCTAGAGAGTCCACAGATATGCTTGCATGTTTTTCCGAAAGTTTCAAACTCGAGAAAAATTCAACACTTGAAAGTTTTCCGTCATGAAAAAAATGAGTTATTGATATCCGTTCGAATCATTTAACACGTTCTAAATTACCCGCAAAACTAAACGATGTTAAACTTTCCGATCGAATAAACGAATTGTATAGATCTCCAGAAAACTCAACACTTGAGTAATATTAAAAAATCCCAGAAGCATGTAGTAATACATACGGATGAACCCAAGAAATTACTTTCCCTAACACCCAAGTACGGCCGCGGAACCGCCGCGCAAAGCATGGTATTGCCGCGGTTCCTCAGCGACATAAGGGAGTTAGGAGCTCGTATTTCACAGTGATCCATAGAATCACCTGCTTAATTTTCTGAGTATTTTTAATAGAGAAAAAACCACCTTTTAAAAAAAATTCCAGAGAGGGGGTCAAAATTGACGTTTTGGGGTTCGATCGGACTTTTAACTTCGTATATACGTCGCCTAATACTCTAGCTAGGGTCTGATACCACTGTAAGATTACTAGGCACTATCACAAGGGTCTATAAGGCATCAACCATGCCGAATTTAAATTTTCCAAGTGCCGAACAACCTAAAGCGGGGATCTTTGCTAGAGTTTTAGGGTTAACATAGCATGTAAACAACTTTACATCTAAGTGAGAGGAATTACAACCTTTGTAGTTCGCTCCTTCACTTCATAAGCTCTGAGTAATAGTCCCTTCACCGTGATCTATGAACTTCCGGACTCTAGAGAGGCTCCACAAGCCGAATGATCCATGCTTGCTTGAAGTCTTCCTTTTCGAAGATGATCTACCTTGAAGAATCTTTAACTCAAGCTCTCACTTCTTTAATCAAGTATTAATGAAGTGAACACCCCAATCTAAGTGTCTAGAATAGATGAGGATGATGAAGTAGGAATTTAGCTCTCTTTTATTATCAATTTCTCACACTAATTCATCACTTTACAAAAAGCTAGCAAGCTTTTTAAGGAGGAAGAAGAAGATGAAGTCTTTTGTGATGAATAATGAAATTATTATCTATGGTTATAAATCAACCCTTGGTTAAGTAAGAAGGGCTTAACCCATATAGAGAATTAACCTTAGTAAAGGGTTTGGGTTGGGTTAGAAAATATCAACATAAAATATCAATCCAAAATATCTAAGCATAAAACAAAAGTAAAGCTTCTAGAAGCTTCATAAAAATGCTAACCCAAATCAAACCCTAACCATGTTTAATCTCCACAAATCATGTTTCATTTGTAATTATAACTTGTTACAATATTATATATCACATAAATAATATATATTTGTAACAAAAGAAAATAATACAATTAACATATATCGCATATGTATCAATGTATTATCCGGTGAGAAAATGAATCAATAAAGCGAGCTTATATTAGATAATGTAATGTAATATATCACATATATAATTATACATTAAATCATCGAATCAACACTTGATCCGACAATCCGGCTATATCGCATATAACCGACTAATATAACATGTACCGATTCATCGAATCAACACTTGATCCGATGACCCGGCTATATCACATATACCCGGCCGATATCATATATCGCGAGAATAGAATACGGTATCTCATATCGTATTATTCTCGGTCCCGCACATATCACATATGTGCTCCTACTCCGTTTTGCCTGAACCAAGAAACCTCTGTGTAGGACTCTAAAGAATCGTCAATACGCCGGCAATGGGTGATGATCATATCAAACACCTACAAGCTGCAAGCGGTCAGCTAAACGTAACAGCCACCTAGGTATTGAGCGATCAGAAGGTCAACAAGCAAGCCTGTACATTCTCCTGTGAATCTAATCAGTAACACTACCGTACAGTCCGGTCTCTTCGTCTGATATGTCGCATATCTAGTCTAGGGGTGGTAAACGTCAGACCCCAGTAACCGATAAGTCGTTTCGATGTGAGGCACATAACAGGTCAAGAAACTACTGATAACACTTACCAGTAGCACTCTATATCAGCCCTGGTCAGGGACTTCTAGTTATAGCCAATCGAACACAGCACAACATCAACTCCCTATACCGGGAGAGACGAAACCCCTCCTATCGTTCATTGCCTCCATGTGATTCGGGACTTTACCCAAAAGCCACCATTTTGCACGCTCTCTTGGACGTGGTATGATGGAAATCAAAGTACAGTAGGAATCACACAAGACTGTATGACGATCTCGGGTCTACAGACTAACCTGTACAGGTGTCACCAGAGAACTGCCATCTGACGTGAGGTATAATACTATCTAGGAGTTCTCGGCGAGTCCGTCCAGTGTACCCAGTATCCACTGAGCACCTATACACTATCTCTGATGTCAAACTCCAATGGATATGGGATCATCCATCGCCCATCATATGGGTCAAGATGCGTATACGCTAATCTACACTGGTGCATCGATGCCATGTCTCCATACACCCTCGACTAGGAACAGTTATAGGATGTACTCGTTGACTACCCTGGCCCCACTAGTAAGATCTCATCATAGTCCCAATAGTCGAGTACATATCCTAAGGGCTTTATCAACATGTGAGAGCAAGACAGTAAACTAATACAAGTCAACATGTTAAGACAAAGTGAAACCAAATAGCATACTATCATGTCGAGAAAGAAAGTCCTCTCTATATATATCTAAGAATCCACTATAATATACATCATATGTACAACAATGGACTCTAGGGCATATATATAACTAACAATTTGTGGCCACAACGATTTAATCTGCGGCCAGATATTGGCATTTGGGTCTCGGGTTTCATGGGTTGCTGCAAAATTGCCTGCACGTATCACTGCCAAGGGAACCTTTTTTATGTTGGTCTCAGGTCATCCCAGATTCCTATATACCATCAAAATCTATCACAAATCCGACGTCGGGAAATTCTAAGTCCGTATTTGGGTTCTATTTTCTGTTCTTGGCCAGTAAATCAACACTAGGGGTTAAGTAAACACCCACTACATTTCATAAGTCCACACAATCACCCAAACCCTTCTCTAGGAATTTCTAAGCATCACTAATCTAAACAAGTTTAACTCTAAACTAAGTTAAGTTGCTATTAAACTCAAAACTAAACTAGGGTCTAGAATTATACCTCATTTGGCAACTCAAGAATTTTCTTGAGTTGCTCAACATCTTCAAAATCCAACTTTGCTTGGTCCAATGTGTTGAGGATGAGGTGGGGATCATTTTTAATGGCGTATAGGGTTTTGATGAAGATTTTGAGATGGGTCATGAGGGTAGAAGATGGAGGGACTTGAGGTTGAAGGAGATGAAGAAAATAATGGGGGAAATGAATGGGGCAGCCCTCTCCCTCTCTCTCTCTCTTTCTCACTCTCACTCTCTCTCATGGCATGCTCCCATGCCATGATGTGGTCCCCCCTCTCTCTCTCCTCAATAATGCACACTCTTTTCTTTTTCTTTTCTTTTTCTCATCTAAACCAAATAAAACCAATACCACAAACACACTTAAAGCAACATGCAACAAAATGCTTCATGCCATGGTGCACTAGCCATGGAAAATGATAAAAACACGGATTTGGCTTAATCGCGATTAGTAGTGTACTAATCAATTTTTATTTAAACTTGCGTATAATTAATTATAAAAATGCCAAATCCAATAAATATATATATTTAAATGAATAAATCATTTTTAATCTTCAATTATTTCACAAATATTAGTATATATTTATACCATTTTACGAAAACCCCAATTTCGCAAATCAGGTAGTTTTCGCGAAATATATTATTTTAATATTAAATTCCAAAAATAATATTTTATATTTTCTGAAATGTTACAATTTTGAAGTGATAGTGAGTTTTACTTGCTGGCTGAATATCAGTGACATGTTAGGGGTTTTGAATTTATTTGATGACTTTATATTGATAA
Organism: Agapanthus africanus; assembly: GCA_030015575.1. Classification (NCBI taxonomy): domain Eukaryota; kingdom Viridiplantae; phylum Streptophyta; class Magnoliopsida; order Asparagales; family Amaryllidaceae; genus Agapanthus; species Agapanthus africanus. The sequence continues at coordinate 543,601,500 of JASDDO010000019.1, forward strand.
TTTGCTAATGGTTAAAACTAAAACGTTGTATATAATTGCCATATCATTTAGCCAAAAAAAATTGGTTAAGTTTTACTGTAAAATAAATTTTACACGAAATTTTAAAGAAAGGATTTCCAAACTGGAAATTTCATTTCCAGTGGCTGTTTTTCACTCAAGTTGTAACAATTTTCTTAATTTTTTTGTTAACAATTTAGAGAATATAAAAATTGTAGGTGGTATATAATTTTGTGTATATATCTATAAAATTTTCATTTTTCTTATTCTATTTACCAAAACTATAGATATCAAATTTTTAGTGAAGGTGGTTTTCTGGTTTCTGCAGATTATCCAGAAACATGTTTTTATTTTGCATTTTATTTAATGTCCTATACATAGAAATTGAAAAAGATATTTTGAGGTATCAAAGGTAACTCCTTTAAAAATGTGTATAATTTTAGTTTCACTCTAAACATTATGTTTATTATTTCTGGTATTTTTCGAAGCGAGCCCAAAAACTGGCGTTTTCTGAGCTAATATTTTCAAACAGTATGCATTCGAGCATTGTATTTTTCTTGCTACATTTTGCCAGTAAGATAATGTTATTGACGAGCGTGTTCTTCCGTTTGAAGGATTATTAGCGGAGACGCTGAAGGCGTTAAGACGAGGAAAAGCGATTGTGGATTTCGACGAATTCGACAAGTTGGTGAGTAGATTTACATTTACGGAGGAAGTCGGATGGATAGCGTATAGCACTCCCGTAACCATATAACTAGGATAGTTATGCTATCTAGTTTGTTGTTAGTGTTAATTCAAGATAATGGTATTAGTGTTGTGTTGCATCTAATATGTTATTTATGTGCATATAGTTTTATTCATGGTTTGGTGGGTTTGTACGAGGGATCATGACGTACTTGAGATAATTTGGATATTATGATAATGTGGATATTGTACGAGGAATCATACCGTACTTGTGATAACGAGATTAGCATGCCGAATAACGACCAAGTTTCCTTTAGACTCGTAGGTTCATGTTTTATTTCGTTTTTTGAACGTAATACTTGAGTGAGCTATACTCTTTTAAAAACTAACGATTCATTTTCCTTATTAATGATAAATGACAAGGACGCGATGCCAATTTCCAAAACGAATATCTATTTTCACCTAAGGCAGCTTCCTTATTTCAAAACCAACGTTTCGTTCCATTTTCAAAGATAATGGTATAGCTCATAGCAAGTAGTTACAATTAATAGTTACGCTTAGATTTATCTTACATGTTCGCGATATATTTATCGATGTTATATGTTTCCGTGATACGAACACAATGATAGAACACTGCACAACTACCAATGATTATTATGTTGCACAAGCACATACGCATATGTTACACTACACCTCATTGGTACTGCCATGTCACTGTAGGACTGTTATACTATGTGATGCGTATGTAGATGTCGATACGAGTATGCTATATACACTTTTAGAACACTTGCACAAATACTAATGATTTCCATGCTGCATGAGCACAGACACGTATGCTACACCATACATCATTAGTATTGCCATGACACAGTAGAATTGATACGTTTTTGCCTGTATGTCTATATTTACGTACAGTACCATCCTTACCTGCTGAATTTTGTGAACATCAGTAACATGGATATTCGTACTTGATTCTTATGAGTTTTCAGGATGTTTTATTTTGATGATATATATCAGTGGTATGGGACGCTGTTACATATGTATATATATAATATATCATCAGAAGGATCTATGAGATTATTCTTATTTTTTACTTGTTATCTTTGGATATGATGAGTTAATGTCCACCATGAGTCGTTTTTATGTTTTGGTTTTACTCCGAACCGAGTGAGGGGCTATACAGTTACGGATTATTATGTTATCCAGACTGAGTGGGGGAGATATACAGTCGGATACATGGTGGACCCGGTCGAGACCGAGGGGCAGGATAGCCGCAGTAGAGCCGGGGAGCCTAGCGAGGATACTCGATACCGGAGATAGAGATGAGCACGGCAGATATCCCGGGGATACTGACCGAGGCTAGATTGGGCACGGTGGATATCCAGGGAATACTGACCAGGGCCAAAGATATCGAGTGACGATCATCTGTTGAGATGGTGTCGACGATATCTGCATTTTTGTGTCGGTGATGGACATGAGAGATTTGAGGATTTACGTGTCGGTGATGGACATGAGGGATTACTGATTTCGGGTGTCGATGTTGGACATCCAGATGTTGATATAATGCTATCATATGAGGTACACCGTTATGTTCTGAGTTATTGTAGCCGACCAAGACTGATCCGGAGGATAGTACCTATATACTTTTTTACGAGTAGTTGCATATAAAAAGGAATTCAAAATCGAGCTATAGTCTCATTATTTTGATGTGTTCGGTATAACATTGGAATCTTTTAAATTGTAAACCTCTTAACACTATTCATTAAAACAACGGGACGTATATCTTAAATAAGATACCTATTATATTTCATACTATCACGTCTGCTTTTATGCCGTGACATATGTATTCCGCGGCTATTTTAAAGAAGAGCTTTTACATATATATTTTCGGCTACTTATGGGCTTATACCTAGATACAGGTTATTTGCATGGATACATTCTATTTTGGGTTTATGTGACGGATAGAGTTACATTTATGATACATATGCATATCATATATTATATTAGTGCAGGATATGGTAGTATTATATTTATGACTTTGGTATAATTGTGCATTTCGATTTCTACCTTGTGATGTACTTTTATTCACCGAGTTGGCAACTCATCCCCGTTGTGCCACAGTTTCTTGCAGGTTTTACCGCTTGGATTATCAGCGGCTTGGGGCACACATTCCTTTCGGTGATTGCTTTGGTAGGTGGGTTACTGTTGTATCATACGCACACTTGTACATTCATATCTTCTTGTATCTAGTAAAACTCCATCGACTTAGAACTGGTATATTGTGGACTTACAAGCGAGACTTAGAATTGTGTGTTGTGGGCGTCGTACTTGTAGGGTTCCTAGGCACACTAAAGAGGTCTCACAAGGCATCAACCATGCCAATTTCAAATTTTACAAGTGCCGAGAAACCCTAATACGGATCGTTAACTAGATTTTAGACGAAAAATGAAACTAGTTAACAACTTAACTAAAAGAAAGAGGCTACAACCTTTGTAGATCCGGTTCTCCACTTCCTTAGCTCCACGTAGACGTCCCCTCGCTGTCCATATCGGATCTCGGACTCTAGCGTCGGCTTCATCGGAGAAATGGGCGGGCTAGGTCATCGACTTCGATGCCGAAGATGATCTACGTCGAGGCAACACAAGATCAAGCTCCCACTTCACCAAGTCATGAAACTTGTGAAGAAAACACCCTTTACTACTTGGCAAGAGATAGAGGATGAAGAAATAGGAGGTGGGTTCACTTTAGAATTTGATTTCTCACTCTTTTCCTCAAGATGCCATTAATGGTGGCAAGCTTTCTTCTTGAAGAAGAAGAAGAAGATCAAGAAAGAATATGATAAGTGTTATTTTAAAAAGGAAAATAATATGAATACTTATCATATACTTACCATGGTTATTTGTAGAGAATAGGCTATGGTTAGGTGGAATGGTTAGGGTTAAGCATGAGACAAAATGGTCACTTAGTCAAATCTTCATGAAGCTTCAACAACAAACAAAAAAAGCCACCATTTTTCTCTTTATCTTTTCCATAATAAAAGAATAAATAAATAGATATGAAAATCAAAACCCTAACCATTGAAATAACCATGGTTTAATTTTTACACAAACACAAGTAAGCATGTATCATCAAACATGATACAATCAAGTGCACATAAAATATATCACATATACAATGTGCACATCAAGTGAGAAAATCCTTCTAAAGTGAACCAATACTAGTTAATGCAAAGTAATATATCAAATATATAATTATACATTAAATCATTAAATCAACACTTGATTCAATGATCCGATCATGTCGCATATAACCGACTAGTATCCAATGTATCGACTTATCGAATCAATCCTTGATTCGATAACTAGGTTATATCACATACAACCATTCAAAACATTCATCGCAAGAATGGAATACGGTATCACATACACGCATTATTCTCGGTCCCGCACATATCTCATATGCGCTCCTATTTCGTTTCGCTTGAGCCAGGAAACCTCTGTGTAGGACTCTAAAGACTCGTCAATACGCCGGCAGCAGGTGATGATCATATCAAACACCCACAAGCCGCAAGCGGTCTGCTAAACGTAACGGCCACCCGGGTATTGAGTGATCAGAATATCGAAGAGCAAGCCCGCTCACACTCCTGTGAATCCAACCAGTAACACTTACCGTACAGTCCGGTCTGATCGTCTGATATGTCGCATATCTTGCCTAGGGGTGGTAAACGTCAGACCCCAATAGCTCGATAAGTCGTGTCGATATGAGGTCTATAACAGTTCGAGAAACTACTGGTAACACTTACCAGTAAATCTCAGCAACCCTGGCCAGGGATTTCCGGTTATAGCCAATCGAACACAGTGCAACATCAACTCCCTATACCGGGAGAGACGAATCCCCTCCTATCGCTCATTGCCTCCATGTGATTCGGGACTGTACCCAAAAACCACCGTTTTGCACGCCTTCTCGGACGTGGTAAGGTGGAAATCAAAGCACAGTGGGAACCACACAAGACTCTATGACGATCTCGGGTCAACAGACTACTCTGTACCAGTGTTACCAGAGAACTGCCATCTGACGTAAGGTATAATACCATCTGGGAGTTCTCGGCGAGTCCGTCCAGTGTACCCAGTCTCCACTGAGCACCCGTATATCATCTCTGATGTCAAACACCAATGGATATGGGATCATCCATCGCCCATCTATATGGGTCGAGAAGGTATACGCTAGTCTACTCTGGTATATCGATGCCCCGTCTCGATACACCCACGACTAGGGACTTTGAAGGATGTACTTATAGACTACCATATCCCCACTAGTATGATCTGCATCATAGTCCAGGTAGTCAAGTACACATCCTAAGGGCTTTACCAACATGCAACAGAGAGACAATCAGTATACACGTTAAGGTAAAGAGCAACCAGATAGCATACTATCATGTCGAGCAAGAAAGTCCTCCCTATATATGTCCCAGCATCCACTACAATATACATCCTATGCACAGTAATGGCCTCTAGGGCATACATATAACTAACAATCTCCCACTTGCACTAGGGCCATCTGTAGCAGTGGTTGTAGTATCTCATACTCAACCATCCCATAAAAGTCTCTCTTTGGAAAAAGGCCTTTGTGAGTGGATCCGCCGTGTTGTCCTCTGAGTCTGCTCTCCTTACCTCGATCTCCTTGGAGATCAACCATCTCCATGATCAGGTGATACTGCCTTAGAATATGTCTGGATCACTGATGGGACGAACGTTCCTTGGCATAAGCCACAACTCCATTGTCACAAAATGGGAGGAACTAAGTTCATCTCATGAACTAATATACACCCAGACAGCCTCTTTGGTGGCATCTTAAATAGCGATGTATCCAGCCTTTATCGTCTAGTATGCCACGGTATCTAGCTTGGAACTCTTCCAACATACCGTCCCTTTACAGAGGGTAAAGACAATGCCTGTGACTGACATTCAGTCGTCTTTATCACCCTGGAACCCTTCCAGTGATTCTCCTCAGGATCGATTGATACCATCTCACTACATCTAGTGAGTATCCTAACATCCAATTACATCTATCTCATAGATGAAAACTCAGGATTTAGGAGGTATCACTTTGATCCTATATGGAGAATCCTTGTAATAAGCAGAGATTGACCGAGCGTAGCATAGGAAACTCCTTCCCTATTAAGAGTATGTTGTCCACGTACTCTACGAGGATCATCACTATACTCTATACTACCTTTTTGTATATACAAGGTTCATCTACCATTTTGATGATGTCAAACTCTTTGACTGGCTCATCAAAACAGATGTTTCAACTCCGCGATGCCTGTTTTATCATATAAAACATCTTGCACACGTTTCCGCTGCTCCCACTGTCTACGAGGCCCTCTGGCTGTGTACTTATAGACGCTCTTTTCCAAAACATCATTTAGAAAAGCAGTCATGACACCCAACTACCAGATATCGTAGTCATGGTATGTAGCCGTGGCAAGTAGGATCCGGATGGACTTAAGCATAGCCACTGGAAAAGGTTTCATCATTATCCACAACTGGTCTATGACGAAAAGCTTTAACAAATCTAGCTTTGAAAGTCTCAACTTTTCCATCTACACCAAGTAATCTTCTCAAGATATACTTGCTCCTGATGGGGATTTAACCCTTCAGATATAGCAACCAAAGTCCATACTTTGTTGGTGTATAAGGATTCTATCTCAGATCGCAAAGCATCCAGCCATTCTTACAGAGTCCCACTCCTAATGGCCAGCTCGAAACTAGTTGGGTCATCATCTCATGATGCAATCCTCGCTCCCACTGTCATCGAGAAACCGAAGTATCTCTCAGGCGGGTGAGGAACCTTACTAGATCGGCGGAGAGGCTGAGGTTCGTTGGTAACTACTGAATCCTTTGGTTGTACCAAATCATCTGTTGTAGTTTGCATAGCTGGAACCTTTCCAGTTCTACATAACTTACTTTGCCTCGAGCTTGTCCGGATTTTGCTTTTAGACATAGCCCGGACAACCCCAAATCTTAACCAACTTAAGATATGCGCTCTTCCCTTATCATATATGAAATGGTAGGCAACTGATTTGATTTGAACCCTATTCAATAGGTATGCATTTTCTCAAGCGCATAACCCCCAAAAAGGAAACAGATAACTCAGTAGTACTCATCATAGAGCGCACCATATTGAATAGGGTGCAATTGCTCCACCCCGATATACCATCATGTTATGGTGTATACGGAGGAGTAATGCTGAGAGAGAATCTCATTCTCCTTTAGAATAGTCCAGGAATTCTATGCTCAAGTATTCTCCTCCCTGATCGCATCAAAAGACATAATACATATACCCTCTTTGGTTCTCTACTTCTAACTTATATTCTGTGAATATCTCAAAAGGTTCGGACTTGTGTTTCAACAGGAACATATGTCTGAATCTTGAGAGATTATCAGAGAACGTAATGAAGTATAAAGAACCAGTCCTGGCATGTGTAGACAGGAGACCTTTCATACATCATCATGTATCAGTCCCAAGAGTTCATTAACTCTTTCTCTGTTTCCAATAAACAGAGCTATGGTCATCTTATTTTTGTGACATGACTGGCAAGTTTCACAAGATGTAAATTCAAACTGATTTAAATATGCATCTAAAATGTAACTTTAGCCAGTCGGATCGCATTGATATGACCTAGTCTACAATGCCTCAAGAAGGATTCGTTCATTTCTGAACTCTTCCTCTTGTGTGTGTTCTGTATACTAGGAACTGTAGTTTGATTTAGAACGTCAATGCTTTTAGATAACGTTCCTGAATCGATCAACTTTTGATATAGGAAATGTTCAAAACATTATCCATCAGTACAAAATTATATCCTTTCTTTACTAGTAAAGAGACTGATATGATTTTGTATATCAGGTTCGGTATCTAATAACATTCGTTCAGAATCAATGTACTGGTCATACAGGGTGACAGTGACCAACAGACTTGGCTGCAACACTTGCCCCGTTCTCTGTCTCATGAAACTTATCACCCGTTCTCAGTTTTTCTACCTTTTTGTAGCCCTATATAACATATTACATATCTGGGATCCTGATCCGGTATCATATACCCAGGATGCGGAGGATACTGAGAAACAGTTCTTTGTAATGAACACACCCGAAGATGATGCATCAGCATGCACTCTCTTCGTTTGGGCGGCACGGGAATTCTGGTAATCCCTAATTTCCTGCTCTGTCTTATAACAATTATAAGTTGGAGCGGGACCAACGTTCCCCAGCTCAGTATAACAAGCGGGTTCGGTCAATATTCCGTATTATTATCTTGATTAAGGCGTGATATGGTCGCTACCTGGAGAGAGAGAGAAGAAAACACTCAGCGTGCGCTCTTGCAAGAATAGATTGGTTATTATTTTATCTAATCAGGATGGCTCCCACTGTTTTTTATCAAATCTTCCTTCAAACCCTAAAAGGAAAGACTAGCCGGGATTAATTACACACTACAAGTTCGCCAATCTTTCAGCCAGGCCAGTGTCGGTACTTTGAAGGAGGTCCCCCGTGCTTTCGCACGAACCTAATTAATGTAAATCTCGTTTTCCCAGAGGCGTAACCTCGTTAACACCTTTCTAGACACCTACTTGATTGGCTAATTGTAATGTGTAAAACTCTCCCAGGAGTAACTCTTACTCACAGCGGGTATCGGGATCCAACTATCTCATAGAAGGTATGCAATCTCATTGCAAATTTCAACACTTGAAATTCCCGATAATATTTTTCCCCTAGCGTGCTATGACCTTGACGCATGCCAAACAACCCATAGTCCGCTTGTCAAGTTCAACCCGTACATTTATTGATTGAATTAAACCCACCCGCACGACCCTTGACGCATGCCAAACAACGCCGTACGAAAACCCTAATCCAATCGCATCGTATGCTAGCAGATAAGCACTAGTTAGCTACCGTACACTACGCCTTGACGCATGCCAAACAACCGCAGCACGAATACTAACTAGTACTTATCTGAAATGACGGAGGGCTACGACAGGTTTTTCTGAAAACCTATTGCGTAATGAACTTGATATCGTTGTAGAATCAAATGATTTTAAAATGGAGTGCTTTTGAGGCTTTTCTAGTTTTGCTAAAGGAGTCACTCCCGGTGAAGGGATCGTCGGTCCTTTCCTCGTCGAATGAGGTGCGGGATATATCATATATATCACTGTGCAAAGCAAAACTCTTAAAAGCAATCAGAAGGCAAACCGAGTGTGTAGCATCTGCCAGTTATTGCTAAAGGAGTCACTCCCGGTAAAGGGATCTCGGTCCTTTCCTCATCGAATAAGGTGCAGGATATATCACATATACCGCTGTGCAAAGCAAGAACTGTAGCTACCTGTTTTATTTTTGAAATTCGATTCTACAACATCTTTAGGTTTCTTTTTACTTTCATTAATCTCATTAATGAAGTCCCATCATTTAAGTTACCTAAACATCACAGATAAATACAACGTACACTTATGCCATCCACATTCGCCTCGATGTCCCCTCGTGCACCGTTAGGTTAGGTGACTAACGGCAGAGCGGGGCAGGGCTAGCGCGGGTGTAAAACATAAGTAACGCCTATATAATATATCATATATACTATATACAGTATCCATCACAGAACATATCACATGATCACATCACAGATATCGCAGCAGAAGAATCATATGAAATATTGGATATACTAGGACGTCCGTGTTTTCAATACGAGCCAGTATAAAACACGGATTTCACGGTCGCGATGAATAGCCAAACCCACACTCCTAGACCCCTACGAGAGCGGCAAGCAACCTTACCAATTCTAGAGTTAGGAGACCCGGACTCGACTCCTCGAGTTGGTCTCCCACTGGACTCCAGAACCCGGTTACTTGTGCTCCCCTCCTTGGGTCTATCCTAGTGCGGAAAAGTAAATAATATACAAAGGGTGACATCTTCCGCAACCTGGAAGTGCCCCAATAAAAGAATATTACATACAAGTTTTTACATGAATGAAAATGAAAAACACTCATCTCACATAAAAAAAACCCCGGCTATTCAAACACGACGATCCAATATAACATATCCAGCAATACATAACATCACATGTCATCAACGTAAGTAAATATGCCCATCCCAATTGTCGTTGACATATAGCAACGAAACCGGCGATATCACATATTACACTTACGGTCACAGAAAAGAAAGTGTAAAACTACAACAGTTGGAATCCGCAATCTGCATAGACATCGCATGCCTAATCAAATGAATTCCTTAGACATCGCATGCCTAACAATTATAAACCCCGCATTTTAGTCTCATTATCGAAAACACTTTTCAATATCAAGTCGGGCAATTCAACAAGATTTCCGACATCCTGATCGAATGCTCGTCGCAAACTTTAGTAAACGGCCGCACCCCCGACGCCGTCGACGAAGTGCACCAAGGCGGAACACCGCTGCCACGAGCACCCGAACGGATGCTTTCGGCGACGGGGTTCTCCTACAGTCACTTGGTCGGGGCTATGGGACGAGGCTGTCTATTAAGTTTACCCGGCGAGTATCCGCGTATGCTACGTGATTGCGACGGACTTTTGATCACATTAAAACTCCGTGGCAACCGATCAAGTGAGACTAAACTGCTATGTTTATAACATTCATTCAGTTATCTCATAACTACTTGTGAATTCCAATTATTGTATCCCATTCCAGATAAATAGAAAATGTTAAACTTTCTGATCGAACATTCAAACACCCAAGTTTTCCCGAAACAGCTCAACACATGAAACAAGTTTAAAAACATCTAGTTCATGCCTCAATACTGACGGTCCAGCCGTAGAAGGGTCAAGCCAACGCCTCATATGTGGCACGCTGTACTGCCCCAAACCCTAAGGTTCAAAGGGCAGTTCAAGACGGTCACATAATCGAGTTAAGGTTTTTTGTCTTCTAGAGGGACCATCGCGTTACTTGCATTACTTAGAACGTTATTAAACCACGGAAAGATCCAATACTTGGAAATTTCCCGACAGGGGAAAAAGTGGGTATTTATATCCGGTCGAACTTTCTAACATATTCAAAAATTATCCGGAAAACACAGACGAAGTTAAACTTCCCGATCGAAACACGAAGTCCCCAATAAAACCCAGAAAACCCAACTGTTGAGTATGCATTAAAATTATTCAGAAAACACAGGAGTTAATTATAAACATTACTGTGTAAAAAGGGGTCAAAGAGTCAACGAAATGACCGCGGAACCGCCGCGCCACGTGGGATAAGGCCGCGGTTCCGCGGCGGTTTGACGGAGTTAGGGCACCGTTTTGCACAGTAATTCATATAAAACCCTGCTCATTTTTCTGCATATTTTTAATCTGGAAAAATCCACAGTTTACAAAAATGTACAGAAAGGGGTGAAAAACAGGGATTTCGGGTTCGATCGGACTTCTAACATCGTCTACGCATTGTCTAAGGTTCTAGCTAGGCTCTGATACCACTGTAGGGTTCCTAGGCACACTAAAGAGGTCTCACAAGGCATCAACCATGCCAATTTCAAATTTTACAAGTGCCGAGAAACCCTAATACGGATCGTTAACTAGATTTTAGGCGAAAAGTGAAACTAGTTAACAACTTAACTAAAAGAAAGAGGCTACAACCTTTGTAGATCCGGTTCTCCACTTCCTTAGCTCCACGTAGACGTCCCCTCACTGTCCATATCGGATCTCGGACTCTAGCGTCGGCTTCATCGGAGAAATGGGCGGGCTAGGTCATCGACTTCGATGCCGAAGATGATCTATGTCGAGGCAACACAAGATCAAGCTCCCACTTCACCAAGTCATGAAACTTGTGAAGAAAACACCCTTTACTACTTGGTAAGAGGTAGAGGATGAAGAAATAGGAGGTGGGTTCACTTTAGAATTGGATTTCTCACTCTTTTCCTCAAGATGCCATTAATGGTGGCAAGCTTTCTTCTTGAAGAAGAAGAAGAAGATCAAGAAAGAATATGATAAGTGTTATTTTAAAAAGGAAAATAATATGAATACTTATCATATACTAACCATGGTTATGTGTAGGGAATAGGCTATGGTTAGGTGGAATGGTTAGGGTTAAGCATAAGACAAAACGGTCACTTAGTCAAAGCTTCATGAAGCTTCAACAACAAACAAAGAAAGCCACCATTTTTCTCTTTATCTTTTCCATAATAAAAGAATAAATAAATAGATATGAAAATTAAAACCCTAACCATTTAAATAACCATGATTTAATCTTTACACAAACACAAGTAAGCATGTATCATCAAACATGATACAATCAAGTGCACACAAAATATATCACATATACAATGTGCACATCAAGTGAGAAAATCCTTCTAAAGTGAACCAATACTAGTTAATGCAAAGTAATATATCAAATATATAATTATATATTAAATCATTAAATCAACACTTGATTCAATGATCCGGTCATGTCGCATATAACCGACTAGTATCCAATGTATCGACTTATCGAATCAATTCTTGATTCGATAACTAGGTTATATCACATACAACCATTCGATACATTCATCGCGAGAATGGAATACGGTATCACATACACGCATTATTCTCGGTCCCGCACATATCTCATATGCGCTCCTATTTCGTTTCGCTTGAGCCAGGAAACCTCTGTGTAGGACTCTAAAGACTCGTCAATATGCCGGCAGCAGGTGATGATCATATCAAACACCCACAAGCCGCAAGCGGTCTGCTAAACGTAACGGCCACCCGGGTATTGAGCTATCAGAAGATCGACGAGCAAGCCCGCTCACACTCCTGTGAATCCAACCAGTAACACTTACCGTACAGTCCGGTCTGATCGTCTGATATGTCGCATATCTTGCCTAGGGGTGGTAAACGTCAGACCCCAATAGCTCGCTAAGTCGTGTCGATATGAGGTCTATAACAGTTCGAGAAACTACTGGTAACACTTACCAGTAAATCTCAGCAACCCTGGCCAGGGATTTCCGGTTATAGCCAATCGAACACAGTGCAACATCAACTCCCTATACCGGGAGAGACGAATCCCCTCCTATCGCTCATTGCCTCCATGTGATTCGGGACTGTACCCAAAAACCACCGTTTTGCACGCCCTCTCGGACGTGGTAAGGTGGAAATCAAAGCACAGTGGGAACCACACAAGACTCTATGACGATCTCTGGTCAACAGACTACTCTGTACCAGTGTCACCAGAGAACCGCCATCTGACGTAAGGTATAATACCATCTGGGAGTTCTCGGCGAGTCCGTCCAGTGTACCCAGTCTCCACTGAGCACCCGTATATCATCTCTGATGTCAAACACCAATGGATATGGGATCATCCATCGCCCATCTATATGGGTCGAGAAGGTATACGCTAGTCTACTCTGGTATATCGATGCCCCGTCTCGATACACCCACGACTAGAGACCTTGAAGGATGTACTTATAGACTACCATGTCCCCACTAGTATGATCTGCATCATAGTCCAGGTAGTCAAGTACACATCCTAAGGGCTTTACCAACATGTAACAGAGAGACAATCAGTATACACGTTAAGGTAAAGAGCAACCAGATAGCATACTATCATGTCGAGCAAGAAAGTCCTCCCTATATATGTCCCAGCATCTACTACAATATACATCCTATGCACAGTAATGGCCTCTAGGGCATACATATAACTAACAGTACTCATTGGAGTCGACCTTTTTATATTGTTGATTTTGTTTCTCTTTTCTTTTCTTCGCTATTGTGCATCGTATAGTGTTTGCTTGGTTGCTCCGCCGTTTGGGCATGGAAGCTAGCTCCCGTTGGGATGCTATTTTTATTGTTATATCTGCATCGGGTTTTATTCAAAATTTACAAAGGAGGTGCTGTCGAAATTTAAAACGTCATAAATGCTTTTCAAACATACTTAGTTAGACTTAAATGTTTATTTTAAACTGATCCCATCTGATAACTATTTTAAACCTCATTTCCAACATTTTCAAAAAGGGTTTAGATTCCTGGCTTCGGCTTACTTGGACCGCGTCGACATCTTTAGATGTCACGTGATTTAAGTGCCGGTCACGCGCCACATTCGGGTCATGACACCCATACACTGGGAAGCGGGGCATAACAGTCTTTAGACTGGATATAATGTCTTCTGTATATTTGCATGCACGTTTTCAAGCTAACCCTAAAGAATCACATTTCACAGCTATTAAAAGGATTTTTAGGTATTTTTTAGGCACACAAAATTTTGGGTTGTGGTACCCTTCTTGTGATAAGTTTGACTTAACTGGTTTTTCTGATGCTGGTTATGTCGGATGTCATGTAGATAGGAAAAGCACTAATAGCACTTGTTTTATGTTGGGTCATTCATTGGTTTCTTGGTCGAGTCGTAAACAAAATAGTATATCAACAACTGAGGTCAAATACATTGCATAATTAGTTGTACACAAGTTCTTTAGATGATACAAACACTAGTTGATTTTGGCTTGCATTTCAAAAATGTACCCCTTATGTGTGATAGTAAGAGTGCTATTTGTTAGTTATATGTATGCCCTAGAGGCCATTACTGTACATTGGATGTATATTGTAGTGGATGCAGGGACATATATAGGTAGGACTTTCTTGCTCGACATAATAGTACGCTATCTGGTTACTCTTTATCTTAACATGTATACTTTCTGTCTCTCTGTTACATGTTGATAAAGCCCTTAGGATGTGTACTCGACTTCCAGGACTGTGATGCAGATCATACTAGTGGGGTCTGGGTAGTCAATGAGTACATCCTTCAATGTTCCTAGTCGTGGGAATATCGAGACGGGGCATCGATATTCCAGAGTAGACTAGCGTATATCTTCTCGACCCATGTGATGGGCGATGGATGATCCCATATCCATTGGTGTTTGACATCAGAGATGGTATACGGGTGCTCAGTGGAGACTGGGTACACTGAATGGACTCGCCGAGAACTCCCAGATGGTATGATACCTCACGTCAGATGGCAGTTCTCTGGTGACACTGGTGCAGCTTAGTCTGTTGACCCGAGATCGTCATAGAGTCTTGTGTGTCTCCCGCTGTGCTTTGATTTCCACCCTACCACGGCTCTAATGAGTCGTGCAAACAGGTGGTTTTTGGGTACAGTCCCGATTAACATGGAGGCAATGAGCGATAGGAGGGGATTCGTCTCTCCCGGTATTGGGGGTTGATGTTGCGCTATGCTCAACTGGCCATAACAGGAAATCCCTGGCCAGGGTTGCAGTGACCTACTGGTAAGTGTTATCAGTAGTTTCACACATGTCATGGACTTCACGTCAGTATGACTTATCAAGCTATTGGGGTCTGACGTTTACCACCCCTAGGCGAGATATGCGACATATCAGACGAACAGAGCGGACTGTACGGTAAGTGTTGCTGGTTGGATTCACAGGAGTGTGAGCGGGCTTGCTCGTCGATCTTCTGATCGTTCAATACCCGGATGGCCGTTACGTTTAGCAGACCGCTTGCGGCTTGTGGGTGCTTGATATGATCATCATCTGCTACCGGCGTATTGACGAGTCTTTAGAGTCCTACACAGAGGTTTCCTGTCTCAAGCGAAACGAAATAGGAGCGCATATGAGATATGTGCAGGACCGAGAATAATGCGTGTATGTGATACCGTATTTCATTCTCGCGATGAATGTATCGATTGGTTATATGCGATATAACCTAGTTATCGAATCAAGGATTGATTCGATAAGCCGATGCATAGGATACTATTCGGTTATATGCGATAGGACCAGATCGTTATATCAAGTGTTGATTTAATGATTTAATGTATAATTATATATTTGATATATTACTTTGCATTAACTAGTATTGGTTCACTTTAAATGGATTTTCTCACTTGAAGTTCACAAGTTGTATATGTGATATACTTTTATGCACTTGATTGTATCATGTTTGATGATACATGTTTACTTGGTTAAGTGTAAAGAATTAAACCATGGTTAAGTTAATGATTAGGGTTTTGTTTTATTTGATTTACTTATTTGTTAATTTCTTTTCATTTAAGCAAAGAGAAATGGTGGTTTTCTTTTGATATTATGCTAGAAAGTTCATGAAACTTTTATAGCATCTTTGAAAAGTCCACCATTTTTGTTTTGCTCTTAACCCTAACCATTCAACAAAACCTTAGTTAGTTCTCTACACTAAACCATAGTTAAAGATATGATAAGTATCATTTTATTTTCTATTTTAAATATACTTATCATATTATCATCTTCATCTTCTTCTTCTTCTTCAAGAATAAAACTATGCCACCATCAATGGCAACTTAAGAAATCAAGTGAGAAATCCAATTCTAAAGTGAACCCACTTCCTATTTCTTCATCCTCTACCTCTTGCCAAGTAGTATAGGGTGTTTTCTTCACAAGTTTCATGACCTGGTGAAGTGGGAGCTTGATCTTGTGATGCCTCGACGTAGATCATCTTCGGCATCGAAGCCGACGACCAAGCCCGCCCATTTTTCCGATGAAGCCGACGCTAGAGTCCGGGATCCGATTTGGACAGCGGAGGGACTTCATCGCGGAGCTTAGGAAGTGGTGGACCGGATCTACAAAGGTTGTAGCCCCTTTCCTTTTAAGTTAAAGTCGTTAACTTGCATCGCATAGCCTATAAATCTAGTTAACGATCCGTATTAGGGTTTGTAGGCACATGTAAAATTTGAATTAGCCATGTTTGATGCCTTGTGAGACTTCATTAGTGTGCCTAGGAACCCTACAGTGGTATCAGAGCCTAGCTAGAGCCTTAGGCGATGCGTTGACGGAGTTAGAAATCCGATCGAACCGAAACCCTAACCCTAATATTGCTCTCTGTACATTTTTGAAATTCGTGGATTTTTGTGAATTAAAAATATGCAGAAAAATCAGCAGGAGATTGTAAGGGTTACTGTAAAATTCGATGGCCTAATTCCTTAAATACGCCGCGGTTCCGCGGCACGAGCATGGCTCGTGCGGCGGTTCCGCGGCCATTTTGTCTTGTTGTGCATCGAATTTTATACAGTAATTCTTATATTACAGTGCTGGTTTTCCTGGGAATTTTTAATATTTATTCAAGAGTTGAATTTTCTGGGTTGTATTGGGGACTCAGTGTTTCGACCGGATTTTCTAATTTTGTCAGTGTGTGTTTTTCCGGGTAATTTTAGAATATGTTAAAAAGTTCGACCGGATATAAATACCCACTTTTTCCCCTGCCGGGAAATTTCCAATTGTTGGATTTTTCCGTAGTTTAATGACGTTCTAAGTAATGCAAGTAACGCGATGGTCCCTCTAGAAGACAACAAACCTTAACTCGATTATGTGACCGTCTTGAACTGCCCTTTGAACCTTAGAGTTTGGGGGATTACGGAGTGCCACATGTGAGGCGTTGGCTTGACCCTTCTACGGCTGGACCGTTGGTACTGAGGCACGAACTGAATGTTTTTAGACTTATTTCATTTGTTGAGCTGTATCCGGAAAACTTGGGTGTTCGATTGTTCGATCGGAAAGTTTAACATTTTCTATTTATCCGGAATGTGATACAATAATTGGAATTCACAAAGAGTTATGAGATAACTGAATGAATGTTATAAACATAGCAGTTTAGTCTCACTTGATCGGTTGCCACGGAATTTTGATATGATCAAAAGTCCGTCGCAATCACGTAGGGTACGCGGATACTCGCCGGGTAAACTTAATAGACAGCCTCGCCCCATAGCCCCGACCAAGTGACTGTAGGAGAACCCAGTCGCCAAAAGCATCCGTTCGGATGCTCGCGGCAGCGGTGTTCCGCCTTGGTGCACTTTGTCGACGGCGTCAGGGGTGCGGCCGCCTACTGAAGTTTGCGACGAGCATTCGATCAGGATGTCGGGAATCTTGTTGAATTGCCCGACTTTATATTGAAAAGTGTTTTCGATTTTGAGACTAAAATGCGGGGTTTATAATTGTTAGGCATGTGATGTCTAAGTATTTCATTTGATTAGGCATGTGATGTCTAAAGAGATTGCGGATTCCAACTGTTGTAGTTTTACACTTTCTTTTCTGTGACCGTAAGTGTAATATGTGATATCGCCGGTTTCATTGCTATATGTCAACGACAATTAGGATACGCATGTTTACTTACGTTGATGACATATGATGTTATGTGTTGCTGGATATGTTATATTAGATCGTCGTATTCGAATAGCCGGGGGGGTTTTATGTGAGATGAGTGTTTTTCATTTTCATTTATGTAAAAACTTGTATGTAATATTCTTTTATTGGGGCACTTCCAGGTTGCGGAAGATGTCACCATTTGTATATTATTTACTTTTCTGCACTAGGATAGACCCAAGGAGGAGGGCACAAGTAACCGGGTTCTAGGGTCCAGTGGGAGACCAACTCGAGGAGTCGAGTCCGGGTCTCCTAACTCTAGAATTGGTAGGGTTTCTTGCCGCTCTCGTAGGGGTCTAGGGGTGTGGGTTTTTCTATTCATCACGACCGTGAAATCCGTGTTTTATACTGGCTCGTATTGAAAACACGGACGTCCTAGTATATCCAATATTTCATATGTATCTTCTGCTGTGATTTATCTGTGATGTGATCATGTGATGTTCTGTGACAGATATTGTATATAGTATATATGATATATTATATAGACGTTGCTTATGTTTTACACCTGCACTAGCCCTGCCTCGCTCTGGCGTTAGTCACCTAACCTAACGGTGCAGACGGGACATCGAGGCGAATGCGGATGGCATAAGCGTACGTTATATTTATCTGTGATGCTTAGGTGGAGTTAAATGATGGGATATTCATTAATGAGATTAATGAAAGAAAATAAACCTAATTGATGTTGTGGAATCGAATTTCAAAATAAAGCAGGTAGCTACAGTTCTTGCTTTGCATCGCGGTGTTCATTACAGAACATCCAGCACCTTATTCGATGAGGAAAGGACCGAGATCCCTTCACCAGGAGTGACTCCTTTAGCAATAACTGGCAGATGCTACACACTCGGTTTGTCCTTTGATCGCTTCTATAGTTTCTGCTTTGCACAGTGATATATATGATATATCCCGCACCTCATTCGATGAGGAAAGGGCCGACGATCCCTTCACCGGGAGTGACCCCTTTAGCAAAACTAGAAAAGCATCAAAAACATTCCATTTAAAAACCATTTGATTCCGCAACGAGATCAAGTTCAAAGCGTTAAAGGTTTTCATAAAAAAACCATTCGCAACCCTCTGTCATTTTAGGAAGTAGAGTACTTAGTATTCGTGCTGTGTTTGTTGACCATAGTCAAGGTACAGTGTACGGTAGCTAAGTGATGTCTTCCTACACCGCATATGATGCGATTAGTTAGGACAGTCGCGTGACTTTGTTGACCTTAGTTAAGGGTCATGTGGGTGGGTCTAATTAATCACGAAATGACGGGTAGAACTTGACTAGTACTTATGATTTGTTGACCATAGTTAAGGTCATAAGTGCTAGGGGTAAAAATCTTTATCGGGAGTTTCAAGTGCTGAAATTTGCAATGAGATTGCATACCTTCTATATGATAGTTGGGTCCCGATACCCACTGCGAGTAATTGTTACTCCTGGGAGAGTTTTGCACTTTACAATTAGCCGATCAAGTAGGTGTCTAGAAAGGTGTCAACGGGGTTACGCCTCTGGGAAAACGAGGTTTACTGTAATTAGGTCCGTGCGAAAGCACGGGGAACCTCTCTCAAAGTACCGACACTGGCCTGGCTGAAAGATTGGCGAACTTGTAGAGTGTAATTAATCCCGGCTAGTCTTTCCTTTTAAGGTTTGAAGGAAGATTTGATAAAAACAGTGGGAGCCATCCTGATTGGATAAATATATAACCAATCTAATCTTGCAAGAGCGCACGCAGAGTGTTTTCTTCTCTCTCTCCTGGTAGCGACCATATCACGCCTTAATCAAGATAATAATACGGATATTGACCGAACCCGCTTGTTATACTGAGCTGGGGAACGTTGGTCCCGGTCCAACTTATAATTGTTATAAGACAGAGCAGGAAATTGGGGATTACCAGAATTCCCGTGCCGCCCAAACGAAGAGAGTGCATGCTGATGCATCATCTTCGGGTGTGTTCATTACAAAGAACTGTTTCTCAGTATCCTCCGCATCCTGGGTATATGATACCGGATCTGGATCCCAGATATGTAATCTGTTACATAGGGCTACAAAAGGGTAGAAAAACTGAGAACGGGTGATAAGTTTCATGAGACAGAAAACGGGGCAAGTGTTGCAGCCAAGTCTGTTGGTCACTGTCACCCTGTATTACCAATACATTAATTCCGAACGAATGTTATTAGATACCGAACCTGATATACAAAATCATATCACTCTCTTTACAAGTTAAGAAATGATAAAATTTTGTATTGTTGGATAATGTTTTGAACATTTCCTATATCAAAAGTTGATCGGTTCAGGCACGTTATCTAAAAGCATTGATGTTCTAAATCTAGCTACAGTTCCTAGTATACAGAACACACACAAGAGGAAGAGTTCAGAAATGAACGGATCCTTCTTGAGGTATTGTAGACTAGGTCATATCAATGCGACCCGACTAGCTTAAGTTACATAGTAGATGCATATTTAAATCAGTTTGAATTTACATCTTATGAAACTTGCGAGTCATGTCACAGAGATATAATGACCTCAGCTCTATTTATTGGAAACAGAGAAAGAGTTAGTGAACTCTTGGGATGATACATGTTGATGTATAATGGTCCCCTGTCTACACATGCCAAGACCGGTTCTTTGTACTTCATTACATTCTCTGATGATCTCTCAAGATTCAGACATATGTTCCTGTTGAAACATAGGTCCGAACCTTTTGAGATACTCACGGAATATAAGTTAGAAGTAGAGAACCAAAATGAGGGTATAAGTATTATGTCCTTTGATGTGATCAGGGAGGAGAATACTTGTGCATGGCTTTCCTGGACTATTCTAAAAGGAGAATGAGATTCACTCTCAGTGTTACTCTTCTGAATATACCACAGCACTATGGTATATCGGGGTGGAGCAATAGCACCATATGTGATATGGTGTGCTCTATAATGAGTACTACTGAGTTTCCTATTTCCTTTTAAGGAGTTATGCACTTATGAAGTTGCATACCTATTGAATAGGGTTCGATTCAAATCAGTGCCTACCACTCCATATAAGATATGGTATGGGAAGAGCCTATCTCTTAAGTAAGTTAAGATTTGGGATTGTCCGGCCTGTGTCAAAGAAAAATCCGGACAAGATCGAGGCAAGGTCAGTTCTGTAGAACTGGAAAGGTTCCAGCTATACAAAACTGCAGCTGATGATTTGACAGAACCAAAGGATTCAATAGTTCCCGACGAACCTCAGCCTCTCCGCTGATCTAGTAGGGTTCCTCATCCGCCTGAGAGATACCTCGGTTTCTCGATAACAGTGGGAGCGAGGATTGCATCATGAGATGATGACCCAACTAGATTTGAGCAGGCCATCGAGAGTAGGGACTCTGTAAGAATGGCTGGATGCTTAGCGATCTGAGATGGAATCCATGTACACCAGCAAAGTATGGACTTTAGCTGCTATATCTGAAGGGTTAAATCCCCATCAGGAGCAAGTATATCTTGAGAAGATTACTTGGTGTAGATGGAAAAGTTGAGACTTTCAAAGCTAGACTTGTTAAAGGTTTTCGTCATCGACCAGGCGTGGATAATGATGAAACCTTTTCCAGTGGCTATGCTTAAGTCCATCCGGATCCTACTTGCCACGGCTACATACCATGACTACGATATCTGGCGGTTGGGTGTCATGACTGCTTTTCTAAAATGATGTTTTAGAAGAGAGCATCTGTAAGTACACAGCCAGAGGACTTCGTAGACAGTGGGTGCAGCGGAAACGTGTACAAGATGCTTTATAGGATAAAGCAAGTATCGCGGAGTTGGAACATCTGTTTTGATGTGTTAGTCAAAGAGTTTGACATCAACAAAATGGTAGATGAACCTTGTATAAACAAAAAGGAAGTAGGGAGTATTGTGAAGATCCTCGTGGAGTACGTGGATAACATACTCTTGATAGGGAAGGAGTTTCCTATGCTGCGCTCGATCAATCTCCGCTTATCACAATGATTCTCCACATAGGATCAAAGTGATACCTCCTAAATCCTGAGTTTTCATCTATGAGATAGATGTAATTGGATGTTAGGATTCTCACTAGATGTAGTGAGATGGTATCAATCGATCCTGGGAAGAATCACTGGAAGGGTTCCAGGGTGATAAAGACGACTGAATGTCAGTCACAGGCAGTGTCTTCACCCTCAGTAAAGGGACGGTATGTTGGAAGAGTTCCAAACTAGATACCGTGGCAAACTAGACGATAGAGGCTGGTAACATCGCTATTAAAGATACTACCAAAGAGGAAGTTTGGGTGTATATTGGTTCATAAGATGAACTAGGTTCCTACCATTGTGTGACAATGGAAGTACGGCTTTGGCCCGTGAACCCTGGTCCCATCAGTGACCCAAACATATTCTGAGGCAGCATCACCTGATCATGGAGATAGATGAACTCCAGGGTGATCAAGGTTAGGAGAGTAGACTTAGAGGACAATACGGCGGATCCACTCACAAAGGCTTTTTCCCAGAGAGAGACTTATATGGGATGGTTGAGTATGTGATACTGCAACCACTGCTACAGATGGCCCTAGTGCAAGTGGGAGATTGTTAGTTATATGTATGCCCTAGAGGCCATTACTGTACATTGGATGTATATTGTAGTGGATGCTGGGATATATATAGGTAGGACTTTCTTGCTCGATATAATAGTACGCTATCTGGTTACTCTTTATCTTAACATGTATACTTTCTGTCTCTCTGTTACATGTTGATAAAGCCCTTAGGATGTGTACTCGACTTCCAGGACTGTGATGCAGATCATACTAGTGGGGTCTGGGTAGTCAATGAGTACATCCTTCAATGTTCCTAGTCGTGGGAATATCGAGACGGGGCATCGATATTCCAGAGTAGACTAGCGTATATCTTCTCGACCCATGTGATGGGCGATGGATGATCCCATATCCATTGGTGTTTGACATCAGAGATGGTATACGGGTGCTCAGTGGAGACTGGGTACACCGAACGGACTCGCCGAGAACTCCCAGATGGTATGATACCTCACGTCAGATGGCAGTTCTCTGGTGACACTGGTGCAGCTTAGTCTGTTGACCCGAGATCGTCATAGAGTTTTGTGTGTCTCCCGCTGTGCTTTGATTTCCACCCTACCACGGCTCTAATGATTCGTGCAAACAGGTGGTTTTTGGGTACAGTCCCGATTCACATGGAGGCAATGAGCGATAGGAGGGGATTCGTCTCTCCCGGTATTGGGGGTTGATGTTGCGCTATGCTCGACTGGCCATAACAGGAAATCCCTGGCCAGGGTTGCAGTGACCTACTGGTAAGTGTTATCTGTAGTTTCACACATGTCATGGACTTCACGTCAGCATGACTTATCAAGCTATTGGGGTCTGACGTTTACCACCCCTAGGAGAGATATGCGACATATCAGACGAACAGAGCGGACTGTACGGTAAGTGTTGCTGGTTGGATTTACAGGAGTGTGAGCGGGCTTGCTCGTCGATCTTCTGATCGTTCAATACCCGGGTGGCCGTTACGTTTAGCAGACCGCTTGCGGCTTGTGGGTGCTTGATATGATCATCATCTGCTGCCGGCGTATTGACGAGTCTTTAGAGTCCTACACAGAGGTTTCCTGGCTCAAGCGAAACGAAATAGGAGCGCATATGAGATATGTGCAGGATCGAGAATAATGCGTGTATGTGATACCGTATTTCATTCTCGCGATGAATGTATCGATTGGTTATATGCGATATAACCTAGTTATCGAATCAAGGATTGATTCGATAAGCCGATACATAGGATACTAGTCGGTTATACGCGATATGACCGGATCGTTATATCAAGTGTTGATTTAATGATTTAATGTATAATTATATATTTGATATATTACTTTGCATTAACTAGTATTGGTTCACTTTAAATGGATTTTCTCACTTGAAGTTCACAAGTTGTATATGTGATATACTTTTGTGCACTTGATTGTATCATGTTTGATGATACATGTTTACTTGGTTAAGTGTAAAGAATTAAACCATGGTTAAGTTAATGATTAGGGTTTTGTTTTATTTGATTTACTTATTTGTTAATTTCTTTTCATTTAAGCAAAGAGAAATGGTGGTTTTCTTTTGATATTATGGTAGAAAGTTCATGAAACTTTTATAGCATCTTTGAAAAGTCCACCATTTTTGTTTTGCTCTTAACCCTAACCATTCAACAAAACCTTAGTTAGTTCTTTACACTAAACCATAGTTAAAGATATGATAAGTATCATTTTATTTTCTATTTTAAATATACTTATCATATTATCATCTTCATCTTCTTCTTCTTCTTTAAGAATAAAACTATGCCACCATCAATGGCAACTTAAGAAATCAAGTGAGAAATCCAATTCTAAAGTGAACCCACTTTCTATTTCTTCATCCTCTACCTCTTGCCAAGTAGTATAGGGTGTTTTCTTCATAAGTTTCATGACCTGGTGAAGTGCGAGCTTGATCTTGTGGTGCCTCGACGTAGATCATCTTCGGCATCGAAGCCGACGACCAAGCCCGCCCATTTTTCCGATGAAGCCGACGCTAGAGTCCGGGATCCGATTTGGACAGCGGAGGGACTTCATCCCGGAGCTTAGGAAGTGGTGGACCGGATCTACAAAGGTTGTAGCCCCTTTCCTTTTAAGTTAAAGTCGTTAACTTGCATCGCATAGCCTATAAATCTAGTTAACGATCCGTATTAGGGTTTGTAGGCACATGTAAAATTTGAATTAGCCATGTTTGATGCCTTGTGAGACTTCATTAGTGTGCCTAGGAACCCTGCACTATTGGTTTATCTAATAACCATGTTCACTATTCTCATACTAAACACGTAGACGTAAGGCATTACTTTTTAAGGGATCATGTAGATAAAGAAGATGTTTTGTCACGACCCGTAAAGGACACATGACCGGCACAAGGATTACGTGAAGTCATGTGGGCCTCATCGTAATCCAAGTAAGCCAAAACCAGGAATCTAAACCTCTAAAATCTATGGAGATTGGGAAGAGTCATATAATAATTTGTCACGATACCTTACCGCCATCAGATCAACTAATTCCGAGACTGTCTTCAATATTACCAACACACCACTGTCAGCAAATATAGGATATTTTACTGGTGTATTTTGGGCATTTGGACCGGCTATTGAAAGTTTTGTTCATTGTCGTCCAGTTCTCAGTATTGATGGGGACATTTTTATTCGGCAGATACAAATAGACTTTGCTCATCGCTACCAGTGCTGATGCAAATGATGGTCTTTATCCCTTGGCATATACTGTAGTTGATAGTGAAACCACATAAAATTGGGAGTGGTTCATTACTTGCATTCATAACTACATTTTATCCTTGCGGGGAAGGCACATTACTTTCATATCTGACCGGACGAAAGAGATTCCGACTGCACTAAGATAATCATGGCCGAAACCTCATAGTCATCGTTATTATTTATGACATATCAGAGCCAGCTTCGCAACTGCCGAATTTCGTGTCAAAATCTTGCAGAATTTGTTCTCTCAAATTGCATGTTCACCATATTACTTGACATATATCGCACTGAGAGCAGAACTTAAAAGTATATGTCCAAGAGCAGATGCTTGGATTGAAAATAGTCTTAAAAATGAAGAAGTCAAACAGGCTCTTTCGAAAGATGGTGGTAAAAGATTTTGCATGATAACTACGAATGCTTCAGAAATATTTAACGGGGTCTTAAAAGGATCTCAATTTTTACCTATTCAAGCCTTAGTAGCCCTGAGTTTTTACTATATGAAAAAGTACTTCTTTGCATGACGTGAAGAGGGACAAGCGTGGCCGACGAATTTATATCCTAAGTTCAAACAATTAATTACAAGCTGGGCTGCCGATGCTAGGTATACTTGGATTGTGAGATTCATCCAGTCTGAATGGAAGATGACTAACAAAAGTGGAAAACAATACACTGTAATCATTAATGGTAGGAACTATAGTTGCACGTGCAATATCCCCAAGTTACAAAAGTTACTGTGTTCACATGTAATTTGATAGGTGTAATTTATTGCACATTTTTATAACCTATTTATCATTTTATTGGCATATATTATATTGTTCCGGGTATCTTTTGTGAATTATTAGAGATAACAAGGCTTGGATGCAAAAAAACGGAAAATTGTCCTGCAAGAAGGATTACGCGTGTATAATGAAGACATAAGGGAATTATTCAGAAAATAAAAAGATAATTTGTAAATTTGGAACAAATTTGGAAATATCATTACAAATTATCAAAGGTTGCAACAAATAGAAGTGAATCAATCATCACAACAATAAATCAGTTGGAAGAACCAAATCAAATCAAAAGCAACAAATCAACCTGCCAATTATATGCCAAATTTGGGAACAATTCGAAGATCGACGCAACTACATAGATATAGCGGGATATTCAAGATTTTATGTGCTCAAAAATCATCTAAATTGATGGTAAAACCACAGAAAAAATCTGGAGCCACGAAGCCAAAAAAACGGCGGTGGATTAGCGGTCGATTTTGGGCCGTTCGATGAGATTTTTTATGGATACGATCGTCTTTCTACATAGATTAATATGAGATGTAGGGTTTCGTCTTTTGAAGATTCTAAAGGCTCGCAACAGCATCCAACAAAACAATTAGATTAGATAATCATAATTGTTAGCAAGTAGATTCTTTTGTATCTTCTATTAGTTGTTCTCCAATCTTCCTTAGCCCTATATAAGCACTTGTATAGCTTTAGGGTTTCATATCTCTCCCATCTCTCTCTAGGCAATAAACTCTAGGGTTTTCTTTTGAGAGACCAACTCCATTGTAAGTTATTTTTTCTATGAATAAATTTTTGCTTTATTTTATTTTGAAGCGTAACTAATTTCTTTTCCAGGTTTTTGTATTTATTTACTCTATTTGGATGGTTGTTATATTGCTTTCTTTTCTTGTGCTTAAATATTAATATCTTATTATTTAAATTATTCTTATTAAGTTTATCATTTAAAAAGCTAATCTTTTTAATGATAGTTGACGCTTAGAAAGAAAATTAAGGGAAGATGATAACACTAAGAAACTTATTAGGCTAAATGATAGGTTGACGCCCTAGAGATCTAATGAGGGAAGATAAGAGACGGGTTTAATTAAAAGAAATTAAAACTAAGTAGTTATGGGTGATCTAAGTTATTCGATAAGATAATAGAAGTAGATTAATCACCTACCGCTATTAATCGAAGATTAAACGTAGATTATTTTTAATTAACTAGAAAAAGTGTTTTAATATTGCTATCTAAATGATATTTTTATAATTGATAGTAAATTAACCTATACTATTATAGGATTAATAGAAAATATATTAAATATAGATTTAGAAAAGAAGCGTTATCTTTTAAACCAACCAATAGAGATAAATAAATACCAAACCCTAGATTCTTCTATATTCATAAAAAAAAATCACTTTTATTTGCACTTTTAAAGAAAATATAACCCTTTAACTTAGTTTAAAAGTAGTTAACACGCCTCTATTTGGGAACGATCCTCAAGTACAACTGCGATAAGCTGTATACTTGCGGTTAAATTTATAGACTAATAAAATCCACATCAAGTTTTTAGCGCCGTTGCCGGGGGAGATGTAGTTTAATTACATTTAAATTTAAGTTTTAGATCTTAGTTGTAGATTATATTAGATTTCCTTTAGTGCGTTTGATTCTACAAAATTTCTGTTTAAAATTTCAGGAATCGAGACGAACTTACTTGAAAAGAAGATCAAGACGAACAAAGGCAAATCTAGTAAGATCTTGTTCTTCCCAAAATCTCGATTTGATTCTAACTAACAGATTTTTACAGGATTCTTTGCACTAAAAAAATTAGTTTAGATTTTAGATCTTTGATTGTTTTAAACTGCATTGCATATTTTAAAAGATTCTAAGGGGCAACAACCTAAATCCAGATTAGGTGAAGATTTCATCACCCTTCCTAGGCCCCACAAATTAGAACCGAGCATCCGCATTGACCTACAGTAATTTAAAAAATATCTAGATTTCAGCCCTTAAGGACATATCGCGCTCAATAGGACAAGAGGAGGTTGTAGGTAATCTAACAGTTATCCGATTCTATTTTGAGGTGTCTAGTGACGTGTGACTAGTTGTGGTTATTTAATTAAGGCCCACTATTTCGGTGATTCATATAGCAGAATCCTTCCACTTAACTAACACTGATCTGGCTTCAAGATTGTTAAAGAGCTGTCAGAGAATCTATCACACAATTTGTCTCTTGGTAGTTAGGAGTGGGTCTAGTAACTTGACCTAGGTAACCCTATATCTAGGTTTGTTTGCGCACTGTGTTGGTGATTTGTTAGAATCTCTAGTCATCTTAGTTTTTGCATTAAAATTAAAAAAAACTTTTGCATACGGTGTATGCACGTGTGGGGTCGAGACGAAACAAAACGTTTGACTAGTTTTGATTTTATAGATACTATGGCTGAAATTGTCCCTGCTACACCTACCTTACAAGATAGATGTTATCCTATCTGCACATCACTCCTATCTTGCATAGTATTACCGTTAGCAGCCGGTGACTATGAAATAAAACCTTCTTTCATAAATTCACTTCCTAAGTTTCATGATTTATAATCCGAAGACGCCTATGTCTTCATAAGGAAGTTTGAGGATTTATGTCAAATGTTTAAATTTAATCAATTGAACCAAGATGCAGTTAAGTTTAGACTTATTCCCTTTGCCCTCACTGATAAAGCTAAGCATTGGGTTTATAGTGTGCCAGCCAATACAATTAGGACATGGGATGAGTTTACGAAGACATTTCTTTAAAAGTTCTACCCACATTTTAAAACCGCCAAATTTCGAAACGAAATTAGGACTTTTTCGCAAAAACAGGGAGAATCTTTTTGGAAATATTTCGAACGTTTCAAGGATCTTCTCATAAAATGCCCCCATCTTGGTATAGCTAAGTCAAATAGTCTATGATGGCATGGAATCCAAGTTTATGATTGAATCCACATGTCAAGGGAATTTTATGATGAAAAAGAGGATGGGGTATGTGACTTTTTAGAAGAATTGTCCGATAAGACCATGCAGTAGGAGAGTTCTAGTGATAGGGGGTCAACTAATTCTAAGGGTGGGATCCACACGGTTGAAGTTACAGTTGGAATGCAAGCCCAGTTGGTTGCCATTCAGAAATCAATAGAAAATCTATCAACTACCTCCACCCTCGTTGCTCGAATCAGTCAACCCTCTTCGTATCTTAAATGTCAAGACTCTTTCCACCTTTCGGAAGAATGTCCACTTTTAAATGGTCCTCAAGGTCAAGTGACCACTAATGCTATCTACCAATGTAACAACAATACTAATTCATATTCTCAATTCTACAACCAAGGATGGAGGAACCACCCTGTAGGGTGTTTTTCGTCACCCATTGAGATGGGAATGCGCGCGCTTGTCAGGCATGTACAGATTCTCCCTGCCTAGGGCAGGCAAGGGTTTATTGATTGTGGGGATCCGAATCTCCGGCAACCGTGGACTAAGCTTCCATTAATTACCCCTCTCCTTTGGAGCGAGGGAACCTCCGATTGACGGGTCAAACTGGTTATGCGAACTCAATGTGCAGTGTACGTGTGTTGTGTTTTAAAAGGGTTTTGGATATATCGGGGGCCTCGCAGAGTTTACGTGGGTACTGGGCGCCCGCGGGTCATGTGCGCAGCGCGTGGGCGCTTGGCGCCCACGGGTCACGTGCCTGGCACGTGGGCGCTTGACGCCCATGGATCACGTACGCAGCACACGACCGCTGGGCGCCAGCGGGTCACGTGAGCTGCACACGACTGCTGGGCGTCGAGCCCCCGCGAGTCGCGTGAGGCGCATGTGGGCGCTTAGCGTCTGCGGGTCACGTGCTATGCATGCGACCGCTGGGCGCCCACGGGTCACGTGCGCGGCATACGACCACTGGGCGCCCGCGGGTCATGTGTGCGGCACGCGACCGCTAGAAACTGTTAGTTATATGTATGCCCTAGAGGCCATTACTGTACATAGGATGTATATTGTAATGGATGCTGGGACATATATAGGGAGGACTTTCTTGCTCGACATGATAGTATGCTATCTGGTTGATCTTTACCTTAACGTGTATACTGTTTGTCTCTCTGTTACATGTTGGTAAAGCCCTTAGGATCTGTACTTGACTACCTGGACTATGATGCGGATCATACTAGTGGGGACATGGTAGTCCGTAAGTACATCCTTCAAAGTCCCTAGTCGTGGGTGTATCGAGACGGGGCATCGATATACCAGAGTAGACTAGCGTATACCTTCTCGACCCATACAGATGGGCGATGGATGATCCCATATCCATTGGTGTTTGACATCAGAGATGATATACGGGTGCTCAGTAGAGACTGGGTACACTGGACGGACTCGCCGAGAACTCCCAGATGGTATTATACCTCACGTCAGATGGCAGTTCTCTGGTGACACTGGTACAGAGTAGTCTGTTGACCCGAGATCGTCATAGAGCCTTGTGTGGTTCCCACTGTGCTTTGATTTCCATCTTACCACGTCCAAGAGGGCGTGCAAAATGGTGGTTTTTGGGTACAGTCCCGAGTCACATGGAGGCAATGAGCGATAGGAGGGGATTCGTCTCTCCCGGTATAGGGGGTCGATGTTGCGCTGTGTTCGATTGGCTATAACAGGAAATCCCTGGCCAGGGTTGCTGAGATTTACTGGTAAGTGTTACCAGTAGTTTCTCGAATTTTTATAAACCTCATATCGACACGACTTATTGAGCTATTGGGGTCTGACGTTTACCACCCCTAGGCGAGATATGCGACATATCAGACGATCAGACCGGACTGTACGGTAGTGTTACTGGTCGGATTCGCAGGAGTGTGAGCGGGCTTGCTCGTCGATCTTCTGATCGCTCAATACCCGGGTGGCCGTTACGTTTAGCAGACCGCTTGCGGCTTGTGGGTGTTTGATATGATCATCACCTGCTGCCGGCGTATTGACGAGTCTTTAGAGTCCTACACAGAGGTTTCCTGGCTCAAGCGAAACGAAATAGGAGCGCATATGAGATATGTGCGGGACCGAGAATAATACGAGTATGTGATACTGTATTCGATTCTCGCGATGTGACATTGATCGGTTATATGCGGTATAGCCGGGTTATCGGATCAAGTGTTGATTCGATAAGTTGTTACTGATGATACCAGTCGGTTATGTGTGACATGACCGGATCATTGAATCAAGTGTGGATTTAATGATTTAATGCATAATTATATATTTGATATATTACTTTTCATTAACTAGTATCGGTTCACTTTAGATGGATTTTCTCACTTGGTTCGTGCGCATTGCATATGCGATATGATTTTGTGCACTTGTTTGTATCATGTTTGATGATGCGAGCATGCTAGGGTTTTGTGTAATGAGTTAAACCTAGGTTAAGTAAATGATTAGGGTTTTCTTTTATTAATTCATTTATCTTTTCATTTGGATATAAAAGATAAATGAGAAGAAGAAAACAAAAGGGTTTCTTTCATGAAGCTTAGTGAAGCTTCATGAAGCTTTGACCAATCTAACCCTTTTGTCTTCATCTAACAAACCCTAACCATTCATTTAACTATGGTCAACTCTCTACACATTACCATAGTTAAATTATGATAAGAAATGATTATTCATTTTTCTATTCTATTATTCTTATCATAATTTTTTAGCTTCTTCTTCTTCTTCCTTCAAGTGAAGAAAAGCTTGACCATTAATGGCAACTTGATGAAATGAGTGAGAAATCCAATTCTAAAATCTACCCACTTCCTATTTCTTCATCCTCTACCTCTTGCCAAGTAGTAGAGTGTGTTTCCTTCACAAGTTTTCAAGACTTGGTGAAGGTGGAGCTCGATCTAGTGATGCTTCGACATAGATCATCTTCGGCATGGACATCGACGACCTAGCTCGCTTATTCTCCGATGAAGTCGACGCTAGAGCCCGGATTCTTTTTGGACAGCGGAGAGGACTTCGTTGGGAGCTATGGAGGTGGAGCACCGGATCTACAAAGGTTGTATTTCCGTATCTCTTAGTTAAGTGTTAACTAGTTAGCTTTTTCGCCTAGTTTTCAAGCAAACGATCCGTAGTCGGGTCTCTCGGCACCCGTAAATTTTTATATTGGCATGTTCGATGCCTTGTGAGACCTTCATAGGGTGCCTAGGAACCCTTCAGTGGTATCAGAGCCTAGCTAGAGCCTTAGGCAAAGTCTAGACGGAGTTTGAAACCCGGACGAACCGAAATCCTAACCCCAAAATAGCTCTCTGGACGTTTTCTAAAATCTGGGATTTTTCCACATTAAAAATATGCAGAGAACACAACACAAATATCTAAGAGTTACTGTGAAGTTTGAAAACCCAATTCCACTAAACCGCCGCGGTTCCGCGGCATGAGCTAGGCTCATGCGGCGGTTCCGCGGTCGTACGGGCACAGTGTGTAAAATTGTTTGCACAGTAATTCTTATTTTTCAGTGTTGTTTTTCCTGGGTATTTTTGATATTTTTTCCAGAGTTTTAATTTTCAGGGTTGTTTTGGGGATTCGAATGTTCGATCGGATTATCAAATTTTGTCTGTGTGGCTTTCCGGATAAATCTTAGAATATGTTAAAAAGTTCGACCGGATATAAATACCCAATTTTTCCCCTGTCGGGAAATTTCCAAGTGTTGGATTTTTCCGTAGTTTAACGACGTTCTAAGTAGTGCAAGTAACACGATGGTCCCTCTAGAAGACAACAAACCTTAACTCGATTATGTGACCGTCTTGAACTGCCCTTTGAACCTTCGGGTTTGGGGCAGTACGGCGTGCCACATGTGAGGCGTTGGCTTGACCCTTTTACGTCTGGACCGTTGGTACTGAGGTACGAACTGAATGTTGTTAGACTTATTTCCTGTGTTGATCTGTATCGGGAAAACTTGGGTGTTCGATTGTTCGATCGGAAAGTTTAACATTTTCTATTTATCCGTAATGGGATACAATAATTGGAATTCACAATGAGTTATGAGATAACTGAATGAATATTATAAACATAGCAGTTTAGTCTCACTTGATCGGTTGCCACGGAATTTTGATGTGATCAAAAGTCCGTCGCAATCACGTAGTGTACGCGGATACTCGCCGGGTAAACGTAATAGACAGCCTCACTCCATAGCCCCGACCAAGTGACTGTAGGAGAACCCCGTCGCCGAAAGCATCCGTTCGAGTGCTCGCGGCAGCGGTGTTCCGCCTTGGTGCACTTCGTCGACGGCGTTAGGGGTGCGGCCGTCTACCGAAGTTTGCGACGAGCATTCGATCAGGATGTCGGGAATCTTGTTGAATTGCCCGACTTGATATTGAAAAGTGTTTTCGATTTTGAGACTAAAATG
Organism: Agapanthus africanus; assembly: GCA_030015575.1. Lineage (NCBI taxonomy): Eukaryota > Viridiplantae > Streptophyta > Magnoliopsida > Asparagales > Amaryllidaceae > Agapanthus > Agapanthus africanus. The sequence continues at coordinate 543,634,724 of JASDDO010000019.1, forward strand.
CGGGGTTTATAATTGTTAGGCATGCGATGTCTAAGGTATTCATTTGATTAGGCATGTGATGTCTATGCAGATTGCGGATTCCAACTGTTGTAGTTTTACACTTTCTTTTCTGTGACCGTAAGTGTAATATGTGATATCGCCGGTTTCGTTGCTATATGTCAACGATAATTGGGATGCGCATATTTACTTACGTTGATGACATGTGATGTTATGTGTTGCTGGATATGTTATATTGGATCGTCGTGTTTGAATAGCCGGGGGTTTTTATGTGAGATGAGTGTTTTCATTTTCATTCATGTAAAAACTTGTATGTAATATTCTTTTATTGGGGCACTTCCAGGTTGCGGAAGTTGTCACCGTTTGTATATTATTTACTTTTCTGCACTAGGATAGACCCAAGGAGGGGAGCACAAGTAACCGGGTTCTGTAGTCCAGAGGGAGACCAACTCGAGGAGTCGAGTCCAGGTCTCCTAACTCTAGAATTGGTAGGGTTGCTTGCCGCTCTCGTAGGGGTCTAGGGGTGTGGGTTTGGCTATTCATCACGACCGTGGAATCCGTGTTTTATACTGGCTCGTATTGAAAACACGGACGTCCTAGTATATCCAATATTTCATATGTTTCTTCTGCTGCGATATCTGTGATGTGATAGATACAGCATATAGTATATATGATATATTATATAGACGTTACTTATGTTTTACACCCGCGCTAGCCCTGCCCTGCTCTGTCGTTAGTTACCTAACCTAACGGTGCACGAGGGGACATCGAGGCGAATGCGGATGGCATAAGTGTACGTCGTATTTATCTGTGATGTTTAGGTACTTAAATGATGGGACTTCATTAATGAGATTAATGAAATAAAAGAAACCTAAGATGTTGTAGAATCGAATTTCAAAATAAAACAGGTAGCTACAGTTCTTGCTTTGCACAGCGGTATATGCGATATATCCTGCACCTTATTCTATGAGGAAAGGACCGAGATCCCTTCACCGGGAGTGACTCCTTTAGCAATAACTGGCAGATGCTACAACCTTCGGTTTGTCTTTTGATTGCTTTTAAGTGTTTTTGCTTTGCACAGTGATATATATGATATATCCCGCACCTCATTCGACGAGGAAAGGACCGACGATCCCTTCACCGGGAGTGGCTCCTTTAGCAAAACTAGAAAAGCCTCAAAAGCACTCCATTTTAAAATCATTTGATTCTACAACGATATCAAGTTCATTACGCAATAGGTTTTCATAAAAACCTGTCGTAGCCCTCCGTCATTTCAGATAAGTGCTGTTTAGTATTCGTGCTGCGTTTGTTGGCCTCCGTCAAGGCGCAGTGTGCGGTAGCTAACCAGTATTTATCTGCTTATGCATATGATGCAGATTGAGTTAGGGTAGTCGTGCGACCTTGTTGGCCTCCGTCAAGGGTCGTGCGGGTGGGTTTGATTCGATCAAGAAATGACGGGTTGAACTTGACTAGTAGCCTATGGTTTGTTGGCCTCCGTCAAGGTCATAGGGTGCTAGGGGCAAAATATTATCGGGAATTTCAAGTGTTGAAATTTGTAATGAGATTGCATACCTTCTATGAGATAGTTGGATCCCGATACCCGCTGCGAGTAAAATTACTCCTGGGAGAGTTTTATACATTACAATTAGCCGATCAAGTAGGTGTCTAGAAAGGTGTTAACGAGGTTACGCCTCTGGGAAAATGAGGTTTACATTAATTAGGTTCGTGCGAAAGCACGGGGGACCTCCCTCAAAGTACCGACACTGGCCTGGCTGAAAGATTGGCGAACTTGTAGTGTGTAATTAATCCCGGCTAGTCTTTCCTTTTAGGGTTTGAAGGAAGATTTGATAAAAAGCAGTGGGAGCCATCCTGATTAGATAAAATTATAACCAATCTATTCTTGCAAGAGCGCACGCTGAGTGTTTTCTTCTCTCTCTCTCCAGGTAGCGACCATATCACGCCTTAATCAAGATAATAATACGGATATTTGACCGAACCCGCTTGTTATACTAAGCTGGGGAACGTTGGTCCCGCTCCAACTTATAATTGTTATAAGACAGAGCAGGAAATTGGGGAATACCAGATTTCCCGTGCCGCCCAAACGAAGACAGTACATGCTGATGCATCATCTTCGGGTGTGTTCATTATACAGAACTGTTTCTCAGTATCTTTTACGTCCTGGGTATGTGATACCAGATCAGGATCCCAGATATGTAATCTGTTACATAGGGCTACAGATAGGTAGAAAAACTGAGAACGGGTGATAAGTTTCATGAGACAGAAAACGGGGCAAGAGTTGCAGCCAAGTCTGTTGGTCACTGTCACCCTGTATTACAATACATTGATTCTGAACGAATGTTATTAGATACCGAACCTGTTATGCAAAATCATATCTGTCTCTTTATTAGTAAAGAAACGATAAAATTTTGTATTGTTGGATAATGTTTTGAGCATTTCCTATATCAAAAGTTGATCGGTTCAGGCACGTTATCTAAAAGCGTTGATGTTCTAAATCAAACTACAGTTCTTAGTATACAGAACACACACACAAGAGGAAGAGTTCTGAAATGAACGAATCCTTCTTGAGGTATTGTAGACTAGGTCAGATCAATGCGACCCGACTGGCTAGAGTTACATAAAGATGCATATTTAAATTAGTTTGAACTTACATCTTGTGAAACTCGCCAGTCATGTCACAAAGATAAGATGACCATAGCTCCGTTTACTGGAAACAGAGAAAGAGTTAGTGAACTCTTGGGATGATACATGTTGATGTATGTAGGTCCCCTGTCTACACATGCCAGGACTGGTTCTTTATACTTCATTACACTCTCTGATGATCTTTCGAGATTCAGACCTATGTTCCTGTTGAAACACAAGTCCGAACCTTTTGAGATATTCACAGAATATAAGCGAGAAGTAGAGAACCAAAATACGGGTATAAGTATTATGTCCTTTGATGTGATCGAGGAGGAGAATACTTGAGCACGGAAATCCTGGACTTTTCTAAAGGAGAATGAGATTCTCTCTCAGCATTACTCCTCTGTATACACCATAGCACGATGGTATATCGGGGTGGAGCAATTACACCCTATGTGATAAGGTGTGCTCTATGATGAGTAATACTGAGCTACCTATTTCCTTTTGGATGTTATGCACTTGAGAAGCTGCATACCTATTGAATAGGGTTCCAATCAAATCAGTTGCCTACCACTTCATATGTGATATGGAAAGGGAAGAGCCCATGTCTTAAGCTAGTTAAGATTTGGGGTTGACCGGCCTATGTCTAAAAGCAAAATCCGTACAAGCTCGAGGCAAGATCTGTAATGTAGAACTGGAAATGTTCCAGCTATACAAACTACAGCAGATGATTTGATAAAACCAAATGATTCAATAGTTACCAACGAACCTCAGCCTCTCCGCTGATCTAGTAGGGTTCCTCACCCACCTGAGAGATACTTCGGTTTCTCTATGACAGTGGGAGCGAGGATTGCATCATGAGATGATGACCCAACTAGCTTCGAGCAGGCCATCGAGAGTAAGACTCTGTAAGAATGGCTGGATGTTTATCGATCTGAGATGGAATCATTATACACCAACAAAGTATGGACTTTGGTTGCTATATCTGAAGGGTTAAATCCCCATCAGGAGCAAGTATATCTTGAGAAGATTACTTGGTGTACATGGAAAAGTTGAGACTTTCAAAGCTAGACTTGTTAAGGGTTTTCGTCATCGACCAGGCGTGGATAATGATAAAACCTTTTCAAGTATCTATGCTTAAGTCCATCCAGATCCTACTTACCACGGCTACATACCATGACTACGATATCTGGCGGATGGGTGTCTTGACTGCTTTTCTAAATGATGATTTAGAAGAGAGCGTCTATAAGTACACAGCCAGAGGGCTTCGTAGACAGTGGGAGCAGCGGAAACGTGTGCAAGATGCTTTATAGGATAAAGCAGGCATCGCGGAGTTGGAACATCTGTTTTGATGGATTAGTCAAAGAAGTTGACATCATCAAAATGGTAGATGAACCTTGTATAAACAAAAAGGTAGTAGGGAGTATGGTGATGATCCTCGTAGAGTACGTGGATGACATACTCTTGATAGGGAAAGAGTTTCCTATGCTACGCTCGATCAATCTCCGCTTATCACAATGATTCTCCACATAGGATCAAAGTGATACCTCCTAAATCCTGGGTTTTGGATCTATGAGATAGATCTAATTGGATGTTAGGACTCTCACTAGTTGTAGTGAGACGGTATCAACGGATCCTGGGGAGAATCACTGGAAGGGTTCCAGGGTAATAAAGACGACTGAATGTCAGTCACAGGCATTGTCTATACCCTCAGTAAAGGGACGGTATGTTGGAAGAGTTCCAAGCTAGAGACCGTGGCATACTAGACGATAAAGGCAGGATACATCGCTACTTAAGATGCTACCAAAGTGGCTGTCTGGGTGTATATTGGTTCATGAGATGAACTTAGTTCCTCCCATTGTGTGACAATGGAGTTGTGGCTTATGCCAAGGAACGTCTGTCCCATCAGTGATCCAGACATATTCTAAGGCAGTGTCACTTGATCATGGAGATGGTTGATCTCCAGGGTGATCGAGATTTGGAGAGTAGACTCAGAAGACAAACACAGCGGATCCACTCACAAAGGCCTGTTCCCAGAGAGAGACTATTATGGGATGGTTGAGTATGAGATACTACAACCACTGCTACAGATGGCCCTAGTGCAAGTGGGAGATTGTTAGTTATATGTATGCCCTAGAGGCCATTACTGTACATAGGATGTATATTGTAATGGATGCTGGGACATATATAGGGAGGACTTTCTTGCTCGACATGATAGTATGCTATCTGGTTGATCTTTACCTTAACGTGTATACTGTTTGTCTCTCTGTTACATGTTGGTAAAGCCCTTAGGATCTGTACTTGACTACCTGGACTATGATGCGGATCATACTAGTGGGGACATGGTAGTCCGTAAGTACATCCTTCAAAGTCCCTAGTCGTGGGTGTATCGAGACGGGGCATCGATATACCAGAGTAGACTAGCGTATACCTTCTCGACCCATACAGATGGGCGATGGATGATCCCATATCCATTGGTGTTTGACATCAGAGATGATATACGGGTGCTCAGTAGAGACTGGGTACACTGGACGGACTCGCCGAGAACTCCCAGATGGTATTATACCTCACGTCAGATGGCAGTTCTCTGGTGACACTGGTACAGAGTAGTCTGTTGACCCGAGATCGTCATAGAGCCTTGTGTGGTTCCCACTGTGCTTTGATTTTCATCTTACCATGTCCAAGAGGGCGTGCAAAACGGTGGTTTTTAGGTACAGTCCCGAGTCACATGGAGGCAATGAGCGATAGGAGGGGATTCGTCTCTCCCGGTATAGGGGGTCGATGTTGCGCTGTGTTCGATTGGCTATAACAGGAAATCCCTGGCCAGGGTTGCTGAGATTTACTGGTAAGTGTTACCAGTAGTTTCTCGAATTGTTATAGACCTCATATCGACACGACTTATTGAGCTATTGGGGTCTGACGTTTACCACCCCTAGGCGAGATATGCGACATATCAGACGATCAGACCGGACTATACGGTAGTGTTACTGGTCGGATTCGCAGGAGTGTGAGCGGGCTTGCTCGTCGATCTTCTGATCGCTCAATACCCGGGTGGCCGTTACGTTTAGCAGACCGCTTGCGGCTTGTGGGTGTTTGATATGATCATCACCTGCTGCCGGCGTATTGACGAGTCTTTAGAGTCCTACACAGAGGTTTCCTGGCTCAAGCGAAACGAAATAGGAGCGCATATGAGATATGTGCGGGACCGAGAATAATACGAGTATGTGATACTGTATTCGATTCTCGCGATGTGACATTGATCGGTTATATGCGGTATAGCCGGGTTATCGGATCAAGTGTTGATTCGATAAGTTGTTACTGATGATACCAGTCGGTTATGTGTGACATGACCGGATCATTGAATCAAGTGTGGATTTAATGATTTAATGCATAATTATATATTTGATATATTACTTTGCATTAACTAGTATCGGTTACTTTAGACGGATTTTCTCACTTGGTTCGTGCGCATTGCATATGCGATATGATTTTGTGCACTTGTTTGTATCATGTTTGATGATGCGAGCATGCTAGGGTTTTGTGTAATGAGTTAAACCTAGGTTAAGTAAATGATTAGGGTTTTCTTTTATTAATTCATTTATCTTTTCATTTGGATATAAAAGATAAATGAGAAGAAGAAAACAAAAGGGTTTCTTTCATGAAGCTTAGTGAAGCTTCATGAAGCTTTGACCAATCTAACCCTTTTGTCTTCATCTAACAAACCCTAACCATTCATTTAACTATGGTCAACTCTCTACACATTACCATAGTTAAATTATGATAAGAAATGATTATTCATTTTTCTATTCTATTATTCTTATCATAATTTTTTAGCTTCTTCTTCTTCTTCCTTCAAGTGAAGAAAAGCTTGACCATCAATGGCAACTTGATGAAATGAGTGAGAAATCCAATTCTAAAGTCTACCCACTTCCTATTTCTTCATCCTCTACCTCTTGCCAAGTAGTAGAGTGTGTTTCCTTCACAAGTTTTCAAGACTTGGTGAAGGTGGAGCTCGATCTAGTGATGCTTCGACGTAGATCATCTTCGGCATGGACATCGACGACCTAGCTCGCTTATTCTCCGATGAAGTCGACGCTAGAGCCCGGATTCTTTTTGGACAGCGGAGAGGACTTCGTTGCGGAGCTATGGAGGTGGAGCACCGGATCTACAAAGGTTGTATTTCCGTATCTCTTAGTTAAGTGTTAACTAGTTAGCTTTTTCGCCTAGTTTTCTAGCAAACGATCCGTAGTCGGGTCTCTCGGCACCCGTAAATTTTTATATTGGCATTTCGATGCCTTGTGAGGCCTTCATAGGGTGCCTAGGAACCCTTCAGAAACACCAGCGGAAAAGGGGTTTAGCCCTTGGGTTAGGAGTTGAACTCCCAAGGGGTTTGATTTATGGAGTTAAATTCCAACAGATCTTGAACGGAATTAAACTCCTAGAAATCTTTGGATCTTCTTTTGAGCTTCAGATTCTCCCGGAATGGGACTTTTGGAGATTGGTATCCTTCTTCTTCTTCTCCGTTGGCTAGATCTTGAAGAAAAGAGGGCTGAAACTCAAAAATATCCCCTTTTGGGGATTTGATGAAAGATTCAAGTTCCATTTTAAGGGTTTCATGGTGAAAAACAGTTTCTTTTTGGAAAAAGAGGGATTGAACTCTTGATTTAATTCAAAAAATGAAAGAAGGTTTAAAAGCTTGAGGAAGAAGAAGGAGGCACAAACCCTGGAAATTTTTAGAGAGAGAGAAAGTTCCTGAGATATTTTCATCATCTTTTCCTTTATAGGGTACAAACTTTACATATAGCTCCTTAGGCTTTACAAAATGGCATTTTGCCCATCCTATGCCTCATGTGCTCATTTCTTTTGCACATGAGCCATGGGTTTTACAAAAATTTGGCTTTATGCCCATTTTTCTTATATTTATTCATAAAAAAATAACACCAAAATTATTTATTACAAAATTTTTATTTTGGCAGAGGGCCGGCCGCTTCATGTTCGGGCTCGACTCGGGCATGGGCCCACTTGACCTGGGCTTGGGCCCACTTGGCTTGGGGTTGACTTTGATTTTGACTTGGTCAACCGGGCTATAAATTTTGACCCCAACAAAGTGCCCCACATCAATAAATGCACACCACATATGTGGGTTGTGTGCATGAAATTGATGGATCTTTCACATGAAGGTACTTGATTTGGTTCCCGTTTTGACAACGTGGAGGTCGATGCTGCCCTTTGTGCGACGTGGACGGTCGGTGCTGCCCTTTTAGCGACTTGTACGGTCGGTGCTGCCATTTTTGTGATGTAGACGATCGGTGCAGGCCTTTTAGCGACTTGGACGGTCGGTACTGCCGTTTTAGCGACGTAGACAGTCGGTGCTGCCATTTTAGCGACGTGGACGGTCGGTATTGTTGTTCCCTTATAAAAAATAAATAATAAATAAAAAGCGATTGGAAAAATTCCCCAAATGGAGCATCACGTGCCCACACGTGATGCGCCTTAGAGCGAAGATTATAGGCATTGCGCTTAACAAATAAGGATGAAATTGAGCCTCACGTACAAACACGTGAGCATCTATATACAAAGTATATAGGCACCTTCCTAAAACAAATAACAGGCCAGAGAAGCTCACGTGTCAGCACGTGATGCTCTTTTTTGGGCTTAACTTCATGGGGGTAACGTGCCACACGTGACATTCCTGAACATCAGCTCACGTGCTAACACGTGATGCCTTTCTCCGGGACTGCAGCATATAAGCAAACCAGTTTAATGCTATGGGGGTCACGTGCTACACGTGAGAGTTCCTAATCACCTTCCAAGCTAATAGAATTAAATTCTAAATAAAAGGGATCAAAACCCTATTTAGGAAATATTTCCTTAGATCTTTCTAAAGAAGAAAGATTACACTCTGTAAAACAGAGCACCGTTGGATTAAAGATCCAATAGTGATTAAAAATCACCAGGCTACAGAATAAGCTCTGTATGGGAAAATATTTCCCCAATCTTTCTAAACAAGAAAGATTACGCTCTGTAAAATAGAGCACTGTTGGATTAAAGATCCAATGGTGATTAAAAATCACCAGGCTACAGAATATGCTCTGTATGGGAAAATATTTTCCCAATCTTTCTAAACAAGAAAGATTACGCTCTGTAAAACAGAGCACCGTTGGATTAAAGATCCAATAGTGATTAAAAATCACCAAGCTACAGAATAACCTCTGTATGGGAAAATATTTTCCCAATCATGTTAAAAACAAGAAAAATATCTTCTGTAAAACAGAAGTCCTTGGATCAAAAATCCAATGGTGGATAAAATCCCCAAATCAATTAAAAAATCTCTCAATGAGAGATTTTCTTAACTAAATCAACAAGCTTGCCTCTACTATATAAAGGACCCGAAATTAAAGGGAGAGAGAGAGGAAACCCCCCGATAAGATTTGAGAAACAAAAAAAAGGGTTCACTTTGAAGAAAAGAAATCCTAGGTAAGAAAAAAGACCTAGAGATCATTTTATCTCCTCTTACAAGAGTTTAACTCTTCCAAAAAAGAACTTAGTTCTTCCTCTGGTTGAGGTCTGTAGAAGCAGATCTTGCCACAAGTTGAGAATTTAATTCTCATCGGGGAGATTCTGTTATGCAGTCCCAAAACTTAGAGGAAAGAACTAAATTTGAAGAATTTAATTTTTCCAAAAGATATAGGAATTTAATTCCTCTATAAAACTAAGGTTTAACCCAGCATAAGAATTTAATTCTTAGAAAACAAAGGGCCCAAAATTCTCAAAACTCAGATCGAGATCTCCATGCACATAAAATAAACACAAAGCTATAACAACAGATCACGTGTTCCCACGTGAGCACCTCTGAGGAACAAAAAGGAACGACTACCATCGAGTCACGTGATCCCACGTGACCCCCTAATAGTGCTTAACACTTACAAAAGGAAAAAGGGGAATAAAACAAAGACAGTTCCCATTTTGGGGCGCCTCACGTGATCCCACGTGACCCCCTAATAGTGCTTAGCACTTACAAAAGGAAAAAGGGAATAAATCAAAGACAGTTCCCATTTTGGAGCGCCTCACGTGATTCCACGTGACCCCCAATAGTGCCTAGCCTTTATAAAAGAAGCAGGCAATAAACCCAAAGAAGCAATGCCCAATTTTCAGGCGCCTTACGTGCCATACGTGAGCGCTCTAAATTGCAGTGTTTAACATTGTTTAAGAGTCTCACGTGGGAGCACGCGAGTGCCAAACAATTATCAGTGTTTAACACTATGAGGGGGCCAACCTTAGCCCAAATTAGCCAAGTCTCCTGAGGCCAAAAAACCCTTTTGACCGTCAATCAACCGAGCCCTCCTATACTCAGGTTTCACCAAATCGATCTTAGTTCCAAAGATGACCAATGATCCCCTGATGCATGGCATATAAAATGATGTTCGTTTCACCATGATCTCTCCTTTCAATCTAGAGTTCGGTTCAAGGGTACATCTTTCCACACCTCTGATGCATTTTGTTGTAATTATTCAACGTCTTCAGAGAGATGGAGGGTCCCGACAACCAACATCTCTTTGGTGCACTCCCAAAACCATGAGCACACCCCTCTGGACCGCAATGTCCTTAAACTAGCTGTGGACCATAACGTCTTTAAACTAGCTGTGGACTGTAATGTCCTTAAACTAGCTAAACCACAACGTCCTTAAACAAAACCTTCACCCCAAAAATTGGTAATATATGGACCGTAACGTCCCTAAAGTAAAACGATAGAGCCCAAATGCTCTTTCGTTGGATCAAAAATGATCCTGAACCCCCGTTAAGTAAATCTTAGTCCAATATCGGATTAACGTATTCTTAACAAATATTTAAGTTGATCTTAATCTCAAACAAGTTAACGATCCTTAAATCAAACCAAACCCAAATCTAAGAAAATACGGATTTGGACTAATCCACGCCCTACGGGCGATAACACAAATTAGTCTCCGTATACAATCCACGGGCAACCAAAAATAAAACAAACACACACGACACGAAATGAACATCTGGAGCAGGAGAATGTGGTAATCGCTACGCGGTAATGTAATTAACCGCAGGGGATTGCGCCTGCAAGGAAGAGCGTCCCCACAATCAAAAACCCCTCACAACAAGGGGGAATCTGACGAAGTCCGCTACAACAGTCGCATTCGTCCAAACCTCCGATACACGGTGCCATAAATCAACTTGGCATCTTCGGAGAGGTGGACGGATAAACCCAAATAGCATCTGCCCCCAAAATTCAGCCCAGACGTCCTAACGTCCCGGTCGTGTCTTTCAACGGTAAACAAATTCTGGCACGCTCAGTGGGACCTTTTCCTTTTTCCACTCTACACTTCATGTGTCGTGTTCGCGAACGAATTGTAGTCTAATATGGTTGCCTCTGGGTTCGAGATACTAAGATTTGGTGTCTTGCTCCATGCAGAAGAGAAGATGTCATCGATGGCTTCCAACTTCACCAATTGCAACGGCAACTCCCACTCCGTCCCTGCTGGAGGAGTGACTTATGGGCCCTAAGCAGCCTCCATCTTTGCAATGCCGGTGGAACAGGTGACTCGGGCCACCACTGGATTTTTCTTCGGGACCATGCTCCCTCTAATGAGCTTCAATGCTTCAGTGACATCACATGAGGCTCCGAAGAAGTCGGTCTTCGATCGACTTGCAACCACCGCGGCTCCTCTCAATGGGTCGTCCAATTCCAACTTCTCAGTCTTTAACAAGTTGAGCCTAAGCTCAATTGGGCCCGCAAAGAGGCCCGCAATACCTGAAGGGGTTATTCTGAAGCGGATAGCCATTCCCGTCCCGACAGACGAAGCTGTCAAAGGGGCTTCTCCTGCTAAGAGATCGGTCTTCGCAAGACTAGCCATTCCAACTCCCGCTCCGGGCGAAGTCACCAAGGCTGCTTCACCTGCCAAAAAGTCTGCTTTCGATAGACTAACCGTTCCCTCTCGGCGGACGTCAGTCTTCGACAGGCTGACGCCGACAGCGGCCTCTCATCAAAGCGGGGAGCATGACAAAGCTGCTCCAATGACAAAGGTAGTCCCGTCTGCACGACATGCTCGACGTCGCCACTTGCGCCGAGTGAGGAAAGCTGGGGGCAGTTCCCCCTCTGGACTTACCCCACCAGCTTTAACGGTGGAAATTGACGCCGCTGTTCCAACTGGGAACAGCTTCGAGCTGCTCAGGAGGGTGCGCAAGAACTCTCCAACCGCCATACTGAAGAAGCCTCCTCCTCCTGTCGAAAACACAACACCGGTGAAGCCGAAATAGCCTCCTCAGTGGTTGTCCTCCAAGATCCACAGAGTTTAGCGGAAAGTCTGAGACTCTGTAATTGACAAAGATTACTCTCGCCGGTTGAAGAAGACGAAGGCTCGGCAAGAGGAGGACCATCCTTCCGTCGTACCATAGAAAGTATCATCTGCGTGGGTGCCTACTGCAACGGCCCCCTCAACCTCGACCTCCCACAAGAGGAGAAGGCTGGAGAAGATCCCCGTGCCGGCAGCAAATATCAAAGGCAGTGGACCCAAACGCCCCAAGTCTGGGGGAATGGTAGTACACATGGTGTGCATGGCTTCCGGGAAAGAGGAAAGCCGTACTTCCACGGGTCATCGACCAATTACACGATCTGTGACAAAAGCTCCAAGAGATGTTGACAAGGATGACCGCACTCACTGGGCAGAAAGGAAGCCCGGAAGAATCGTCGGAACAACGCCAGGAGCAGGAAACCGACACCGAATTCCTACGAAGGGTGCTTATAAAAAGATAAAGAGGCTGTGGAACAAGCGGCTAATATAAAACAAATGACGCTTCTGTTCCAAGACATGGTGGGGACGATGATCCAGCCGGATCCTCCAACCGAAGACCATCCAATAATCATTGAAAACGACAGAGGGAAGACATCAAACCCTCCTCCGGCTTTATCAGCAGCCAGGGAGGAGACGATCTCCAAAGCTACCCTTGATGACTACATAGCTCAACAAATACGAGCTCATTAAGCGAACGAAGCGGCGGGCCAAGTCGTCAGAACCGGGCGACCTTATCCAGGCTGGTACGACCAAATTAAGTACCCGCCAGGATATACGATCCCCAAATTCCATGTGTATATGGGGACAGGCAATCCGCACCAACACGTTGCTCAATTCAGAGCTTTTTGCGGTAATACCGAGGGCGATGGCAAACTGTTGCTTCTCCAGTTTTTTGGCAGCTTATCGGAGCCGGCATTTGAATGGTACTCCAAGTTCCCAAATGACTCTGTCAAGACATTTACGGAGATGGAACTACAGTTCACACAGTGGTTCGCAAGCACAAGCGAGCGCACCCCAATCACGGCATTAATCAACGCCATAGTGAAGCCGGGAGAGACCTGGGTTCAATACGCAATTCGGTGGCGTAACCTATGGTCAAAGTGTGAACAACGCATAGAAGAAACTCCTGCTGTGGGCATGTTCGTGGGGACCCTTGATCCTCAGGCAACTATATCCCAGTTTATGGTGTTCTTCAAGCCGACCACTTTCCAGGCCTTGATTGACAAACTGACCCAAATGGACCAGATAGGCCATAGACCGTCCTCTTCAAAGACAGATCTTCTGAATGAAAAAGGCAAAGGGAAAGTGACTTTCGTCGCCAATGCTCAACAACAACCGAGTGACCCGAAACCGGTAGCTCACAAAAACAACAAACCAAGATCCCTCGAAGAATAGTTGAGACGTCCTTACTCGTTCCCCGAAAATGAGGAGACCATTCGAACTGGCAGTGCGCAACAGGCTCATCACTCTGCCGGATCCGAGACGCCCACTGCAGCCGAGCGACGTCAACAATCCCAATTATTGACCCTACTACCGAATAGTGGGCCACCCAATCGAAGATTTCTACGTCTTCAAAAACTGGGTTGAAGACCAGTACCAACAGGGAAAATTCGTGTTTTCCGAAAATTGGAAGGTAAACCCGCCACAACAGCACACTCTTAAAAAGGTGGATACACCGGGGGCATCATGCTCATTTGTAAAGGAAGCTCCGTGGGAAGTTGTCCTTTCGGCTAAAACTAAAAGAATACTGAAAGATCTTCAAGCATGTACGACGATTAGGTGGAAAAGCCCGCTGGAGCCTGAGATTATTGACGGAATGCTGAAACCACGCCCAAAGCCGAAAGTTGGTAACGATGGACAAAACCTCCAAGCCAAGCCTCCAAAATCTTTAAAGAAAAAGAAGAAGGCCAAGAAGCCCGTGCAGCTCGACGGCAATCGTACGGGTCTGCAAAAATATATCGATGCACTGGAGGAATACAACCAAGAGGCACGTACCCCAGTCACACTGGAAGAACTCTTCAAGTATGTTCTTGAGAATGGAAACAGTGACATTGATGAAGGAGATGATTCTTCAGAAGAACCCGAGGATTATTTGGCGAGTTTCCACATGATCTCTCACTCATCGATAAATGGTAAAGAAGCTCCTGAGGTGGAGAAACTGGGGGCAGATCCAGAACCAAAATCCATGTACCTGGAGATGACCTGATCAACAAGTTGCTTAACGAAGCCCTCCAAAAGAGCAAAGCTGACCGAGGACGTGAAGAGACCATATACTAAAAGGCCAAGCATCAGCGTCAAGCTGAAGAAGCCCCGGTAATATGAAGTCATAAAGTACCCCAACCGGATCGAAGCGCACCTTCCACCAGCAAGAGCAGAATCAAGGTAGGGAAGCAATTCGCCAAGGCTCTGTCAATGGGAATGAAACTACCACCTTTCGAAGGAAATAGTCCTAGGATTACATGCCTCGATGAAGCAAATGTACATCCGAAATACTGCTTGTATCATCGGACGGTCACACACCCTCCTGAAGAGTGCAATGCCTGTAAGTCCATGTCACGCACCCCACGTGTTCGCGGGGAGGCGGAATATATGAAAAACAATTATCAAAGCTTCGTAACACGGGCTTGAGCACATGGATTGTGTCTAAACCATTACTAGCAAACTACGAGAGGTTTAACTACTCTGATTCGAAATTATACCTCACGTTACTTGTCCTTCGGGTCTTCATCGCTGTCCTCCACACCTCGTCGGCTCTATGGAACATGGGTACCTCAACGGCCTCCTCGAGTCAAAGACGATCCACACTAGAGTTTATAGTCCGAGCTCCTATCTCGAATCTGAGATAACTACGGCTTCTAGTTTTCTAATCTAGAAGTCCTAGAGGGTGTAGAGTATTTAGATGGATTACTTAGTCACTAAAACCCTAGGATTCTCAACTCATGAGAGCTTTTAGGGTTTGAGGAAGAAGATGAAGACTTGAGGAGAGAAGTGTTTTGTGATAATGAAATGAATAATACTCATGCTAGAATAATATGAAGCATAATAATATCTCTCTTGATAATATCAAGATAATATCTAGCATGCTTCATTTAATTTTAAGGGTAAATCACCTCATGAGTCATTAAGCATTTAATGTAAACATACACCTCATCCTCCACCTTATTTAGTTTAAATCCTAAAAGGAAATAAACACAAATGAGTCACCTTCTTCTAGAAGCTTCCCGAGAAATTACAAGACTGCCCCTCCCATCCGTATTTCCAAAAAACACTGATAATCTTTGACTGAATAAATCCATTTGTATAATAACTAGAATCTGGCTTACACCAAAGCCCGCTAGTATTATCTGCCCGATCATAGTACGTGCACGAATGTACGTAAGTGATCGCGGCCCTGCCGTAAAACCATACAGCCTCTACACCTTTTGCCCGGTGCAGGGAAACTCTCTGTGTGGGACTCTAAAGACTCGACACTACGCTAGCAGTGGGTTTAACTACAGGCCGCAAGCGGTACTAGATGCACGTAACGGTCCCTAGGTAGATGTCGATAAGAAGGTCGATGAGTAAACCCATCCGAACTCCTACTGAGCCTCTATGTGACAATCTTCGTACAGTCCGGTCTGTTCGTCTAGGACTATCGCATATCGGGCCTAGGGGGACGGTAAACGTTAGACCCCTAATAGCGGTATAAGTCATGTCGGAGTGAAGCCCATTACATCTTGAGAAATTACTGGAGCACCTACCAGTAAATCTCGCTTTCCTTAGCTAGGGACCTTGCGTTTCCATACACAGCGCGATATCAACCCCCAATACCGGGAGAGACGAATCCTGTCTAACCGCTACTGCCTCCAAGTGCTTCGGGACTGCACCCAACTACTACCTGTTTGCACGACTCCTTTGAGCCGTAGTAGGATAATAATCTAGGTACAGTGGGAACACACTCGAGGCGAAGTAGCAATATCAAGTCGACGGACTAAGCTGTACTCATGTCACCTGGGAACCGCAATCTGACGATAAGTATAGTACAAACCTGCAGTTCCCGGCGAGTCTTGTCCGGATAACCTAACGAGCACCTGCATACTATCTCCAGTACGACGTATTGATGGCTGTGGGACAGACCATCACCCCATGCTGGGATGAGAAGCATATACACTAGTCTACTCCGGAGTATCGATGCCCCGTCTCGATAATCCAACGTCCAAGGACCTGTATAGGATGTGCTTGTAGACTACCCAGCCCCCACTAGTGTGACTGCCATCACAATGCTGGTAATCAAACAAAGATCCTAAAGGCTTTACTAATATGTATAAGCGGTATGTTAAAAGAAACACATGCACATATTAAAGTAGAAACAAACCAAGTAGCATACTACCATTTTTAGCAAGACTGTTAATACAACTGTGAATATCCCAAGCTTCCATTAAGTAATATACAATCTAGTATGATACAATAATGGACTCTAGGGCATAAAAACTAACAATCTCCCACTTGCACTATGGCCATGTACTGGCATATCACAGACCTATCATCTCAAATAGCCTCTCGAACTGCGTCTGAGGAATGTCCTTTGTGAATGGATCAGCAGTGTTATTCTCCGTATCTACTCTCTTCACCTCGATCTCCCGGCGATCTACGATCTCCTTGATCAGGTGATACCGCCTTAAGATGTGTCTGGATTTCTGATAGGACCTGGGTTCCTTCGCTAAAGCTATAGCGCCGTTGTTGTCGCAATACAGAGGTATTGGATCAACACTGGTAGGAACCACCTGAAGTTCTGTGAGGAACTTATTCATCCAGACAGCTTCTTTTGCGGCATCGCAAGCAGCTATGTACTCCGCTTCCATCGTCGAGTCAGCAACGGTATCCTGCTTGGAACTCTTCCAACAGACCGTCCCTCCATTGAGGGTAAAGACATAACCCGACATGGACTTGGAGTCATCCTTGTCACTCTGGAAGCTGGAGTCAGTAAAGGCCTCGATCTGGAGATCATTTCCGCCATACACCAAGAACATCTTCTTAGTCCTCCTTAGGTACTTGAGAACGTTCTTTACTGCTATCCAGTTCTTCTCCCCTGGGTTTTCCTGATACCGGCTTACAACGCTCAATGCGTATGCTACATCTGGTCTGGTACATAACATCGCATACATTATAGAGCCTACCGCAGAAGCGTAAGGTATAATCGACATGCGGGCGCTTTCTAAATCAGTCTTGGGAGACATCTCTTTGGAGAGGGTGATTCTGTGACAAGCCGGTAGGTTACCGCGCTTAGAATATTCCATACTGAATCTTTTCAATATGGTGACTATGTACCTGGACTGCGAAAGTCCCAACATCCTCTTTGATCTATCACGATAGATCTGGATCCCCAGAATGTAGGCGGCATCACCCAGGTATTTCATGGAGAACTTCTGTGATAAGAATCCTTTGACTGACTGTAGCATAGGAATATCATTTCCTATTAAGAGAATGTCATCCACATACAAGACAAGGAATACTACAGATCTCTCTACAATCTTACTATATATGCATGGTTCATCTGGATTTTTGATAAAGTCGAATTCTTTAACAGTATCATCAAAACAGATGTTCCAACTCTGCGATGCCTGCTTTAGTCCATAAATGGACTTAAGCAACTTGCACACTTTACCGCTGCTCCCACTCTGAATGAATCCCTCTGGCTGATCTATGTAGACGCATTCTTCCAAATTACCATTTAGAAAAGCCATCTTTACGTCCATCTGCCAGATCTCATAATCGTGGAAGGCAGCAATGGAAAGAAGGACCCGAATGGATTTGAGCATAGCCACTGGTGAAAAGGTTTCGTCATAGTCCAAACCAGGTCTTTGACGAAAACCCTTTGCAACAAGTCTAGCCTTATAGGTTTCAACCTGTCCATCTACACCAATCTTCCTTCTGAAGATCCATTTGCATCCTACGGGTTTTACCCCATCTAGAGCAATGTCCAAAGTCCATACTTTGTTAGTGTACATGGACTCCATTTCGGTCCACATTGCATCCAGCTATCTTACTGAGTCGCCGCTCTTAATGGCTTGTTGGAAGCTAGTAGGGTCATCATTGTCAATGATGCAATCCTCTCGATCCCCGTCTATGAGAAAACCGTAGTATCTCTAGGGCGGATGAGACTGCCTACTACTTCTGTGGATAGGCGCTGGGATGCCCCTTTCTTCTGAAACTTCTTGTTCTACCATACTTTCAGTAACAGCTTGTGGTTCTGGAATTTCTTCCAGTTCTATTGCTCTCCCACTCTTCTGATTTTTTTAAAATTCAGCTTCCAAGAAGTGGGCATGACGAGAAACAAAAACCTTTTGTTCCTCTGCGTAATAGAAATAATACCCCTTGGAGTTCTTTGGATATCCCACAAACTTACACTGTACGGAGCGTGCCTCGAGCTTGTCCGCATGCTGCTTTTTAACAAAAGCTGGACATCCCCATGTCCTAAAGTGTTTAAGATAGGGTTTCTTCCCACTCCACATCTGATATGGTGTGGTAGGCAGAGTCTTGGTTGGAACCTGGTTCAAAAGATATGCAGCTGATTCTATTGCATAACCCCAGAAAGATCGCGGTAACTCAGCCTTACTCATCATAGAACGAACCATATCCAATAGGGTTCGATTCCGCTTTTCCTATACACCATTGTGTTGTGGTGTGTATGGAGGAGTTAGCTGAGAGAGAATTCCATTCTCTTTTAAGTATCCCAGGAACTCGGCACTTAAGTATTCACCACCTCGATCAGATCTCAGTGTCTTGATACTTTTGCATGTTTGGTTTTCCACTTCATTCTTGTATTCCCGGAATTTCTCAAAGGCCTCGGATTTATGCTTCATCAAGAAGATATGTCCATACCTAGAGAAATCATCCGTAAAAGTAATGAAGTAGGAATGACCACCTCTTGCGTGTATAGACATTGGACCGCACACGTCACTGTGTACGAGTCCCAAGAGATCACTCGCTCTTACTCCGTGTCCAGTAAACAGAGTCTTTGTCATCTTTCCCATGAGACAAGATTCACAAGTAGTATAAGATTGATATTCGAACGGATTCAAATATCCTTCTCTATACTTAGTCAACCGTGTTTCATTGATGTGACCTAGTCTACAATGCTATAAGAAAGCCTGATTTACTTCCGAAGACTTTCTTTTAAGTGTGTTCTGGATATTGAAAACCTGAGCTTGATTTAATACGTATATACCGTTATCTAATGTACCGGATCCAATCAGAACTTAATTTAGGTGGATATTTACCACATCGCTTACGAATGTAAATTCATATCCCTCTCTAGAAAGTGAGGATACTGATATGATATTACAAGTCAAACTAGGTACATACAAACAGTTACGTAGAATCAATATCTGCCCACTTGTCAGTCCTAGACGATATTCCTCCATGAATTCAGCGTCCATGCTCATTCCGTTCATAACTCTGAGAGACATATCACCTACCCTGATAACTCTACGGTTTCTCAAAGCATGTAACGAATTACATATATGTGATCTTGATCCGGTATCTAGTACCCAGGAAGTAGAGTTAATTGACAAACAGTTCTCAATTACAAACACACCCGAGGGCGAAGCCACAACATGCTTCGAATCCTGGCTACTGGCTTCCAAAGCCTTGCAATCTTTCTGCCAATGCCCCTTCCCATAACAATAGGAACATCCCTTCTTCCCTACACCAAGTCCCAAAAATTTTACTTTTCCCTTTTCTTCTACTTCACTGACACCGTATATCGGCTTTGTGGAGGTTTTCTTCTATTCACCCTGGATGCAGAAGAAGAAGAAGGTCCCCCATTAAGCAGAGCGGGTGTCTCCCTAGTTTTTTTCAGGGTGTAAGTAAAGGGTAGGGACTGTGGAAAAAAGTCAGCATATGACATGTTTCCCAACGTGGTCTCTAGGTCCGTGAGCTCATCAATATAGCTAGTCATCGTAAGGACGTCGTGCCTTACAGATAACCCGACAGCCAACCTCGCTTGAAGCAATTCGTTCGAGGTCTCATATCTTGCGATACGAGATTTCTCTCCATTTAAATCTTTGTTATGGAGGAAGATGGAAACTAAATCCTTCTTCTCGTGCTGCTTCTGGTATACACCATCAACTGAAGCCAACATGAGGTACTTGGCATTCGCACTGTCCTTTTCCCTTGTCTGACGGATATCCATATCCGTAACGGTGGAAACTGGACCTGGGACGGCGGGGGCTTGAGTAGTAATAGGGCGGTCCAGCTTTTCATAGGCAATGGACATCTGGACAGACCTTTGCTAGTCATAAAAGTTAGATTCGGTCAACTTGTTATCTATATGTAACCTAGTCATGGTCACAGGGTCGCTGCAGTTTGAGAGAGAGAAGAAAACATTTTAGCATGATGCTCTTGCAAGTTTAGATTGGTTTTTAGTTTATCTAAACAGGTTGGCTCCCACTGTTTCTCGAATCCTTCCTCAAACCATAAAAGAAGAATTAGTCAGGACTGATCTCACCGTACAATACTTGCTTAACCGTTCAGCCAGGCTAGTGTCGGTACTTCGAGGGAGGTTTTACGACGCTTTCGCGAAGTACTTAATTAAATAACCTCTTTCCCTGGAGGCTTAGCCCCACTGACACCGTTCTAGGAACCTACTTGGTTTATAGCATTGATCGTTAAGTGACGAATCTTCTGATGAGTAGCATATACTCACAGTAGGATCGGGATCTAGATATCATCGTGTGATAATGCTAAAGGAATCCTACCAACATTATCAAACTCCAAATGGTATGCAACACTAGCAAGTTTCAGTTTCTTTAGAAACTCTCGATGTGGATTTTTGCCCCATGCTCTTATGACCTTGACTAAGGGCCAACAAATCATAAGTCACATGTCAAGTTCTACCCGTCATTATCCAGATTGATTTGAACTCACCCGTATATACTCTTGACTAAGGGCCAACAAAGTAATACGACTGTCCCAAACCAACGCATCTATCTATGCTACATGTGAACACCCCAGCAGCTACCATTCACTATGTCTTGACTAAGGGCCAAACAAACATAGCTTGAATACTACTGACCATTCATATGAAATGACGGAGGGCCACGACTGGTTTTGGCGAAACCGTGAACGTAGTGAACTTGATATAACCGAAGGAACCTGATAGCTTTTTAAAAGGAGTGGTTAAAGCTCCGCAATTAAAAATTTTGCTCTTTTAAAATAAGCGTGTGGTTTCTTTTAAATTTGTTCCAACGATTCAGCTTTGGTTTGTTTTCTTTGTATTAAAATAATGCGTCCCATCATTTATCTTATCAGTGCAGAAAACAACGAAAATACAACGTCCGCTTATGCCATCCTCATTCGCCACTGGGCCACGTCATTCACCCGTTAGGTAACTTAACTAACGACAGAGTGGGGGCTGGCTGGCGCGGATGCAAAACATAAGCAACGCCTGCTAGATATCATTAATTGTAACGTTTTGAAAATCGTTTAGGTGAAATTTCGGAGAATCGGTAAAATAACGTGTTTTCCGAAAAAAAACCAAGATATAAATATCTTTTAATATAAAATTAAATATACCTATTCTAGCTGTGTAATTACTAGTATTTGGTGTTTATGAGTCACTTGTAAAATTTCTAGTTGACTGAAATTTTTTCCGAAATTAATTATTTTAATATTATTTTAAGCCATCACTAATAAATTTAATTAGGGATAATTACAAATTGGAATGGGTGTATACAAGTTTTGTGCATCATGACACATTAAACTAACATGTAAAATATTGTTTTTGAAATGAAAAGAAATTGTCATGACGGTTGTAGAAAATATCAAGGAAAAAGGCTTAAATAGTGAAATTAGTGTAAAGGGAAATTGGGGTATAATATTTATCATTTTATTTCCCTTACCCACACTCATCCACACCCTCTCTCCTCCCCCTCTATTGCTGGGCCGAGCCTATTCTGCCCTCCCCCCCACCTCACACTCCAATTAGGGATTGAAGTGAAAGCTTAAAAGAAAAACAATTAAGAAAAGAATAGGAAAGTAATGTTTAATTGAGGTATGGGGTATTATTTTCTTGTTATATTTTTTTCAACACAACCACTCTCTCTCTCCCCTCCAAATGGCCGAAACCCCTTCCCCAAATTAGCAGCAGCCCCCTCCCCCCCCCCATTTTCACCTCTCTTTTCTCTTCAAAAAATTCATCTTTTGGCCTCAAAATCAAGCTAAAACCTCAATAATTCTTCAATCCAACTCTTACCCATTATTTCTTTGCCCTAACTAGCATGAATCAAGGAGCAAGAGACCAATTTGGAGGCTATGTTTCAAGGTTGATCTCTTAATTGTAAGGTATAAGATTTTAATTCTATGGTTAATTGTTGATATATTGCATTAAGCTAAATTAATTAAGTTTTAATTAGGTTTTAATGGAAAGTTTGGAATTTCTAGCAAAGGGTTTGGATCAAGTTAGGGTTTTGAGTATTTTGATTAGGGTTGCGTGATGTAGGTTAACATCTTAAGACTTGTTAAAACCAATCTAGTTGCTAATTACTAATTGTTACATGTAAAATGTCCAAATTAAGTTTTTAGCAAACTAGGTTTTTGAAATTAATTCAAAATGTGAGATTAAAATATGGTTAAGGTTTTCATCACATCATTAATAATATAATGGGTAGTTTGACACTTTAAGACATGTAAAATGTAAGCTAGTTTCTAGTTTGCCAATTGTTATTTTAAAAATTGTCTAAATTATATATTTTGTAACTAGATTTTTAGAATTTTGAAAATAAGTAGGATTAAAAATCTAGTAATGGGTTGGGTGGCTTAGTTAAGATATTTAGTGAGCATTATAGCCACTAAAATCGTTAAAACTTTTAGTTTTGTACTAAAATGGAAAAGTTTGCTTACTAGGTTTTTGGAAAAATAGTTTTTAAAGCGAGTTTGAGGTTTTGGTGAATTACAACCTATTTCATTTTATAGTTAGTGTTTTTTGAATGTGCAAATGGGTACTTTGGGGTTTTTCTCGATCAATCAGCGTTTGTACGCAGATGTCGAGAGATATTTGGTTCTTTTGCATGAACGGGCCATAGGTTTTGACCTATGTGAGATTCGTGTGTCATTGGGTCACGAGTCGGATTTTATGCGATACGATGTACTATGACATGTAGGTACCCACACGAGGACTTCGAGACGACAAGCAAGCGCGTGGCGACATCGGCATCGGCAAGCGAAGATCAAGGTGAGTAGATATATATCTACGGGGAGAAGTCGGCTGGATGGAGTATAGCACCCCCGCAATGTCGTAAGAAATGATATGTTGTGATCTAGATATACTTAAATGTGTTATTGAGGGATATGAACACTTAGCAAGAAAAGCTTTAGAAGATCACGAGTTAGTGTTAGCGAGAATTGAGGAAAGTGATTTAGTTGGTTTCATAGTCGCGAAACCTAGAGTAAGGTTGGTACACATACACATACACGCACGGGATATGGGTTTGGGTGTATATGTATATGTATATAGATAGATGTGGATGCGTGAGTTTATATATATATATATATATATATATATATATACACATATATGTATACACGGATGATTGAGGATAGTATATGGTATTTAGAGATGAGTCGATGAGATTGGGCATGGTGCCATGAGATCGGTGATGTGATTTGGTTCGTATTAGGAGATACAACATGATGTTATATCGGATCTTTAGGCGATGTGTTTCACACACACGCGTACATATATGTTGATGATATTAGTATTGTACTAGACTTACATCAGTATCCCCCTGTTCACGATATATGATGATAAGGATATCAGATGAGTAATGAGATAAATATGATATTTGATCCGTACCCAGATTTGGGATTTACCGTACGAGATATAATTAGGATGTTAGATCCGCACTCTTGACTCGAGGATGTCATATGTATATATTGTATCGTACGTGATACTATTGAGGCGAGATCACCGATTACTAGATATATATATATATATAGGTCGACTCAGACATAGGTGGATTTCCTTACCCTTTTGACTGAGCTCGAGTCATACTAGTTTTCAAAAGTGGAGAATTGTGAAAAATTTAAATAACAAACTGTATGACTTGTATATTGGGTAGGTATATTTTCAGCATTGCTGTTAGTACATCACTTTCTATATATTCATAATGTTTCATCGCATTGCATGCTTGTACATATGTTATCTGTAATTATTATGAAACCCTGCTGTCAGGACACCAGCACCTTTACCGATGATGTGTATGCTCTACGTACACCTGCTTGCCGGCTCACACACATCATCATCGGTAATTGCCATGTCACGTACACTTTAGAGAATACTATTCATTGACATAGCTTGCTAGTTGATAGTTGCAATATGTTATAGTCTTCATATGCTAGTTTAACTATTGCATGATACCAGATGCATCCATATATTCATTGGTCATGCGGTATTATGGAGATTTATACTGGTATTCACTGTTTATCGATATCATGATTTTTATGATTTCGGATCTTTCTTGAGATTTTCTGGATTTGGAAACCGCATGTGAAAGTTTTATAAACTGATGACGTGTTTTAAAGAGTAAGATGCGGTTTTCCTTGATATGATGAGTATTGTCCACTATGATATTTTTTTGGTTCTGAGATGGTTTCCGAGACCCGATTCGAGAATTTGGATGAACCGTCTGCGGGTACATGGTGGACCCGTATGGTACCCGGGACAAGAAGCTCGAGTTGTAGACGATGAGCCCGGCAGGGGAAGACTGCCTACTGGTGATTGTTTGGCGTGGCGGATATCCGGAGGATATTGTTCATGGTCGTGTGATTGATGATATGGGCCAATCCGAACTGACGGAGCCCGAGGTATTGGGATATTGAGATATTGAGATTTGAGACACTGGGATATTGAGATTTGATGATACAGGGTAGTCCGGATAGCCGGAGCCTGAGGTATTGAGATATTGAGATTCATGTTTTGTGTCGATACTTGACACTGATTCCTCTGTTGATTTCATTGATGATATTCAATTTATACACATACAGGAATCTCATTAAATAAAGAAAACAGTTGTCTCACTCATGATGTATTCTGTTTCTATTTGTAATGCATTCATACGTCATATATCTGATATGTTGTTATCTGAGGCACTGACACGAGCACGTAGTATTGCACTTATATGTAGATGGATCAGGATTTTATTTAAGGATATTACTTGATATGACCTAGGATAGCGTCATACATGCGATTTCTACCCTGTGATATTTTCTACTCACGAGTTGGCAACTCACCCTGTTGTGCCACAGTTTCTTGCAGGTTTTGCCGTACAGGTATCTTAACGGCTTGCTGGCACACTGCTTTCATTCTGAGTGATTGCTTGGTAGGTGGGTTCACTCGCATCGTGACTACTCTTGTATTTTATTTTCATTGTTGTATCTAGAAACTCCATCAACCAGACTTGTATTCATTTCGACCTTAGAGTCACACGTTGTATTATTATGGTTTTCATGTTGATTTGAGTTTCTTTTGAATTTTGATCCTCGCCCTTCGGTGTTGTATATTATCTTTCTTGCGTGGTTGTGACCGTCGATTGACGAAGAGTTAGCTCCTGCTTGGGGATGCCTTTTATCATTTCGTATACTATTCATGTTGTACCCCGTTTGGGGCCAGTATTTACAAAGGAAACTCTGCCGAAATTTTCAGAAAAGACTTGAGACTTTAAAAATGCATACTTCGGCTTATGTTGTTAAACTTCTTGCTTTAAAATTGGTTTTTCTTCACTCTACTAATTTACTTGGTTTGGATTTCTGGGTTTTGGCTTACTTAGATTACGCACGCCTCGAGATGTTTCGTAGTTTAAGTGCCGGTCATGTTCCATACTTTTCGGGTCGTGACAAAGTTGGTATCAGAGCATTAGGTTTTGCCTTCTGAGTGTAGGATGACCCTTGGTTGATGGAGTAGGCGACTTTAGTAGAGTGACGTACCGTGTGTATGTTTCGCGGCATACTTACGATACGCTACTCCGCTTAAGAAGCCTTAGGATGTATATTTCCTTGCATAGTATTATATTCATTCCTATGATCTATCCTCTTCCGGTTTATGGTTTTGCTGCCACGATTAGACGGGCAGAGAGAGCTACGGCTAGAGTTGCGTCGGCACGAGTTCGTCACGAACGAGGACCGACCACGGCGAGATTCCAGGGACATACGATTGCATAGAGGCATCGTTTTATTGTGTTTTCACGCCATGAGCGTTTGATGGGTCGCTTTTACGAGATTACTCAGACGTGCAGATTAGCACCAGAGGATTGAGCCACTGATAGAGGCCAGCCAGAATGTGATGAACATTGATGTATCGCCTATTCATGATAATTGAGGCACTGTTCAGCGTGCAGAAGAATAAGCCAGTAGTTGCTGCGAATGACGAGATATCATCCCAGATGTTAGAGCCATTGCAGTACGAGTTGTACTTAGAGATATGACAGAAGATCGCTAGTCATCCGAGGATGAATGACTAGGATATGTGGTTTGTTCGCTTACCCCAATGCGAGGTCATCAGATTGATTGATTCCAGCTAGAGACGACTTCACGCAGGTACGTTGAGTGTCGATAGAGGCGATCGAATGTCAGAAACCCATATTCCAAGTTTAAAGCATTCGAAAAGACAATGCAAGTAATTCTATGGACCCTCTAGAAGAATGAAACCCTAACTCGATATAATGACCATGATAACGCTTAGAAACCTTAGGGTTTACAGCAGTTCATCGGTGCCATTAATGAGGCTTGGGTTTGCCCTTCTACGGTTGGTCCATAGGTGCTGTGGTATGTACTCGATACTATTAAACTGTACTCAAGATGTTGAGCTCTTGTGGGATTATAGGACTTTGAAGAATCGATCGGAAGGTTCGACTTCATTTGGATATCATGTGATGGGATGCATTGCTTGGGAGACTCCAGATACGAGTATAACCTTTGGAGAGCAGTCCATGCAACCACGAAGAGACGAGTCCGAAACATTCGACATTAGAGAAAAGTGGAGTAAGAGGTTCGTACGAGATCTTGATGAGACGACATTCCACTCCGCTGACATCAGAGATGTGATACGCATGCAGAGGCGTTATATATGGATATATCTTCCAGAAGGAGCGTGATGAGTATGCAGTCGTTCCGGAACAAGAAACATATTTAGTAAAGGATGATAACTTCCGGGCAGTTCGGCAGAAACGAGATTCGGGAGAGACCCCGACAAGATTTTTCTGGAATACTATACGAGAAGAATTGGACCCAGGAGCGGTCCTATTACGCACACCCAGCAGGACAGAGTTTGACATCGTCGACGAGACATGTTATGAGTGACCACGACAGTTGGCCAGAGACTCTTAGAGGATGTGCTTGAGCGGGACTATTCCGCCATACTTGATTTCGGTATTTTGGGCGATCTATTCGCATGATTGAGTTTTGATGACTGAGTTTCTTGATATTTGTTTTCGTGCACCATGGCTGCACCTACTGAGTATTTACGTTTTGTGCATAGTTATTGCACTTGAGACATGCTTTATATACCGTTGTGTTGATTTATGATTTGTGCAGCTTTATTGCACTTGATTCAGTTTTGTGCCTTGGCTGCACATGTTTATGATTTCATGGATTGCATACAGCTGATTTGATTTTTGTGCAGGTGGTATGCACTCGGTTTGGTTTTTGCACTCGGTATAGCCTACACGTGCTTGCAGTGCGTGGATACGTGTTTTGTGCACGCAGTTGCACGCGTTTATGATTTTATACACCTTGGCACACTCGGTGTTGCTTTTTATACGCATTGGAGTTATTGATGCATTTCCGTGCACTTGTTGCACCCGATTTGTATTTTGTGCAGTTGTTGCACTAGGTTTTTACGCTGTGCATTGTTGCACCATATTGTATTTCGTGCACTGGATGCTCTGTATTTGGTATTTCGTGCACTGGATGCACTGTATTTGGTATTTCATGCACTGGATGCACTGTATTTGGTATTTCGTGCACTGGAGGCACTGTATTTGGTATTTCGTGCACTGGATGCACTGTATTCGGCATTTCGTGCACTGGATGCACTGTATTTGATGTTTCGTGCACTAGATGCACTGGAGTTGGTATTTTGTGCACTTGATGCACCATATTGTATTTTTGTACGATTGTTGCACTGTATTGTATTTCGTGCACCGGATGCACCGGATTCATATTTCGAGCATTTGTTGCACCAGCTAGGTATTTCGAGCATTTGTTGCACCAGCTAGGTATTTCGAGCATTTGTTGCACCAGCTAGGTATTTTGTGCATTGGTTGCACCGGAATTATACTTCGTACCTTGGTTGCACCCGATTCATGTCTTTGAGCATTTGTGTTACCAGATTTGTGTTTTGTGCGCGTCCACACTTGATGTTCGTTTTCATGAATGTTACTGCACTAGATACTTTTCACGGACTAACGCGCTTGGGTTTATTTTTGCGCATATTAGGTGCTTAATATTAGATTTTGTGCACACCGGATGCACTCGATTGGGATTTCCATTCGTGCATGTTAGTTGCACTGGATTAAGATTTTGTGCACCACAGTTGCACTCGACTTCGATTAATGACATTCGAGATGTTGATTTTGATTCCATGCCTGATATTTTGAGCGTTTTATTTGCATGATTGAGATTTTGTGCACAACAATAGCACTTGACTTTGATTAGATATCATTCGAGATGTTGATTTTGATTTCATGCCTATGATATGCATGTGATTTAACTTATGCTTTCGGCATAGTTTTCAAACACTTTCAGTATTTTGATTCGATTTTGTGCCCGCTGATGCACATGGTTGTGAGATTATATACTACGGTATACCTGATTTGGATTTGGATTGAGATGTGTTGTATACCGTCGATTTCGATTGCGATATTCGATATTGTTTCCGTGCACCTTGTGCACTGGATTTGGATTCTTGCGCATATTTAGACGCTTGATGCGATTTTGGTGCACACCAGATGCACTAAATCGGGATTTCTTCGTGCATATCAGATGCACCTGATATTGCTGTCAGGCACACCCGTTGCCTCTGACAGGTGTTTCGTGCACACCCGTTGCACTTAGATTTTGTTTCTGTGCACATGTATGGCACATTCATGGATTTCGATTTCCGTGCGCACCAGACGCACGCGGCATCCTTGTGCATATTTTGGGATTGATTTCTGTTGGAGCGGTATGTTTTATGATATTTACTACTTGTTTAGTAGCTGATCAGGACTAGTCAGAGGACAGTACCTAAATATATTTTGGCATGCATTGATAGTTATCGAAGGGATTTCCAAAGAGGAGTTATAATCTCAGTATTTACCTACGTGTCCAAGGTGACACGAAACATTTTATAAAGGAAAACTCTTCTAAATCGTTTTCAAACGGCGGGACGTGCATATTAAACAAAGGATATATATATATATATATATAGTTATTTTTTTACAATAGACGTCCGCCACTGTGCAGTGATATGCGCATCGCTCAGCGACTTGAAAGGTTTGGCATGCATTTCTTTCAGATGTTTTAATGATGTTTACATATATAGTTGATGTATATCATGTTGGTTTTCATATTGGGCTTTGACATTGATGTCTTCACCATAACTCCGATGATTGCGAGATGCTTGACGGAGTTTGATTTGGGTTATGTACTCGTTTTCATGCACATGTATTGCGCTATGATGTGTTTTATGTATTTGTGATTTCGGAACCCCGACAACTTGATCTTTTTACTGAAATATTTTAGTATTTGGGCGAGTTTTAATTTAAATTCGGGGACCGAATTTCTTTAAGGGGGGAAGATTGTAACGTTTTGAAAATCGTTTAGGTGAAATTTTGGAGAATCGGTAAAATAACGGGTGTTTTCCGAAGAAAAAACGAAGATATAAATATCTTTTAACATAAAATTAAATATACCTATTCTAGCTATGTAATTGCTAGTATTTGGTGTTTATGAGTCACTTATAAAATTTCTAGTTGACTGAAATTTTTTCCGAAATTAATTATTTTAATATTATTTTAAGCCGTCACTAATACATTTAATTAGAGATAATTACAAATTGGAATGGGTGGATACAGTTTTGTGCATCATGACACATTAAACTAACATTGAAAATATTGTTTTTGAAATGAAAAGAAATTGTCATGACGGTTTTAGAAAATATCAAGGAGAAAGGCCTAAATAGTGAAATTAGTGTAAAGGGAAATTGGGGTATAATATTTATCTTTTTATTTCCCTCACCCACACTCACCCACACCCTCTCTCCTCCCCCTCTACTGCTGGGCCGAGCCTATGCTGCCCCCCACCTCGCACTCCAATTTGGGATTGAAGTGAAAGCTTAAAAGAAAAAGAATTAAGAAAAGAACAGGAAAGTAATATTTAATTGAGGTATGGGGTATTGTTTTCTTGTTATATTTTTTTCAACACAACCACTCTTTCTCTCCCCTCCAAATGGCCGAAACCCTTTCCCCAAATCAGCAGCAGCCCCCCCCCCCCCATTTTCACCTCTCTTTTCTCTTCAAAAAATTCATCTTTTTGCCTCAAATTCAAGCTAAAACCTCAATAATTCTTCAATCCAATTCTTACCCATTATTTCTTTGCCCTAGCTAGCATTAATCAAGGAGCAAGAGACCAATTTGGAGGCTACGTTTTAAGGTTGATCTCTTGGTTGTAAGGAATAAGATTTTAATCCTATGGTTAATTGTTGATATAATGCTTTAAGCTAAATTAATTATGTGTTAATTAGGTTTTAATGGAAAGTTTGGAATTTCTAGAAAAGGGTTCGGATCAAGTTAGGGTTTTGAGTATTTTGATTAGGGTTGTGTGATGTTGGTTAACATCTTAAGACTTGTTAAAACTAATCTAGTTGCTAATTACTAATTGTTACATGTAAAATGTAGATGGTTATTTGGTTCTTTTGCATGAGCGGGCCATAGGTTTTGACCCATGTGAGATTCGTGTGTCATTGGGTCATGAGTCGGATTTTAATGCGATACGATATATTATGACATGTAGGTACCCTCACGAGGACTTCAAGACGACAAGCAAGCGCGTGGCGACATCGGCATCGGCAAGTGAAGATCAAGGTGAGTAGATATATATCTACGGGGAGAAGTCGGGTGGATGGCGTATAGCACCCCCGCAATGTCGTAAGAAATGATATGTTGTGATATAGATATACTTAAATGTGTTATTGAAGGATATGAACACTTAGTAAGAAAAGCTTTAGAAGATCACGAGTTAGTGTTAGCGAGAATTGAGGAAAGTGATTTAGTTGGTTTCATAGGCGCGAAACCGAGAGTAAGGTTGGTACACATACACATACACGCACGGGATATGGGGACTTCAAGATTCATGGAGCCTTAAGAGCCCAGGAAGTCGTTTGGGTGTATATGTATATGAATATAGATAGATATGGATGCGTGGGTTTTTATATATATATATATATATATATATATATATATATATATATACATATATGTATACACGGGTGATTGAGGATAGTATATGGTATTTGGAGATGAGTCGATGAGATTGGGTATGGTGCCATGAGATCGGTGATATGATTTGGTTCGTATTATGAGATACGACATGATGTTATAGCGGATCTTTAGGCGATGTGTTTCATACACACGCGTACATATATGTTGATGATATTAGTATTGTACCAGACTTAGATCAGTACCCCCCTTTTCACGATATGTGATGATAAGGATATCAGATGAGTAATGAGATAAATATGATATTTGACCTGTACCCAGATTTGGGATTTACCGTACGAGATATAATTATGATGTTAGATCCGCACTCTTGACTCGAGGATGTCATATGTATATATTGTATCATACGTGATACTATTGAGGCGAGATCACCGACTACTATATATATATATATATATATATATATATATATATAGGTCGATTCAGACTTAGGTGGATTTCCTTACCCTTTTTGCTGGGCTCGAGTCATACTAGTTTTCAAAAGTAGAGAATTGTGAGAAATTTAAATACCAAACTGTATGACTCATATATTGAGTAGGTATATTTCCAGCGTTGCTGTTACTACATCACTTTCTGTATATTCATGATATTTCATCGCATTGCATGCTTGTACATATGTTATCTGTAATTATTATGAAACCCTGTTGTCAGGACACCAGAACCATTACCTATGATGCCTATACTCCACGTACACCTGCTTGTCGGCTCACACACATCATCATCGGTAATTGCCATGTCACGTACACTTTAGAGAATACTATTCATTGCCATAGCTTGCTAGTTGATAGTTGCAATATGTTATAGCCTTCATATGCTAGTTTAACTATTGCATTTATTGCATGATGTCAGATGCATCCATATATTCATTGGTCATGCAGTATTATGGAGATTTATTCCGGTATTCACTGTTTATTGATATCATGATTTTTATGATTTCGGATCCTTCTTGAGATTTTCTGGATTTGGAAACCGCATGTGAAAGTTTTATAAACTGATGATGTGTTTTAAAGAGATAGATGCGGTTTTCCTTGATATGATGAGTATTGTCCACCATGATGTTTTCTCGGTTCTGAGATGGTTTTCGATACCCGATTCGAGAAGTTGGATGAACCGTCTGCGGGTATATGGTGGACCCAGTATAGTATCCCGGGGAAAGAAGCTCGAGTTGTAGACGATGAGCCCGGCAGGGGAAGACTGCCTACAGGTGATTGTTAGGCGCAGCGGATATGCGGAGGATACCGTTCGTGGTCGTGTGATTGATGATATGGGCCAATCCGGACTGACGGAGCCCGAGGTATTGGGATATTGAGATATTGAGATTTGAGACACTGAGATTTTGAGATTTGATGATGCAGGCCAGTCCGGATAGCCGGAGCCTGAGGTATTGAGATATTGAGATTCATATTTTGTGTTGATGCTTGACACTGATTCCTCTGTTGATTTCATTGATGATATTTGATTTATAGACATACAGGAATCTCTTTAAATAAAGAAAACAGTTGTCTCACTTATGATGTATTCTGTTTCTATTTGTAATGCATTCATACATCATATATCTAATATGTTGCTATCTGAGGCACTGACACGAGCACGTAGTATTGCACTTATATGTAGATGGATCAGGATTTTATTTGAGGATATTACTTGATATGACCTAGGATAGCGTCATACATGCGATTTCTGCCCTGTGATATTTTCTATTCACGAGTTGGCAACTCTCCCCGTTTTGCCACAGTTTCTTACAGCTTTTGCCATACTGGTATCTTGACGGCTTGCTGGCACACTGCTTTTATTCCGAGTGATTGCTTGGTAGGTGGGTTCACTCGCATCGTGACCACTCTTGTATTTTATTTTCATTGTTGTATCTAGAAACTCCATCAACCAGACTTCTATTTATTTCGACCTTAGAGTCGCACGTTGTATTATTATGGTTTTCATGTTGATTTGAGTTTCTTTTGAGTTTTGATCCTCGCCCTTCGGCGTTGTATATTATCTTGCTTGCATGGTTGTAACCGTCGATTGACGAAGAGCTAGCTCCCGCTTAGGGATGCCTTTTATCATTTCGTATACTATTCATGTTGTACCTCATTTGGGGCAAGTATTTACAAAGGAAACTCTGCCGAAATTTTCAGAAAAGACTTGAGACTTTAAAAATGCATACTTCGGTTTATGTTCTTAAACTTCTTGCTTTAAAATTGGTTTTTCCTTCACTCTACTGCTTTACTTGGTTTGGATTTCTGGGTTTTGGCTTACTTAGATTACGTACGCCTCGAGTCGTTTCGTAGTTTAAGTGCCGGTCATGTTCCGTACTTTTCGGGTAGTGACATATATAGATATTGTACATTCGTCAGACGCAATAATAGGCATTTCAGATCACAGATGAACATATTGGATATACTAGGAATCCGCGCTTCGTTTGAGCCTGCAACAAAAGACGGATTACACGGTCGTGATGAATAACCAAACCCTACCCTAGACCCCTTCGGGTGCGGTAAACTACCCGCCTAGTACCAGAAGTGAAACAGTCTCCCTCAACGACGTGAGTAGGCCATTAAACACTTCAAAGTACCCGATAGTTTGTGCACCCCATCTTGGGTCTATCCTAGGAGCATAAAACAGTAAATGAAATAATACAACGGTGGCTACAATCTCAACCCGGATGTGCCCCGCAAAAGAATATTACAACATATTACAATTTATATCAAACGAAAGATAAAAACCCTCATCTCACATCCCCGGCTATTCATCCACGACGATCTAATAGAGTTCATATACACAAACCATTATCCATCGCAGAAATGTGCAACCCCAACTAACCGACATACTAGCAATTAGTGGAGGTTTACGATCACATTAAACATCACAGATAAAACCTGATTAGCAAATAACTTAGAATTTCGATCGACAACCTTTTTTCGTGTCTACCCCAAATGCAAGCCAGCATTGAAAAACCTGGGCAGAAACAAAATATACAGGAAAACAGAAACCCAAAAATAAGATAAACTGTGTAAAAACGAGTCAACTCGGAGTCGACTCGACCGCGGATCCGTGGTGTATTGCACCAATCCACCGCGCTTCCGCGGTCGTCTCACCGAGTTAGCAACTCATATTTCTCCAGTATTCTTAGAATTCCCTACTGTGAATTTTCATGCCTCTGAAATAAATTTTTCGACAAGTTTAAAATCGACAGAAACTTTAGGGAAGCGGGGTTATGTTTTCGTATTTTTCCGACGATCGAAATTCTAATTAGTTGCTAACAAGCTAGTAAACGTTTAGTAGGCTCTGATACCACTATAAGTCCATGTCACGCACCCCACGTGTTTGCGGGGAGGCGGAATATATGAAAAACAATTATCAAAGCTTCGTAACACGGACTTGAGCACACGGATCGTGTCTAAACCATTACTAGCAAACTACGAGAGATTTAACTACTCTGATTCGAAGTTATACCTCACGTTACTTGTCCTTCAGGTCTTCATCGCTGTCCTCCATACGTCGTCGGCTCTATAGAACATGGGTACCTCAACAGCCTCCTCGAGTCAAAGACGATCCAAGCGAGAGTCTATAATCCGAGCTCCTATCTCGAATCTGAGATAACTACGTCTTCTAGTTTGCTAATCTAGAAGTCCTAGAGGGTGTAGAGTATTTAGATGGATTACTTAGTCACTTAAACCCTAGGATTCTCAACTCATGAGAGCTTTTAGGGTTTGAGGAAGAAGATGAAGACTTGAGGAGAGAGAAGTGTTTTGTGATAATGAAATGAATAATACTCATGCTAGAATAATATGAAGCATAATAATATCTATCTTGATAATATCAAGATAATATCTAGCATGCTTCATTTAATTCTAAGGGTGAATCACCTCATGAGTCATTAAGCATTTAATGTAAATATACACCTCATCCTCCACCTCATTTAGTTTAAACCCTAAAAGGACATAAACACAAATGAGTCACTTTCTTCTAGAAGCTTCCCAAGAAATTACGAGACTTCCCCTCCCATCCGTATTTCCGAAAAACACAGATAATCTTTGACTGAATAAATCCATCTGTATAATACTAGAATCTGGCTTAAACCAAAGCCCGTTAGTATTATCTGCCCGATCATAATACGTGCACAAATGTACGTAAGTGATCGCGGCCCTGCCGTAAAACCATACGGCCTCTACACCTTTTGCCCGGTGCAGGGAAACTCTCTGTGTGGGACTCTAAACACTCGACACTACACTGGCAGTGGGTTTAACCATAGACCGCAAGCGGTACTAGCTGCACGTAACGGTCCCCAGGTAGATGTCGATAAGAAGGTCGATGAGTAAACCTATCCGAACTCCTAATGAGCCTCTATGTGACAATCTCCATACAGTTCGGTCTGTTCGTCTAGGACTATCGCATATCGGGCCTAGGGGGGTGGTAAACGTCAGACCCCTAATAGCGGTATAAGTCGTGTCGGAGTGAAACCCATTACATCTTGAGAAACTACTGGAGCACCTACCAGTAAATCTCGCTTGCCCTGGCCAGGGACCTTGCGTAATGGCTCTCCATACACAGCGCGATATCAACCCCCAATACCGGGAGATACGAATCCTGTCTAACCGCTACTGCCTCCAAGTGCTTCGGGACTGCACCCAACTACTACCTGTTTGCACGACTCCTTTGAGCCGTGGTAGGGTGGTAATCTAAGTACAGTGGGAACACACTCGAGACGAAGTAGCAATCTCAAGTCGACGGACTAAGCTGTACTCATGTCACCTGGGAACTGCAATCTGACGATAGGTATAGTACCAACCTGCAGTTCCCAGCGAGTCATGTCTGTTGTACTCGTAACCTAACGAGCACCAACATACTATCTCCAGTACGACGTACTGATGGCTGTAGGACAGACCATCTCCCCATGCTGGGATGAGAAGCGTATACACTAGTCTACTCCGGAGTATCGATACCCCGTCTCTATAATCCAATGACCAGGAACCTGTATAGGATGTGCTTGTAGACTACCCAGCCCCCACTAGTGTGACTGCCATCACAACGCTAGTAATCAAGCAAAGATCCTAAGGTCTCTACTAATATGTATAAGCGATATGTTAAACGAAACACATGCATATATTAAAGTAGAAACAAACCAAGTAGCATTCTACCATTTTTAGCAAGACTGTCAATACAACTGTGAATATCCCAAGCTTCCATTAAGTAATATACAATCTAGTATGATACAATAATGGCCTCTAGGGCATAAACACTAACAATGCCTTCAAGAAGTGGTGGCAAGGATACGTTGCCCATCGACAACGCTTCAAGCGAATGAAGCGCAAAGCCCATCGGGAACAGAGAAGCGCGAAAGACGAGCGTGAAGGAACGGCCGGTAACAGTCATATGGTTGATGCCATCCCAACAAGAGAAAAATCTCAAGTTCTTACCTTCAGGAGCGATTCTGACGAAGAATTAGCCATCGGCCCTCTCTTCAAGAAATCCACCTCCGAAAAAGAAGAAGAGATGAAGAACTGTGAGAACATTCAGCTGCATAACCGTACGTTGCCTGAAAAGAATCTCGGACCTTCAAACAAAGGTTCGGGCAAAAGGGACAAAGGGAAGGAAAAAATCCCTGAGGAGATTGCCCACGATGATAGAGTCATCGAAGAGCTCACAGCCAAGGACCCGCCCAAAAAGAACAAGATGGATTACAATGTCCTGGCACATCTGAGAAAGATACCCTCACAATTGAGTATTTTCGATGCCCTTCTCCTATCTAAAGAGGCACGAGATTCCCTGATCAAGGCGTTACAAGAGCCCGACCGGTTTCAACCCTTTCTTGCAGAAGAAAAGATGGAGGACGAGCTGAAAGAAGTCCACACGGCTGACATCACCTTCAGCGATGAAGACCTCCTTCTCGGAACGTATGAGCACAACCGTCCGTTGTATGTAATCGGGTATTGTCAAGATATTAAGATAGGGAAGATCCTGGTTGACAACGGGTCCTCCGTCAACTTTCTTAATGTGAGAGTGTTGAAGGAGATTTGTATGAACGTTCAACACCTGGCGCGGGAAAAAATTACCATCTCCGGTTTTGACTCCCAATCA
The DNA here is from genome assembly GCA_030015575.1 of Agapanthus africanus. Lineage (NCBI taxonomy): Eukaryota > Viridiplantae > Streptophyta > Magnoliopsida > Asparagales > Amaryllidaceae > Agapanthus > Agapanthus africanus. The sequence continues at coordinate 543,672,267 of JASDDO010000019.1, forward strand.
TCACAAATGCTCGGGTATGTAATACTGACATTACTCTTTAGGCTGCTCATCACTGACATTAAGTTCCATGTCATTGACGCTAACACTTGCTACAACACTTTGCTCGGAAGGCCGTGGTTACATGAGTACAATATCATCCCTTCTGCACAACATCAGTGTATGAAGTACTTCAAGGATGGCCTCGAGTACACAGTTACAGGGGAGCTGAACCCATTCTCTGTAAATGAAGTCCGCAAATATGAAGACGCCAAGTACTTCTTGTTAGATATGTATGCCCTAGAGGCCTGTATTGTATAGGATGCTAGGCATGTATATGTACAGAAACAATCTTTGCTCGAAATGATAGTATGCTATCTGGTTTATCTTCATCTTAACATATGATGTGTTGTGTTATATTTCATATCTTGATATGAATATTGATGAAGCACTTAGGATTATGCTTGACTACAAGGATTACGATGAGATCATACTAGTAGGGCCTGGACAGTCTATAAGTATATCCTTTAATAGTTCCTAGTCGAGGGTATATCGAGACAGGGCATCGGTATTAACAAATTAGACTAGTGTGTACGTTTCTTGACCCTGGGGGCGATGGTTGATTCCACAACCATTGGTGTTTGACATCAAAGATTGTACACAGGTGCTCATTGGAGAATGGGTACACCGAACAGGACTTATCGAGAACTCCTAGATGGTATATATACCTATTGTCAGATAGCAGTTCTCTGGTGACACTTGTACAGGTTAGTCTGTAGACCCGAGATTGTCATGGTGTCTTGTGTGATTCCCACTGTACTTTGATTTCCACCCTACCACGGCTCTATTGAGTCATGAAAACAGGTGGACTTTGGGTACATTCCCGAATCACATGAAGACAGTGAGCGATAGAAGGGGTTTCGTCTCTCCCGGTATAGGGAGTTGATGTCGCACTGTGCTTGATCAGCCATAACAGCAAATCCCTGGCCAGGGTTCTCGAGATTTACTGATAAATGTTATCAGCAGTTTCTCGAACCGTTATGGGCCGTAAATCAGCATGACTTATAAAGTTGCTGGGGTCTGACATTTACCCCCCCTAGACTTCATATGCGACGTATCAGATGAAGAGACCGGACTGTACGGTAAGTGTTGCTTATAGGCTCCTTAGGGTTGCGATGGGTTCGCTCGTCGGCCACCTTTTTGTCATGTACCTGGGTAGCCGTTACGCACAGTTAGTGCCGCTGACGTGCTTGTGGTTAAACCCACTACCAGTGTACTGTCGAGTCTTTAGAGTCCCACACAGAGGGTTCCCTCGTTCAGGCGAAAGATGTAGAGTCCGTAAGTTGTTACGGCAGCCGTAAGGTGTTACGGAAGGGTTTCGATCATGTTCGTGTAATTGTTACAGGAATAGTGATCGGGAGGATAATATTGGTAGGCTTTGGTTTAAGCCGGATACCGGTATTATATTATTGGATTATTTGTATTCGTATTTTTCGGAATTCGGATACGGGTATACGTATACGGTATACGGAGGATGGGTATTTTTGTAATTGTTACAAGAATACCTTATAAAAGGTGCCACCTCATAATTACATTATTTGTTTTGTGAAAATAAATAAATGAGGTGGAATTTAGAAAGTCCAAGCATGGTTGAAAGAATGGGTTGTTTTATTTTATATTGTTTTGGAGTTACTATTGAAGCATGGTGCTAATTTTATAATGCATGCTTCAATTATTTAATTTGAGCCATATCTAATTTCCATGCTTGAATTTTCTCATTATCACAAACGCTTTCTCTCTCCTTCTTCTCTCCTCCTCCTTCATTCTAAGCTTTACCCTTCACATGTGATGTGAATCAAAAGCTTGGGGTTAAAGATAATTCAATACACTAATCTCTACATCATCCTAGTGATCTCTTCTAGCAAACTTAATCTCTAGGTTAAACTCTTGTGAAGAGTTTGTAGCTTGCATGATAGCTCTCGCGTGGATCATCTAGGTCTTGAGGTGGCCGGAGATCGAGAACATCGGCAACATCCAAAGGAGCTAAGGAGTTCATCAAAAGAGAAGGCAAGGAGCAAAGGAGTTGCACCAATGTGAAAACCCGAAGGACCGTATCATCGAGGTATAATCCCTAACATAGTAGATAAGATCTCTTGTTAGGGTTTTCTAGTTATGATTTAGACAAGATCTTTGGAAAAGTGCGTGTTGTATGCAAAGAAAATTTTCGTTTGTCGCTTCCGCCGCCTCACAAGAGTTGTGGGAGCATGCAACATGCGCTAACATGGTATCAGAGCCTAACTAAACTATAATTAGATTGTTAGCCAAAAGTTAGAACCTCGATCGACAATTTTTTCTCCCGAAAACATGTTTTCTGCCCATGCTGCTGTCAATTTTTTAAAGTGTTCAAAAAATCTTTTCAGAGGCCTTAAAAATACATGCAGGATTTTCTAAGAACACTGTAGAAAAACGAGACTCTAACTCGCCAGGAACGCCGCGGATCCGTGGCCAAACGCAGTATTTGGCCGCCGATCCATGGCCGAGTCGTGGCCGAGTTGACTCGTTTTTCAGCAGTTTGCTTAGATTAAGGAAATAGTGTTTCTGGGACATCTGGAATTTTCACAAAGTTGTTTGTGAACTGGAAGATGACAAGAGTTGTCATGGTTTAAAATTATCGATCGAAATTCTAAAGTGCTTGGGTAAACGGGTTTTCAGTTGTTTGTTATGTGTGTTTGAAACGTCGACTAATTGCTATAAGTCGATTAGTCAGGGTTGCACACTTCTGTAATGATATCATAAGATGGTATGTGTATATGAATATTTTGGATCGTCGTGATGAATGGCCGGGGGATGTGAGAAGAGCGTTTTTCTTTTCTTTCATTCAATATAATTTGTAAAAAGCAATGTAATATTATTTTGCGGGGCACATCCGGGTTGAGGTTGTAGTCACCATTGTATAATTTCTTTTTACTGTTTTTGCTTCTAGGATAGACCGTAGGTGGGGTGCACAAACTACCGGGTTTTCGAAGTGCCGAGTGGCCTACTCACTTTGTTGAGGGAGGCTGCTTCACTTCGGGAATTTGGCGGGTAGTTTGCCGCACCCGTAGGGGTCTAGGGTGGGGTTTTGGCTATTCATCACGACCGTGGAACCCGTCTTTCATTAAGGCTTGAATGAAATGCGGAATTCCTAGTATATCCAATGTATTCATCTGTGATCTGTAATTGCTATATTTATATATGATATATATAATAAACGTTGCTTATGTTTTGCACCCGCGCTAGTCCAGCCCCCGCTCTGCCGTTAGTTAAGTAACCTAACGGTGCATGACGGGGCCCAGTGGCGAATGCTGATGGCATAAGCGTATGCTCTATTTTCGTTTTTTTCTGTGATGTTTAGGAAACGTAAATGATGGGACAACATTAATGTGATTAATGTGAAGAAAAAGAAACCTGAAGATGTTGTAGAATCAAATTTTTTAAAATGGGTAACTCTAGTTTTTGCTTTGCATAGTGGTATTCTTGAATATCCTGCACCTCATTCGATGAGGAAAGGGCCGAGATCCTTTCACCGGGAGGGACCCCTTTAGAGAAACTAGCAAATGTTACAAAGAACTCGATTGTTTTTATAGTTGATCTAACTTGTGCTTTGCATCGTGGTATTCATGAATATCCTGCACCTCATTCGATGAGGAAAGAGCCGAGATCCCTTCACCGGGAGTGACCTCTTTAGCAAAATTAGAAAGATACTACAAAACCATTCGATTTTTAAAATTGGAGCTTAAACCACTTCTTTTACTCAGTTCTACAACGATATCAAGTTCAAAACGTTAAAGGTTTTCATAAAAACCATCCGTTGCCCTCCGCCATTTTAGGAAGCAGAGTACTTAGTATTCATGCCACGTTTGTTGACCATAGTTAAGGCGTGGTGTACGGTAGCTAAGTGATGTCTTCCTACAAAGTATTTGATGCGATCGATTAGGACATTCGCATGACTATGTTGACCATAGTTAAGGGTGTTGGAGATAGTGCCCTCAGAGTCAATTATTGGATCACAGGCACATGATTGCAATGATTGAGGGAGGACCTATCCCGGTAGGACAGTCTTACTCAAGATGATAGTATGCTATCTGGTTTATCTTTATCATCGTGTACTGCTTTAGGTGACCTTACGAGTCACTATTACACGTTGATAGAGCCCCTAGGATTCTTGCTTGACTACCAGCAGTATGAGGGCGATCATATACGTGAGAGCTGGAGTCTATAAGCACATCCTTAAAAGGTCCCTAGTCGTGGGAGTTTCGAGACTGGGCATCGATACTCCATTAGTAGACTAGTGTATACAGTCGAGACCCCGACGAGGGGCGGTGGCCGGTCTCACAAGCCATTGGTGTCAGTTGGTTCACCTAAGATGTATACAGGTGCTCATTGGGTTATGAGTACACCGGACAGGACTCACCGGGAGCCTGCTAGTTGGGATTATACCAGACGTCAGATAGCAGTTCCCTGGTGACATGTGTACAGTTTAGTTCATCGACCTGAGATCGTCATTTGTCTCGTGTGAGTTCCCACTGTGCTTTGATTACTACCCTACCACGGCTCAAAGGAGTCGTGCAAACAGGTTTTAGTTGGGTACAGTCCCGAGCCACATGGAGGCAGTGAGCGGATCTGCAGGGGTTCGTCTCTCCCGGTATTGGGGGTGAGGTCGCGCTGTGTCTAGGAGAGCCATTACACAAAGCCCTCGGCCGAGGCAGGAGATTTACTGGTAGGTATTCCAGTAGTATCTCAGTGTGTTCTGGGCTACACTCCGACACGACTTGTACCGCTTTTGGGGGTCTGACTTTTACCAACCCCCTAGGCCCGCCATGCGATACTCATAGACGAACGGACCGGACTGTACGGATATTGTCACTGACAGGCTCAGTAGGGTGTCAGGATGAGTTCGCTCATCGACGTCCCTTTTGGTCAATAGTTGGTGGCCCGTCACGTATGGCTAATACCTCTGACGTGCTAGTGGTTAAATCCACAGCCATAGTATTGACGAGTCTTTAGAGTCCACCACACACACTCAGTTACTCAAGTTTCGGGCGAAACGCTGTAGAGGACGTATGGAGATATGGCAGGGTTCGATCAGATACGTGCGGTATTGCACGGATCGTGATCGGACGGTTTTTACTAGCCGGCTTTGGCTTAAGCCGAATCCTAGTATTAGATAGTGTAGATATTGTCTCTTTGGATTTGTGTTCAGTGGGAATACAAATGCGGGCATGTGTATGCAGTAGTGGGATTTTCCTGTAATTTATTACGGGATCAGTTTTCTGGAGTTGCCAGTTTGCATTCTGTTCCGGCCGGTTTTCATTTGTTCCTTCCCGGCCGGACTTTTCTGATGGAGGGGGTTATTTGCAAGTTTGCAAATAACATTTGTAGAGGGGGTTTCTTGCATATGGATTGATTTTGATGGCTTCATGATTTGACAAGTATCATGAGATCCTTTTTCTTTCTTATCCTTTGCTTTTTGAGATTAGAAATGGATGTGAAGCTTGCTTTTGATGTGGTCACCATTTCTATCTCCTACACTCACCTCCCTTGTATATTCTCTCCACCATTTTTAGAAGGGGGCCGGCCACATGGGTTGAGGGGGAGAGGTTCATTTCATTTTTTGGTGTGGGAAATTTATCACTCATCTCATTTTTAGCTTGCCACCAAAAATTCCCAAGTTCATATCTTGTTCATTCCTCCATCACCAAAGGCAACTTCATAAACCCCAAAGAGACAAGCCTCTACACTACAACCTACAGTACCCTTGGACGCGTCGGCTAGCCAACTTCGCGCCCGAGTTGCCTCGGTCCAGAGGTGGGAGCCTGTAAAAGATATCGGCTACGTGGTGCCCTTTCCGACGAGGAGGTGACGGACGAAGATTCCGCGGGAGATCGGAGTGGAGACGAAGAACGAAGGACACGGATCGCTTGGTATAACTCTCTACCTTTCTCTTGTTTAGCTAGGATTAGGTTAATGGTCACGATCCGGGTTTATTGTCCGCGGTAGCGCCAGTTTAAAGTCAAGAAAAATTTTTGATTCCGCATTTTGGCCTCGAGTAAACGGCCGGGGCGCTGCCGTGGCGCAACATGGTATCAGAGCCAGGCCATTAACCTAGTCTAGCTTTGTCTAGTGTGTTTACATCTTCGATCGAACAAAAATCCCAAAAACCGTATTTCGTGTGCATCAAGTTTCTGTCGAAATTTTTTGGACTCTAAAAATTTTTCAGGTTGTTGCAGAATGATGTGCAGGGAAGTATAAGAATTCTGGTAAAATTTGGTCGCCTGAATCCATCATCTCACCGCGGAACCGCAGCCAAAGCCATGCTTGGGCCGCGGTTCCGCCGCCACTTAGGCTCCTCCCTGCACCAAATTTTTCCAGATTGTCTTACACTAGAAAATAGGGTTTTTGGAATATTATTTTTGGGCCCAGATTTTCTGCAAGTGCTACAGTAATGCTTTGGGGCCCACTTGGTAAAATTTGATCGATCGAAAAGTTTAAACACATTAGTTCACAGTATTTACATTATATCTGCGACCGTGAATGTCACTTGATCGGTAAATCCTGTCTAACTGCTATAGCCCGGTTAGATTGATTTGCGAACGTGACATTCACATTGATGTTCTGTAATTGTGCTATGTTGTTGCGGATCAGTCGTGGGGGATAGCCTGGTTGCAGTATTAGTACAGTTTTTGTTGTATTATGTACATTTGATTTTGCAGGGCGAGCGTCCGACATGTGGACTGCCGTCACTGCCTGTTTGTATTATTCTTTTGGGGCACGACCAGGTTGCGGTCGATGTACCCGTTGTATGTATATTTTACTTTCTGTACTAGGTTTACCCCGCGGAAGGGTGCACGGATAGCCGGGTTCTAGAGGGCAACGGGCCCGCATCTCATGGCATTGAGACGGAGGGGGCTTCACTCTAGAATTGGCAGGCTATTCGCCGCACTCGTAGGGGGTATAGGGTTGGCCCAGGAGGGGTGCCCAAGTTACCGGATTCCGTGAAGTGCTGGGTGGTCCATTCACGTTGCTGAAGGGGGCTGCCTCGCTTCAGGTTTTGGCGGGTAACTTGCCGCGCCCGTAGGGGTCTAGGATTTCTTTGCACAGGCTATCCACACGACCAGGGGAACGTCGGGTTTCAGTAGCGGCTCTATGAAACCCGGGGGTCCCAGATATCTGTATTGTTCTGTGATGCTGTACATTTCTATGATGCTGCACTTTTATCACGCCTTGAGCGAAAATTATATATTATATATGTACTAGTAGATGTTGTATATGTTTTGCATCCGTGCTAGTCCAGTCCCCGCTCTGTCGTTAGTTAAGTAACCTAACGGGTGATGACGGGACCCAGTGGCGAATGCGGATGGCATATACGTACGTCATTATTTTCGCTCTTTTGTGGTGTGATCAATTGATGGGACTGCGTTGATTCGGATCAATGCAAGATTAACAAACCTATTCTGATGTTGTTGGAACATTTTCAAAAGGCTGTTATTGCAAGGGCGTTCTCTTTTGTTTTGCATCGTGGTATTCAGTTGGAATATCCTGCTCCTCAGTCGACGAGGCAAGGGCCGAGATCCCTTCACCGGGAGTGACCCCTTGGACAGAAGTTTGCGTCAAGGCAATAACTTCACTATAGCCGATTGCCTTTTGCTTTGCATCGTGGTATTCAGTTGGAATATCCTGCACCTCATTCTACGGGGAAAGAGCCGAGACCCCTTCACCGGGAGTGACCTCTTTAGCAAAAGTTTTTCGTCACTATATTTTTTATAAAAAGTTATGCAGTTCCTTCAACGATATCAAGTTCATTACGTTAAAGGTTTTTCGCCAAAAACCAGCCGTAGCCCTCCGTCATTTCCTACGGGTATTATTTAGTATTCGTGCTGCGTTTGTTGACTCCGTCAAGGCGTAGTGTACGGTAGCTAAGTGGTGCTTGTTTGTTGCATAAATGGGATTGGTTAGGACAGACGTGCGGCCTTGTTGACTCCGTCAAGGGCACGTACGGGTGGGTTTAATGCAATCCAGATAATGACGGGTTGAACTTGACTAGGACTCTTTGATTTGTTGACTCCGTCAAGGTCACTTGAGTCCTAGGGGTAAAAATCACATCGGGAGTTTCTAAAGAAACTGAAACTTGCCAGGCATGCGCATACCTTCTGGAGTGTGGTGACTTGAGTGGATTCCGTCAAGTTATCATGCGATGATAGTTGGATCCCGATTCCCACTGATGAGTTGGTTTACTCCTCGGGTGATCCCGGCTAATTCTTCTTTTAGGTTTAGGGAAGAATTTGACGTTACAGTGGGAGGTTTCCTGATTAGATAAAGTGATAACCATTCTGATCTAGGTTAGAGTGCACGCTGAGTGTTTCTTTTCTCTCTCTCTTTGGCAGTGACCATTGACCCGACCCTACACTATGACTCAGTGACCAAGTTAACCGAACCTTCTTATAAGACTGGCTTTTGGATTGTCAGAGTTGCAGACCTCATTGCCACTCCTACTTTTACCCTTTTCTCCAGGACACCCCGTATTACTACGAACGTCCACTTCCATTGGACAAAACCATCGTATGGTTATATACGAACTCGAAGGACTTTATTCGAGGATGGTTTCCGGTTCTGGAGAAAATGAATAGGACTATTCAGTTGTCTTTTCCTTTTACCTTCTCTCAGGTTGCGAGTACTCCTTGGTTTAGGAGATAGTACACCTATTACGCAAATTGGATAGTCTTCTTCCAAACCCTAGGCTGGTGCCGAACGGTAGGGAATGAAGAAAACCAGTTAGCCTAAACGGTGTACAGAAGGTATTAAGTTAAGACAAAGAAAGGGATTAGTAAGGGGGCAAAGTAAATTGCGACTGTTATTCACGACCAAACCAAGTATTTCTTCGCCAATCCTAAATCACCTTTGTATTTCTCCAGGACACTCCGTATCACTACGAAGATCCCAAGTTTATTGGATAATCCATCGTATGGTTATATACGAACTCGAAAGGAACTTGTTCCAGTTCGGGGATGGATCCTGGTTCAAGAGAAATAGGAATAAGGTTCATTCGATTGTCTTTTATCTTCACCTTCTCTCGCATTGCGAGTGTTCCTAGGATTAGGACAGTACACCCATTATGCTTATTGGATAGTCTTCTTCCAAACCATAGGCTGGTGACGAACGGTAGGGAAGGAAGAAAACCATTTGGCCTAAAGGGGTGTGCAGAAGGTAATGACTAAAGACATATAAAGGAATTTGGAGAAGTGACAAAGAATTATACGGTTACAGTTGTGAATCTGGATAATGGAAGAGGCATTACTAGGAATACCCGGATACCCCATCGAAACATTTCAATGTTTCAGTTTCACTGTGTACTGTTAAAAGAAAACTGATTTCCCAATTAGACACCTGCTCCAGGGTATGTATTTACCAGGTTTGATTCTCACATCTGTATGGTTTTATAGATGATGAGTGGGAGTAAGTTATTGGGAATTAGGTGATCATCCTCATTATATCGGGATTCGTTGTAATTGGTGATATTTGAGGAAATCTCCTGGGCTGTTTGCCGGTCGGCAAATATTTGGTTTTGAATATCCGTTGTTATGCACCAATTTCAAATTGATATATCTGTACGTCTATTTTTATAGAGTGAGATATACTTTTTGAAATTATGTCTATGACATTTACCTATACCAGTGGATGGTTAGGTAAGGAGCATTGAACAACGGTGTAATTCTTCTTAACCATAAGTACAGTTTTCAACCTACGACACACAGTGAATGAGTTGTTAGACTCAGGGACTTATACAGATTATTGTATATTGTCCAGTGTCCATTAGGACAGAGGGGTTGGTCCTCGTACTATATTCTGTTTACTTTTAACTTCTCTAGTTCTTAGACATGTGTTTCGTAGAAACACAGGGTCTGAGTTTTGAGGAGTTATTGGTATAAGAATAGAGTAGAGAACCAGGTATTGCAAGTATCGGGATTCTTCAAGGTGATCGAAGATGTAGATACTTGCGTATGGTATTCAGTTGATAGTAATGAGAACTTGCTTCTCTTTCAGGTTACTCATAATTGGAAGCATTCCTAAGTTGAGTAACGCTGATCGGCCTCTCTCCATTTAGTTGACATGCACTGGAGACAGCTGCATGATTTGAATCTGGTTCAATTAAATCAGTGCCTCTGTTTCTATATTGGATATAGAACAGTTCATATCTTGATATTGTTAAGGTACGGGGAGTTGTCCAGCTTATGCTTAAAACCAGACTCCGGATAACTCAAGGCACGTTTCTGTAATGGATATTTGTGGGTTGACCCAGGCTATGATGAGGGTTGACTTTCTACCATCTGGAAGATCAATAGTGATATTGTTCTTGACTCGCCACATTTTAAAAAGAAATGGATTTTTTCAGAAAAACAGTAGTGGGAGTATGGTAGAACTGGAAGTGATTCCAGAACCGCAAACGATTACTGAAGATTTGATAAGAACCTAAAGATTCAACCTGGTTTGACATTCCATTAGCCACTCCGCAGATATGGTGGGTAACCTCAGGCACCTGAGAGGTACTTCGGTATGCTCAAGGACGGTGGCAGGGAGGTTCTTGTTTACCCAGACTTGCCATTGCTGTTGTTCCAGACTGTGAGACCCGGCAGGAGGATGAGTATAGCATCATTCTAAACTGGCTTTAAAAGTGTACGTCTATATGACTCTGCCAGAGGGTTGTCGTAGTCAGTGGGAGCAACGGAAGCACAGTGGGCAAGAGGCTTATGTCTATTTATAGACTTAAGCAGATATAGCGGAGATAGATCATCTATTTCTGATGTGACAGTCATAGGTTTGACTTCATCAGAATAGGGGATGGATCTGTTAAGAAGGTAGTAGGGTGTGATGTCCTGGTATTTGGATGACATACACAGAGTAGGAAGTGATATTCCTATACTACGATCGGTTATTCTTTGGTTGTCACACAGTGGTTTCTCCACAAAGGACTTGGATATTATATCAGACATTCTGGTTACTGGATCTATGGTTTTAGATCTAGATTTGGGTGGTTTCCCAATCTGGTTACTTAGATAGCATTCTATAAGTATTTAGAATGGACGACTCCTGGCACGGTAGTGTACCTGCAGGTGATGGAGTCACCCTCTCTGAAGGCGTCTTACAGACTAAAGGGGAGAGGGATGTGCATGATTGGCAGATCACTTGCTTAGGCAATTGAGTCAATCATGAGATGTCAAGTACCACACCAGATGTTTTTCTTGCAGGAGATGCAATAAGTTGATATTAATCCAATCCTGGAGAAACAATCGGAAGCAGCTTTAGAACATAAGTGAATGTTCTAGGGATTCGATAACGGCTGCCTCCTTTAGGAGACGGTTATCATTCCAGGCTTCTAAGGTGACATGGATGGCAGAGTGGCTGTCAGAGTTATAGCTTTCCCTCTGACGAGGGGCAGTATTTTGGACAGGTGGTCCAGGTGGATACTGAGGGAAAGGCATGGCGCAGGATACTGATTAAGTTCAGTTGATGATACAGTCTAAGAAGTTTGGATTTGGAGTTCATTTATGAGCTAGGTCCCATCAGATATCCAGACACATTCTAAGATAGGTATTGCTCATTTCGGGAGATGGCTTTCTCCGCGAACTTGAGATAAAGAGAGACATAGAAAGAAACACCACAGCGGATCCACTCACTGAGGCTATTCCTCGAACGCAATAGTTTCGCAGACGAGCTTTGTGAGACTGACCAGTAGAGGAGTTGGGTGTTCGGTATCACACGGGCTGTGAGTATGCGACATCGCACTAATTAGCTTTGAGTGCAAGTGGGAGATTGTTGGAGATAGTGCCCTCAGAGTCAATTATTGGATCACAGGCACATGATTGCAATGATTGAGGGAGGACCTATCCCGGTATGACAGTCTTACTCAAGATGATAGTATGCTATCTGGTTTATCTTTATCATCGTGTACTGCTTTAGGTGACCTTACGAGTCGCTATTACACATTGATAGAGCCCCTAAGATTCTTGCTTGACTACCAGCAGTATGAGGGCGATCATATACGTGAGAGCTGGAGTCTATAAGCACATCCTTAAAAGGTCCCTAGTCGTGAGAGTTTCGAGACTTGGCATCGATACTCCATTAGTAGACTAGTGTATACAGTCGAGACCCCGACGAGGGGCGGTGGCCGGTCTCACAAGCCATTGGTGTCAGTTGGTTCACCTAAGATGTATACAGGTGCTCATTGGGTTATGAGTACACCGGACAGGACTCGCCGGGAGCCTGCTAGTTGGGATTATACCAGACGTCAGATAGCAGTTCCCTGGTGACATGTGTACAGGTTAGTTCATCGACCTGAGATCGTCATTTGTCTCGTGTGAGTTCCCACTGTGCTTTGATTACTACCCTACCACGACTCAAAGGAGTCGTGCAAACAGGTTTTAGTTGGGTACAGTCCCGAGCCACATGGAGGCAGTGAGCGGATCTGCAGGGGTTCGTCTCTCCCGGTATTGGGGGTGAGGTCGCGCTGTGTCTAGGAGAGCCATTACACAAAGCCCTCGGCCGAGGCAGGAGATTTACTGGTAGGTATTCCAGTAGTATCTCAGTGTGTTCTGGGCTACACTCCAACATGACTTGTACCGCTTTTAGGGGTCTGACTTTTACCAACCCTCTAGGCCCGCCATGCGATACTCATAGACGAACGGACCGGACTGTAAGGATATTGTCACTGACAGGCTCAGTAGGGTGTTAGGATGAGTTCGTTCATCGACGTCCCTTTTGGTCAATAGCTCGTGGCCCATCATGTATGGCTAATACCTCTGACGTGCTAGTGGTTAAATCCACAACCATAGTATTGACGAGTCTTTAGAGTCCACCACACACACTCAGTTACTCAAGTTTCGGGCGAAACGCTGTAGAGGCCGTATGGAGATATGGCAGGGTTCGATCAGATACGTGCGGTATTGCACGGATCGTGATCGGACGGTTTTTACTAGCCGGCTTTGGCTTAAGCCGGATCCTAGTATTAGATAGTGTAGATATTGTCTCTTTGCATTTGTGTTCAGCGGGAATACAAATGCGGGCATGTGTATGCAGTAGTGGGGTTTTCCTGTAATTTATTACGGGATCAGTTTTCTGGAGTTGCCAGTTTGCATTCTGTTCCGGCCGGTTTTCATTTGTTCCTTCCCGGCCGGACTTTTCTGATGGAGGGGGTTATTTGCAAGTTTGCAAATAACATTTGTGGAGGGGGTTTCTTGCATATGGATTGATTTTGATGGCTTCATGATTTGACAAGTATCATGAGATCCTTTTTCTTTCTTATCCTTTGCTTTTTGAGATTAGAAATGGATGTGAAGCTTGCTTTTGATGTGGTCACCATTTCTATCTCCTACACTCACCTCCCTTGTATATTCTCTCCACCATTTTGAGAAGGGGGGCCGGCCACATGGGTTGAGGGGGAGAGGTTCATTTCATTTTTTGGTGTGGGAAATTTATCACTCTTCTCATTTTTAGCTTGCCACCAAAAATTCCCAAGTTCATATCTTGTGCATTCCTCCATCACCAAAGGCAACTTCATAAACCCCAAGGAGACAAGCCTCTACACTACAACCTACAGTACCCTTGGACGCGTCGGCTAGCCAACTTCGCGCCCGAGTTGCCTCGGTCCAGAGGTGGGAGCCCGTAAAAGATATCGGCTACGTGGTGCCCTTTCCGACGAGGAGGTGACGGACAAAGATTCCGCGGGAGATCGGAGTGGAGACGAAGACCGAAGGACATGGATCGCTTGGTATAACTCTCTACCTTTCTCTTGTTTAGCTAGGATTAGGTTAATGGTCACGATCCGGGTTTATTGTCCGCGGTAGCGCCAGTTTAAAGTCAAGAAAAAATTTTGATTCCGCATTTTGGCCTCGAGTAGACGGCCGGGGCGCTGCCGTGGCGCAACAATGGGTCATACGGGTGGGTCTAAATCAATCCCGAAATGGCGGGTAAAACTTGACTGGTGCTTATGATTTGTTGACCATAGTTAAGGTCATAAGACACTAGGGGTAAAAATCATATCGGGAATTTCAAGAGTTGAAATTTGCAATGAGATTGCATACCTTCTATATGATAGTTGGATCCCGATCCCACTGTGAGTAAAAGTTACTCTCGGAGAGTTTTGCACTTTACAATTAGCTAATCCGGTAGGTGTCTAGAAAGGTGTCAACGGGGTTACGCCTATAGGAAAAATAGGTTTATTTTAATTAGGTCTGTGCGAAAGCGCGGGGAACCTCCCTCAGAGTACCGACACTGGCCTGGCCGACCGGTTAGCGAACTTGTAGATTGCAATTAATCCTGGCTAGTTTTCCTTTTAATGGTTTGAAGGAAAATTTGATAAAAAGCAGTGGGAGACATCGATTAGATAAGATTAATAACCAATCTAATTATGCAAGAGCAACTGCTGAGTGTTTTCTTTTCTCTCTCCTAATGACAAAAATAAACTCATGGAACCGAATTACAAAGATTGGCTAAGGAACGTGAATATTGCCCTAACCTATGATAAGGACGGATACGTCCTGACTACTCCAGCCCCTCCTATCCCAGGCCCTGATTCTTCAGTTGCGGATAAAGAAATCCACAAGACATGGGATATAGACTGCGCAACAGTCAAATGCCTCACGCTTGCTTCTATGAACAATGAACATCAGAAGCAGCATGAGAAGATGGATGTTCAATCCATCTTTCTCCATATAAAGGAGTTGTATGGAGAGCAATCTTGTACTCTTCGATATGAAGCATCTCGAAAGTTGTTTCAGATGCGGATGGCTACTGGCATGCCTGTAAGTGACCATGTATTGAAAATGATTGGACTTATCGAAGAACTTAAGGACCTGGGATGGACCATGGAGAACGAGCAGTATGTTGATATTGTTCTACAGTCCATTTCCCCTGCCTTTGCTCAATTCATTGTAAACTTCAACATGCACAACATGGAGAAGTCTTTGCCTGAAACTCCTCAATATGTTGAGGAGTGCAGAAAGCACAATAAAGGTAGCGAAAACTCCCGCTCTTATTGCTGGGCCATCTTCTTCCTCTGTCCCAAAAGCCAAGGCCAAGGGAAAGAAAAAGAAGAATCCCATCAAGCAGAGAGGCGGAGTGAAAAAAGGCACCAGGAAGGGACAAGAAAGGGGCTGCTGCGACAGGACGAGGGGAATGTTTCCACTACCATCAGACTGGGCACTGGAAGAGAAACTGCGTCGGATACCTGGCCGACCTCTAGAAAAACAAACAGACCAAAGTATCAAGAAACTTCGATCAGATCGAGGAGGTGAGTATCTAAGCTCAGAGTTTCTAGATTTCCTAAAAAGAGAATAGGATTCTCTCTCAGCTCACTCCTCCGTACACACCACAGCACAACGGTGTATTGAAAAGGAGGAATCGTACCCTATTGGATATGGTACGGTCTATGATGAGTGATGCTGAGTTACCAATATCATTCTGGGGGCACGCATTGGAGACTGCGATTTATCTATTGAATAGGGTTCCGACCAAAACCGTGTCTACCACTCCATATGAGATATGGTATGGGAAGAGACCATCTCTTAAAAGAGTTAAGATATGGGGTTGTCCGGCTTATGTGAAAAAGCAGAATCCGGACAAACTTGAGACACGATCGGTTTTGTGTAGATTTGTGGGATATCCAAAACACTCGTATGGATATCTTTTCTACCACAAGGAGAAACAAAGGGTGTTTCTTTCTCAGTATGCCACATTTTTAGAAAATGATTTTTTTACAAATGATACTGTTAGCAATGCTGTAGAACTGGAAGCAATTCCAGATACACAAACAATTACCGATGATTTGGTTGAACCTGAGGAATTTCAGCCACTCCGTAGATCTAGTAGAACTTCTCGCCCACCTGATAGATACTACGGTTTTCTAATTGATGGTGATAGAGAAGATTGCATCATGGACGATGATGACCCTACTAGTTTTCAGCAAGCTATCACGAGTGGTGAATCAGTAAAGTGGCTGGATGCCATAAGATCCGAAATGGAATCCATGCACACCAACAAAGTATGGACTTTGGAGGTTGCACCTTCTGGAGTAAAACCTATAGGGTGCAAATGGATCTTTAAAAGAAAGATCAGTGTGGATGGTCAGGTGGAGACCTATAAAGCTAGGTTGGTAGCAAAAGGATTTCGTCAAAGACCAGGCTTGGACTATCATGAAACCTTTTCACCAGTCGCGATACTCAAATCCATTCGGATCCTGCTTGTTATAGCTGCTCACTATGATTATGAGATCTGGCAGATGGATGTTAAAACAGCATTTTTAAATGGTGATTTAGAAGAATGCGTTTTTATGGATCAGCCGAAAGGCTTCATTGATAGTGGGAGCAGCGGAAAAGGCATGCAGGCTGTTTAAAATCCATCTATGGATTAAAGCAGGCATCACGGAGTTGGAACATCTGCTTTGATGACACAATCAAAGAGTTTGGTTTTGTCAAAAATGTGGATGAACCATGTATTTATAAAAGGATTGTAGAGAGTACTGTTACATTCCTTGTATTGTACGTGGACGGCATTCTCTTGATAGGAAATGATATTCCTATGCTACAATCGGTCAAACTATTCTTATCGCAGAGGTTCTCCATGAAAGACCTTGGCGATGCCTCGTACATTCTGGGGATTAAGATCTATAGAGATAGATCTAAGAAATTATTGGGATTGTCCTAATCGAGATACATTGACGCCATACTAAAGAGGTTTAGTATGGAAGATTCCAAGAGGGGTAAATTACCCGCTTGTCACGGGATCACCCTCTCCAAAGAGATGTCTCCAAAGACTGATGAGGAGAGAGCTCGCATGAGCATTATACCCTACGCTTCGGCAGTAGGGTCTATAATGTATGCGATGTTATGTACTCGCCCAGATGTAGCTTATGCACTGAGTGCAGTAAGCAGGTATCAATCCAACTCAGGGGAGAAACACAGGACTGCTGTGAAGAACATTCTGAAGTACTTGAGAAGAACTAAAGAAATATTCTTGGTGTATGGTAACGTTGATCTCCAAATGGAGGGCTTTACCGACTCCATCTTCCAGAGCGACAAAGATAATAGTAAGTCCATCTCAGGGTTTGTATTTACCCTAAATGGAGGGGCGGTATGTTGGAAGAGTTCCAAACAAGATACCGTCGCTAACTCCATGATGGAAGCTGAGTATATTGCTACTAATGATGCCGCAAAAGAAGCAATCTGGATGAGGAAGTTCATTTCCGAACTTCAAGTGGTTCCATCCATTGCTAATCCAATACCTCTGTATTGCGATAACAATGGAGCCATGGCTTTGGCAAAGGAACCGAGGTCCCATCAAAAATCCATACATATCTTGAGGCGGTATCACCTCATCAGGGAGATAGTGGATCTCCAGGATATCGAGGTACGGAGAGTAGACACGAAAGACAACACAGCAAATCCATTCACCAAGGCCATCCCTCAAGTCCAGTTTGAGAAACTGTTCGAGCTGTTGGGCATGCGGTACGCCGGCAACTGGTTCTTGTGCAGACAGTGGGTACTTATTGCATCAACTACAGGCCTTAGTGCAAGTGGGAGATTGTTAGATATGTATGCCCTAGAGGCCTGTATTGTATAGGATGCTAGGCATGTATATGTACAGAAACAATCTTTGCTCGAAATGATAGTCTGCTATCTGGTTTATCTTCATCTTAACATATGATGAGTCGTGTTATATTTCATATCTTGATATGAATATTGATGAAGCCCTAAGGATTATGCTTGACTACAAGGATTATGATGAGATCATACTAGTGGGGCCTGGACAGTCTATAAGCAAATCCTTTAATAGTTCCTAGTCGAGAGTATATCGAGACAGGGCATCGGTATTACTAAATTAGACTAGTGTGTACATTTCTTGACCCTGGGGGCGATGGTTGATTCCACAACCATTGGTGTTTGACATCAAAGATTGTACACAGGTGCTCATTGGAGAATGGGTACACCGAACAGGACTCACCGAGAACTCCTAGATGGTATATATACCTATTGTCAGATAGCAGTTCTCTTGTGACACTTGTACAGGTTAGTCTGTAGACCCGAGATCGTCTTGGTGTTTTGTGTGATTCCCACTGTACTTTGATTTCCACCCTACCACGGCTCTATTGAGTCGTGCAAACAGGTGGACTTTGGGTACAGTCCCGAATCACATGAAGACAGTAAGCAATAGGAGGGGTTTCGCCTCTCCCGGTATAGGGAGTTGATGTCGCGCTGTGCTTGATCGGCCATAACAGCAAATCCCTGGCCAGGGTTCTCGAGATTTACTGATAAATTTTATCAGTAGTTTCTCGAACCGTTATGGGCCGTAAATCAGCATGACTTATAAAGTTGCTGGGGTCTGATATTTACCACCCCTAGACTTTATATGCGACGTATCAGACGAAGAGAACGGACTGTACGGTAAGTGTTGCTTATAGGCTCCTTAGGGTTGCGATGAGTTCGCTCGTCGGCCACCTTTTCGTCATGTACCTGGGTAGCCGTTACGCATAGCAAATGCCGCTAACGTGCTTGTGGTTAAACCCACTGCCAGCGTACTGTCGAGTCTTTAGAGTCCCACACAGAGGGTTCCCTCGTTCAGGCGAAAGATATAGAGTCCGTAAGTTGTTACGGCAGCCGTAAGGTGTTACGGCAGGGTTTCGATCATGTTCGTGTAATTGTTACAGGAATAATGATCGGGAGGATAATACTGGTAGGCTTTGGTTTAAGCCGGATACCGGTATTATATTATTGGATTATTTGTATTCGTATTTTTAGGAATTCGGATACGGGTATACGGTATACGGTATATGGAGGAGGGGTATTTTTGTAATTGTTACAAGAATACCTTCTAGAAGGTGCCACCTCATAATTACATTATTTGTTTTGTGAAAATAAATAAATGAGGTGGAATTTAGAAAGTCCAAGCATGGTTGAAAGAATGGTGTCACGTCCCGAAAGTACGGAATATGACCGGCACTTAAACTACGAACGTCTCGAGGCGTACGTAATCTAAGTAAGCCGAAAACCCAGAAATCCAAACCAAGAAAAGTAGTAGAGTGAAGGAAAACCAATTTAAATCAAGTAGTTTTAATAGCATAAGCCGAATTATGCGGTTTTAAAAAAAACATCAAATATTTCCTGAAAATTTCGGCAGAGTCTCCTTTGTAAAACTGGCCCCCAAACGGGATACAACATGAATAGTATACGAAATCAATAAAAAGGCATCCCCAAGCGGCAGCTAGCTCTTCGTCAATCGACGGTCACAACCACACAAGCAATATAATATACAACGCCAACGGCGAGGATCAAAATTCAAAAGGAAACTCAAAACCATAAGAAAACCACAGAAATATAACGCGCGACTCTAAGGTCGAAGGAATAACATCACTAGTCTCTATCTCAAAATAAATACATGTTTGGTTGATGGAACTTCTAGATACAACAGAGTAATAATATACAAGTTATATAATGGGGGGTACGATACAAGTAAACCCACCTACTAGCAAATCACCCGAAGGAAACTATGCCCGCAAGCCGTAATGAAACCTATGCGGCAAACCTGCAAGAAACTGGGGCACAACAGGGGTGAGTTGCCAACTCGTGAATAGAAAAACATCTACGCACAGAAATCGTATAAATAACGCAACCTAGGTCAATGATCAGAATATATCCTCAAATATATGAATAACATGCAGCCTATAACAATGGCTAGGGTAATATCTAACCCGAGTGTGATCTCATGTGCCCGTGTCAGTGCCTCAGGTAGCAATATATCATATGAATGAGGTATGAATGCATGGAATAGAATGCATGTACTGACGAAAACTGCTTTCATAATTCAGTGAGATTTCTGTATTTTAAAAGTGAGGTACCATAAATGAAATCAGCATAAAACAGTGCCCAGCATCGACACAAAACAAGTGTCCAAATATCTCGATATCTCTGTATCACAATCGTTGTACCTCAATATCTCAAATCACAATATCTAGGGCGCCGTCAATCCAGACCGGCCCCTACCATCCATCTCAAGACCACGACGGTATCCTCCGGATATCCGACGCGTCGGGTAATATCACCGGTCGGTAGTGCTCCCCTGCCGGGCTCAACATCAACAACACATTCCTCTTGCCCCGGGGTACCGCACCGGGCCCACCATGTACCCGAAACGGTTCCTCCACTCCTCGAATCGGGTCTCGAAATCCATCAGCAAACTCATAGTGGACGACTCATACATCATGGGAAAACCACACTTTTTATTTTAAAAGAGAGAAAAGGTTTATTTATGTTTTTGCGGTTTTCCTCCAAATCCAAGAAATCTCATGAAATCCAAATCCAAGTCATCAATAGCATGTAAACAGTGAATATAGGCATGAGAATCCATGAATGCGACACAACAGCGAATAATAACATGCATGAAGTAGTAGGCAATAACTACAATGTCTAACTAGCATATAAGGCAAGTACACTAATATCATGTCTAAACTATTAGCTAACAACCTATGTCAAATGAAATAGTATTTTCTAAAGTGTTCGTGACATGGCAATTACCGATGAAGGTGTGTGTGAGCCGGCAAGTAAGTGTACGTGGTACATACGCGTCATCGGTAATGGTGCTGGTGTCCTAACAGCATGATATTAATAATGCAATAAGAAATTATAATATAAGTATGCGATGCGGAGCGAACAGTAAACATGAGCGGGAGCTGAATACTAGACGCAACTATAACTAATCTGCACTAATCTAATATAAGTCCTACAAATGGTGCCTTTTGAAATAACACGAATCATGGGGTTTTGAAAGTAGGGGCTACGGTGTTTTTTATGAAAAGATACGTCTTTTGAAATATCCGTAGGATCCCTTTGGCTGTCTTTAAAAATACCCACGATTCGTTAGTTTTTGAAATAGGTAAGAATCGAATCTAATCTAACAACAAAACTAAACTAAAGGGCTAAGCTAACAAGCTGGACTACAGGTAAGGAAACCGCCTAACATCTGAGTCGATACATATACATACCTGTATATATATTAGTCGGTGATCCCGCCTCAATAATATCATATCCGATACCATATCTATAATCAGACATCCCAAGTCAAGAGTGCGGATCAATCATCAAGATATAGCTCGTACGTAAATCCGTCGTACGGCATCCCCAATTCTGGGTACGGGTCAATATCACATTCATCATACTATTCACCTGGTATTCTCTTTATCAAATATCATGATCGGGTACTGATCTACGTCTAGTACAATACTGATACCGCCTAAGTATGCATGCACGTGTGTGAAACACTACGTCAAGGACCCGCTACAACGTCATGTCGTATCTCAAATACGAACCCTGCTATATCACCGATCTCACGGCCTCAAATCAAATCTCATCGACTCATCATAAATCCCAAGTACTATCCTCATTATCCATGCATGCGTATATGAATGTACATATGCATAGTCCCATACCCATGCATATATACATATATACACATCCCAATCTGCGCACAAGAAAGTAAAGTATGCAAGTCTGTGTGTGCGTATGTGGGTATAACAACTACTCTAGGGTTTCGCAACTAACCCAAAGCTAAACCATGAACACCTAATCATAACATGAATAAACATTCTCGTATCATAAAACACCTATATAAACATATATATATATGAGCTACACTACGGACTGCGGGGGTGCTATACGCCATCCACCCGACTTCTCCCCGTAGATATAAATCTACTCACCTGATCCTCGCTCGCCGGTGCCGACGTCGCCACGCGCTTGCTTGTCGTCTCGAAGTCCACATGGGGTATCTACATATCATAACGCACCGTGTCGTATTAAAATCCGACTCATGACCAAAACGACTCACGAATCCCACATAGGTCAAAACCTATGGTTGCTTCCACAAATCAACCCAAAAACCCTCGACGTCGGCGTACAAACGCCAGACCATCGAGAAAAACCCAAATACACTCATTTGCACATTCATGAACACTAATTTTAATATAAAATAGGTTAAAACTCACAAAAACCCCAAATTCACTTTAAAAGCCGTTTTTCCGAAAAACTAGCTAGCAAAATTACTCGTTTTAGTACAAAACCCGACGTTTAAAAAATTCTAGCGGCCATAATACTTATTAAATAACTTAAATAATCCATACAAACCATTCCCACGATTTAATTTCACCAAACCACATACGTTCAAAAAAACTAGTTTGCAAAAATACCGACTTTAACTCTTTTTAATGTAAAATTCACAATTTTACAAATAAGCTTGGTTTTGCATGGTCCAAAGGCATTAAACCACTTATTATAATACTAATAATGACATGAAACCATAATTATATTTTAATCTAAGACATTCAATAATTTTCCAAAAATCTAGTAAGTAAAATAGCTTAAATATTACAATTTCAACTTAACAATTTACAACTAACAATTTGATTATGTTTCACATTCCACAAAAAGAAGAATCTCACTTGCAACCATAATCATACAACAAAACCCTAACTATAATCCAAAACCATCCACTTGAATTTCTAAACTTGAATTCAAAACCCCTTTATTTATATTTTTTAAACACCTAAACAAGTTTGCTTTAAATATACAACTAACAATTAACAAATATGGAAGAATTTTTATACGTCATGATCAAGAGATCAACATGAAGATCATGGCCTCTAAAATGCCAAATTTCCTCCAAGATCCATGCTAGCTTGGGCAAAGAAATAATGGGTAGAGATTGGATTTTGTTTTTGTGGGATTTTTGACTTGGATTTTTGGTGGAATTTTGTGGGTTTTGCAATGAAGTGGAGAAGAATCAAGAGGGGCTGTTTTTGTGCAGGTTTCGGCCAGAAATTTATGGGGATTGGGTGAGGGAGGAGAGAGAGTGAGGTGGGGAAAGATAGATCTAGTCAAAATCCACTCAATTTCTATCATTTTCTATTCTATTCTTTTCTTTTCTTTGAAATTCAAGTGGGGAAAAGTGATGGGGTTGCTGAATTCAGCCAAGAGAAGAATTAAATGGGGGTGTGTGAGTATGGGTATGGGTGTGGGGTGATGAAAAATGATAAATACAATACCCCAAACATCCATTTACACTAAAAAAAAGCCTTTTTTCTTCAATAATTTCTAAACCATTTTGGCAAACGATTTCATTTCAAAAACCACATGATAAAATTTTGTTTAATGTTTTATGATGCACAAAATTTGTTTCAACTCATTCCAATTTGTAATTTTCCCTAATTAAATGTATTAGTGACGGCTTAAAATAATAATAAAATAAATTTTTTTCAGAAAATTTGAAATTTCACCAGTGGCTCAATAAACAGCAAATACTAGCAATTACATAGCTAGAATATGTATATTTAATTTTTATAATAAAATATTTGCATTTTGACTTTTTACAGAAAACCCCCTTATTTTACCGATTTTCCGAAATTTCACCGAAACGATTTTCAAAACGCTACAAATGGATTGTTTTATTTTATATTGTTTTGGAGTTACTATTGAAGCATGGTGCTAGTTTTATAATGCATGCTTCAATTATTTCATTTGAGCCATATCTAATTTCCATGCTTGAATTTTCTCATTATCACAAACGCTTTCTCTCTCCTTCTTCTCTCCTCCTCCTTCATTCTAGGCTTTACCCTTCACATGTGATGTGAATCAAAAGCTTAGGGTTAAACATAATTCAATACACTAATCTCTACATCATCCTAGTGATCTCTTCTAGCAAACTTGATCTCTAGGTTAAACACTTGTGAAGAGTTTGTAGCTTGCATGATAGCTCTCGCGTGGATCATCTAGGTCTTGAGGTGGCCGGAGATCGAGAATATCGGCAACATCCAAAGGAGCTAAAGAGTTCATCAAAAGAGAAGGCAAGGAGCAAAGGAGTTGCACCAAAGTGAAAACCCAAAGGACCGTATCATCGAGGTATAATCGCTAACATATTAGATAAGATCTCTAGTTTGGGTTTTCTAGTTATGGTTTAGACAAGATCTTTGGAAAAGTGCGTGTTGTATGCAAAGAAAATTTTCGTTTGTCGCTTCTGCCGCCTCACAAGAGTTGTGGGAGCATGCAACATGCACTAACACTTCTTACCAGACTTCGAAGACATGGAAAGATTTCGCAAACCGAAGAATAAACAAAAAGCCATCGCCACTATCCCGATATTTGGGAGCGATACCGAGGAGGATGAAGAGATGGTATACTCAGGACAACCCCAAGGCAACAGGCCAGGACCATCTACTCCTATTCTGATCTTTGGCAGTGACTCTGAGGATGAGGCCAACACAGTGTTCTCCTTCCGCCCGTTAATGCAGACCTTTGCTGGAGCTGACCGGAGTTTACAAATTACCATGGTTCTACAACGGCATTACAAAGAACTTGATGCACTTGATATGTACAGCGTGCAAGAGCTGCAGACCTTCTATGTCCCTCCTGGTGAAAAGTCGATCCTTTTCTACCAATCCACGGAGACTAAAGGGGAGAAAGAAGTCTGGAACGGTGCCGAACCTGCGCTCGACAGGCTTCAACCAATTCGTCTGTCCAAATACTACGCAGAGGGACTGAAAAGGCTATTGAGACGCCAAGGCATACCCTTCAAACAGAATGCTCGACAAGCCCAGTTCTATAATAAGATTTGGGACGTTCCCGAAACTCAATGGAAGATGCCCAACGGGAGAATAGAGACGACTGGCCTTGGATACGTTCGCTCTAAGAAACGGGAGCAGTTCCATAGCTGCCATGTCATAAATAACTCCGGTGGAAAAGCGAATGCATTTCCAGATAGCGTTGATGTCGAACCAGAGAGAGATCCCGCCGTGAGAATACCAAGCTCGTCATTCGAAGAACAGATTGACAAGCTGATAAGAGAAGCGGGTCAAAAGGTTCAGGATGACCATAGCTGCGAAATGGCCATTTACGAGAAAGGCAGGACACGGTGTATCATTCAACAGGCTACGGAAGGAGAAGACGACGATACCCTTCACCCTCAGCCTGCTGTGCACTCTCGCGGTAAGGAAAAAGTCCGACGCAGAAGCAATGATAAGATCAAGAACGGGGACGGCGTTCAAAGACAGCGAAGTGGATCCAAGAAGCCACGCGAGCGAGAAAAAGTCAGCTGGAACTTGTCTTTTATGAAGAAGATGGGTCGGGAGTACTCTTTCCCTCAAGACAAGACAAGGAAAATATCCAGCCTTGTCATGAAGCATCAAATGATGGCGCTCCCGGAGTCTCGATACCCCGAACAGATAAACGAGGTCCATCACCCGGATTATTGCTCCTACCACCGAGTAGTGGGACATCCTCTCGAAGACTGCTTCACCTTTAAAGACTGGGTTGAAGATCAGTATCAGTAAGGCAGGTTTACTCTATCCGACAGTTGGAGGGTAGCCCCACCACGAAAGCATTAGCCGAGAGCAACCTACACTGCGAGGGAAAGTCTAGATTAGCATCGAGCTTGGAAACGAGCTCGTACCTGCCATATGATAACATTCTCAAAGGAGGAGGAACATGAGAATCTAGATGACCTCTCCTATTGCTTTGCAAATGAAAATGAAGACGAGGTGATCTCAGAATTTCCGCTGGCACCAAAGGAGCTGGAAGATGGGATACATACCACGGTGGACAACCTGAAAAAAATCAACTTGGGGACGACAGATGACCCAAGGCCAATGTTCGTCAGTGAGCTGCTGTCTGAGAAATAGGTGGCCATATTAAAAGACATGCTTATGCAGTATAAAGACTGTTTCGCATGGAACTATTCCGAGATGCCGGGATTAGATCTAGAGATAGCTGTGCATAAACTGGCGACATCGCTGGATGTCAAGCCAGTCAAACAGGCGCCAAGAAGAATGCGGCTCGAGCTTGAGATGAGTATCAATGCCGAAGTCAAGAAGCTAATCGACTCCGGCTTCATCTAAGAAGTTCAATACCCTGACTGGATCGCCAATATCGTTCCGGTAATGAAGAAAAATGGGACAGTACGCATCTGTGTAGATCTTCGGAATCTCAACAAAGCTTGTCCGAAAGATGACTTCCCAGTGCCTGTTATCGAGCTGATGATCAATAACACATCCACCCATGAAGTCTTCTCCTTCATGGACGGGTCCTCAGGGTACAACCAAATCAAGATGCATCCTAAAGACCAAAAGCACACTGCTTTCCGGACTCTGCTGGGCATATTTTGCTACAAAGTGATGCCCTTCGGTCTGAAGAACGCTGGCGCCACTTGCCAGAGGGCCATGACAAAGATCTTTGATGACCTCATACACGAGATTGTCGAATGTTATATTGATGATCTCGTGGTGAAAAGCTAATCGTATGAGGAGCACTGGGAGCATCTGAAGATAGTGTTCCAGCGCCTTCGGAAGTACGACCTGAAGATGAACCCTCTGAAATGCGCGTTTGAAGTTTCCTCGGGAAAATTCCAACGATTCATCGTACGACACTGGGGCATCGAAATAGACCCGTCAAAGATCAAGGCGATTATGGAAATGCCTTCGCCAAGAACTCTCAAGCAATTGCGGTCTCTCCAAGGAAAGCTTGCGTATATCCGGCGGTTCATAGCTAACCTCTCCGGCAAATGCCGCCCCTACAGTCATCTAATGAAGAAGGGGACCCCGTTCGTTTCGGATCGTAAATGCTAAAGCGCACTGGACGAAATCAAGCAATATCTGCAGAACCCACCGGTACTGACCGCTCCAGTCAGGGGAAAGCCCCTCATCCTGTACACAACAACCCTTGAAGGTTCTTTAGCCGCGCTATGGGCACAAGAGAACGATCGGGGAAAGGAGAGAGCTCTCTCCTCTTTGAGTCGAGTTCTCCTAGGGGAAGAAAACTACTACTCCCCAATCGAAAAGCATTACCTGGCATTAATCTTCGCGGTAACGAAGATCCGACATTACGCCTTGGCACATGAGGTCCGTCTTATATCAAAGGTGGATCCTCTCAAATATTTGATGTCAAGAGCCATACTAATGGGAAGGCTTGCCAAATGGGCCCTCCTCTTGATGGAGATCTCAATAGTATATTGACCCCTCAAGGCAATAAAAGGTCAGGCCATCGCCGACTTTCTCGCTGAGCATCCGATACCCGCCGACTCTCCCTTAAATTGTGAATTTCTGGACGAACACGCGTTTGACCCAATCGACGAGGTGAAAGAAAGGAGTGATATCCGAAGGGAACTCTACTTCGATGGAGCGTCCTCCTTGAAGAAGCGAAAGCAAAACACCCCCATGATTAAAACCGGGATGGGCCTTATCTTCATGACTACGTAAGGATGGATAATGCATTTCGCCCTTTCATTAACAGAGCCGAGAACAAACAATAAGGCTGAGTATGAAGCTTTGATAGCAGGTGTTGAGATTGCTGTCGACATGGGGATCGAAAACCTCTTCGTATATGGAGACTCTCAGCTGGTTGTTACCCAAGTAAATGGCGACTACCATACGTACAAACCGAAACTAATCAGGTATGGTGAAAGTGTGCAGCAATTACTGACTCAAATCCCCTCTTACGTCCTGGAAAGCATACCGCGGACGGAAAATAGCAAGGCAGACGCATTAGCCAAGCTCGCTAAAGAACTGGCCGACGAAAACCTCGATGACGTAAGGATCATTGTGCAAAGCCGCCGGATTTTCGCGCCGGCAGAGATATCTCCGAGGACGTCTAAAAGAAAGGAAGCGACCGAACAAGTGGCCTTCCAAATAGAGGATGATGAAAAGGCTAAGGATTGGAGAGAAGTCTTTATAGACTACTTCAAATCCCATCGAACACCCGAAAACGCATCTTTGAGACACCAGCTCTTGAAGTGAGCTCTGTCTTTCTCCTTCGTCAATGATACTCTATATAAGTGATCATTCGATTGTTTGTGGCTAAGGTGCCTGGGACCGGAAGAAGCAAAGAGAGTCGTTCAAGAAACTCATGATGGACTATGCGGTTCCCATCAAGTCGGGCCAAAGATGAAGCTGAAGATCAAAAGAATGTGTTACTATTGGCCCACGATGATTCAGGACTGCCTCGAATATGGGAAGCAGTGTCACTCGTGCCAAATTCACGGGGACTTCATCCACCAGCATTCGAATCCATTACACCCAACACTGGCTAGCTGGCCATTCGAAATGTGGGGAACCGATATATTTGGGCCCATCGAACCGGCATCATCTAAGGGACATCAGTTCATATTGGCAAGGACCGATTACTTCTCCAAGTGGGCAGAAGCAGTACCGCTAAGATAGGTGAAGACGGAGAACATCCTCAATTTCTTCTAGACACATGTCATCTACCGGTTCGGCACTCCGCAATGGATCATCTCGGATAATGGGCCGGTCTACAGAAGCTATAAGATCAGCCGCTTCGCACAGCAGCATAAAATAGATTGGAGATACTCTTCAGTCTATAACCCCCGAGGTAACGGTCCAGCTGAGGCATTTAATAAGACCTTGACGAATATCATAAAGAAAACGGTGTCCAGAAATAGGAAGGATTGGCATGAGAGATTGCATGAAGCTCTCGGGGCTTATCGGACCACGTTCAAGATGGCTACGAATACAACACCATTCGCGTTGGTATTCGGCACGGAAGCGGTACTTCCCTTGGAGATAGAGCTACCCTCTTTATGAGTGGCAGTCCGACAAGAGCTGACGGATGAATAAAATGCCCACTTTCGGCTTGAGTAACTCGATGCCCTCGATGAAACTCGTCTCATGGAGCAGCAAAACCTAGAAGCTTACAAAGCGAGGATGACGCGCTCATACGAAAGATTGACTAGGTCGAGAACATTCCGCCAAGGCGAACTCGTGCTAGTCGTAAAAAGACCTATGATCCCCAATCGTGCTAAACGGGGGAAATTTGAGCCGAACTATGAGGGCCCGTATATCATATAAAAGGTCTACCAAGGTGGGGCCTACTTGCTTATGGATATGCATGGCGAAAGACCCTTCCGGCCAATAAACGGCCGGTTCCTTAAGAGATACTACGCTTGACAAGTCACGACTCAGGTTATTGATGGATGACAATGCTCGTGTCCACTCGCTGTCTTCCTGAGTCCAAACTCTATAAGTAGTATCCGGCAAAATCTCACCTCAAAACCCGACAGACCGCAACGTCCTTAAACTAGATATGGACCGAGATGTCCTTAAACTAACGATGGACTGAGATGTCCTTAAACTAACAATGGACCGAGATGTCCTTAAACTAACAATGGACCGAGATGTCTTTAAACTAAATACGCCGCCTCAAAACATGGCGACAGTGGAATCCAGGTCCACAAGTCCCAGCGGTGAGGATTGCAACTTAAGTCCCTCTGGCTACACAGCTACCCCGGCCGACAAAGTCTCACCGTGATTAAAAAAACGGTACGTCCACAAGCAAAATGGGCACGGATGAAAACCCGAAAGGGCACCGTGAGTAAAAACAGTGGGCTACCGGCGAGCTTGTGAAAACTCGAAAGGGTGCAATCTTGTTGTAAAAAAAACGGTACGTCCTAAAGCAAAATGGGTACGGATGAAAACCCGAAAGGGCTCCGTGAGTAAAAACAGAAGGACTGCCGGCGAGTTCTTGAAAACCCGAAAGGGCGCAGACTCGTAAAAAAATTTCATGCATACTTGCAAGGTCCTCTCGACCTTGTGAGGAGAAAACACCTGCATGAGATCCTTACGACTTATAAGGGAGCAACATAATTAGGGATCCCCACGATTCCTAAGGAGAAATTGCACTTACAAGATCCTTACGACTCGTAAGGAGAATCCCCCTTATGAGACCCTCACGGCTCATAGGATTCGAAAGCCTTAAGTTACAGGGATTTGAACATGTTCTTTGGCCATCACATTCCCCAAGTTGCCCTACAAGCGATTCAATATTGACCCTTGTATACAATCCACGGGCACAAATAAACGTTTCCCCCACCAAGTCCCACCAACGACGAGGAATGTCCTTATATGGTGAACAACACTTGTATGTCCTCTCGACTTATAAGGAGAAAACACTTTTGTAAGATCCTTACGACTCATAAGAGAACACACACTTAAGAATCTTCATGACTCCTAATGAGAAAACACACCTATGAGATCCTCACGACTCGTAGGGAGAAACACCTTTATGTGACCCTTACGGCTCATGAAGTCAAAAGCCTTAGTCGACAGGATCCTAACCCTGTTTGCTAAGCCACCTTTGTCCAAATCGACAAAGGCAAATGATGATTCGCTCCTGGCAATATCCCAGTTGTAGCGATGATGATGCCTAAATCGGTATCAAATTCTAAGTCCTTTCACGGCAAATGATGATTCGCTCCTGGCCATATTCCAGTCGCAGCGATGCTGATGCTAAGTATTGGTATCAGATCTCAAGTTCCATACTCGCAGCAAAAAATCAGCGAGCTAAAAATGCATATGAAATAGCCAAAATGATAGGGCAACTCGCAACAAAAATCAGCGAGTAAAATATATGCATATAAAAATAGCCAAAATGATTGGGCAACTCACAATAAAAAGCAGCGAGTAAAAAGAAAAAACAGCCGAAATGATTGGGCACCGCGAAAAATTAGCCGAAATGATCGGGCAATCATGACTTTCGCGATATAAAAAGCTGAAATGATAAAGTATCGCGGAAAGAAATAAAAAATGAAATGAAACTTTTTCCCTGCAGGTGAGATCACATTGACCCCTGTATACAATCCATAGGCACAAATGGAAAGGGAACCATATCACCCTGCCGGGCTTCGTCAAAGGGAAGCCAGATCTCGATGGCTACATCTACAGCCTAGAAATTAACAACGGCGTTCTTTCTCGTTCCAACCAGAAGCAGATACGACGTTAGCAAAACGGAGCCACGGCAAAGTCCCCTAGTTCCAAATCTCGGATGTTCACAGATAGCCTAGAGACTACCTCGGAGCCATGGCAAAGTCCCTTAGTTCCAAATCTCGACGGTTCACAGACAACCTAGAGACTACCTCAGAGCCATGGCAAAGTCCCTAGTTTCAAGTCTTGACGGCAGCATCCACAGCATAGAGATCAACAACAGCGTTCTTCCTCCTTCCAGCAGGATACAGACGCGACATCAACAAACGAAGCGATGGCAAAGTCCCCTAGTTCCAAATCTCGATGGTTCACAAACAACCCAGAGACAACCTCGACATTCGTTGCAATATTGTAGACACAATGTCAACAAGCGAAGCAAAGGAAGATTGTAGGGTGTTTTTCATCACCCCATTGAGATGGGAATACGCGCGCGCTTGTCAGGCGCATTACAGATTCCCCCTGTCTAGGGTAAGCTGGGGTTTATTGATTGTGGTGATCCGAATCTCCGGCAGCCGCGGACTAAGCTGCCGTTAATTACCCCTTGCCTTTTGGAGCGAGAGAACCTCCGATTAACGGGTTAAACTGGTTATGTGAACTCAATGTGCAGTGTTATGTTTTGAAGGGGTCTCGGATATATCGGGGGCCCCGCAGAGTTTTTTACGGGGGTCCCGCTACCCGGATAGCGGGCTGGGGGTCAAGGGGGCTAGCAGCACCCTTGCGGGGTGCGGGGAAGCACCCCGTTAGAAATTATTTTTTCTAACGGGGGGGGGGGTATATTTAGTGTGGAGTATGTGTGTGTGTGTGTGTGTGTGTATAAAGGGAAACGGCATCCAAAGGATGCGTGGGGCCAGCGCCTCACGTGCATGGCACGCAGGCAATGGGCGCTGGGCGCGAGCGCTCTGGGCGCTGCGCGCACCACGTGCTCAGCACGTGGGCGCAAGCGCCCTAGGCGCTGGGCGCACCACGTGCTCGCACATGGGCGCTTGGACGCTGGGCGCTGGATGCTGGGCGTCAAATGGAAAGGGGACTTTGGTTCCTGCACTGGGAGCTGTGCTCCCGATTTGTTGAGTTAAACTCCTAAAAAAGTTTAGAAATGATCAAAGGGGGCTGCTTTGTTTCTCCCTTTGGCTCTGGATCTTCCCAAGATGGGATTTTTAGGAGACGGGTCTCCTTCTTTCTCCTCTTTTGGCTGGATCTTGAAGAACAAGAAATATGAGATTTTAAAAATCTCTTCTTTTTAAGATCTGATAGAAGATCTGAGTTCCCCTTTGTGGGTTTTGTGGTGAAAAACTATTTAGTTTTGGAAGAGGAAGAGTAAAACTCTTGATTTAATTGAAAAAAAGGGAAGAAGGTTTTAGAACCTTGAGGAAGGAGCAGGAGGCACCAAGAACCCTAGTTTTTGGGGGAATGAAAAAGTCTTTGCTTTATTCGTCATCATGTTGCCTTATATAGGCTTACATATTTGCATATAGCCCCTTTGGCTTTACAAAATGGCATTTTGTCCATTCCATGGCTCATGTGCCATTTCTTTTTTGCACATAAGCCATAGGCTTACAAAAATTTGGCTTTATGCCCATTTTGTTTACCTTCATGCATAAAAAATTACATAAAAATTATTTATTACATGATTTCATTTTGGCATGGGGGAGGGCCGGCCGCTTCATGTTCGGACTCGACCTGGGCATGGGCCCACTTGGCTTGGGGTTGACTTTGACTTTGACTTGGTCAACCGGGGTGCAATTTTCGACTTCAACAAAGTGCCCCCCATCAATAAATGCACACCACATATGTGAGTCGTGTGCATGAAATTGATCGATCTTCTTTTGCATGGAGGCGACTTGCTTTGGTTCCCACTTTTTGGGATGCACTGCCCTTTTTACGACATGGACGGTCGACGCTTGACGCGTCTCTTAGACGGAGTGTCTATGGTAGACGTTTCCCTGGCCCGGAGCGATTTGGTTCCCGCTTTGTAGGAAGCCTGCACTACCCTTTTTGCGACATGGACGGTCGACGCTCTGATCCGGAGCGATTTGGTTCACGATTTGTGGGAAGCCTGTATTGCCATTTTTAGGACATGGACGGTCGACGCTTGACGCGTCTCCGAGACGGAGTGTCTGTGGTAGACTTTTTCCTAGCCCGGAGTGATCTGGTTCCTGCTTTGTAGGAAGCCTGCACTGCCCTTTTTGCGACATGGACGGTTGACGCTCTGATCCGGAGCGATTTGGTTCCCGATTTGTGGGAATCCTGTACTGCCCTTTTTGAGACATGGACGGTCGACGCTCTAATCCGGAGCAATTTGGTTCCCGATTTGTGGGAAACCTGCACTGCCCTTTTTACGACATGGACGGTCGACGCTTGACACGTCTTCGAGATGAAGTGTCCGTGGTAGACTTTTCCCTGGCCCGAAGTGATCTGGTTCCTGCTTTGTAGGAAGCCTGCACTGCCTTTTTTGCGACATGGACGGTCGACGCTCTGATCCGGAGCAATTTGGTTCCCAATTTGTGGGAAGCCTGCACTGCCCTTTTTACGACATGGACGGTCGACGCTCTGATCCGGAGCGATATAGATCCCGATTTGTGGGAAGCCTGCACTGCCCTTTTTGCGACATGGACAGTGGACGCTTGATGCGTCTCCGAGACGGAGTGTCTGTGGTAGACTTTTCCCTGGCCCGAAGTGATCTAGTTCCTGCTTTGTAGGAAGCCTGCACTGCCCTTTTTATGACATGGACGGTCGACGCTCTGATCCGGAGCGATTTGGTTCCCGATTTGTGGGAAGCCTGCACTGCCCTTTTTGCGACATAGACGGTCGACGCTTGACGCGTCTCCGAGACGGAGTGTCCGTGGTAAACTTTTCCCTGGACTAGAGTGATATGGTTCCTGCTTTGTAGGAAGCCTGTACTGCCTTTTTTGCGACATGGACAGTCGACGCTCTGATCCGGAGCGATTTAGTTCCCGATTTGTGGGATGCTTGCACTGCCCATTTTAAGACATGGACGGTCGACGCTCTGATCCGGAGCGATTTGGTTCCTGATTTGTGGGAAGCCTGCACTGCCCTTTTTGCGACATGGACGGTCGACGCTCTGATCCGGAGCGATTTGGTTCCTGATTTGTAGGAAGCCTACACTGCCCTTTTTGCGACATGGACGGTCGACGCTCTGACGCGGAGCGATTTGGTTCCCGATTTGTGGGAAGCCTGCACTACCCTTTTTGCGACATGGACGGTCGACGCTCTGATCCGGAGCGATTTGGTTCCCTATTTGTCGGAAGCCTGCACTGCCCTTTTTGCGACATGGACGATCGACGCTTGACGCGTCTCCGAGGCAGAGTGTCCATGGTAGACGTTTCCCTGGCCCAGAGTGATCTGGTTCCTATTTTGTAGGAAGCCTGCACTGCCCTTTTTGTGACATGGACGGTCAGCGCTCTGACGCGGAGCGATTTGGTTCCCGATTTGTGGGAAGCCTACACTGCCCTTTTTGCAACATGGACGGTCGACGCTCTGATCCGGAGCGATTTAGTTCCCGATTTGTGGGAAGCCTGCACTGCCCTTTTTACGACATGGACGGTCGACGCTTGACGCGTCTCCGAGACGGAGTGTCCGTGGTAGACTTTTCCCTGGCCCGGACTGATCCGGTTCCTGCTTTGTAGGAAGCCTGCACTGCCCTTTTTGCGACATGGACGGTCGACGCTCTGATCCGGAGCGATTTGGTTCCCGATTTATAGGAAGCATGCACTGCCCCTTTTGCGACATGGACGGTCGACGCTCTATTTGACTTGCTCTGCTTCCTACAGTGTCAGGGGTGAACTTGACTTGCTCCGCTTCTTGCGGTGTCGAGATTGGATTCTGACTTGCTCCGCTTTCTGCGGTGTCGGATTCAAAGTTGACTTGTTGATTGCGATTTGGGTTGACATCAGCATCGCTATACTGGAATATGGTACCAGGAGCGAATCATCATCTGTCTTTAAGAGGATTTTGGGATTGGTTTTTTTGTTGGCATCTGCATTGGTGCACTGGAATAATGCCAGGAGCAACCCATCATTTTCCCCAGAAGGATTTTGAAATTGGTGGCTTAGGAGACAGGTTTAGATCCCCATCACCTAAGGCTTGTCAATTTTATGGGCTGTAAGGGTCCCATAAAAGCATTTTCTCCCCACGAGTCGAAAGGATCCCGTAGGTGTATTTTCTCCTTAGGAGTCGTGGGGACTCCTAACGGTGTTGCTCCTTTGTGAGTCTTAAGGATCTCACGCGGGAATTTTCTCCTCACAAAGTTGAGAGGACTTTGCGAGTGCATTTCATCTCTTTTTTTTGAGTTCGTGCCCTTTCGGGTTTTCACAAACTCGCCGGCAGTCCTGCTTTTTCTTGTGGACATACCATTTTTTTATTTTATTCATTTTATATATATATATATACATATATATATATATATATATATATATATATATATTTTTGGGACTTTGGATGTCGTCTTACCGGTAGGACTTGGGAGAGATTAGGATTGTTTTACGCCCGTAGATTGTATATGGTTTTGCAGGATGTATGATCCAGACCGTAGGGCCGGAAAAATTTCGGGACTTTGTCGGTGTCTGCATCGCTGCACTGGAATATGGTAGCAGGAGCGACTCATCATTCGCCATTGGGGTATGAGATTTGGAATTTGGTTGGCGTCTGCATCGCTGGACTGGAATATGGTACCAAGAGCGACTCATCATTCGCCATTGGGGTATGGGATTTGGAATTTGGTTGGCGTCTGCATCGCTGCACTGGAATATGGTACCAGGAGCGACTCATCATTCGCCATTGGGGTATGCGATTTGGAATTTGGTTGGCGTCTGCATCGCTGCACTGGAATATGGTACCAGGAGCGGCTCATCATTCGCCGTTGGGGTATGGGATTTGGAATTTGGTTGGAGTCTGCATCGCTGCACTGGAATATGGTACTAGGACCGACTCATCATTCGCCACTTGGAGATTTGGATTTTGGTCGGCGTCTGCATCGCTGCACTGGAATATGGTACCAGGAGCGACTCATCATTCGCCATTGCCTATTGGGAAGCGATGGCTTAGGAAACAGGTTTAGATCCCTATCACCTAAGGCTTTTCAATTTTATGGGCCGTGAGGGTACCATAAAAGCATTTTCTCCCTACGAGTCGTAAGGATCCCGTAGGTGTAGTCGTGAAGACTCCTAAGTGTGTTTTCCTTTGTGAGTCGTAAGGATCCCACAAAGGTTTGTTCTCCTCATGTATCGTAAGGACACATGAGTGGGTCTTCTCAATGGAGCATAATTCCAAAGGCGAAGACCGGCCACGTAACTGGTGATTGCGGGATATGGGTATGATGAGAATTATTTGAGCCCGTGGATTGTATACGGTAGTCAATTTAGGGACTGGCCGTAGGGCTGAAAGAATTTTGGGAAATTGGATTTTGATTGGCGTCTGCATCGCTACACTGGAATATGGTACCAGGAGCGACTCATCATTCGCCCTTTTTTTACCGCGATTGCTCTATCATTTCAGCTTTTCTTATCGCGAAGGTCGCGATTGCCCTATAATTTCGTCTTTTATTCGCGGTTGCCCTATCATTTCGGCTTTTTATTTTTCATCTTTATTTTACTCGCTGGTTTTTATTGCGAGTTGCCCAATCGCTTCGGCTTTTCTTTTTATTTATTTATTTACACATTCCTTTTTTTTATTTACACATATTTTTTACATTCCCAGTTTAACGACTTAGAGGTCGATTGTTCCCAGTTTAACGACATGGTGGTCATCTGTTTCCAGTTTAATGACTTGGAGGTCATCGGTTCCCAGTTTAAAGACTTAGAGGTCTATCATTCCCAGTTTAACAATGTGGTGGTCCTCTTTGCTTATCCCAGCTTCTTGAATTTTGATCTTGGCGGAGTTGTATAGATGACCGTAGCTCTGTGGCTTGCCGATACATCCGAGGACTGTGAGGTTTTTCAAAGCTTGTATTGGTCCTCTGCCCAATCTTTGAAAACACAGCAGTCTTCAATGGCATGACTCACCACCCTATGGTATGGGAAGTATACGGGATTTCCGGTCATATTCATTTCATTTGTCCTCTTCGGAATAGGCAATTGCAGACCGTTGTTCAAGGCTTCCTCGAATATATTGCGGACCTCATCCCTCCGGAAGGAGTACACCTTCTTCTTCCTCTCCATTAGAGTAGGTTCCCTTACCGATGTGTAAGTCCATGTCACGCACCCCACGAGCTTGCGGGGAGGCGGAATATATATAAAAACAATTATCAAAGCTTCGTAACACGGACTTAAGCACACGGATCGTGTCTAAACCATTACTAGCAAACTACGAAAGGTTTAACTACTCTGATTCGAAGTTATACCTCACGTTATTTGTCCTTTGGGTCTTCATCGCTGTCCTCCACCCCTCGTCGGCTCTATGGAACATGGGCACCTCAACGGCCTTCTCGAGTCAAAGACGATCCACCCGAGAGTCTATAGTCCGAGCTCTAATCTCAAATTTGAGATAACTACGGCTTCTATTTTGCTAATCTAGAAGTCCTAGAGGGTGTAGAGTATTTAGATGAATTACTTAGTCACTTAAACCCTAGGATTCTCAACTCATGAGAGCTTTTAGGGTTTCAGGAAGAAGATGAAGACTTGAGGAGAGAGAAAGCTTTTGTGATAATGATATGAATAATAACTCATGAAAGAATATAATGAAGCATACAAATATGTCTTGATAAAATATCTAGAAATATCTTGTGAGCTTCATTTAATCCTAAGGGTGAATCACCTCATGAGTCATTAAGTATTTAATGAAAACTTACAACTCATCTCTCCACCTCATTTGTGTTTAATCCAAAAGAAATAAATACAAATGAGTCATCTTCTTCTAGAAGCTTCCCGACAAATTACGAGACTGCCCCTCGCATCCGTATTTCTGAAAAACACGGATAATCTTTGACTGAATAAATATATCTGTATAATACTAGAATCTGGCTTAAACCAAAGCCCGCTAGTATTATCTGCCCGATCATAATACGTGCACAAGTGTACGTAAGTGATCGCGGCCCTACCGCAAAACCATACGGCCTCTACACCTTTTGCCCGGTGCAGGGAAACTCTCTGTGTGGGACTCTAAAGACTCGACACTACGCTGGCAGTGGCTTTAACCACAGGCCGTAAGCGGTACTAGCTGTACATAACGGTCCCCAGGTAGATGTCGATAAGAAGGATGATGAGGAAACCCATCCGAACTCCAATTGAGCCTGATGTGACAATCTCCGTACAGTCTGGTCTGTTCGTTTAGGACTATCGCATATCGGGCATAGGGGGGCGGTAAACGTCAGACCACTAATAGCAGTATAAGTGTGTCGGAGTGAAGCCCATTACACCCTAAGAAACTACTGGAAGCCTACCAGTAAATCTTGTTTGCCCTGGCCAGGGACTTTGCGTAATGGCTCTCTATACACAGCGCGATATCAACCCCTAATACCGGGAGAGACGAATCATGTCTAACCGCCACTGCCTCCAAGTGCTTCGGGACTGCACCCAACTACTACCTGTTTGCATGACTCCTTTGAGCCATGGTAGGGTAGTAATCTAAATACAGTGGGAACACACCCGAGGCGAAGTAGCAGTGTGAAGTCGACAGACTAAGCTGTACTCATGTCACCTGGGAACTGCTATCTGACGATGGGTATAAAACCAACCTGCAGTTCCCGGCGAGTCTTGTCCGGTGTACCCGTAACCTAACGAGCACCTGCATACTATCTCCAGTATGACGTACTGATGGCTGTGGGACAGACCATCTCCATAACTGCGATAAGAAGCGTACACACTAGTCTACTCCGTAGTATCGATGCTCCATCTCGATAATCCTACGACCAGGGACCTGTATAAGATGTTGCTTATAGACTACCCAGCCCCCACTAGTGTGACTGCCATCACAACGCTGGTAATCAAGCAAAGATCCTAAGGGCTCTACTAATATGTATAAGCGATACGTTAAAAGAAACATATGTACATATTAAAGTAGACACAAACCAAGTAGCATACTACCATTTTTAGCAAGATTGTCAATACAACTATGAATATCCCAAGCTTCTATTAAGTAATATACAAACTAGTTTGATACAGTAATGGCCTCTAGGACATAAACACTAACAATCTCCCACTTGCACTAGGGCCATGTACTGGCATATCGCAGACCTATCATCTCGAATAGCCTCACGAACTGCGTCTGAGGAATGGCCTTTGTGAATGGATCAGCAGTATTATTCTCCGTATCTACTCTCTTTACCTCGATCTCCCGGCGATCTACGATCTCCCTGATCAGGTGATACCGCCTTAAGATGTGTCTGGACTTCTGATGGGAACTGGGTTCCTTCGCTAAAACTATAGCGCAGTTGTTGTCTCAATACAGAGGTATTGGATCAACATTGGTAGGAACCACCTAAAGTTCTGTGAGGAACTTCTTCATCCAGACAGCTTCTTTTGCGGCATCGCAAGCAGCTATTGTAGGGTTCCTAAGCACACTTGTGAAGGTTCATAACGCATCAAACATGCACGAATAAAATTTTACATGTGCCGAACAACCCAAAGACAGGATCTTTGCTAGATAATTAGGGTTAAGCAAACAAGATAACAACTTTTATCTAAGTGTGAGGGATTACAACCTTTGTAGTCCGCTCCTTCGCTTCACAAGCTCCGAGTAGAAGTCCCTTTGCCACGATCTACGATCTCCCGGACTCATGAGAGGCTCCACGACTCGAACGATCCATGCTAGCTTGAAGTATTCCAAATCTCCGATGATCTACGTCGAAGTTGTAAAGACTCAAGCTTTCTCACTCTAAAGAGATGAACACACTAATCTCATGGGCTAGATGAGATGAGGATGAGAGAGTAGTATTTATGCTTTCTTTTTAAATCATTTTCTCATAATTTATCATCACAAAATGAATTTATAGTGAGCTCAAAATCAAGAGAGAAGAAGATGATAATGGAAATGATAATCCTTTTGTGATGAATAGAAAGAAATCTATATGATTGATATATAAACCATGGTCAAGGATGAGTGGCTAATAGTTTGTAGAGAATAAACTAGAGTTAGGGTTTGGTTGGGTTAGCAATGAGTCATCAACAAATATCTTAACCATGACAAAAGAAAAAGCTTCTAGAAAGTGCAAGAAGCAACTAACCCTAATCAAACCCTAACCTCATTTAATCATCCTTAAACATGTTTAATAATAAATCATATCATGTCACAATAATATATATCACATATATATTATATATTTGCAACAAAAGAAAATAATACAATTAACATATATCGCATATATATCAATGTATCGTCCAGTGAGAAAATGAAATAATAAAGCAAGCCAATATTAGATAATGTAATAATATATCATATATATTATTATATATTAAATCATCGAATCAACACTTGATCCGACGATCCGGCTATATCGAATATAACCGACTAATATTTCATGTACCGATTCATCGAATCAACACTTGATCCGATGTCCCGGTTCATATCTAAATATCGCGAGAATATAATACGGTATCTCATATCGCATTATCCTCGGTCCTGCACATATCACATAAGTGCCTCTACTCCGTTTCGCCTGAGCCAAGAAACCTCTGTGTAGGACTCTAAAGAATCGTCAATACGCCGGTAGCAGGTGATGATCATATCAAACACCCACAAGCTGCAAGCGGTCAGCTAAACGTAACAGCCACCCAGGTATTGAGCGATCAGAAGATTAACAAGCTAGCCTGTGCGTTCTCCTATGAATCCAATCAGTAACACTCCCGTACAGTCCGGTCTGTTCGTCTGATATGTCGCATATCAAGTCTAGGGGTGGTAAACGTCAGACCCCAGTAACCGATAAGTCGTGTCGATGTGTGGCTTATAACGGGTCGAGAAACTACTAGTAACACTTACCAGTAAATCTCTATATCAGCCCTGGCCAGGGACTTCCAGTTATAGCCAATCGAACACAGCACAACATCAACTCCCTATACCGGGAGAGAAGAATCCCCTCCTATCGCTCATTGCCTCCATGTGATTCGGGACTGTACCCAAAAGCCACCATTTTGCACACCCTCTTGGACGTGGTAAGGTGGAAATCAAAGCACGGTGGGAATCACACAAGACACTATGAAGATCTCGGGTCTACAGACTACCCTGTACCAGTGTCACCGGAGAACTGCCATCTGACGTGTGGTATATCACCATCTGGGAGTTCTCGGCGAGTCCGTCCAGTGTACCCAGTCTCCACTGAGCACCCGTACACCATCTCTGATGTCAAACACCGATGGATATGGGATCATCCATCGCCCATCATATGGGTCAAGATGCATATACGCTAGTCTACTCTGGTGTATCGATGCCCTGTCTCGATATACCCTCGACTAGGAACAGTTATAGGATGTACTCATCGACTACCATGGCCCCACTAGTATGATCTCATCATAGTCCCAGTAGTTGAGTACAGATTCTAAGGGCTTTATCAACATGTGAGAGAAGAACAATAAACCAATACAAGTCAACATGTTAAGATAAAGTGAAACCAAATAGCATACTATCATGACGAGCAAGAAAGTCCTCTCTGTATATATCCAAGCATCCATTATAATATACATCATATGTACAACAATGGCCTCTAGGGC
Organism: Agapanthus africanus; assembly: GCA_030015575.1. NCBI lineage: Eukaryota > Viridiplantae > Streptophyta > Magnoliopsida > Asparagales > Amaryllidaceae > Agapanthus > Agapanthus africanus. Next base: position 543,713,736 of record JASDDO010000019.1, read on the forward strand.
ATATACATAACTAACAATCTCCTACTTGCACTAAGGCCAGCTGCTGTAGTATCTCATACCTAGCATCCCGAATAATCTCTCAAACTGTATCTGGGGAATAGCCTTCGTGAATGGATCCGCAGTGTTGTCCTTCGTATCTACTCTCCTGACCTCGATCTCCCGGCGATCAACTATCTCCCTGATCAGGTGATACCGCCTCAGAATATGTCTGGACTTCTAATGGGATCTGGGTTCCTTGGCCAAAGCCACAGCTCCATTGTTATCGCAATACAGAGGTATTGGATGCTCAATGGAAGGAACCACACCAAGTTCACTAATGAACTTTCATCAAGACAGCCTCTTTGGCAGCATCGTTGGCAGCGATGTATTCAGCCTCCATCGTCGAGTCTGCAACGGTATCCTGTTTGGAACTCTTCCAACATACCGCCCCTCCATTGAGGGTAAAGACAAATCCCGAGTGCGACTTAGAGTCGTCCTTATCACTTTGGAAGATGGAATCGGTAAAGGACTCCACCTGGAGTTCTCCGTTACCATACACCAAGAACATCTCCTTAGTCCTTCGCAAGTACTTGAGAATGTTCTTCACAGCTGTCCAGTGACTCTCTCCAGGATCTGTTTGATACCGACTCACTACACTTAGTGAGTATGCTACATCGGGTCTGGTACATAGCATCGTATAAATGATAGAGCCTACTGCCGAAGCATAGGGTATCCCTTGCATGCGAGCTCTCTCCAAATCAGTCTTGGGAGACATCTCTTTGGAGAGAGTGAGTCTAGAGATCGTGGGTTGGTTCCCACGCTTGGATTCTTCCATACTAAACCTCTTTAGTATGGTGTCAATGTACCTGGATTGGGACAATCCCAGTATCCGTTTAGATCTATCTCTATAGATCATGATCCCCAATATGCAGGAGGCATCACCTAGATCTTTCATTGAGAATCTCTGTGATAAGAAGAGCTTGACTGATTGCAGCATAGGAATATCATTTCCTATCAAGAGTATGTCATCCACGTACAATACGAGGAAGACAACCTTACCCTTTGCTACCTTCTTATAGATACAAGGTTCATCTATATTTTTGATGAAGTCAAACTCTTTGACTACAACATCAAAACAGATGTTCCAACTCCGCGATACTTGCTTTAACCCATAAATGGATTTAAGCAGCTTGCACACCTTTCCGCTGCTCCCACTATCTACAAAGCCCTCTGGCTGAGTCATGTACACGCTCTCTTCTAAATCGCCGTTTAGAAAGGCGGTCTTAACATCCATTTGCCAGATTTCATAGTCATGGTATGCAGCAATGGCAAGGAAGATCCGGATGGACTTAAGCATAGCCACTGGAGAAAAGGTTTCGTCATAATCCACACCTGGTCGTTGACGAAAACCCTTTGCTACAAGTCTAGCTTTGAAAGTCTCAACTTTTCCATCTATACCAAATTTCTTTTTTTTTAAATCCACTTGCTCCCAATGGGTTTTACCCCTTCAGGAGCATTTTCCAAAATCCATACTTTATTGGTGTACATGGATTCCATCTCAGATCGCATTGCATCCAGCCATTTCATAGAGTCACCACTCGTGATGGCCTGCTCAAAACTAGTCGGGTCATCATCTTCCATGATGCAATCCTCGCTTCCACCATCAATGAGAAAATCGTAGTATCTCTCAGGCGGATGAGAAACCGTGCTAGATCGGCGGAGAGGCTGGGGTTCGTCGGGTACTACTGAATCCTCTGGTTCCACTAAATCTTCAGTTGTAGTTTGTGTTGCTGGAACCTCTTCCAGCTCTACCTCATCGCCACTAATTTCTTTTGTAAGAAATTCCTTTTCTAAAAAGGTGGCATGTTGAGCAACAAACACCTTTTGTTGTTCACTGTGGTAGAATAGATATCCATACGAATTGCTTGGATATCCTACAAACTTACAAAGAACTGATCGTGCCTCGAGTTTGTCCGGATTTTGCTTTTTAACATAAGCCGGACAACCCCATATCTTAACTCTTTTAAGAGATGGTCTCTTCCCATTCCATATCTCATATGGAGTGGTAGGCACAGATTTAGTTGGAACTCTATTCAATAGGTATATGGCTGTCTCCAGCGCATACCCCCAGAAGGAAATAGGTAACTCAGCTGTACTCATCATAGAGCGCACCATATCTAATAGGGTGCGATTCCTTCGTTCTGATACACCATTGTGTTGTGGTGTATAAGGAGGAGTAAGCTGAGAGAGAATCCCATTCTCTTTTAGATAATCTAGGAACTCAATGCTTAAGTATTCACCTCCTCGATCAGATCGAAGAATCTTAATACTTTTGCCCGTTTGGTTCTCTACTTCGTGCTTATATTCTCTGAATTTCTCAAAGGCTTCAGACTTGTGTTTCATCAGAAACACATGTCCGTATCTTGAGAGATCGTCGGTGAATGTAATGAAGTAGGAAGAACCGTTCCTGGCATGCGTAGACATAGGACCGCATACATCACTATGTATTAGTCCTAAGAGTTCAGTAACTCTTTCTCCGTGTCCACTAAACGGAGCTTTGGTCATTTTTCCTTTGAGACATGAATGGCAAGTATCATAAGATGATAATTCGAACGGGTTCAAATATCCATCCTTATGTAACTTAGCCAGCCGTGTCGCATTGATATGACCAAGTCTATAATGCCACAAGTAGGATTCGTTCATATCTGAACTTTTCCTCTTGTGTGTGTTTTGTATATTCAGGACTGTATTCTGATTTAGAATGAATATGCCATTATGTAACGAGCCTGATGCAATCAACTTTTGATCCAGGAATATGTTCATTATATTATCCTTTACTACAAAATTATATCTTTCTTTACTTAATAAAGAAACTGATATAATATTGCACATCATGTTCGGTATATAATAGCACTCATTTAGAATCAGTGTATTACGACTTGGTAATACAAGGTGATATTCGCCAACTGCTTTGGCTACAACATTTGCACCGTTCCCTACTTGAACGGAATGATCACCTTTTCCCAGTTCTCTACCTTTACGTAGCCCATGTAACTGTTTACATATGTGGGATCCTGATCCGGTATCTAATACCCAGGACGTAGGGTGAACTGAGAAACAGTTCTCAATAACTAACACACCCGAAGAAGATGCATCAACATGCATGTTCTTTTGGGCGGCGTGAGAATCCAGATATTCTCCTGTTTCCTGTTCAGTCTTATAACTCTTATAAGAAAGAACGGGTCCAACGTTCCCTTGCTCGGTACAATAATCGGGTTCAGTCAATACATCCATATTATTATCTTGATTATGGCCTGACATGGTCGCTACCTGGAGAGAGAGAGAAGAAAACACTTTAGCGTATGCTCTTGCAAGATTAGATTGGTTATTATCTTATCTAATCAGGATGTCTCCCACTGTTTTTATCAAATCTACCTTCAAACCCTAAAAGGTAAGATTAGTCGGGATTAATTACACCTTACAATTTCGTCAATCTTTCAGCCAGATCAGTGTCGGTACTTGAGGGAGGTTCCCCGTGCTTTCACACGGACCTAATTAAAGTAAACCTCATTTTTCCAGAGGCGTAACCTCGTTAACACTTTTCTAGACACCTACTTGAATGACTAATTGTCCTGTATAAAACTCTCCCAGGAATAACACTTACTCCCAGTGGGTATCATGATCCAACTATCTCATAGCAGGTATGCAATCTCATTGCAAATTTCAACACTTGAAATTCCCGATAATATTTTGACCCCTAGCATCTTATGACCTTGGCTAAGGTCAACAAATCATAAGTGCTAGTCAAGTTCAACCCGTCATTTCCTGATTGAATTAAACCCACCCGTACAACCCTTGGCTAAGGTCAACAAAGTCGTACGACTACCCTAACTAAATCACATCTCATGTTTTTAGCAGATAAATACTAATTAGCTACCGTACACCACGCCTTGGCTAAGGTCAACAAACGCAGCACGAATACTAACTAGTCTCTATCTGAAACGACGGAGGGCTACACAGGTTTTTCAGAAAACCCTAAGCGTAATGAACTTGATATCGTCGTAGAATCGAGTGATTTTTAAAAGGAGTGTTTTTGAGGCTTCTAGTTTCGCTAAAGAGGTCACTCCCGGTGAAGGGATCTCGGCTCTTTCTCCATCGAATAAGGTGCAGGATATATCATATATACCGCTGTGCAAAGCAAGAACTATATAAGCTGTCAAAACTAAACCGCGAGTTTGTAGCATCTGCCAGTTTCTCTAAAGAGGTCACTCCCGGTGAAGGGATCTCGGCTCTTTCCTCATCGAATAAGGTGCAGGGCATATCATATATACCGCTGTGCAAAGCAAAACTGTAGCTACCCTTTTTATAAAGTTTTGATTCTACAACATCTTTAGGTTTCTTTTCTTTTTATTAATCTCATTAATAAAATCCCATCAGCTTATGCTTCCTAAGCATCACAGAAGAAACGAAAGCAATAATATTTATATATCAGCATATATATATAGTATAAGCATTCGTCTTAGGCAGTAATATGATTTCATCACAGAACATTGCAGCAGAAGAACATATATGAAATATTGGATATACTAGGACGTCCGTGTTTTCAATACGAGCCTGTATAAAACACGGATTCCATGGTCGCGACGAATAGCCAAACCCACATCCCAAGACCCCTACGAGAGCAGCAAGTAACACTGCCAATTCTAGGGTTAGGAGACCCGATCTCGACTCCTCGAGATGGCCTCCCACTGGACCCTAGAACCCGGTTACTTGTGCTCCCCTCCTTGGGTCTACCTAATGCGGAAAAGTAAATAATATACACTGGGGACATCAACCTCAACCTGGAAGTGCTCCAAATAAAAGAATATTACATTACAAATGAATTTTACATGAATGAAAATAAAAACCCTCATCTCACATAAAACCCCCGGCTATTCAGAACGCGATGATCCAATATAACATATCACAGCAACACATAATATCACATATCATCAACGTAAGTAAATATGCGCATCCCAATTGTCGTTGACATATAGCAACGAAACCGGCGATATCACATATTACACTTACGGTCACAGAAAAGAAAGTGTAAAACTACAACATTTGGAATCCACAATCACTTTAGACATCGTAAATCCGAAATATCACATACTTCGCATTTCATGCCTAACTCTATGAATTCCACATATTGTATCACATTCCAGATAAATAGACAGTATTAAACTTTTCGAACAGATAATCAAATACCCAAAATTTCCTAAAGTGCTCAACATTTGAGCGAATTTCAAATAATCCCAGAATATGTCATAATACCAGTGATCCAGCCGTAGAAGGGTCAAGCCAACGCCTCACATGTGGCACGCCGTACTGCCCCAAACCCGAAGGTTCAAAAGGCAATTCAAGACGGTCACATAATCGAGTTAAGGTTTGTTATCTTCTAGAGGGTCCACCGCTTAACTTGTACAATTTTTCCGAAAGATTTAAACCCGATAAAAATTCAACACTTGAAAGTTTGCCGTGCGGGAAAAAGTGAGTTAATGATATCCGTTCAAATAGTTTAACAGTTTCTAAATATCCGGAAATAAATACGAATTTAAATATTCCGATCGAATCTACTATTAAAAAACAAACCCCAGAATATTCAACACTTGAGTCACATTAAAAATACCCAGAAGCATAAACAAGCACCTACAGATATTACCATGAAGCCACGTGTCCCAATTCCACAATTCCGCCACGGAACCGCCGCGAAAACCATGTTTTCGCCGCGGTTCCGCCGCGGTTTAGTGGAGTTGTGGGCCCGTGTTTCATGGTAATTCTTAGAATTCCCTGCTGATTTTTTTAGGTATTTTTAATTCAGAAAAATCCCAGATTTTGAAAAATTTCCAGAGAGGGGGTAAATTTTGTCGGTTCGGGTTCGATCGGAGTTTTAACTTCGTAAACACGTCGCCTAATGCTCTAGCTAGGCTCTGATACCACTGTAGGGTTCCTAGGCACACTTGTGAAGGTTCATAACGCATCAAACATGCACGAATAAAATTTAACATGTGCCGAACAACCCAAAGACAGGATCTTTGCTAGATAATTAGGGTTAAGCAAACAAGATAACAACTTTTATCTAAGTGTGAGGGATTACAACCTTTGTAGTCCGCTCCTTCGCTTCACAAGCTCCGAGTAGAAGTCCTTTTGCCGCGATCCACGATCTCCCGGACTCATGAGAGGCTCCACGACTCGAACGATCCATCCTAGCTTGAAGTATTCCAAATCTCCGATGATCTACGTCGAAGTTGCAAAGACTCAAGCTTTTTCACTCTAAAGAGATGAACACACTAATCTCATGGGCTAGATGAGATGAGGATGAGAGAGTAGTATTTATGCTTTCTTTTTAAATCATTTTCTCATAATTTATCATCACAAAATGAATTTCTAGTGAGCTCAAAATCAAGAGAGAAGAAGATGATAATGGAAATGATAATCCTTTTGTGATGAATAGAAAGAAATCTATATGATTGATATATAAACCATGGTCAAGGATGAGTGGCTAATAGTTTGTAGAGAATAAGCTAGAGTTAGGGTTTGGTTGGGTTAGCAATGAGTCATCAACAAATATCTTAACCATGACAAAAGAAAAAGCTTCTAGAAAGTGCAAGAAGCAACTAACCCTAATCAAACACTAACCTCATTTAATCATCCTTAAACATGTTTAATAATAAATCATATCATGTCATAATAATATATATCACATATATATTATATATTTGCAACAAAAGAAAATAATACAATTAACATATATCGCATATATATCAATGTATCGTCCAGTGAGAAAATGAAATAATAAAGCAAGACAATATTAGATAATGTAATAATATATCATATATATTATTATATATTAAATCATCGAATCAACACTTGATCCGACGATCCGGCTATATCGAATATAACCGACTAATATTTCATGTACCGATTCATCGAATCAACACTTGATCCGATGTCCCGGTTCATATTTAAATATCGCGAGAATATAATACGGTATCTCATATCGCATTATCCTCGGTCTTGCACATATCACATATGTGCCTCTACTCCGTTTCGCCTGAGCCAAGAAACCTCTGTGTAGGACTCTAAAGAATCGTCAATACGCCGGTAGCAGGTGATGATCATATCAAACACCCACAAGCTGCAAGCGGTCAGCTAAACGTAACAGCCACCCAGGTATTGAGCGATCAGAAGATCAACAAGCTAGCCTGTGCGTTCTTCTGTGAATCCAATCAGTAACACTCCCGTACAGTCCGGTCTGTTCGTCTGATATGTCGCATATCAAGTCTAGGGGTGGTAAACGTCAGACCCCAGTAACCGATAATTCGTGTCGATGTGTGGCACATAACGGGTCGAGAAACTACTAGTAACACTTACCAGTAAATCTCTATATCAGCCCTGGCTAGGGACTTCCAGTTATAGCCAATCGAACACAGCACAACATCAACTCCCTATACCGGGAGAGACGAATCCCCTCCTATCGCTCATTGCCTCCATGTGATTCGGGACTGTACCCAAAAGCCACCATTTTGCACGCCCTCTTAGACGTGGTAAGGTGGAAATCAAAGCACGGTGGAAATCACACAAGACACTATGACGATCTCGGGTCTACAGACTACCCTGTACCAGTGTCACCGGAGAACTGCCATCTGACGTGTGGTATATCACCATCTGGGAGTTCTCGGCGAGTCCGTCCAGTGTACCCAGTCTCCACTGAGCACCCGTACACCATCTCTGATGTCAAACACCGATGGATATGGGATCATCCATCGCCCATCATATGGGTCAAGATGCATATACGCTAGTCTACTCTGGTGTATCGATGCCCTGTCACGATATACCCTCGACTAGGAACAGTTATAGGATGTACTCATCGACTACTATGGCCCCACTAGTATGATCTCATCATAGTCCCAGTAGTCGAGTACAGATCCTAAGGGCTTTATCAACATGTGAGAGAAGAACAATAAACCAATACAAGTCAACATGTTAAGATAAAGTGAAACCAAATAGCATACTATCATGACGAGCAAGAAAGTCTTCTCTGTATATATCCAAGCATCCATTATAATATACATCATATGTACAACAATGGCCTCTAGGGCATATACATAACTAACAGCTATGTACTCCGCTTCCATGGTTGAGTCAGCAACGGTGTCCTGCTTGGAACTCTTCCAACAGACCGCCCCTCCATTGAGGGTAAAGACATAACCCGACATGGACTTGGAGTCATCCTTGTCACTGTGGAAGCTGAAGTCGGCAAAAGCCTCGATCTGGAGGTCTTTTCCACCATACACCATGAACATCTCCTTAGTCCTCCTCAGGTACTTGAGAATGTTCTTTACTGCTATCCAGTGCTTCTCCTCTGGGTTTGCCTGATACCGGCTTACAACGCTCAATGCGTATGCTACATCTGGTCTGGTACATAACATCACATACATTATAGAGCCTACCGCAGAAGCGTAGGGTATAATCGACATGCGAGCCCTTTCCAAATCAGTCTTGGGAGACATCTCTTTGGAGAGGTTGATTCCGTGACAAGATGGTAGGTTACCGCGCTTAGAATCGTCCATACTGAACCTTTTCAATATGGTGTCTATGTACCTGGACTGCAAAAGTCCCAACATCCTCTTTGATCTATCACGATAGATCTGAATCCCCAGAATGTTGGTGTTGGAGATAGTGCCCTCAGTGTCAATTATTGGATCACAGGCACGTGATTGCAATGATTGAGGGGAGGACCTGTCCCAGTAGGACAGTCTTACTCGAGATGATAGTATGCTATCTGGTTTATCTTTATCATAGTGTACTGCTTTAGGTGACCTTACGAGTCGCTATTACACATTGATAGAGCCCCTAGGATTCTTGCTTGACTACCAGCAGTATGAGGGCGATCATATAAGTGAGAGCTGGAGTCTATAGGCACATCCTTAAAAGGTCCCTAGTCGTGGGAGTTTCGAGACAGGGCATCGATTCTCCAGAGTAGACTAGTGTATACAGTCGAGACCCCGACGAGGGGCGGTGGCCGGTCTCACAAGCCACTGGTGTCAGTTGGTTCACCTAAGATGTATACAGGTGCTCATTGGGTTATGAGTACACCGGACAGGACTCGCCGGGAACCTGCTAGTTGGGATTATACCAGACGTCAGATAGCAGTTCCCTGGTGACATGTGTACATGTTAGTTCATCGACCTGAGATCGTCATTTGTCTCGTGTGAGTTCCCACTGTGCTTTGATTACTACCCTACCACGGCTCAAAGGAGTCGTGCAAACAGGTTTTAGTTGGGTACAGTCCCGAGCCACATGGAGGCAGTGAGCGGATCTGCAGGGGTTCGTCTCTCCCGGTATTGGGGGTGAGGTCGCGCTGTGTCTAGGAGAGCCAGAACATGAAAAGTCCTTGGCCAAGGCAGGAGATTTGCTGGTAGGTATTCTGGTAGTATCTCAGGGTGTTCTGGGCTACACTCCGACACGACTTGTACCGATTTTGGGGGTCTGACTTTTACCAACCCCCTAGGCCTGCCATGCGACACTCATAGACGAACGGACCGGACTGTACGGATATTGTCACTGACAGGCTCAGTAGGGTGTCAGGATGAGTTCGCTCATCGACGTCCCTTTTGGTCAATACCTGGTAGCCCATTACGTATGGCTAATACCTCTGACGTGCTAGTGGTTAAATCCACAACCAAAGTATTGACGAGTCTTTAGAGTCCACCACACACTCAGTTACTCAGGTTTCGGGCAAAATGCTGTAGAGGCCGTATGGAGATATGGCAGGGTTCGATCAGATACGTGCGGCATTGTACGGATTGTGATCGGACGGTTTTTACTAGCTGGCTTTGGCATAAGCCGGATCCTAGTATTAGATAGTGTAGTTTTGTCTCTTTGCATTTGTGTTCAGTGGGAATACAAATGCGGGCATGTATTTGCAGTAGCGGGGTTTTCCTGTAATTAATTACGGGATCGGTTTTCTGGGGTTGCCAGTTTACATTCCGTTCCGGCCGGTTTTCTTTTATTCCTTCACGGCCGGACTATCCGTTGGAGGGTGTTATTTGCACATTTGCAAATAACATTTTGTGGAGGGGTTTCTTGCATAATTGTGGCCTCTTCATCATGAGATCCTTTTCTAGTCACTTCCTTTGCATTAATTGGATGGTTGTTGATTTGGCTTTGGATTGGAAATGGATGGAAAATTGATTTGATCAATTTTCTTTTGTTTATCTTTTTTTTTCTTTTTCACCATCATGCATGTGATTCTTTTTTTACCCACCATTTTTTTTGGGGCCGGCCACTATTCCTGAGAAGGGGGAGATTGTTTTTTGAGTGGGTGAAAATTTCCTTATGCAAGTTTTTAATTATGTATACACTTCACCCACAAAGAATTCCACAGTGAGCACAAATTACTTTGGCCGAGCTCTTATTTCCATTGCATGCTCCAATTTCTCCATCAAGCATCCATGAAATTCTTATGCATAAATTCCTCCAAAAATGGCAATCTCATAAACCCCAAAGAGACATGGCTACTACACTATTCTACAGCATCCCTTGGACGCGTCGGCTAGCCAACTTCGTGCCCGAGTTGCCTCGGTCAAGAGGTGGGAGCCCGTAAAAGACTTTGGCGATGTGGTGCCCGTTTCGACGAGGAGGTGACGGACGAAGTATCCGCGGGAGATCGGAGTGGAGACGAAGACCGAAGGACACGGATCTCTTAGTATACTTCTCTACTCATCTTTTAGTTTGCTAGTTGCCAGGTTAATGGCCCGATCCGGGTGAAAAGTGCGCGGTGGTGCCGGTTCAATAGTTTTTGAAAGTTTTTGTTTCCGCGTTTCCGGCGTCGGATCGACGGCCGGGGCGCCGCCGTGGACTTACATTGGTATCAGAGCCACGCCATTAACCATGCCTAGCTTGCTCTAGTGTGTTTGAAACCCGATCGAACAAAATCCCCAAAAACCGTATTTTCAATGCATTGTGTTTTCTGTCGAAATTTTTTTCTGTTCCAAAAATTTTTCAGGTCATTGCAGAAACACAAGCAGGAAATTATAAGAATTCTGGGAAAATTTGATCCAATGATTCGTTAGTACGACCGCGGAAACGCGGCCAAACCCCTGGTTTGGCCGCGGTTCCGCGGTGATAAAGTGTCCTTATTGGGCCAAATTTTTCCAAAGGGCTTTTGAATAGGAAATAGGGGTTTTGGGATATTATTTTTGGGCCCAGATTTTCTGTAACTGCTACAGTACTGTTTGGGGCCCACTTCGATAAATTTGTTCGATCGGATATTTTAAACATGCTAGTTCACAGTATTTACATTATATCTGCGACCATGAATGTCACTCGATCGGTAAATCCCGTCTATCTGCTATAGCCCTTTTAGACGGATTTGCGAACGTGACATTCACGTTGATGTTCTGTGTGTTGCTGTGATGTTGCGGATCGGTCGTGGGGATAGCCTGGATGCAATACTAGTACAGTTTTGTTTTATATGTACATTTGATATTGCGGGGCGAGTGTCCGACATGTGGATTGCCGTCACTGCCTGTTTGTATTATTCTTTTGGGGCACGACCAGGTTGCGGTCGATGTACCCGTTGTATGTATTTTTTACTTTCTGTACTAGGATTACCCCGCGGAGGGGTGCACGGATAGCCGGGTTCTAGAGGGCAACGAACCCGCATCTCATGGCATTGAGACGGAGGGGGTTTCACTCTAGAATTGGCGGGCTATTCACCGCACTCGTAGGGGGTATAGGTTGACCCAGGAGGGGTGCCCAAGTTACCGGATTCCGTGAAGTGCTGGGTGGTCCATTCACGTTGCTAAAGGGGGCTGCCTCGCTTCAGGTTTTGGCGGGTAACTTGCCGCGCCCGTAGGGGTCGAGGTTTTCATTGCACAGGCTATCCACACGACCAGGGGAACATCGGGTTTCAGTAGCGGCTCTGTGAAACCCGGGGATCCCAGATATCTGTATTGATCTGTGTTGCTATACATTTCTGTGATGTTGCATTTTATCACGCCTTGAGCGAAAACTATATATTGTATATATATACTAGTAGATGGTGTATATGTTTTGCATCCGCGCTAGTCCAGTCCCCGCTCTGTCGTTAGTTAGCTAACCTAACGGGTGATGACGGGACCCAGTGGCGAATGCGGATGGCATATACGTACGTCAGCATATTTTCGTTCTTTGTGGTGTGATCAATTGATGGGACTGCGTTGATTCGGATCAATGCAAGATAAACAAACCTATTCTGATGTTGTTGGAACACTTTTCAAAAGCTGTTATTGCAAGGGTGTTCTCTTTTGTTTTGCACAGTGGTATTCAGTTGGAATATCCTGCTCCTCAATAGACGAGGCAAGGGCCGAGATCCCTTCACCGGGAGTGACCCCTTGGACAGAAGTTTACGTCAGGGCAATAACTTCACTATAGCCGATTGCTTTTGCTTTGCATCGTGGTATTCAGTTGGAATATCCCGCACCTCATTCTACGAGGCAAGGGCCGAGATCCTTTCACCGGGAGTGACCCCTTGGACAGAAGTTTGCGTCAGGGCAATAACTTCACTATAGCCGATTGCTTTTGCTTTGCATCGTGGTCTTCAGTTGGAATATCCTGCACCTCATTCTACGGGGAAAGAGCCGAGATCCCTTCACCGGGAGTGAGCTCTTTAGCAAAGGTTTTCGTCACTATATTTTTAAAAAAAAGCTATCAGTTCCTTCAACGATATCAAGTTCATTACGTTAAAGGTTTTCGCCAGAAACCATTCGTAGCCCTCCGTCGTTTCATATGGATAGTCAATAGTATTCAAGCTGTGTATGTTGGCCAAAGTCAAGGCACAGTGTTTGGTAGCTGTTGGGTATTCATATGCAGCATAGATAGATGCGTTGGTTTGGGATAGTCATACTGCCATTTTGGCCAAAGTCAAGGGTAGGTACGGGTGGGTTCAAATTAACCAGGAGAATGACGGGTAGAACTTGACATGTGACTTATGATATGTTGGCCAAAGTCAAGGTCATAAGAGCATGGGGCAGAAATCCACATCGGGAGTTTCAAAAGAACTGAAACTTGCCAGATATGCGCATACCTTCTGGAGTGTGATAACGTGAGCGGATTCCGTCACGTTATCATGCGATGATAGTTGGATCCCGATTCCCACTGATGAGTTGGTTTACTCCTCGGGTGATCCCGGCTAATTCTTCTTTCAGGTTTGGGGAAGAATTTGACGTTACAGTGGGAGGTTTCCAGATTAGATAAAGTGATAACCATTCTGATCTAGGTTAGAGTGCACGCTGAGTGTTTCTTTTCTCTCTCTCTTTGGCAGCGACCATTGACCTGACCCTAGACTATGACTCAGTGACCAAGTTGACCGAACCTTCTTAACACTGGCTTTTGGATTGTCAGAGTTGCAAACCTCTTTGCCACTCCTACTTTTACCCTTTTCTCCAGGAAACCCCGTATTACTACGAACGTCCACTTCCATTGGACAAAACCATCGTATGGTTATATACGAACTCGAAGGAATTCGAGGATGGTTTCTGGTTCTGGAGAACGAATAGGATTATTCAGTTGTCTTTTCCTTTTTACCTTCTCTCTCAGGTTGCGAGTACTCCTTGGTTTAGGAGATAGTACACCTATTACGCAAATTGGATAGTCTTCTTCCAAACCTTAGGCTGGGGCCGAACGGTGGGGAATGAAGAAAGCCAATTAGCCTAAACGGTGTACAGAAGGTATTAAGTTCAGACAAAGCAAGGGATTAGTAAGAGGGCAAAGTAAATTGCAACTGCTATTCACGACCAAACCAAGTATTTCTTCGCCAATCCTAAATCACCCATTTCTAAGGTTTATTCGGATGTCTTTTATCTTCTCCTTCTCTCGTATTGCGAGTGTTCCTAGGACTGGGACAGTACACCCATTACGCTTATTGGATAGTCTTCTTCCAAACCATAGGCTGGTGCCGAACGGTAGGGAAGGAAGAAAACCATTTGGCCTAAAGGGGTGTGCAGAAGGTAATGACTAAAGACATATAAAGGGATTTGGAGAAATGGCAAAGATTTATACGGTTACAGTTGTGAATCTGGATAATGGAAGAGGCATTGCTAGGAATACCAGGATATCCCATCGAAACATTTCAATGTTTCAGTTTCACTGTGTACTGTTAAAAGAAAACTGATTTCCCAATTAGACACTTGCTCCAGGGTATGTATTTACCAGGTATGATTCTCACATCTGTATGGTTTTGCAGATGATGAGTGGGAGTAAGTTATTGGGAATTAGGTGATCATCCTCATTATATCGGGATTCGTTGTAATCGGTGATATTTGAGGAAGTCACCTAGGTTGTTTGCCGGACGGCAAATATTTGGTTTTGAATATCCGTTGTTATGCACCAATTTCAAATTGATATATCTGTACGTCTATTTTTATAGAGTGAGATATACCTTTCTGAAATTATGTCTATGACATTTACCTATATCAGTGGATGGTTAGGTAAGGAGCATTGAACAGCGGTGTAATTCTTCTTAACCAAAAGTACAGTTTTCAACCTACGACACACAGTGAATAAGTCACTAGACTCAGGGGACTTATACAGAGTATTGTATATTGTCCAGTGTCCATTAGGACAGAGGGGTTGGTCCTCGTACTATATTCGGTTTACTTATGACTTCTCTGATTTTTAGACAGGTGTTTCGTAGAAACACAGGGTCCGAATTTTGAGAAGTTATAGGTATATGAATAAAGTAGAGAACCAGGTATCGCAAGTATCAGGATTCTTCAAGGTAATCGAAGATGTAGATACTTTTATATGGCATTCAGATGATAGTAATGTTTAAGAGAACTTGCTTCTCTTTCAGGTTACTCATAATTGGAAGCACTCCTAAGTTGAGTAACGCTGATCGGCCTCCTTCCATTTAGTAGACATGCACTGGTGACAACTGCATGATTTGAATCTGGTTCAATTAAATCAGTGCCTCTGTTTCTTGGATATAGAACAGTTCATATCTTGACATTGTTAAGGTACGGGGAGTTATCCGGCTTATGCTTAAAACCAGAATCCGGATAACTCAAGGCACGTTTCTGTAATGGCTGTTTGTGGGTTGACCCGGGCTATGACGAGGGTTGACTTTCTACCATCTGGAAGATCAATAGTGATATTGTTCTTGACTCGCCACAGTTTTAATAAAAATGGACTTTTTCAGAAAACAGTAGTGGGAGTATGGTAGAACTGGAAGTCATTCCAGAACCACAAACGATTACTGAAGATTTGATAAGAACCTAAAGATTCAATTTGGTGTGACATTCCACTGGCCACTCCGCAGATACGGTGGGTAACCTCAGGCACTCAAGAGGTACTTCGGTATGCTCAAGGACGGTGGCAGGGAGGTTCTTGTTTACCCAGACTTGCCATTACTATTGTTCCAGACTGTGAGACCCGGCAGGAGGATGAGTATAGCGTCGTTCTAAACTGGCTTTAGAAGTGCACGTTTATATGACTCTGCCAGAGGGTTGTCGTAGTCAGTGGGAGCAGCGGAAGCATTGGTGGACATCAGGCTTATGTCTATTTATAGACTAGAGCAGATATTGCGGAGATAGATCATCTATTTCTGATGTGACAGTCATAGATTTGACTTCATCAGAATAGGGGATGGATCTGTTAAGAAGGTAGTAGAGTGTGATGTCCTGGTATTTGATGACATACACAGAGTAGGAAGTGATATTCCTATACTACGATCGGTTATACTTTGGTCGTCACAATTGGAAGCAGTTTTAGAACATAAGTTGATGTTATAGGGAATTGATAACGGCAGCCTCCTTTAGGAGACGGTTATCATTCCAGGCTTCCAAGGTGACCTGGATGGCAGAGTGGCTGTCAGAGTTATAGTTTTCCCTCTGACGAGGGGCAGTATTTCGGACAGGTGGTCCATGTGGATACTGAGGGAAGGCATGGCGCAGGATACTGATTAAGTTCAGTTGATGATACAGTCTAAGAAGTTTGGATTTGGAGTTCATTTATGAGCTAGGTCCCATCAGACATCCAGACATTCTAAGACAGGTATTGCTCATTTCGGGAGATGGCTTTCTCCGCGAACATGGGATAAAGAGAGACATAGAAAGAAACACCAGAGCGGATCCACTCACTGAGGCTATTCCTCGAACGCAATAGTTTCGCAAACGAGCTTTGTGAGACTGACTAGTAGAGGAGTTGGGTGTTCGGTATCACACGGGCTGTGAGTATGCAACATCGCAATAATTAGCCTTGAGTGCAAGTGGGAGATTGTTGGAGATAGTGCCCTCAGAGTCAATTATTGGATCACAGGCACGTGATTGCAATGATTGAGGGGAGGACCTGTCCCAGTAGGACAGTCTTACTCGAGATGATAGTATGCTATCTGGTTTATCTTTATCATAGTGTACTGCTTTAGGTGACCTTACGAGTCGCTATTACACATTGATAGAGCCTCTAGGATTCTTGCTTGACTACCAGCAGTATGAGGGAGATCATATAAGTAAGAGCTGGAGTCTATAGGCACATCCTTAAAAGGTCCCTAGTCATGGGAGTTTCGAGACAGGGCATCGATTCTCCAGAGTAGACTAGTGTATACAGTCGAGACCCCGACGAGGGGCGGTGGCCGGTCTCACAAGCCACTGGTGTCAGTTGGTTCACCTAAGATGTATACAGGTGCTCATTGGGTTATGAGTACACCGGACAGGACTCGCCGGGAACCTGCTGTAGGGTTCCTAGGCACACTAATGAAGTCTCACAAGTGATCAAACATGCACAAATCAAATTTTACGGGTGCCTACAAACCCTAATACGGATCGTTAACTAGATATATAGGCGAAGCAAGCATGTAATCGAATTAAATGCTAAGGGAAAGTGGCTACAACCTTTGTAGATCCGGTCCACCACTTCCTAAGCTCCGCGATGATCTCCCTCCGCTGTCCAAATCGAACCCTTGACTCTAGCATTGGCATCATCGAAGAATGGGCGGGCTTGATCGTCGGTTCGATGCCGAAGATGATCTACGTCGAGGCATCACAAGAACAAGCTCCAACTTCACCAAACCTTGAAAACTTGTGAAGGAAACACCCTATACAACTTGGCAAGAGGTAGAGGATGAAGAAAGAGGAAGTGGGTAGACTTTAGATTTGGATTTCTCACTCATTTTGGCTAGTTGCCATTGATGGTGCAAGCTTTCTTCAAGTTGAAGATGAAGAAGAAGATGATAAAGAATTATGATAAGTGTTATTTAAAAAATAAAAACAATATGATACTTATCATGTCAACAACCATGGTTTAGTGTAGAGAATCAACTAAGGTTAGTAGAATGGTTAGGTTTAGGAGATGAAGACAAAATGGTCATAAGGTCAAAGATGCTTGAAGCATCCAAAAGAAACCATTTTGTTTTCTTTACCTTTTTAAAAAAATAAATAGATAAATGAATAAGTAAATAAAAGAAACCCTAACCATTCATATAACCATGGTCAATTCTTTACACAAACCCAAGCGTGCATGTATCATCAAACATGATACAATCTTGTGCACAAAAGTATATCTCATATACAACTTATGCAAATCAAGTGAGTAAATCCATTTAAAGTGAACCGATACTAGTTAATGCAAAGTAATATATCAAATATATAATTATACATTAAATCATTAAATCAACACTTGATTCAATGATCCGGTCATATCGCATATAACCAGTTAGTATCCAATGTATCGGCTTATCGAATCAATCCTTGATTCGATAACTAGGTTATATCGCATACAACCATTCGACACATTCATCGCGAGAATGATATACGGTATCACATACACGCATTATTCTCGGTCCCGCACATATCTCATATGCGCTCCTATTTCGTTTCGCTTGAGCCAGGAAACCTCTGTGTAGGACTCTAAAGACTCGTCAATACGCCGGCAGCAGATGATGATCATATCAAACACCCACAAGCCGCAAGCGGTCTGCTAAACGTAACGGCCATCCGGGTATTGAGCGATCAGAAGATCGACGAGCAAGCCCACTCACACTCCTGTGAATCCAACCAGTAACACTTACCGCACAGTCCGGTCTGTTCGTCTGATATGTCGCATATCTCGCCTAGGGGTGGTAAACGTCAGACCCCAATAGCTTGATAAGTCATACCGACGTAGGGTCCATAACATTCGTGAAACTACTGATAACTCTTACCAGTATATCACTGCAACCCTGGCCAGGGATTTCCTGTTATGGCCAGTCGAGCATAGCGCAACATCAACCCCCAATACCGGGAGAGACGAATCCCCTCCTATCGCTCATTGCCTCCATGTGAATCGGGACTGTACGCAAAAACCACCTGTTTGCACAACTCAGTAGAGCCGTGGTAGGGTGGAAATCAAGGCACAGTGGGAGACACACAAGACTCTATGACGATCTCGGGTCAATAGACTAAGCTGTACCAGTGTCATCAGAGAACTGCCATCTGACGTGAGGTATAATACCATCTGGGAGTTCTCGGCGAGTCCGTTCAGTGTACCCAGTCTCCACTGAGCACCCGCATACCATCTTCGATGTCAAACACCAATGGATATGGGATCATCCATCGCCCATCGCATGGGTCGAGAAGATATGCGCTAGTCTACTCTGGAATATCGATGCTCCGTCTCGATATTCCCACGACTAGGAACAATGAAGGATGTACTCATTGACTACCCAGGCCCCACTAGTATGATCTGCATCATAGTCCTGGAAGTCGAGTACACATCCTAAGGGCTTTATCAACATGTAATCAGAGAGACAGAAAGTATACATGTTAAGATAAAGAGCAACCAGATAGCGTACTATCATGTCGAGCAAGAAAGTCCTACCTATATATGTCCCAGCATCCACTACAATATACATCCAATGTACAGTAATGGCCTCTAGGGCATACATATAACTAACAATCTCCCACTTGCACTAGGACCATCTGTAGCAGTGGTCGCAGTATCTAATACTCAACCATCCCATATGAGTCTCTCTCTGGGAAAAGGCCTTCGTGAGTGGATCCGCCGTGTTGTCCTCTGAGTCTTCTCTCCAAACCTAGATCACCCTGGAGATCAACTATCTCCATGATCAGATGATGCTGCCTCAGAATTTGTCTGGGTCACTGATGGGACCAGGGTTCCAGGGCCGAAGCCACACTTCCATTGTCATACAATGGCAGGAACCTAGTTCATCTTATGAACCAATATACACCCAAACTGCCTCTTTAGCAGTATCTTTAATAGCGATGTTACCAGCCTTTATCGTCTAGTTTGCCACGGTATCGAGCTTGGAACTCTTCCAACATACCGTCCCTTTACTGAGGTTAAAGACAGTGCTTGTGACTGACATTCAGTCGTCTTTATCACCCTGGAACACTTCCAGTGATTCTCCCCAGGATCGATTGATACAATCTCACTATACCTAGTGAGAACCCCAATATCCCTTTAGATCTATCTCATAGGTCCAAATCTCAGGATCTATGAGGTATCATCTTTATCCTATTTGGAGAATCCTTGTGATAATAGGAGATTGACCGATCGTAGTATAGGAAACTCTTTTCCTATCAAGAGTTTGTTGTCTACGTACAATACGAAGATGACCACCTTACTCTCTACTACCCTTTTGTATATACAAGGTTCGTCTACCTTTTGATGAAGTCAAACACTTTGACTATCACATCAAAACAGATGTTCCAACTCCGCGATGCCTGCTTCATTATGTAAAGCAACTTGCACACGTTTCCGCTGCTCCCACTGTTTACGAAGACCTCTGGCTGTGTTCTTATAGACATTCTCTTCTAAATCAGTATTTAGAAAAGCATTCAGGGCACCCAACCACCAGATATCGTAGTCATGGTATGTAGCAATGTTAAGTAGGATCCGGATGGACTTAAGCATAGTCACTTGGAAAAAGGTTTCATCATTATCCATGCCTGGTTGATGACTAAAACCTTTAATAAGCCTAGCTTTGAAAGTCTCAACTTTTCCATCTACACCAAGTAATCTTCTCACGATATACTTGCTCCTGATGGGGATTTAACCCTTCAGATATAGCAGCTAAAGTCCATACTTTGCTGGTGTATATGGATTCTATCTCAGATCGCTAAGCATCCAGCCATTCTTACAGAGTCCCTACTCTCGATGGCCTGCTCGAAACTGGTTGGGTCATCATCTCATGATGCAATCCTCGCTCCCACTGTCATCGAGAGACCGAGGTATCTCTCAGGCAGGCGAGGAACCCTACCAGATCGGCGGAGAGGCTGAGGTTCGTCGGGGACTATAGAATCCTTTGGTTCTGTCAAATCTTCAGCTGTAGTTTCGTATAGCTGGAACCTTTTCAGTTCTACAGAACTGACCTTGCCTCGATCTTGTCCGGATTTTGCTTTTGACATAGGCCGGACAATCCCAAATCTTAACTTGCTTAAGAGATAGGATCTTCCCACACCATATCTTATATGGAGTGGTAGGCACTGATTTGATTCGAACCTAATTCAATAGGTATGCAGCTTCTCAATCGCATAACTCCCAAAAGGAAATAGGTAACTCAGTAATACTCATCATAGAGCACACGATATCTAATATTGTGTGATTGCTCCGCCCCGATACACCGTTGTGCTGTGGTGTATTCAGAGGAGTAATACTGAGAGAGAATCTCATTTTCTTTTAGAATAGTCCAAGGATTCCATGCACAAGTATTCTCCTCCCTGATCTCATCATAGGACATAATACTTATACCCGTATATTGGTTCTCTACTTCCTACTTATATTCTGTGAATACCTCAAAAGGTTCGAACTTATATTTCAACAGGAATATATGACTGAATCTTGAGAGATTATCAGAGAATATAATGAAGTATAAAGAACCAGTCCTGGCATGTGTAGACAGGAGACCTTACATAAATCATCATGCATCAATCCCAAGAGTTTACTAACTCTTTCTCAGTTTCCAGTAAACAGAGCTGGTGTCATTATATCTTTGTGACATGACTGGCAAGTTTCACAAGATGTAAATTCAAACTGATTTAAATATGCATCTAAATGTAACTTCAGCTAGTCGGGTCGCATTGATATGACCTAGTCTACAATACCTCAAGAAGAATTTGTTCATTTCTGAACTCTTCCTCTTGTGTGTGTTCAGTATACAAGGAACTGTAGTTTGATTTAGAACGTCAATGCTTTTAGATAACGTGTCTTAACCGATCAACTTTTGATATAGGAAATGTTCAAAACAATATCCAACAATACAAAATTATATCATTTCTTTACTTATAAAGAGACTGATATGATTTTGTATATCAGGTTCGGTATCTAATAGTATTTGTTCAGAATCAATGTATTGGTAATACAGGGTGACAGTGACCAACAGACTTGGCTGCAACACTTGCCCCGTTTTCTGCCTCATGAAACTTATCACCCGTTCTCAGTTTTTCTACCTTTTTGTAGCCCTATGTAACATATTACATATCTGGGATCCTGATCCGGTATCATATACCCAGGATGCAGAGGATACTGAGAAACAGTTCTTTGTAATGAACACACCCGAAGGAGATGCATCATATGCACTGTCTTCGTTTGGGCGGCATAGGAATTCTGGTATTCCCTATTTCCTGCTCTGTCTTATAACAATTATAAGTTGGAGCGGGACCAACGTTCCCCAGCTCAGTATAACAAGCGGGTTCGGTCAATATTCCATTTTATTATCTTGATTAAAGCGTGACATGGTCGCTACCTGGAGAGAGAGAGAAGAAAACACTCAGCGTGCGCTCTTGCAAGATCAGACTGGTTGTATATTTTATCTAATCAGGATGGCTCCCACTGTTTTTATCAAATCTTCCTTCAAACCTTAAAAGGAAAGACTAGCCGGGATTAATTACACTCTACAAGTTCGCCAATCTTTCAGCCAGGCCAGTGTCGGTACTTTGAGGGAGGTTCCCCGTGCTTTCGCACGGACCTAATTACAGTAAACCTCGTTTTCCCATAGGCGTAACCCCGTTGACACCTTTCTAGACACCTACTTGATCGGCTAATTGTAAAGTGCAAAACTCTCCCAGGAGTAACAATTACTCGCAGTGGGTATCAGGATTCAACTATCATATAGAAGGTATGTAATCTTATTGCAAGTTTCAACACTTGAAACTCCCGACAATGATTTTTACCCCTAGCACCTATGACCTTAACTATGGTCAACAAATCATAAGTACTAGTCAAGTTCTACCCGTCATTTCGTGATTAATTAGACCCACCCACATGACCCTTAACTAAGGTCAACAAAGTCACGCGACTGTCCTAACTAATCGCATCATATGCGGTGTAGGAAGACATCACTTAGCTACCGTATACTGTGCCTTGACTATGGTCAACAAACACAGCACGAATACTAAGTACTCTACTTCCTAAAATGACGGAGGGTTGCGAATGGTTTTTGTGAAAACTTTTAACGCTTTGAACTTGATCTCGTTGCGGAATCAAATGGTTTTTAAATGGAATGTTTTCGAGGCTTTTCTAGTTTTGCTAAAGGGGTCACTCCCGGTGAAGGGATCGTCGGCCCTTTCCTCGTCGAATGAGGTGCGGGATATATCATATATATCACTGTGCAAAGCAGAAACTATAGAAGTGATCAAAAGACAAACCGAGTGTGTAGCATCTGCCAGTTATTGCTAAAGGAGTCACTCCCGGTGAAGGGATCTCGGTCCTTTCCCCATCGAATAAGGTGCTGGATGTTCTACAATGAACACCGCGATGCAAAGCAAGAACTGTAGCTACCTGTTTTTATTTTGAAATTCGATTCCATAACATCAATTAGGTTTATTTTCTTTCATTAATCTCATTAATGAATATCCCATCATTTAAGTCCACCTAAACATCACAGATAAATATAACGTACGCTTATGCCATCCGCATTCGTCTCGATGTCCCGTCTGCACCGTTAGGTTAGGTAACTAACGGCAGAGCGGGGCAGGGCTAGCGCGGGTGTAAAACATAAGCCACGTCTATATAATATATCATATATACTATATATAATATCTGTCACAGAACATCACATGATCACAGATAAATCACAGCAGAAAGAATCATATGAAATATTGGATATACTAGGACGTCCGTGTTTTCAATACGAGCCAGTATAAAACACGGATTCCACGGTCGTGATGAATAGCCAAGCCCACACCCCTAGACCCCTACGAGAGCGGCAAGAAACCCTACCAATTCTAGGGTTAGGAGACCCGGACTCGACTCCTCGAGTTGGTCTCCCACTGGACCCCAGAACCCGGTTACTTGTGCTCCCCTCCTTGGGTCTATCCTAATGCGGAAAAGTAAATAATATACAACAACGGTGACAACTTCCGCAACCTGGAAGTGCCCCAATAAAAGAATATTACATACAAGTTTTTACATGAATGAAAATGAAAAACACTCATCTCACATAAAAAAACCCCGGCTATTCAAACACGACGATCCAATATAACATATCCAGCAACACATAACATCACATGTCATCAACGTAAGTAAATATGCGCATCCCAATTGTCGTTGACATATAGCAACGAAACCGGCGATATCATATATTACACTTACGGTCACAGAAAAGAAAGTGTAAAACTACAACAGTTGGAATCCGCAACCACCTCAGACATCGCATGCCTGACCAAATGAATTCTTTAGACATCGCATGCCTAACAATTATAAACCCCGCATTTTAGTCTCATTATCGAAAACACTTTTCAATATCAAGTCGGGCAATTCAACAAGATTCCCGAAAAACTGATCGAATGCTCATCGCAAACTTTAGTAGGCGGCCGCACCCCTGATACCGTCGACGAAGTGCACCAAGGCGGAACATCGCTGCCGCGAGCACCCGAACGGATGCTTTCGGCGACGGGGTTCTCCTACAGTCACTTGGTCGGGGCTATGGGGTGAGGCTGTCTATTAAGTTTACCCGGCGAGTATCCGCGTACGCTACGTGATTGCGACGGACTTTTGATCACATCAAAACTCCGTGGCAACCGATCAAGTGAGACTAAACTTCTACGTTTATAATATTCATTCCGTTATCTCATAACAATTTGTGAATTCCAATTATTGTATCACATTCCGGATAAATAGAAAATGCTAAACTTTTCGATCGAACAATCGAACACCCAAGTTTTCCCGAAACAGCTCAACACATGAAATAAGTCTAACAACATTCAGTTCGTTCCTCAGTACCAACGGTCCAGCCGTAGAAGGGTCAAGCCAACGCCTCACATGTGGCACGCCGTACTGCCCCAAACCCGAAGGTTCAAAGGGCAGTTCAAGACGGTCACATAATCGAGTTAAGGTTTGTTGTCTTCTAGAGGGTCCATCACGTTACTTGCACTACTTAGAACGTCGTTAAACTACGGAAAAATCCAACAATTGGAAATTTCCCGGCAGGGGAAAAAGTGGGTATTTATATCCGGTCGAACTTTTTAACATATTCTAAAATACCCGGAAAAACACACTGACAAAATTAGACAATCCGATCGATACACTGAGTTCCCAATACAACCCAGAAAATAAAACTCTGGAATAAATATTAAAATATTCCCAGGAAAACCAGCACTGCTTACTAGAATTACGGTGCAAACTTCGATGCACAAAACGACAAACTAGCCGCGGAACCGCCGCATGAGCATGCTCATGCCGCGGATCCGCGGCGACTTTAAGGAATCAGTCCATCGAATTTTACAGTAAGTCTTAGATCTTCCTGCTGATTTTTCTGGATATTTTTAATTCACAAAAATCCACGAATTTCAAAAAAGTCCAGAGAGCATTTTCAAGTCGGGGTTTTGGGTCGATCGGACTTCTAATTCCGTCGGGACTTCGCCTAAGGCTTTAGCTAGGCTCTGATACCACTGTAGGGTTCCTAGGCACACTAATGAAGTCTCACAAGTGATCAAACATGCACAAATCAAATTTTACGGATGCCTACAAACCCTAATACGGATCGTTAACTAGATATATAGGCGAAGCAAGCATGTAATCGAATTAAATGCTAAGGGAAAGTGGCTACAACCTTTGTAGATCCGGTCCACCACTTCCTAAGCTCCGCGATGATCTCCCTCCGCTGTCCAAATCGAACACTTGACTCTAGCATTGGCATCATCGAAGAATGGGCGGGCTTGATCGTCGGTTCGATGCCGAAGATGATCTACGTCGAGGCATCACAAGAACAAGCTCCAACTTCACCAAGCCTTGAAAACTTATGAAGGAAACACCCTATACAACTTGGCAAGAGGTAGAGGATGAAGAAATAGGAAGTGGGTAGACTTTAGATTTGGATTTCTCACTCATTTTGGCTAGTTGCCATTGATGGTGCAAGCTTTCTTCAAGTTGAAGATGAAGAAGAAGATGATAAAGAATTATGATAAGTGTTATTTAAAAAATAAAAACAATATGATACTTATCATGTCAACAACCATGGTTTAGTGTAGAGAATCAACTAAGGTTAGTAGAATGGTTAGGTTTAGGAGATGAAGACAAAATGGTCATAAGGTCAAAGATGCTTGAAGCATCCAAAAGAAACCATTTTGTTTTCGTTACCTTTTTAAAAAAAATAAATAGATAAATGAATAAGTAAATAAAAGAAACCCTAACCATTCATATAACCATGGTCAATTCTTTACACAAACCCAAGCTTGCATGTATCATCAAACATGATACAATCTTGTGCACAAAAGTATATCTCATATACAACTTGTGCAAATCAAGTGAGTAAATCCATTTAAAGTGAACCAATACTAGTTAATGCAAAGTAATATATCAAATATATAATTATACATTAAATCAATAAATCAACACTTGATTCAATGATCCGGTCATATCGCATATAACCGGTTAGTATCCAATGTATCGGCTTATCGAATCAATCCTTGATTCGATAACTAGGTTATATCGCATACAACCATTCGACACATTCATCGCGAGAATGAAATACGGTATCACATACACGCATTATTCTCGGTCCCGCACATATCTCATATGCGCTCCTATTTTGTTTCGCTTGAGCCAGGAAACCTCTGTGTAGGACTCTAAAGACTCGTCAATACGCCGGCAGCAGATGATGATCATATCAAACACCCACAAGCCGCAAGCGGTCTGCTAAACGTAATGGCCACCAGGGTATTGAGCGATCAAAAGATCGACGAGCAAGCCCGCTCACACTCCTGTGAATCCAACCAGTAACACTTACCGTACAGTCCGGTCTGTTCGTCTGATATGTCGCATATCTCGCCTAGGGGTGGTAAACGTCAGACCCCAATAGCTTGATAAGTCATGCCGACGTAGGGTCCATAACATTCGTGAAACTACTGATAACTCTTACCAGTATATCACTGCAACCCTGGCCAGGGATTTCCTGTTATGGCCAGTCGAGCATAGCGCAACATCAACCCCCAATACCGGGAAAGATGAATCCCCTCCTATCGCTCATTGCCTCCATGTGAATCGGGACTGTACCCAAAAACCACCTGTTTGCACAACTCAGTAGAGCCGTGGTAGGGTGGAAATCAAGGCACAATGGGAGACACACAAGACTCTATGACGATCTCGGTTCAACAGACTAAGCTGTACTAGTGTCACCAGAGAACTGCCATCTGACGTGAGGTATAATACCATCTGGGAGTTCTCGGCGAGTCCGTTCAGTGTACCCAGTCTCCACTGAGCACCCGCATACCATCTTCGATGTCAAACACCAATGGATATGGGATCATCCATCGCCCATCGCATGGGTCGAGAAGATATGCGCTAGTCTACTCTGGAATATCGATGCCCCGTCTCGATATTCCCACGACTAGGAACAATGAAGGATGTACTCATTGACTACCCAGGCCCCACTAGTATGATCTGCATCATAGTCCTGGAAGTCGAGTACACATCCTAAGGGCTTTATCAACATGTAATCAGAGAGACAGAAAGTATACATGTTAAAATAAAGAGCAACCAGATAGCGTACTATCATGTCGAGCAAGAAAGTCCTACCTATATATGTCCCAGCATCCACTACAATATACATCCAATGTACAGTAATGGCCTCTAGGGCATACATATAACTAACACCTGCTAGTTGGGATTATACCAGACGTCAGATAGCAGTTCCCTGGTGACATGTGTACAGGTTAGTTCATCGACCTAAGATCGTCATTTGTCTCGTGTGAGTTCCCACTGTGCTTTGATTACTACCCTATCACGGCTCAAAGGAGTCGTGCAAACAGGTTTTAGTTGGGTACAGTCCCGAGCCACATGGAGGCAGTGAGCGGATCGCAGGGGTTCGTCTCTCCCGGTATTGGGGGTGAGGTCGCGCTGTGTCTAGGAGAGCCAGAACATGAAAAGTCCTTGGCCAAGGCAGGAGATTTGCTGGTAGGTATTCCGGTAGTATCTCAGTGTTAGTTATATGTATGCCCTAGAGGCCATTACTATACATAGGATGTATATTGTAGTGGATGCTTGGACATATATAGGGAGGACTTTCTTGCTCGACATGATAGTATGCTATCTGGTTGAACTTTACCTTAACGTGTACACTGATTGTCTCTCTGTTACATGTTGGTAAAGCCCTTAGGATATGTACTTGACTATCTGGACTATGATGCGGATCATACTAGTGGGGACATGGTAGTCCATAAGTACATCCTTCAAAGTCCCTAGTCGTGGGTGTATCGAGATAGGGCATCGATATACCAGAGTAGACTAGCGTATACCTTCTCGACCCATACAGATGGGCGATGGATGATCCCATATCCATTGGTGTTTGACATCAGAGATGATATACGGGTTCTCGGTGGAGACTGGGTACACTGGACGGACTCGCCGAGAACTCCCAGATGGTATTATACCTTACGTCAGATGGCGGTTCTCTGGTGACACTGGTGCAGAGTAGTCTGTTGACCCGAGATCGTCATAGAGTCTTGTGTGGTTCCCACTGTGCTTTGATTTCCATCTTACCACGTCCAAGAGGGCGTGCAAAACGGTGGTTTTTGGGTACAGTCCCGAGTCACATGGAGGCAATGAGCGATAGGAGGGGATTTGTCTCTCCCGGTATAGGGAGTTGATGTTGCGCTGTGTTCGATTGGCTATAACCGGAAATCCCTGGCCAGGGTTGCTGAGATTTACTGGTAAGTGTTAACTGTAGTTTCTCGAATTGTTATAGACCTCATATCGACACGACTTATCGAGCTATTGGGGTCTGACGTTTACCACCCCTAGGCAAGATATGCGACATATCAGACGATCAGACCGGACTATACGGTAAGTGTTACTGGTTGGATTCACAGGAGTATGAGCAGGCTTGCTCGTCGATCTTCTGATCGCTCAATACCCGGGTGGCCGTTACGTTTAGCAGACCGCTTGCGGCTTGTGGGTGTTTGATATGATCATCACCTGCTGCCGGCGTATTGACGAGTCTTTAGAGTCCTACACAGAGGTTTCCTGGCTCAAGCGAAACGAAATAGGAGCGCATATGAGATATGTGCGGGACCGAGAATAATGCGTGTATGTGATACCGTATTCCATTCTCGCGATGAATGTATCGAATGGTTATATGCGATATAACCTAGTTATCGAATCGAAGGTTGATTCGATAAGCCGATACATTGGATACTAGTCGGTTATATGCGATGTGACCGGATCATTGAATCAAGTGTTGATTTAATGATTTAATGCATAATTATATATTTGATATATTACTTTGCATTAACTAGTATTGGTTCACTTTAAAGGATTTTCTCACTTGGATGTACAAGTTGTATATGTGATATACTTTTTGTGCATATTATTGTATCATGTTTGATGATACATGTTTACTTGGTTAAGTGTAAAGAATTAAACCATGGTTAAACTTATGATTAGGGTTTTATTTCCTTTTTTCATTTATTTATCTATTTATTCATTTTGGAAATAAATAATAAGCATAAAGATAAATGGTGGCTTTCTTTGGATGTATTATGAAGCTTCATGAAGACTTTGACCAAGTGACCATTTTGTCTCATGCTTAACCCTAACCATTCCATTCAACCATGATTAACTCTCTACACATTACCATGGTTAAGATTATGATAAGAATGATTTTATTATTCTTATTATAATAACTTATCATATTGATCTTCTTCTTCTTCTTCATCTTCAAAGAAGAAAACCTTTCTTCATCAATGGTGATTGATGAAAATGAGTGAGATATCCAATTCTAAAGTCTACCCACTTCCTATTTCTTCATCCTCTACCTCTTGCCAAGTAGTAGAGTGTGTTTCCTTCACAAGTTTTCTTGACTTGGTGAAGTTGGAGCTTGATCTAGCGATGCCTCGACGTAGATCATCTTCGGCACGTCGTCGATGACCTAGCCCGCTTCTTCTCCGATGAAGCCGACGCTAGAGCCCGGGATTACTTGTGGACAGCGAGGAGACTTCATTGCGGAGCAATGGAGGTGGAGCACCGGATCTACAAAGGTTGTATTTCCGTATTCTTGTAGTTAAGTGTTAACTAGTTTGTTTTTCGCCTAGACATCTAGCCAACGATCCGTAGTTTAGGGTTTCTCGGCACCGTAAATTTTGAAATTGGCATGGTTGATGCCTTGTGAGACCTCATTAGGGTGTCTAGGAACCCTACAGTGGTATCAGAGCCTAGCTAGAGCCTTAGGCGAAGTCTAGACAGAATTTGAAACCCGAACGAACCCGAAACCCAACTCAAAAATTGCTCTCTGTCCTTTTTTCAAAAACCGGGATTTTTCCAGATTAAAAATGCTTAAAAAATTCAGCAGGGAAATATAAGAATTACGGCGCAAAAAGTTTCTCATGAACAGTCAAAACTGCGGCGGAACCGCGGCACAAGCCTAGCTTCTGCGGCGGTTCCGCGGCCCATTGATGACGTCAGGTTCCCTTGTTTGCACAGTAATTCCTATTTTCTAAAGTTGGATTTTCTGGGAATTTTTAATATTTATTCAAGAGTTGAATTTTCTAGGGTTGTTTTGGGGATTCGGTGTTTCGATCGGAGTATCAGATTTTGTCTATGTGGCTTTCCGGATAAATTTTAGAATATGTTAAAAAGTTCGACCGGATATAAATACCCAACTTTTCCCCTGTCGGGAAATTTCCAAGTGTTGGATCTTTCCGTAGTTTAACGACGTTCTAAGTAGTGCAAGTAACGCAATGGACCCTCTAGAAGACAACAAACCTTAACTCGATTATGTGACCGTCTTGAACTGCCCTTTGAACCTTAGGGTTTGGGGCAGTACGGCGTGCCACATGTGAGGCGTTGGCTTGACCCTTCTACGGCTGGACCGTTGGTACTGAGGCACGAACTGGATGTTTTTAGACTTGTTTCATGTGTTGATCTGTATCGGGAAAACTTGGGTGTTTGAATGTTCGATCGGAAAGTTTAACATTTTCTATTTATCCGGAATGTGATACAATAATTGGAATTCACAATGAGTTATGAGATAACTTAATGAATGTTATAAACATAGTAGTTTAGTCTCACTTGATCGTTTGCCACGGAATTTTGATGTGATCAAAAGTCCATCGCAATCACGTAGCGTACGCGGATACTCGCCGGGTAAACTTAATAGACAGCTACACCCCATAGCCCCGACCAAGTGACTGTAGGAGAACCCCGTCGCCGAAAGCATCCGTTCGGGTGCTCGCGGTAGCGGTGTTCCGCCTTGGTGCACTTCGTCGACGGTATCGGGGGTGCAGCCGCCTACTAAAGTTTGCGACGAGCATTCGATCAGGATGTCGGGAATCTTGTTGAATTGCCCGACTTGGTATTGAAAAGTGTTTTCGATAATGAGACTAAAATGCGGGGTTTATAATTGTTAGGCATGCGATGTCTAAGTAATTCATTTGGTCAGGCATGCAATGTCTGAGGTGGTTGCGGATTCCAACTATTGTAGTTTTACACTTTCTTTTCTGTGACCGTAAGTGTAATATGTGATATCGCCGGTTTCGTTGCTATATGTCAACGACAATTGGGATGCGCATATTTACTTACGTTGATGACATGTGATGTTATGTGTTGCTGGATATGTTATATTGGATCGTCGTGTTTGAATAGCCGGGGGTTTTTATGTGAGATGAGTGTTTTTCATTTTCATTCATGTAAAAACTTGTATGTAATATTCTTTTATTGGGGCACTTCCAGGTTGCGGAAGTTGTCACCTTTTGTATATTATTTACTTTTCCGCACTAGGATAGACCCAAGGAGGGGAGCACAAGTAACCGGGTTCTGGAGTCCAGTGGGAGACCAACTCGAGGAGTCGAGCCCGGGTCTCCTAACTCTAGAATTGGTAGGGTTGCTTGCCGCTCTCGTAGGGGTCTAGGGGTGTGGGTTTGGCTATTCATCGCGACCGTGGAATCCGTGTTTTATACTGGCTCGTATTGAAAACACGGACGTCCTAGTATATCCAATATTTCATATGATTCTTCTGCTGCGATATCTGTGATGTGATCATGTGATGATCTGTGATAGATACAGTATATAGTATATATGATATATTAAATAGACGTTACTTATGTTTTACACCCGTGCTAGCCCTGCCCCGCTCTGCCGTTAGTTACCTAACCTAACGGTGCACGAGGGGACATCGAGGCGAATGCGGATGGCATAAGTGTACGTCGTATTTATCTGTGATGTTTAGGTACTTAAATGATGGGACTTCATTAATGAGATTAATGAAATAAAAGAAACCTAAGATGTTGTAGAATCGAATTTCAAAATACAATAGGTAGCTACAGTTCTTGCTTTGCACAGCGGTATATGTGATATATCCTGCACCTTATTCGATAAGGAAAGGACCGAGATCCCTTCACCGGGAGTGACTCCTTTAGCAATAACTGGCAGATGCTACATACTCGGTTTGTCTTTTGATTGCTTTTAAGAGTTTTTGCTTTGCACAGAGATATATATGATATATCCCGCACCTCATTCGACGAGGAAAGGACCGACGATCCCTTCACCGGGAGTGACTCCTTTAGCAAAACTAGAAAAGCCTCAAAAACACTCCATTTCAAAATTCATTCGATCCTACAACGATATCAAGTTCATTACGCAATAGGTTTTCAGAAAAACCTGTCGTAGCCCTCCATCATTTCAGATAGGTACTGGTTAGTATTCGTGCTGCGTTTGTTGACCTCTGTCAAGGCGTAGTGTGCGGTAGCTGATTAGTGCTTATCTGTATAAGCATATGATGTGATTGATTTAGGGTAGTCGTGCAACCTTGTTGACCTCTGTCAAGGGTCGTGCGGGTGGGTTTACTTCGATCAGGAAATGACGGGTTGAACTTGACTAGCAGCCTATGGTTTGTTGACCTCTGTCAAGGTCATAGGACGCTAGGGGCAAAATATTATCGGGAATTTCAAGTGTTGAAATTTGCAATGAGATTGCATACCTTCTATGAGATAGTTGGATCCCGATACCCGCTGCGAGTAAGAGTTACTCCTGGGAGAGTTTTACACATTACAATTAGCCGATCAAGTAGGTGTCTAGAAAGGTGTCAACGGGGTTACGCCTCTGGGAAAACGAGGTTTACATTAATTAGGTTCGTGCGAAAGCACGGGGAACCTCCCTCAAAGTACCGACACTGGCCTGGCTGAAAGATTGGCGAACTTGTAGTGTGTAATTAATCCCGGCTAGTCTTTCCTTTTAGGGTTTGAAGGAAGATTTGATAAAAAACAGTGGGAGCCATCCTGATTAGATAAAATAATAACCAATCTGATCTTGCAAGAGCGCACGCTGAGTATTTTCTTCTCTCTCTCTCCAGGTAGCGACCATATCACGCCTTAATCAAGATAATAATACGGATTATTGACCGAACCCGCTTGTTATACTGAGCTGGGGAACGTTGGTCCCGCTCCAACTTATAATTGTTATAAGACAGAGCAGGAAATTGGGGATTACCAGAATTCCCGTGCCGCCCAAACGAAGAGAGTGCATGTTGATGCATCATCTTCGGGTGTGTTCATTACAGAGAACTGTTTCTCAGTATCCTTTACGTCCTGGGTATGTGATACCAGATCAGGATCCCAGATATGTAATATGTTACATAGGGCTACAAAAAGGTAGAGAACTGAGAACGGGTGATAAGTTTCATGAGACAGAAAACGGGGCAAGTGTTGCAGCCAAGTCTGTTGGTCACTGTCACCCTGTATTACCAATACATTGATTCTGAACGAATGTTATTAGATACCGAACCTGTTATGCAAAATCATATCTGTCTCTTTATTAGTAAAGAAACGATAAAATTTTGTATTGTTGGATAATGTTTTGAACATTTCCTATATCAAAAGTTGATCGGTTCAGGCACGTTATCTAAAAGCATTGAAGTTCTAAATCAAACTACAGTTCTTTAGCATACTGAACACACACAAGAGGAAGAGTTCAGAATTGAACGATTCCTTCTTGAGGCATTGTAGACTAGGTCATATCAATGTGACCCGACTAGCTGAAGTTACATTTAGATGCATATTTAAATCAGTTTGAATTTACATCTTGTGAAACTCGCCAGTCATGTCACAAAGATAAGATGACCACAGCTCTGTTTATTGGAAACTGAGAAAGAGTTGGTAAACTCTTGGGATGATACATGTTGATGTATGTAAGGTCCCCTGTCTACACATGCCAGGACTGGTTCTTTATACTTCATTACGTTCTCTGATGATCTCTCAAGATTCAGACATATGTTCCTGTTGAAACACAAGTCCGAACCTTTTGAGATATTCACAGAATATAAGTTAGAAGTAGAGAACCAAAATACGGGTATAAGTATTATGCCCTATGATGTGATCAGGGAGGAGAATACTTATGCATGGAATTCCTGGACTATTCTAAAAGAGAATGAGATTCTCTCTCAGCATTACTCCTTTGTATACACCATAGCACGATGGTATATCGGGGTGGAGCAATTACACCCTATATGATAAGGTGTGCTCTATGATGAGTAATACTGAGTTACCTATTTCCTTTTTGGGAGTTATGCACTTGAGAAGCTGCATACCTATTGAAAAGGGTTCAAATCAAATCAGTTGCCTACCACTTCATATGTGATATGGAAAGGGAAGAGCCCATGTCTTAAGTTAGTTAAGATTTGGGGTTGTCCGGCCTATGTCTAAAAGCAAAATCTGGACAAGCTCGAGGCAAAGTCAGTTATGTAGAACTGGAAGTGTTTCAGCTATACAAACTACAGAAGATGATTTGATAGAACCAAAGGATTCAGTAGATTCCAACGAACCTCAGCCTCTCCGCCGATCTAGTAGGGTTCCTCACCCACCTGAGAGATACTTCTGTTTCTCTATGACAGTGGGAGCGAAGATTGCATCATGAGATGATGACCCAACTAGTTTCGAGCAGGCCATCGAGAGTGAAGACTCTGTAAGAATGGCTGGATGCTTAGTGATCTGAGATGGAATCCTTATACACCAACAAAGTATGGACTTTGGTTGCTTTATCTGAAGGGTTAAATCCCCATCAGGAGCAAGTATATCTTGAGAAGATTACTTGGTGTACATGGAAAAGTTAAGACTTTCAAAGCTAGACTTGTTAAAGGTTTTCGTCATCGACCAGGCGTGGATTATGATGAAACCTTTTCAAGTGGCTATGCTTAAGTCCATCCAGATCCTACTTGCCACGGCTACGTACCATGACTACGATATCTGGCGGTTGGGTGCCATGACTGCTTTTCTAAATGATGTTTTAGAAGAGAACGTCTATAAGTACACAGCCAGAGGGCCTCGTAGACAGTAGGAGCAGCGGAAACGTGTGCAAGATGTTTTATAGGATAAAGCAGGCATCGCGGAGATGGAACGTCTGTTTTGATGAATTAGTCAAAGAAGTTGACATCATCAAAATGGTAGATGAACCTTGTATAAACAAAAAGGTAGTAAGGAGTATAGTGACGATCCTCGTAGAGTACGTGGATGACATACTCTTGATAGGGATGGAGCTTCCTATGCTACGCTCGGTCAATCTCCGCTTATCACAATGATTCTCCATATAGGATCTAAGTGATACCTCCTAAATCCTAAGTTTTGGATCTATGAGATAGATCTAATTGGATGTTAGGATACTCACTAGTTGTAGTGAGATGGTATCAATCGATCCTGGGAAGAATCACTGGAAGGGTTCCAGGGTGATAAAGACGACTGAATGTCAGTCGCAGGCATTGTCTTTACCCTCAGTAAAGGGACGGTATGTTGGAAGAGTTCCAAGCTAGATACCGTGACATACTAGACGATAAAGGCAGGATACATCGCTACTTAAGATGCTACCAAAGAGGCTGTTTAGGTGTATATAGGTTCATGAGATGAACTACGTTCCAACCATTGTGTGACAATGGAGTTATGGCTTATGCCGAGGAACGCCGGTCCCATCAGTGATCCAGACATATTCTAAGGCAGTGTCACCTGATCATGGAGATGGTTGATCTCCAGGGTGATCGAGGTTTGGAGAGAAGACTCAGAGGACAACACAGCGGATCCACTCACAAAGGCCTGTTCCCAGAGAGAGACTTTTATGGGATGGTTGAGTATGAGATACTACAACCACTGCTATCAGATGGCCCTAGTGCAAGTGGGAGATTGTTAGTTATATGTATGCCCTAGAGGCCATTACTATACATAGGATGTATATTGTAGTGGATGCTTGGACATATATAGGGAGGACTTTCTTGCTCGACATGATAGTATGCTATCTGGTTGAACTTTACCTTAACGTGTACACTGATTGTCTCTCTGTTACATGTTGGTAAAGCCCTTAGGATATGTACTTGACTATCTGGACTATGATGCGGATCATACTAGTGGGGACATGGTAGTCCATAAGTACATCCTTCAAAGTCCCTAGTCGTGGGTGTATCGAGATAGGGCATCGATATACCAGAGTAGACTAGCGTATACCTTCTCGACCCATACAGATGGGCGACGGATGATCCCATATCCATTGGTGTTTGACATCAGAGATGATATACGGGTGCTCAGTGGAGACTGGGTACACTGGACGGACTCGCCGAGAACTCCCAGATGGTATTATACCTTACGTCAGATGGCAGTTCTCTGGTGACACTGGTGCAGAGTAGTCTGTTGACCCGAGATCGTCATAGAGTCTTGTGTGGTTCCTACTGTGCTTTGATTTCCATCTTACCACGTCCAAGAGGGCGTGCAAAACGGTGGTTTTTGGGTACAGTCCCGAGTCACATGGAGGCAATGAGCGATAGGAGGGGATTCGTCTCTCCCGGTATAGGGAGTTGATGTTGCGCTGTGTTCGATTGGCTATAACCGGAAATCCCTGGCCAGGGTTGCTGAGATTTACTGGTAAGTGTTACCTGTAGTTTCTCGAATTGTTATAGACCTCATATCGACACAACTTATCGAGCTATTGGGGTCTGACGTTTACCACCCCTAGGCAAGATATGCGACATATCAGACGATCAGACCGGACTGTACGGTAAGTGTTACTGGTTGGATTCACAGGAGTATGAGCGGGCTTGCTCGTCGATCTTCTGATCGCTCAATACCCGGGTGGCCGTTACGTTTAGCAGACCGCTTGCGGCTTGTGGGTGTTTGATATGATCATCACCTGCTGCCGGCGTATTGACGAGTCTTTAGAGTCCTACACAGAGGTTTCCTGGAAGCGAAACGAAATAGGAGCGCATATGAGATATGTGCGGGACCGAGAATAATGCGTGTATGTGATACCGTATTCCATTCTCGCGATGAATGTATCGAATGGTTATATGCGATATAACCTAGTTATCGAATCGAGGGTTGATTCGATAAGCCGATACATTGGATACTAGTCGGTTATATGCGATGTGACCGGATCATTGAATCAAGTGTTGATTTAATGATTTAATGCATAATTATATATTTGATATATTACTTTGCATTAACTAGTATTGGTTCACTTTAAAGGATTTTCTCACTTGGATGTACAAGTTGTATATGTGATATACTTTTTGTGCATATTATTGTATCATGTTTGATGATACATGTTTACTTGGTTAAGTGTAAAGAATTAAACCATGGTTAAACTTATGATTAGGGTTTTATTTCCTTTTCTCATTTATTTATCTATTTATTCATTTTGGAAATAAATAATAAGCATAAAGATAAATGGTGGCTTTCTTTGGATGTATTATGAAGCTTCATGAAGACTTTGACCAAGTGACCATTTTGTCTCATGCTTAACCCTAACCATTCCATTCAACCATGATTAACTCTCTACACATTACCATGGTTAAGATTATGATAAGAATGATTTTATTATTCTTATTATAATAACTTATCATATTGATCTTCTTCTTCTTCTTCTTCATCTTCAAAGAAGAAAACCTTTCTTCATCAATGGTGATTGATGAAAATGAGTGAGAAATCCAATTCTAAAGTCTACCCACTTCCTATTTCTTCATCCTCTACCTCTTGCCAATTAGTAGAGTGTGTTTCCTTCACAAGTTTTCTTGACTTGGTGAAGTTGGAGCTTGATCTAGCGATGCCTCGACGTAGATCATCTTCGGCACGTCGTCGATGACCTAGCCCGCTTCTTCTCCGATGAAGCCGACGCTAGAGCCCGGGATTGCATGTGGACAGCGAGGAGACTTCATTGCGGAGCTATGGAGGTGGAGCACCGGATCTACAAAGGTTGTATTTTCGTATTCTTGTAGTTAAGTGTTAACTAGTTTGTTTTTCGCCTAGACATCTAGCCAACGATCCGTAGTTTAGGGTTTCTCGGCACCGTAAATTTTGAAATTGGCATGGTTGATGCCTTGTGAGACCTCATTAGGGTGCCTAGGAACCCTACACTCAGGGTGTTCTGGGCTACACTCCGACACGACTTGTACCGCTTTTGGGGGTCTGACTTTTACCAACCCCCTAGGCCTGCCATGCGATACTCGTAGAAGAACGGACCGGACTGTACGGATATTGTCACTGACAGGCTCAGTAGGGTGTCAGGATGAGTTCGCTCATCGACGTCCCTTTTGGTCAATACCTGGTAGCCCGTTACGTATTGGCTTATACCTCTGACGTGCTAGTGGTTAAATCCACAGTCAAAGTATTGACGAGTCTTTAGAGTCCACCACACACTCAGTTACTCAGGTTTCGGGCGAAACGCTGTAGAGGCCGTATGGAGATATGGCAGGGTTCGATCAGATACGTGCGGCATTGCACGGATTGTGATCGGACGGTTTTTACTAGCCGGCTTTGGCTTAAGCCGGATCCTAGTATTAGATAGTGTAGTTTTGTCTCTTTGCATTTGTGTTCAGTGGGAATACAAATGCGGGCATGTATTTGCGGTAGCGGGGTTTTCCTGTAATTAATTACGGGATCGGTTTTCTGGGGTTGCCAGTTTACATTCCGTTCCGGCCGGTTTTCTTTTATTCCTTCATGGCCGGACTATCCGTTGGAGGGTGTTATTTGC
The DNA here is from genome assembly GCA_030015575.1 of Agapanthus africanus. Lineage (NCBI taxonomy): Eukaryota > Viridiplantae > Streptophyta > Magnoliopsida > Asparagales > Amaryllidaceae > Agapanthus > Agapanthus africanus. The sequence goes on from JASDDO010000019.1 coordinate 543,752,163, forward strand.
ACATTTGCAAATAACATTTTGTGGAGGGGTTTCTTGCATAATTGTGGCCTCTTCATCATGAGATCCTTTTCTAGTCACTTCCTCTGCATTAATTGGATGGTTGTTGATTTGGCTTTGGATTGGAAATGGATGGAAAATTGATTTGATCAATTTTCTTTTGTTTATCTTTTGTGGAAAATTGATTTGATCAATTTTCTTTTGTTTATCTTTTTTTTTTCTTTTTCACCATCATGCATGTGATTCTTTTTTTACCCACCATTTTTTTTGGGGCCGGTCACTATTCCTGAGAAGGGGGAGATTGTTTTTTGAGTGGGTGAAAATTTCCTTATGCAAGTTTTTAATTATGTATACACTTCACCCATAAAGAATTCCACAGTGAGCACAAATTACTTTGGCCGAGCTCTTTTTTCCATTGCATGCTCCAATTTCTCCATCAAGCTTCCATGAAATTCTTATGCACAAATTCCTCCAAAAATGGCAACCTCATAAACCCCAAAGAGACATGGCTACTACACTATTCTACAGCATCCCTTGGACGCGTCGGCTAGCCAACTTCGTGCCCGAGTTGCCTCGGTCAAGAGGTGGGAGCCCGTAAAAGACTTTGGCGATGTGGTGCCCGTTTCGACGAGGAGGTGACGGACGAAGTATCCGCGGGAGATCGGAGTGGAGACGAAGACCGAAGGACACGGATCGCTTAGTATACTTCTCTACTCATCTTTTAGTTTGCTAGTTGCTAGGTTAATGGCCCGATCCGGGTGAAAAGTGCGCGGTGGTGCCGGTTCAATAGTTTTTGAAAGTTTTTGTTTCCGCGTTTCCGGCGTCGGATCGACGGCCGGGGCGCCGCCGCGGACTTACAGTTGGTGGCATCACCCCAAGTCCTTTATGGAGAACTTCTGTGACAAGAATCCTTTGACTGACTGTAGCATAAGAATATCATTTCCTATTAGGAGAATGTCATCCACGTACAAGACGAGGAATACAACAGCTCTCCCTACAATCTTACTGTATATACATGGTTCATCTGGATTCTTGATAAAGTCGAATTCTTTGACAGTATCATCAAAAAAGATGTTCCAACTCCGCGATGCCTTCTTTATTCCATAAATAGACTTAAGCAACTTGCAAACTTTACCACTGCTCCCACTCTGAATGAATCCCTCTGACTGGTCCATATAGACGCACTCTTCCAAATTACCATTTAGAAAGGCCGTCTTTACGTCCATCTGCCAGATCTCATAATCGTGGAAGACAGCAATGGCAAGAAGGACCCGAATGGATTTGAGCATAGCCACTGGAGAAAAGGTTTCGTCATTTTCCAAACCAGGTCTTTGACGAAAACCCTTTGCAACAAGTCTAGCCTTATAGGTTTCAACCTGTCCATCCACACCAATCTTCTTTCTGAAGATCCATTTGCATCCTACGGGTTTTACCCTATCTGGGGCAATGTCCAAAGTCCATACTTTGTTAGTGTACATGGACTCCATTTCGGTCTGCATTGCATCCAGTCATTTTACCGAGTCGCCGCTCTAAATGGCTTGCTGGAAGCTAGTAGGGTCATCATTAACATTAATGCAATCTTCTCGATCTCCGTCTATGAGAAAACCATAGTATCTCTGGGGCGGATGAGACTGCCTACTAGTTCTGCGGATAGGCGCTGGTATGTCCCTTTCTTCTGAAACTTCTGGTTCTACCATACTTTCAGTAACAGCTTGTGGTTCTGGAATTTCTTCCAGTTCTATTGCGCTCCCACTCTTCTGATTTTCTAAAAATTCAGCTTCCAAGAAGTGGGCATGACGAGAAACAAAAACCTTTTGTTCCTCTGCGTAATAGAAATAATACCCCTTGGAGTTCTTTGGATATCCCACAAATTACACTGTACTGAGCGTTCCTCGAGCTTGTCCGGATACTGCTTTTTTACAAAAGCTGGACATCCACATGTCTTCAGGTATTGAAGATAGGGTTTCTTCCCACTCCACATCTGATATGGTGTGGTAGGAACAGTTTTGGTTGGAACCTTTTTCAAAAGATATGCAGCTGATTCTAGTGCATAACCCCAGAAAGATCGTGGTAACTCAGCCTTACTCATCATGGAACGAACCATATCCAATAGGGTTCGATTACTCCTTTCTGATACACCGTTGTGTTGTGGTGTGTATGGAGGAGTAAGCTGAGAGAGAATTCCATTCTCTTTTAAGTAACCCAGGAACTCGACACTTAAGTATTCACCACCTCGATCAGATCTCAGTGTCTTGATACTTTTGCCTGTTTGGTTTTCCACTTCATTCTTGTTTTCCTGGAATTTCTCAACGGCCTCGGATTTATGCTTCATCAAGAAGATATGTCCATACCTAGAGAAATCATCCGTAAAAGTAATGAAGTAGGAATAACCACCTCACGCTTGTGTAGACATTGGACCACACACATCGCTGTGTATGAGTCCCAAGAGCTCGCTCGCTCTTATTCCGTGTCCAGTAAACGGAGTCTTTGTCATCTTTCCCATGAGACAAGATTCACAAGTAGCATAAGATTGATATTCGAACGGATTCAAATATCCTTCTCTATGTAACTTAGTCAACCGTGTTTCATTGATGTGACCTAGTCTATAATGCCATAAGAAAGCCTGATTTACTTCTGGAGACTTTCTTTTAAGTGTGTTCTGGATATTGAAAACCTGAGCTTGATTCAATACGTATATACCGTCATCTAATGTACCGGACCGAATCAGAACTTGATTTAGGTAGATGTGAACTACATCGCTTACGAATGTAAAATCATATACCTCTCTCGAAAGTGAGGATACTGATATGATATTACAAGTTAAACTAGGTACATACAAATAGTTACATAGAATCAATATCTGCCCACTTGTCAAACCTAGGCGATATTCTCCCACGGATTCAGCGTCCACGCTCATTCCGTTCGCAATTCTGAGAGACAAATCGCCTACCCAAATAACTCTACGGTTTCTCAAAGCATGTAATGAATTAAAGATATGAGATCCTGCTCCGATATCTAGTACCCAGGAAGTAGAGTTAATTGACAAACAGTTCTCAATTACATACACACTCGAGGCCGAAGCCACAACATGCTTCGTATGCTGACTTCTGGCTTCCAAAGCCCTGCAATCCTTCTGCCAATGCCCGTTCCCATAACAATAGGAACATCCTTCCTTATCTACACCAAGTCCCAAAACTTTTGCTCTTCCCTTTCCTTCTACTTTACTGATACCGTATATCGGCTTTGTAGAGGTCTTCTTCTTTTCACCCTTTGCTTTCGCCCTGAATGCAGAAGAAGATGGTCCCCCATTAAGCAGAGCGGGTGTCTCCCTGGTTTCTTTCAGGGTGTAAGTAGAGGGTAGGGACTGTGGAAATAAGTCAGCATATGACCTGTTTCCCAACGTAGTCTCCAGGTTCTTGAGCTCATTCATATAGCTAGTCATCGTAAGGACGTCGTCCCCTACAGATGACCCGACAGCCAACCTCGCTTGAAGCAATTCGTTCGAGGTCTCATATCTTGCGATATGAGATTGCTCTCCATATAAATCTTTGTTATGGAGAAAGATAGAAACTAAGTTCATCTTCTCGTGCTGCTTCTGGTATATACCATCAACTGAAGCCAACACGAGGCACTGGGCATTCGCACTATCCTTTTCCCTTATCTGACGGATATCCATATCCGCGACGGTGGAAACTGGACCTGGGACGGTGGGGGCTTGAGTAGTAATAGGGTGGTCCAGTTTGTCATAGGCAATGGACATCTGGAAAGACCTTTGCCAATCATATAAGTCAGATTCAGTCATTTTGTTATCTAGATGTAACCTAGTCATGGTCACAAGGTCGCTGCAAAGAGAGAGAGAGGGAACACTTTAGCATGATGCTCTTGCAAGTTTAGATTGGTTTTTAGTTTATCTAAACTGGATGGCTCCCACTGTTTCTCGAATCCTTCCTCAAACCATAAAAGAAGAATTAGTCAGGACTGATCTCACCGTACAATACTTGCTTAACCGTTCAGCCAGGCTAGTGCCGGTACTTCGAGGGAGGTTTTACGACTCTTTCGCAAAGTTCCTTAATTAAATAACCTCTTTTCTCTGGAGGCGTAGCCCCGCTGACACTGTTCTAGACACCTACTTGGTTTATAGCATTGATCGTTTAAGTGATGAATCTCCTGATGAGTAGCTGATACTCACAGTAGGATCGGGATCCAAACATCATCGTGTGGTAAAGATGAAGGAATCCTACCAAAATTATCACACTCCAAATGGTATGCAACTCTAGCAAGTTTCAGTTTCTTTAGAAACTCCCGATGTGGATTTTTGCCCCATGCTCTTATGACCTTGACGAAGGCCAATAAATCATAAGTCATATATCAAGTTCTACATATCATTATCTTGTTAATTTGAACCCACCCGTACATACCCCTGACGTTGGCCAAATGGCAGTACGACTGTCCCAAACCAACTCATCTATCTATGCAACAAATGAATACCCCAGCAGCTACCAAACACTATGCCTTGTCGAAGGCCAACAAACATAACTTGAATACTACTGACCATTCAAATGAAATGACGGAGGGCTACGACTGGTTTTGGCGAAACCGTGAACGTAGTGAACTTGATATAATCGAAGGAACCTGATAGCTTTTTAAAAGGAGTGGTTAAAGCTCCGCAATTAAAAATTCTGCTCTTTTAAAATAACCGAGTGGTTTCTTTTAAATTTGTTCCAACGATTCAACTTTGGTTTATTTTCTTTGCATTAATATAATGCGTCCCATCATTTAACCTATCATTGCAGAAAACAACGAAAATACAACGTCCTCTTATGCCATCTGCATTCGCCACTGGGTCCCGTCATTCACTCGTTAGGTTACTTAACTAACGACAGAGCGGGGGCTGGGCTAGCGCGGGTGTAAAACATAAGTAACGCCTAATAGATATCATATATATATATATATATTGTACATTCGTCAGACGCAATAATAGGCATTCCAGATCACAGATGAACATTATTAGATATACAAGCAATCCTCGTTTCCTTTGAACCTGCAACGAAAGACGGATTACACAGTTGTGATGAATAGCCATTACCCCATCCTAGACCCCTACGGGTACGGCAAACTACCCATCAAGTACCCGAAGTGAAGCGGTCTCCCTCAACAAGTTGGATATATGTATGCCCTAGAGGCCATTATATGATAGTGGATATATTTATACATATATATATATATATATATATATATATTCAGTGTACATTCTTGCTCGGCATGATAGTATGCTATCTGGTTCTTCTTTATCTGACATGTTGATTTGATCATGTTTTTATTCATTCATACATGATGATAAAGCCCTGAGGATATAGGCTTGACTACTGTGATTATGATGGAGATCGTACTAGTGGGACATCTGTAGTTTATAAGCATATCCTAGAATGTCCCTAGTCGTAGGTGTATCGAGACGGGGCATCGATATACCAGAGTAGACTAGCGTATATGATACTAGACCCATATGATGGGCGATGGATGTTCCCACATTCATCGATGTTTGACATCAAGATCATATACAGGTGCTCAGTGGTGACTGGGTACACTGGACGGACTCACCGAGAACTCCTATATAGAATTATATCTATCGTCGGATAGCAGTTCTCAGGTGATACTGGTGCAGGGTAGTCTGTAGACCCGAGATCGTCATAGAGTCTTGTGTGTTCTCCCACTGTACTTTGATTACCACCCTACCACGGCTCTACTGAGTCGTGCAAACAGGTGGCCGTTGGGTACAGTCCCGAGACAAACGAAGGCGATGAGCGATAGGAGGGGTTTCGTCTCTCCCGGTATTGGGAGTTGATGCTGTGCTGTGCTCGACTGGCTATATCAGTAAATCCTTGGCCAGGGCTGTTGAGATTTGCTGATAAGTGTTATCAGTAATATCTCGATCTGTTATAGACCATTCATCGGCACGACTTATTGAGTTATTGGGGTCGACGTTACCATCCCTAGACTCGATATGCAGCATATCTGACGAAGAGACCGGACTGTACGGTAGTGTTGCCGGTTGGCTCGACGGGAGTTGTAACAGGTTCGCTTATTTTCTTCTGATCGCTCAATACCCGGGTGGCCGTTACGTTTAGCTGACCGCTTGCGGCTTGTAGGTATTTGATATGATCGTTACCTACTGCCGGCGTATTGACGAGTCTTAGAGTCCCATAATGAAGTTTCCTGGCTCAGGCGAAAAGATGTGGTGTGCATATGAGATATGCGCGGGGACCCGATTAAATACGGATATGTGATACCGTATATTAATCGGGCATTTTCTATTGGTCGGGTCGTATGTGATATGACCGGTTTGCAAAATCAAGTGTTGATTTAACAAATGACTTTTAGATTAATTCTTTAATCAAACTCTTTTTCTATTTTTGTATGCATACATATATGCACATGATGATGTGCATGGATACATACATACATACATTGTATCATGGTTGTTGATACATGCTTGGTGGCAATGCAAGACTCACATTGTAGAATTATCGATTTTATTTATCATTTAGAAAAAGAAAAGGGATAATTCACACAAGGTTTATACTTATCATCTTTGACCATGCTTCAACCACCATTTAACCTTGAGTTAATTATCCCTTCATATTTAACTCATTTGATAAAAATCTAGATGATTCTAACCATGGTTGAAGTGAGAAAGGATTATGATATATTATTCTTTTCTCATTTCAATTATTCACTCTCTCATATCTTTTCTTTTGTGAGAAAAAGCTTAGCCACCATCTTCTTCCTCTCTTGATAATTTCCTTTAAGTGAGGTTGATAAAAGAAAGAGTTTTGATTATAGAAAACAAACCACATCATCATACTACACACATCTAGCCCATTTGTGTAGTGTGTTTGCTTTACTTCAATCATATATCGGGTAAAGCAAGGAGCTTTGGGGAAAAGAGCTTCAGGTGGATCGTCGTGGACATTAGAAGACCTCAAGCGAACCTTTTTCCAACCCTCAAGTGTCCAAGGAGTCTAGCGTAGGGAGCTACAAAGGTTGTACTCTCAAAACCCTAACTTTATCTACTTGTGATGTTGCTTATGTTAAGAAACCCTAATTTTCTAGTGATGATTCTTTGTATGTTCACTTAGCACCTTAAAAATTTGATCTTGAGACATATGATGCTTCCAAACCCTTCATGAGGTGCTAGGTAAACCTAACATTGGTATCAGAGCCGACCTAGAACTTTAGGCGACACTTTAGCGAAGTTAAAACTCCGATCGAACCAAAATACGGACTTTTTGAACCCTCTCTGGACATTTTTTCAAAACTGGTTATTTTCAGAATTAAAAATACGTAAAAAATTCAGTAGGCAAATCTAAGCAATACTGTAAAAACCGAACCAATGAACAGTACATCCCACCGCGGAACCGCGGCCAGAGCTTGCTTGGGTCGCGGCTCCGCGGCCGTACAGAGGAATCATTGGCTCGTGTTTGTACAGTAGTGTTCCTACCTGCTTGTATACATTTTTGGGTATGTTTAATCTGATTCAAGTCTTGAATGTTCTGGGGATAGTTTTGGATTCGGTGATTCGATCGGAATTTTAATTTCGTGCCTTTTTCCGGGTAATTAAGAAAGTATTAAAATGTTCGAACGAGTATCATTAACTCACTTTTTCACGGGGTTTAAATCTTTCGGAAATACGTGCAAGTTTTGTGGTGGACCCTCTAGAAGACAACAAACCTTAACTCGATTATGTGACCGTCTTGAACTGCCTTTTGAACCTTAGGGTTTGAGGCAGTACGGCGTGCCACATGTGAGGCGTTGGCTTGACCCTTCTACGGCTGGACCGCTACTACTGTGACACTTTCTGGGTTTTTTGAACTCCGCTCAAGTGTTGAGCTTTATGAAATTTTGGGTATTTGATCATTCGTTCGAAAACTTTAATAATGTCTGTTTATCTGGAATGTGATACAATATGTAGAATTCATATAGCTAGGCATGAAATACGAAGTATGTGATATTTCGCATTTACGATGTCTAAAGAGAATGTGGCTTCCAAATATTGTAGTTTTACACTTTCTTTTCTGTGACCGTAAGTGTAGTATGTCACATATCGCCGGTTTCGTTGCTATACATCAACGACAATCGGGGTACGCATATTTACTTACGTTGATGATATATGATATTATGTGTTGCTGAGATATGATGTGCAGGATTGTCGCGATTGAATAGCCGGGGGGGTTTTATGTGAGATGAGAGTTTTCTTTTCATTCATGTAAAATTCAAATGTAATGTAATATTCTTTTATTTGGGGCACTTCCGGGTTGAGGTTGATGCCACCAGTGTTGTATATTATTTACTTTTCCGCATTAGGATAGACCCAAGGAGGGGAGCACAAGTGACCGGGTTCTGGGGTTCAGTAGGAGGCCATCTCGAGGATTCGAGACTGGGTCTCCTAAACTCCAGGATTGGTAGGGTCGCTTGCCGCTCTCGTAGGGGTCTAGGGGTGTGGGCTTGGCTATTCATCGCGACTGTGAAATCCGTATTTTCTATTGTTGGCTAAATACTAAATACGGACGTCCTAGTATATCCCACATTATATCTGTGTTTCTGCTGCCTGTGTTCTGTGATTTCTGAGACGAATGATATATTATATATGAGATATATAGTAGACGTTGCTTATGTTTTACACCCGCGCTAGTCCCATCCCGGTATGCCGTTAGTTAAGTAACCTAACGGTGCATAACGGAACATTGCGGCGAATGCGGATGGCATAAGCGTACGTTATATTTTCGTTTCTTTTCTGTGATTGGCTTAAGGACTTAAATGATGAGACTACATTAATATGATTAATGTAAAGAAAATAAACCTAAAAAGATGTTGTAGAATCGGATTTGAAAACCACCCGGCTCTTTATGAAAAAGCTATATTTCAAAACTGCGGAGCACAAGCCACTCCTTTTGAAAACCATTTGATTCTACGACGATATCAAGTTCAAAGCGTTAAAGATTTTCTTAAAAATCATCCGCAACCCTCCGTCATTTTAGGAAGTAGAGTACTTAGTATTCGTGCTACGTTTGTTGACTATAGTTAAGGCGTAGTGTACGGTAGTTAAGTGATGTCTTCCTACACTGCATATGATGCAGATTAATTAGGACATTCATGCGACTTTGTTGACCATAGTTAAGGGTCATATGAGTGGGTCTAATTAATCAAGAAATGACGGGTAGAACTTGACTGGTACTTATGATTTGTTGACCATAGTTAAGGTCATAGGTACTAGAGGTAAAAACCGCATCGGGAATTTCAAGTGTTGAGATTTGCAATGAGATTGCATACCTTCCGTATGATGGTTAGATCCCGATCCCACTGTGGGCAATAGTTGCTCCCAGGAGAGTTTTGCAGTTTACAATTAGCTAACTCATTAGGTGTCTAGAAAGGTGTTAACGGGGCTACGCCTCTGGGAAAACGAGATTTACTTTAATTAGGTCCTTGCGAAAGCACGGGGAACCTCCCTCAAGTACCGACACTGGCTTGGCTGAACGGTTAGCGAAGTTGTAGACTGTAATTAATCCTGGCTAGTTTTTTTTTTAAGGTTTGAAAGAAAAACTTGATTAAAGTAGTGGGAGACATCGATTAGACAAGATAATAACCAATCTGATATTTGCAAGAGCTTTCGCTGAGTGTATTCTTTTCTCTCTCTTAATGGCAGATACCAATGACTGGACTCAAGCTTCTACTAGATAAAAACAAACTGAATGGGACCAATTATAAAGAATGGCTGAGGAATCTGAAAATAGCCTTGACTTATGATAAAGTATCATATGTCCTCATGGCTTCAGCCCCGCCCGTCCCAAGTCCAAAATCCTCAATTGCGGACAAAGAAGTCCGCAAGACATGGGACGCTGACAGTGCCACGGCCAAATGCCTCGCGCTCGCATCGATGGACAACACACATCAAAAGCAGCACGAGAATATGGACATTCAAGGCATATTTCTCCATACAAAGGAGTTGTATGGAGAGCAATCCCGTGTATTACGATACGAAGCATCAAAGAAATTGTTTCAGATGCGAATGGCCCCTGGCGCATCAGTAGGAGACCATGTTCTGAAGATGATAGCTCTCATAGAAGAGCTTGAGGACCTTGGATGGACGATAGACAACGAACAATATACGGATATTATTCTACAGTCCTTCCCTTCCACCTTTGCTCAATTCATAGTTAATTTCAACATGCAAAACATGGAGAAGGAACTACCTGAACTCCTTAATATGTTAAGGAGTGCAAAGAGCACACTGAAATCAGTGAAAACTCCTGTTATGACTGTTGGACAATCTTCCTCTTCTCGCCCAAAGGCTAAGGCCAAGGGAAAGAAAAAGAAGAAACCCACCAATCCTAAGGGTGGAGTTAAAAAGGTTAAGGGGAAGGAAAAGTCCAAAGCTGGAGAATCGGGGAAAGAGGAATGTTTTCATTGCCACAAAACAGGACATTGGAAGCGCAACTGCACCGAGTACTTAAATCTCAAGAAGAAGCATGGGGATGCTTCCGCTTCAGGTGTGTTTGTGACAGAAAACTGTTTTTCAATAAACTCTGCTTCCTGGGTATTAGATACCGGTTCAGGTTCTCACATTTGCAATTCTATGCAGGGGCTGAGAAATAGCAAGGTTTTGAAGACAGGTGACCATACTCTCCGCGTTGGAAATGGTTCCAATGTACATACAGTCGCAGTGGGAGAGTATCACTTGGGGTTGCCATCTGGGTGTATATTGGTTTTGAACCCATGTTATTTTGTACCAAGTATACTTTGTAATATAATATCTGTTTCTTTGTTAGACAATGAAGGATATAATTTTGTATTGCAGAACAATGTTATGAACATTCACCTGAATCAAATGTTGATTGGGTATGGTACACTAAATAACGGGATATACGTCCTAAATCAACACACAGTTTTCAGCATACAACACACTAATAAAAGAAAACTTTCAGAAATAAATGAAGCTTTTCTTTGGCACTGTAGACTTGGTCATATTAACGAAACAAGACTAAACAAGTTACACAAAGATGGATATTTAAACCCTTTTGAATATAAATCTTATGCGACTTGCCAGTCTTGTATCAAAGGTAAAATGACCAAAACTCCGTTTACCGGACACGGAGAAAAAGCTTCCGAGCTCCTAGGACTCATACATAGTGATGTATGTGGGCCAATGTCTACACAGGCTAGAGGCGGTTTTTCTTACTTCATTACTTTACTGACGATTTCTCAAGATTCGGTCATGTATTTTTATTAAAGCACAAATCCGAAGTTTTCGAGAAATTCACTGAATATAAACAAGAAGTAGAAAAACAAACCGGCTTGAGTATTAAGATGTTTCGATCTGATCGAAGTGGGGAGTACCTCAGTACATAATTTACAAACTTCCTAAAAGAGAATGGGATTCTCTCTCAGCTCACTCCTCCTTACACACCACAGCACAACGGTGTGTCTGAACGACGGAATCGGACCCTATTAGATATGGTCCGTTCCATGATGAGTGATACTGAGTTACCCGTCTAATTTTTGGGGCATGCATTGGAGACTGCAGTGTTTCTACTGAACAGGATTCCAACCAAAACCGTGTCTACCACGCCATATGAGATATGGCATGGGAAGAGACCATCTCTTAAGAGAATTAAGATTTGGGGTTGCCCGGCCTATGTTAAAAAACAGAATCCGGAAAAACTCGAGACACGGCCAGTCATGTGTAACTTTGTGGGATATCCAAGGAACTCTTATGGATATCTATTCTACCACAAGGAGGAACAAAAGGTGTTTGTTTCTCAGTATGCCACATTCTTAGAAAAAGAGTTTTTCACAAATAAAAATGATGGCAATACGGTAGATCTAGAAGAGGTTCTAGAAACACAAACTACAAATGACGACTTGGTTGAACCGGCTGTTGCAATAGAAACTGAGGAACCTCGGCCACTCCGTAGTTCTGGTAGGACTTCTCGCCCACCGGAGAGGTACAACGGTTTCCTTATTGATGGTGACAGAGAAGACTGCATCATGGAGGATGATGATCCTACCAGTTTTCAGCAAGCTATCACGAGTGGAGACTCTGTGAAGTGGCTGGATGCCATGAGATCCGAAATGGAGTCTATGTACACCAACAAAGTATGGACTTTGGACGTTGTACCCCCTGGGGTAAAACCTGTGGGGTGCAAATGGATCTTTAAAAGAAAGATTGGTGTAGATGGGCATGTAGAGACCTATAAGGCAAGACTTGTGGGGAAAGGTTTTCGTCAAAGACCAGGTTTGGACTATGACGAGACTTTTTCGCCCGTAGCCATGCTTAAATCCATTCGGATCCTACTTGCTATTGCTGCTCACTACGACTATGAAATCTGGCAGATGGACATTAAAACGGCATTTCTAAATGGGGATTTAGAAGAATGCGTCTATATGGATCGGCCAGAGGGCTTCATTGACAGTGGGAGCAGCGGGAAAGCATGTAGATTGCTTAAATCCATATATGGGTTAAAGCAGGCATCATGGAGTTGGAACATCTGTTTCGATGATGTTATCAAAGAGTTTGATTTTATCAAAAATCCAGATGAACCTTGTGTTTATAAGAAGGTTGTAGGGAGAGCTGTCACATTCCTCGTATTGTACGTGGATGACATTCTTCTGATAGGAAATGATATTCCTATGCTACAGTCGGTCAAATCTTTCTTATCACTAAGGTTCTCCATGAAGGACCTGGGTGATGCCACATACATTCTAGGCATAAGGATCTATAGGGATAGATCCAAGAGGTTATTGGGATTGTCCCAAACCAGGTACATCAACACCATCCTAAAAAGGTTTAGTATGGAGACTCCAAGCGGGGTGCCTTACCCGCTTGCCATGGGGTCACTCTCTCCAAGGACTCTTGCCCAAAGACCGATGAAGAGAGAGCTCGCATGAGCATTATACCCTATACTTCGGCAGTAGGATCTATAATGTATGCGATGTTATGTACACGCTCAGATGTAGCTTATGCACTTAGTGTTGTAAGCAGGTATCAATCTAACCCAGGGAAGAATCACTGGATAGCTGTGAAGAACATTCTTAAGTACTTGCGAAGGACTAAAGAATTGTTCTTGGTGTATGGTAATGGAGATCTCCAAATGGAGGCCTTTACGTATTCGAACTTCCAGAGCGATAAGGATGACAGCAAATCTATCTCTGGGTTTGTGTTTACCCTCAATGGAGGGGCGGTAAGTTGGAAGAGTTCCAAACAGGATACCGTTGCAGACTCTACGATGGAGGCTGAGTACATTGCTGCGAATGATGCTGCCAAGGAAGCAATCTGGATGAGGAAGTTCGTCTCGGAGCTAGGAGTAGTTCCAACCATTATTGATCCAATACCATTGTATTGTAATAATAATGGGGCTATGGCATTAGCCAAGGAGCCCAGGTCCCATCAGCGATCCAGACACATCCTGAGGCGCTTTCATTTGATCCGGGAGATTGTAGATCGCCGCGAGATCGAGATTAAAAGAGTAGACACAAAGAATAACGCCGCGAATCCACTCACCAAGGCCCTCCCTCAGCCGCAGCATGAGCGACTTTTTGAGATGTTGGGTATGAGATATGCCAATAACTGGCCTTAGTGCAAGTGGGAGATTGTTGGATATATGTATGCCCTAGAGGCCATTATATCGTCGGATAGCGGTTCTCAGGTGACACTGGTGCAGGGTAGTCTGTAGACCCGAGATCGTCATAGAGTCTTGTGTGTTCTCCCACTGTACTTTGATTACCACCCTACCACGGCTCTACTGAGTCGTGCAAACAGGTGGCCGTTGGGTACAGTCCCGAGACAAACGAAGGCGAAGAGCGATAGGAGGGGTTTCGTCTCTCCCGGTATTGGGAGTTGATGTTGTGCTGTGCTCGACTGGCTATATCAGTAAGTCCCTGGCCAGGGCTGTTGAGATTTGCTGATAAGTGTTATCAGTAATATGTCGATCTATTATAGACCATTCATCGGCACGACTTATTGAGTTATTGGGGTCGACGTTACCATCCCTAGACTCGATATGCAGCATATCTGACGAAGAGACCGGACTGTACGGTAGTGTTGCCGGTTGGCTCGACGGGAGTTGTAACAGGTTCGCTTCGCTTGTTTTCTTCTGATCGCTTAATACCTGGGTGGCCGTTACGTTTAGCTGACCGCTTGCGGCTTGTAGGTATTTGATATGATCGTTACCTACTGCCGGCGTATTGACGAGTCTTAGAGTCCCACAATGAAGTTTTCTGGCTCAGGCGAAAAGATGTGGTGTGCATATGAGATATGCGCGGAATATGGATATGTGATACCGTATATTAATCGGGCATTTTCTATTGGTCGGGTCATATGTGATATGACCGGTTTGCAAAATCAAGTGTTGATTTAACAAATGACTTGTAGATTAATTCTTTAATCAAACTCTTTTTCTATTTTTGTATGCATACATGTATGCACATGATGATGTGCATGGATACATACATACATACATTGTATCATGGTTGTTGATACATGCTTGGTGGCAATGCAAGACTCACATTGTAGAATTATCTATTTTATTTATCATTTAGAAAAAGAAAAGGGATAATTCACACAAGGTTTATACTTATCATCTTTGACCATGCTTCAACCACCATTTAACCTTGAGTTAATTATCCATTCATCTTTAACTCATTTGATAAAAATCTAGATGATTCTAACCATGGTTGAAGTGAGAAAGGATTATGATATATTATTCTTTTCTCATTTCAATTATTCACTCTCTCATATCTTTTCTTTTGTGAGAAAAAGCTTAGCCACCATCTTCTTCCTCTCTTGATAATTTCCTTTAAGTGAGGTTGATAAAAGAAAGAGTTTTGATTATAGAAAACAAACCACATCATCATACTACACACATCTAGCCCATTTGTGTAGTGTGTTTGCTTTACTTCAATCACATATCGGGTAAAGCAAGGAGCTTTGGGCAAATGGAGCTTCGGGTGGATCGTCGTGGACATTAGAAGACCTCAAGCGAACATTTTTCCAACCCTCAAGTGGCCAAGGAGTCTAGCGTAGGGAGCTACAAAGGTTGTACTCTCAAAACCCTAGCTTTATCTACTTGTGATGTTGCTTATGTTAAGAAACCCTAATTTTCTAGTGATGATTCTTTGTATGTTCACTTAGCATCTTAAAAATTTGATCTTAAGACATGTGATGCTTCCAAACCCTTCATGAGGTGCTAGGTAAACCTAACACATGAGTAGGCCACTAAACACTTCAAAGTACCCGGTAGTTTGTGTACCCCACCTTGGGTCTATCCTAGGAGCATAAAACAGTAAATGAAATAATACAACGGTGGCTACAACCTCAGCCCGGATGTGCCCCGCAAAAGAATATTACATCATATTACAATTTACATCGAATGAATGAATATAAAAACTCATCTCAAACCCCGGCTAATCATCACAACGATCCAATGAAGTGCATATACACAAACCAGTAAAAACCATTACAGAAATGTGCAACCCTCTGCTAACCGACATACTAGCAATTAGGGGAGGTTTACGAACATATTAAACATCACAGATAAAACTTGATTAGCAAATAACTTAAAATTTCGATCGACAACCTTTTTCCGTCTCTACCCCAAATGCAAGCCAACACTGAAATAACCTGGGCAGAAATAAAATATACAGAAAAACAGAACACCCAAAACTAAGAGTTACTGTATAAATACGAGTCAACTCGGAGTTGACTCGGCCGTGAATCCACGGCGGATTGTACTAATCCGCCGCGCTTCCGCGGCGTTCTAACCGAGTTGGGACTTCGTATTTCACCAGTATTCTTAGAATTCCCTACTGTGAATTTTAATACCTCTGAAATAATTTTTTCGACACGTTTAAAATTGACAGAAACCTGAGGGGTCCGGGGTTAAGATTTCGTGTTTTTCCGACGATCGAAGTTCTAATTAGTTGCTAACAAGCTAGTAAAGGCTTAGTAGGCTCTAATACCACTGTAAGTCCATGTCACGCACCCCACGAGCTTGCGAGAAGGCGGAATATATGAAAAACAATTATCAAAGCTTCGTAACACGGACTTGAGCACATGGATCGTGTCTAAACCATTACTAGCAAACTACGAAAGGTTTAACTACTCTGATTCGAAGTTATACCTCACGTTACTTATCCTTCGGGTCTTCATCGCTGTCCTCCACCCCTCGTCGGCTCTATAGAACATGGGTACCTCAACGGCCTCCTCGAGTCAAAGACGATCCACCCGAGAGTCTATAGTCCGAGCTCTAATCTCAAATCTGAGATAACTATAGCTTCTAGTTTGCTAATCTAGAAGTCCTAGAGGTTGTAGAGTATTTAGATGGATTACTTAGTCACTTAAACCCTAGGATTCTCAACTCATGTGAGCTTTTAGGGTTTGAGGAAGAAGATGAAGACTTGAGGAGAGAGAAAGCTTTTGTGATAATGATATGAATAATAACTCATGAAAGAATATAATGAAGCATACAAATATCTCTTGATAAAATATCTAGAAATATCTTGTGGGCTTCATTTAATCCTAAGGGTGAATCACCTCATGAGTCATTAAGAATTTAATGAAAACTTACAACTCATCTCTCCACCTCATTTGTGTTTAATCCAAAAGAAATAAATACAAATGAGTCATCTTCTTTTAGAAGCTTCCCGACAAATTACGAGACTGTCCCTCCCATCCGTATTTCCGAAAAACACGGATAATTTTTGACTGAATAAATTCATCTGTATAATACTGGAATCTGGCTTAAACCAAAGTCTGCTAGTATTATCTGCCCGATCATAATACGTGCACAAGTGTACGTAAGTGATCGCGGCCCTGCCGTAAAACCATACGGCCTCTACACCTTTTTCCCGGTGCAGGGAAACTCTCTGTGTGGGACTCTAAAGCCTCGACACTACGCTGGCAGTGGGTTTAACCACAGGACGTAAGCGGTACTAGCTGTACGTAACGATCCCCAGGTAGATGTCGATAAGAAGGACGATGAGGAAACCCATCCGAACTCCAACTGAGCCTTATGTGACAATCTCCATACAGTCTGGTCTGTTCGTCTAGGACTATCGCATATCGGGCCTAGGGGGCGGTAAACGTCAGACCCCTAATAGCGGTATAAGTCGTGTCGGAGTGAAGCCCATTACACCTTGAGAAACTACTGGAAGCCTACCAGTAAATCTCGTTTGCCCTGGGCAGGGACTTTGCGTAATGGCTCTCCATACACAGCGCGATATCAACCCCCAATACCAGGAGAGACGAATCCTGTCTAACCGCCACTGCCTCCAAGTGCTTCGGGACTACACCCAACAACTACCTGTTTGCACGACTCCTTTGAGCCGTGGTAGGGTAGTAATCTAAGTACAGTGGGAAAACACCCGAGGCGAAGTAGCAGTGTCAAGTCGACGGACTAAGCTGTACTCATGTCACCTGGGAACTGCTATCTGACGATGGGTATAAAACCAACCTGCAGTTCCCGGCGAGTCCTGTCCGGTGTACCCGTAACCTAACGAGCAACTGCATACTATCTCCAGTACGACGTACTGATGGCTGTGGGACAGACCATCTCCCCAATTGAGATGAGAAGCGTACACACTAGTTTACTCCGGAGTATCGATGCCCCATCTCGATAATCCTACGACCAGGGACCTATATAGGATGTTGCTTATAGACTACCCAGCCCCCACTAGTGTGACTGCCATCACAACGCTGGTAATCAAGAAAAGATCCTAAGGGCTCTACTAATATGTATAAGCGATACGTTAAAAGAAATATATGCACATATTAAAGTAAACACAAACCAAGTAGCATACTACCATTTTTAGCAAGATTGTCAATACAACTGTGAATATCCCAAGCTTCCATTAAGTAATATACAAACTAGTATGATACAGTAATGGCCTCTAAGGCATAAACACTAACACGATGCTGGTCCTTGAGGCCGATCAATCTTTGGTTCGCCCTTTCCAGATAATGGCATATGTCTGGGAGGATTAGGTTCCCGAAAGGCCTCGGTCTCCATTTGTATGAAATCGGCGGTCGTAGCTTGATTGTTTGCTAACACGCCTTTAGACAGTTCTATCTCTCCCGTCTTGTATTGCCTTTCGACCCAATCTTTGAAGACGAAGCAGTCCTCAATAGCATGACCTATCACTCTATGATAGGGGCAATATTTAGGGTCGTCGGTCATATTCACCTTCTGCGGTCTTTTTGATTCTGGCAGTTGTAGACCATTCCTCAGGGCGTCTTTGAATATTTTACGGATTTTGTCCCTTCTAAAGGAATAAACCTTATCCAGCTTTTCTTTCAGAGGTGATTCTCCTCCGATGTATGTATCGGAGGGCCTGGAGGCTGCTCGCGGCCGTTTTTCGCGAAGGCACTCCACTCTTAAGTTGAAGGGGGGATCAGTTGGCTGCCTCCGGGTATTAATCCTGGGCTCATGAACCAAAATTTGATTCTGCTGTAATTGCAATAGGGCGACTTGGGTCATGAGATCTGCCGCGACGTTTGCCAATTCGTCGACCTTAGACTGTACCTTGGCTAACTTCTCATCCCTGTCCTAAAGCTGCCTCTGAAGCCATCGGAATAACTCTTGTTCTGTAGTTCCAGTTATGACAACCGGGTCATCTTTATTGCCTGAGCTCAATTCCGCAGGAACCACGGGCTCCTCTGGCTCATCAGCCTGAGCGAGCTCTTCATCATTTAGACCGAGCCGATGCTGGGTAGCGTCCACCGTATCATCACCCTGGCTGTGAAGCATAGGAGGGTTCGTTTCTTCATGTCCAACCATGTAAACAGTGCGAACCACATACCCAGCCATCTCTTTATCTTTGGCGGCTGATTTCGCGGAGCGGTCCGGGCTTTGGAAATTCATAAATTTTAACATGGCCAGAGCCCTAGCCCTTTTGTTGGCTCTGTATCTGAGCCGCTTCTGCCTCAGCTTCTCTGACTTGAGTGCTTGGCAGGCTTCTGCTCTTCGGGAAGCCGCCATAGGCTGAGTGATGGGGAAGCTTGAGAAGACACCCAATCGAGCAGTTGTCAGAGGCGCCGCTGGAGCTTGCCCGAGATGCCTTGCTGCTTTGTTGGTGTTGATGGCCATGCCCCAAGCTGGGGCCAAGGAAAGTCGTTCAAACACCGACTTGCATTTGTGTTGGGGCACCCTCGCAACCATGACATTCGTCTTTTTCCCCTTTGAGACCGGTTTGTCTGTTACCGGAGCTTGAGGAGCTGGGACGGCATCAGCTGACACGAATATAATAGAGCCGAATGGTAGCAGTGGCTCTTCCCATTGTTGCCCGAGACTGGCCGGAAGGACCGTCCTGGCGTCCATCTTCATCGTGTAGGAGATGGGAGCCGTGCTGATAGCTGAGCTCATCTTTGGAGACATTGTTGAAAAGTGATTGATTGAAAACCTGCATGAAAGAGCATTATTTTAGTATAAATACATATATGTATATTGATTGAGTTCGTATGAACGTTTAACCCGAAATATGGGAGGAGAGATTGGTCCCACCGGGCGTGCCAGAATCTGTAGGGTGTTTTTCGTCACCCCATTGAGATAGGAATACGCGCGCGCTTGTCAGGCGCATTACAGATTCCCCCTGCCTAGGGTAGGCTGGGGTTTATTGATTGTGGGGATCCGACTCTCCGGCAGCCGCGGACTAAGCTATCGTTAATTACCCCTCGCCTTTAGGAGCGAGAGAACCTCCAATTAACAGGTTAAACTGGTTATGCGAACTCAATGTGCAGTGTTATGTTTTAAAGGGGTCTCGGATATATCGGGGGCCCCGCAGAGTTTTTACGGGGTCCCGCTACCCGGATAGCGGGCTGGGGGTCAAGGGGGCTAGCAGCCCCCTTGCGGGGTGCGGGGCAGCTCCCCGTTAGAAATTATTTTTTCTAACGAGGGAGGTATATTTAGTGTGGAGTATGTGTGTGTGTGTGTATGTATATATACATATATATATATAAAGGGAAATGGCATCCAAAGGATGCGTGGGGGCCAGCGCCCCACGTGCATGGCACGTAGGCGCTGGGCGCGAGCGCACTAGGCGCTGGGCGCGAGCGCACTAGGCGCTGGGCGCGAGCGCACTAGGCGCTAGCACACTGGGCGCTGGGCGCACCGCGTGCTCGGCACGTGGGCACCAGCGCCTTGGGCGCTGGGCGCACCACATGCTCGGCACGTGGGCGCTAGCGCTCTGGGCGCTGGACGATGGGCGTCAAACAGAAAGGGGACTTTGATCCCTGCACTGGGAGCTGTGCTCCCGATTTGTGGAGTTAAACTCCTAAAAAAGTTTAGAAATGATCAAAGGGGGCTGCTTTGTTTCTCCCTTTGGCTCTGGATCTTCCTAAGATGGGATTTTTAGGAGATGGGTCTCCTTCTTCCTCCTCTTTTCGCTGGATCTTGAAGAAAAAAAAATATGAGATTTTAAAAATCTCTTCTTTTTGAGATCTGATAGGAAATCTGAGTTCCCCTTTGTGGGTTTTGTGGTGAAAAACTATTTAGTTTTGGAAGAGGAAGAGTAAAACTCTTGATTTAATTGGAAAAAAGGGAAGAAGGTTTTGGAACCTTGAGGAAGGAGCAGGAGGCACCAAGAACCCTAGTTTTTGGGGGAATGAAAAAGTCTTTGCTTTATTCATCATCATATTGCCTTATATAGGCTTACATATTTGCATATAGCCCCTTGGGCTTTACAAAATGGCATTTTGTCCATCCATGGCTCATGTGCCATTTCTTTTTTGCACATAAGCCATGGGCTTACAAAAATTTGGCTTTATGCCCATTTTGTTTACATTCATGCATAAAAAATTACATAAAAATTATTTATTACATGATTTCATTTTGGCATGGGGGAGGGCCGGCCGCTTCTTGTTCGAACTCGACCTGGGCATGGGCCTACTTGGCTTGGGGTTGACTTTGACTTTGACTTGGTCAACCGGGGTACAATTTTCAACTTCAACAAAGATACCTAGCTTCAGGGTCTTGACGGCAACTCAAATGAGACCTGAAAGACTATCGGAGATCATTGCACTCCAGCGCGGAGTGGTCATGACTAATCGGAGCTCCTAAACTGAGCCTAACCTCAAGTAAAAAGCGACATGGAATATCCCTAACTCTTGCTCTTTCGACGGTAAAATCACCTGGAAGATTACTTGAAGACGTCTTGTCTGTAGGGTTCCTAGGCACACTAATGAAGTCTCACAAGGCATCAAACATGGCCAATTCAAATTTTACAAGTGCCGAGAAACCCTAATACGGATCGTTAACTAGATGTGTAGGCTATGCGATGCAAGTAAACAATTTTAACTTAAAAGGAAAGGGGATACAACCTTTGTAGATCCGGTCCACCACTTCCTAAGCTTCGCGATGATGTCCCTCCGCTGTCCAAATCGGATCCCGGACTCTAGCATCGGCTTCATCGAAGTAATGGGCGGGCTTGGTCGTCGGCTTCGATGCCGAAGATGATCTACGTCGAGGCATCACTAGATCAAGCTCCCACTTCACCAAGTCATGAAACTTGTGAAGAAAACACCCTAAACTACTTGGCAAGAGGTAGAGGATGAAGAAATAGGAAGTGGGTTCACTTTAGAATTGGATTTCTCACTCATTTTCACTAGTTGCCATTGATAGTAGCTAGGTTTTCTTTCTTGCTCAAGATGAAGAAGAAGAAAAAAAGATATGATAAGTGTTATTCAAAATAGAAAATAAAAACAACACTTATCATTTACTAACCTTGGTTGAGTGTAGAGAATAGACCATGGTTAGTTTTAATGGTTAGGGTTAAGCATGAGACAAGAATGGTGGATTTGGTCAAAAGCTTCATGAAGCTTCAACTAGCAAACAAAAACCCCACCATTCTTTCTTTATCTTTTCCAAAATAAGAATTATAAATAAATAGATAAACAAAACTCTAATCATTAGTTTAACCATGGTTTAATTCTTTACACTTAACCAAGTAAACATGTATCATCAAACATGATACAATCAAGTGCACAAAAGTATATCATATATACAACTTGCACAATTCAAGTGAGAAAATCCATTTAAAGTGAACCAATACTAGTTAATGCAAAGTAATATATCAAATATATAATTATACATTAAATCATTAAATCAACACTTGATTTAACGATCCGGTCATATCGCATATAACCGGCTAGTATCCTATGTATCGGCTTATCGAATCAATCCTTGATTCGATAACTAGGTTATATCGCATATAACCAATCGATACATTCATCGCGAGAATGAAATACGATACCACATACACGCATTATTCTCGGTCCTGCACATATCTCATATGCGCTCCTATTTCTTTTCGCTTGAGCTAGGAAACCTCTGTGTAGGACTCTAAAGACTCGTCAATCCGCCGGCAGCAGATGATGATCATATCGAGCACCTACAAGCCGCAAGCGGTCTGCTAAACGTAACGGCCACCTGGGTATTGAGCGATCAGAAGATCGACGAGCAAGCCCGCTCACACTCCTGTGAATCCAACCAGTAACACTTACCGTACAGTCCGGTCTGTTCGTCTGATATGTCGCATATCTCGCCTAGGGGTGGTAAACGTCAGACCCCAGTAGCTCGATAAGTCATGCCGACTTGAGGTCCATAACATTCGTGAAACTACTGATAACTCTTACCAGTATATCACAGCAACCCTGGCCATGGATTTCCTGTTATGGCCAGTCGAGCATAGCGCAACATCAACCCCTAATACCGGGAGAGACGAATCCCCTCCTATCGCTCATTGCCTCCATGTGAATCGGGACTGTACCCAAAAACCACCTGTTTGCACGACTCAGTAGAGCCGTGGTAGGGTGGAAATCAAAGCACAGTGGGAGACACACAAGACTCTATGACGATCTCGGGTCAACAGACTAAGCTGCACCAGTGTCACCAGAGAACTGCCATCTGACGTAAGGTATAATACCATCTGGGAGTTCTCGGCGAGTCCGTTCAGTGTACCCGGTCTCCACTGAGCACCCGCATACCATCTCTGATGTCAAACACCAATGGATATGGGATCATCCATCGCCCATCACATGGGTCGAGAAGATATACGCTAGTCTACACTGGAATATCGATGCCCCGTCTCGATATTCCCACGACTAGGAACATTGAAGGATGTACTCATGGACTATCCAGGCCCCACTAATATGATCTGCATCATAGTCCTGAAAGTCGAGTACACATCCTAAGGGCTTTATCAACATGTAATCAGAGAGACAGAAAGTATACACGTTAAGATAAAGAGCAACCAGATAGCGTACTATCATGTCGAGCAAGAAAGTCCTACCTATATATGTCCCAGCATCCACTACAATATACATCCAATGTACAGTAATGGCCTCTAGGGCATACATATAACTAACATTGTCCAGCCCCCGAAGGGATCAAAGACACGACAGTCGCGGGGCTACTCGAACAGCAATATTGCGTATCGAGGAATACACCGGCCAACGTGGCGGTACGACGGGTAAAAAACCCTAGTACAACAGACCCTAATGGACTTCTATTAGCAGGAGTTAACTGTGACGTTAGGACATCCTTGCGAGAACTTCTCGATTCGTCTCGACTCTTGGGGAAAATAATATTCCTGCGAGAACTTCTGGACTCGACTCGACTCATAGGGAAAAGCCTTAGGCAACGGGGATAAGGACATGTTTCCTAAGCACTGGGGCCCTGCAAGTCGGTCCAAGATAGACAATTGCATACTATTCACGGGTCACACTCTCCAAAGTCGAATATCGACAAGGAGGGAAACAACCACCTACGAGTCCTCTCGACTTGTAAGGGGGAAAATTCTCTTGTGAGATCTTTACGACTCTTAAGAGAAAACGCACTTAGGAGTCCTCACGGCTCCTAAGGAGAAAATACACCTACGAGATCCTCTCGGCTCGTAGGGAGAAAAGTCTTTATGAGAACCTCATGGCTCATAAAGTTGAAAAGTCTTAAGCGGCAGATCTGAAAATGTTTTCTGAGCCATCGCTGCCCTGCAAGGAGATCAAGATAGACTATCTACAAGAAGAATTTGCTAAAGGGACATGCCAGTATGAAATAAAATATGTCTTTTATTCATGAATCCAAATGAATACAAGATATATTTCATAGAAGAATCAAAATGAATACATGATACTCTCATTCAGGAGAAAATACTTAAAAAAAGAGTATACAAAAAAAAATTTTAAGCTGACGGATGGTGCAATAAGCTCGTCGGTTCATCGTTCTTCCGCTGGGCCTCGGCTTCAAGTTTTGTTATTGCCACAAGACGGGTCTCCGCCTGAGACTGTTGAGTCTGATACGAAGCGAACCGACTCTCAAGCTCCTTTTCAGCAACTTTATGAGCTTCAACCATCTCGCGGGTAAAGATAACGGCTTTATCAAGAGCTACCTCCTCTGTGATAGCTTCTTGAAGCACCAGCCAAATTTCATACACACGAGTGGTCTTGATAGTGAGTTGAGCCTGAAGTTCCCCCAAAGCATTTGAGGCTAGCCCCCTCTCCGAAAATTTCCGGTTGAGCCTCTTCTCGCAAGACTGTAGATTAGCGGCATACCGCTTAATCCACCCCCGTAGGATCACCTTTGTAGTTAGGAGCTCAGAAGGAAGGCATATGCACTTAAGATCATATAAGCAAGACTCCACTCAATGACAATACTCAACCCAAACACGCACCAATGTTTCGTCATGATAAGTGGCAAGGAAGAGCAAAGAAGTATTGGCTTCGGCAGCAAATTCTTCGGCCGTAACAGAACTACCAGAACGAAGATCTTCAATGAGGGCCGACAAGGAGTGAATGCTTTGTCTTGCCATCCTTTCAGACGCACATCAGGGATATAGGCCCGGTGGCATAGAGATTCGGGACTCTAACGGACCCAGAGCTGGCAAAACTGTCAAGATTTATGAATAGTCAGCGAGACTGGTAAACATGGAATAAACAAAACAATACCAAGGGCAAAGCTTTACTTACCCACAGTCATGCAGGAGGGGTTTGAAAGATCCCCAGGCCCATCAAGGATCTCCACTTC
Organism: Agapanthus africanus; assembly: GCA_030015575.1. NCBI lineage: Eukaryota > Viridiplantae > Streptophyta > Magnoliopsida > Asparagales > Amaryllidaceae > Agapanthus > Agapanthus africanus. The sequence goes on from JASDDO010000019.1 coordinate 543,777,224, forward strand.
CTCATCAGCTTCCAGAACTGTAGAGGGCATATTAGCATCGTTATAAAAATGATAATAAAGCAAAGGGGTCAAAGAATACCAACCTTGCCTGGAAGAAAGGATGATACTTTGTGGGGATATCGCCTGTAAGGCAGCCATATCAAGTAGGCACAGGTGTTAGTTGTATGTATGCCCTAGAGGCCAGTATTGTACAGATGATGTATATTATATTGGATGCTTGGACATATATAGAGATGACTTTCTTGCGCGATATGATATTATGCTATCTGGTTGCTCTTTATCTTAACATGTATACTTGTCTCTTTATACTGTCTTATAGTTACATGTTGGTAAAGCCCTTAGGATGTGTACTTGACTACCTGGACTATGATGCAGATCATACTAGTGGGGACATGGTAGTCCATAAGTACATCCTTCAAGGTCCCTAGTCGTGGGTGTATCGAGACGGGGCATCGATATACCAGTGTAGACTAGCGTATACGCTTCTCGACCCATGAGATGGGCGATGGATGATCCCATATCCATTGGTGTTTGATATCAGAGATGGTATACGGGTGCTCAGTGGAGACTGGGTATACTGGACGGACTAGCCGAGAACTCCCAGATGGTATTATACCTCACATCAGATGGCAGTTCTCTGGTGACACTTGTGCAGGTTAGTCTGTAGACCCGAGATTGTCATAGAGTCTTGTGTGATTCCCACTGTGCTTTGATTTCCACCTTACCACGTCCATGAGGGCGTGCAAAACGGTGGTTTTTGGGTACAGTCCCGAGTCACATGGAGGCAATGAGCGATAGGAGGGGTTTCGTCTCTCCCGGTATTGGAGGTTGATGTTGCGCTCTGCTCAATTGGCCATAACAGGGAAGTCCCTGGCCAGGGCTGATTAGAGATTTACTGGTAAGTGTTACCAGTAGTTTCTCGACCCGTTATGAGCCTCACATCGGCACGACTTATCGGTTATTGGGGTCTGACGTTTACCACCCCTAGACTTGATATGCGACATATCAGACGAGGAGACCGGACTGCACGGGTAGTGTTGTCGGTTGGCTCGACAGGAGTTGGAGCGGGCTTGCTTGCTGATCTTCTGATCGCTCAATACCCGGGTAGCCGTTACGTCTAGCTAGTACCGCTGACGGCTTGTGGGTGCGTGATGTGATCATCACCTACTGCCGGCGTATTGACGAGTCTTTAGAGTCCTACATAGAGGTTTTTCTGGCTCAGACAAAACGAAATAGGAGCACGTATGTGATATGTGCAAGACCGAGAATAAATGCGTGTATGTGATACCGTATTCTATTCTCGCGACTTCTTGTATCGGTCGGTTATATATGATATGACCGGGTTATCGAATCAAGTGTTGATTCGATAAGTCGATACGATGAATGTTAGCCGGTTATATGAGATATGACCGGATTATTAAGTCAAATGTTGATTTATTAATTAAGTGTATAATTGTATATTAGATATACTAATTTACATTTGCTAACACTTGTTCACTTTAGGGTTTTTCTCACATGTACACTACTTTAACATGTATATGATAAATGTTAAAATGTGTTATCATATTGTATCATGGTTGATGATACACTAAACATGGGAGTGTAAGACTTACACCATTCTATATTTAAATGGTAGTTAATAATTATTTAAAGTAATTACAAATTAGTGGACATTTTGTCACAAGCTTGAAGCTTGTGGAAGCTTGTGGATACTTTGACAAAGTCCACTAGATTTGTTTTACCTTAGATTTTTATTAACCTAACCATTTAGACTTAGCCATGGTTATGTCCCACCATGAGTTAGTATATGATACTCACTCACCATGGTTAGCATTCTCACTTAATCATTATCCTCATTTTCTTTTCTTTAGTTCATCATCTTCTTCTTTATTGAGCAAGAGAAAAGGCTTGCTAGGGTTTTGAAAAAGTGAGATAGATTGTGAGAAACAAAAATCCAAAGAGAACCCACTTCCTATTTCTCCATCCTATACTAGATTAGCACTTTAGTATAGGGTGTTTGCTTCACTAATTCTCTAGTTAGTGAAGTAGGAGCTTGAGTCGGAATTCCCTCGACGTAGATCATCTTCGGCCTTGGAGACTTCAAGCAAGGTCGCACCTTTCGCCTCGTGAAGCCATGCAAGGGTCCGGGAGAACCACGATCGCAGCGAAGGGACTTCATCAAGGAGCTTTAGAAGTGAAGGACCGATCTACAAAGGTTGTATTTCGTATTTCCTTTAGAGTAAAGTTGTCTACTTGCTAATTGATTCGCCTAAACTCTAGTATACGATCTTGCCTAGTGTTATTTGGCACATAAAAATTTAATTTTGGCATGGTCGATGCCTTGTAGAGCCTTGTTAGTGTGCCTAGTAACCCTACAGTGGTATCAGAGTCTAGCTAGAGTATTAGGCGATATGTTAACGAAGTTAAAACTCCGAACGAACCCGATAACGTCAAAATCAACCCCTCTCTGGACATTTTTTCAAATCTGTGATTTTTCTGAATTAAAAATACCTGAAAAATTCAGCAGGGAAATATAAGAATTGTGGTGAAAAATGACAGCCTAATCCGTACATTCCACCGCGGAACCGCGGCAATACCCTGCTTGGGCCGCGGTTCCACGGCCGTACAGAGAAGATAGGCCATCATTTTTGCACTGTAATTTCTAATTCTGTAATTTATATTTTCTGGGTATTTTTAAAACTGACTCAAGTGTTGAGTATTTTGGGGTTTATTTTGTAATCGTCGATTCGATCGGGAATTTTAAATTCGTTATTCTGTTTTTCGGATAATTTAGTAAGTATTAAAATGTTCGAACGGATATCACTAACTCAATTTTTCCCGGCACGAAAAAGTTTCAAGTGTTGAATTTTTTTCCGAGTTTGAATCTTTCGGAAAAACGTGCATGTGATGTAATGGACCCTCTAGAAGACAACAAACCTTAACTCGATTATGTGACCGTCTTGAACTGCCCTTTGAACCTTAGGGTTTGGGGCAGTACGGCGTGCCACATGTGAGGCTTTGCTTGACCCTTCTTCGGCTAGACCGTTGAGCTATTTAGGAAATCTTGGGTGTTTTGATGATCTGTTCGGAAAGTTTAATACAGTCTATTTATCTGGAATGTGATATAATATGTGGAATTCATACCGTTAGGCATGAAATGCGAAATATGTGATATTTCGGATTTACGATGTCTTAAGAGATTGTGGATTCCAAATGTTGTAGTTTTACACCTTTTTTTTCTGCGACCATAAGTGTAATATGTGATATCGCCGGTTTCGTTGCTATATGTCATCGACAATTGGGATGCGCATATTTACATACGTTGATGACATGTGATGTTCTGTGTTGCTGGATATGTTATATTGGATCGTCGCGTTCTGAATAGCCGGGGTTTTTTTGTGAGATGAGAGTTTTTATTTTCATTCATGTAAAATTTAAATGTATATAATATTCTTTTATTGGGGCACTTCCGGGTCGAGGTTGATGTCACCATTTGTATATTATTTACTTTTCCGCACTAGGATAGACCCAAGGAGGGGAGCACAAGTAACCGGGTTCTAGGGTCCAGTGGAAGACCAACTCGAGGAGTCGAGTCCGGGTCTCCTAACCCTAGAATTGGAAGGGTTGCTTGCCGCTCTCGTAGGGGTCTAGGGGTGTGGGTTTGGCTATTCATCGCGACCGTGGAATCCGTGTTTTATAGAAGCTCAAAATAAAACACGGACGTCCTAGTATATCCAATATTTCATATATTTCTTCTGCTGCGATATCTGTGATATGTTCACTTGATGTTCTGTGATAAATACTGTATATAGTATATATGATATATTATATAGGCGTTACTTATGTTTTACACCCGCGCTAGCCCTGCCTTGCTCTGCCGTTAGTTACCCAACCTAATGGTGCACGAGGGGACATCGAGGCAAATGCGGATGGCATAAGTGTACGTCGTATTTATCTGTGATGTTTAGGTGACTTAAATGATGGGACTTCATTAATGTGATTAATGAAAGAAAAGAAACCTAAAAGATGTTGTAGAATCAAATTTTCAAATAAAAAGGGTAGCTACAGTTTTGCTTTGCATAGCGGTATATATGATATACCCTGCACCTTATTCGATGGGGAAAGAGCCAAGATCCCTTCACCGGGAGTGACCTCTTTAGCAAAACTGGCAGATGCTACAACACTCGGTTTGACTTTTAATTGCTTTTAGAGTTTTGCTTTGCATAGTGATATATACGATATATCCCGCAACTTATTCGATGAGGAAAGAGCCGAGATCCCTTCACCGGGAGTGACCTCTTTAGCAAAACTAATAAAAGCCTCAAAATCACTCCATTTCAAAATTCACTCGATTCTACAACGATATCAAGTTCATTACGCTCATGGTTTTTTGAAAAACCTGCGTAGCCCTCCAACATTTCAGATAGATATTACTTAGTATTCGTGCTACGGTAGTTTGGCATTCGTCAAGGCGTAGTGTACGGTAGCTATTTACTATTTATCTGTAGCATATGATGCGATTGGATTAGGGTATTCATACGGCGTTGTTTGGAATTCATCAAGGGTCATGCGGGTGGGTTTAATTCAATCAAGAAATGTACGGGTTGAACTTGACTAGCGCACTATGGGTTGTTTGGCATTCGTCAAGGTCATAGTACGTTAGGGGCAAAAGCATTATCGGGAATTTCAAGAGTTGAAATTTGCAATAAGATTGCATACCTTCTATGAGATAGTTGGATCCTGATACCCACTGCGAGTAATTGTTACTCCTGGGAGAGTTTTAAACAGGACAATTAGCCGATCAAGTAGGTGTCTAGAAAGGTGTCAACGGGGTTACGCCTCTGGGAAAACCAGGTTTACTCTAATTAGGTCCGTGCGAAAGCACGGGGAACCTCCCTCAAAGTACCGACACTGGCCTGGCTGAAAGATTGGCGAAATTGTAAGGTGTAATTAATCCCAGCTAGTCTTTCCTTTTAGGGTTTGAAGGAAGATTTGATAAAAAACAGTGGGAGCCATCCTGATTAGATAAAATAATAACCAATCTGATCTTGCAAGAGCATACGCTAAAGTGTTTTCTTCTCTCTCTCTCCAGATAGTGACCATGCCATGCCTTAATCAAGATAATAATATGGATGTATTGACCGAACCCGCGTGTTATACTGTGCAGGGAAACGTTGGACCCGTTCTATCTTATAAGTGTTTTAAGACTGAACAAGAAACAGGAGAATATCTGGATTCTCACGCCGCCCAAACGGAGAACATGCATGTTGATGCACCTTCTTCGGATGTGTTAGTCATTGAGAACTGTTTTTCAGTTCATCCTACGTCCTGGGTATTAGATACCGGATCAGGATCCCACATATGTAAGCAATTACATAGGCTAAAAAAAGGTAGAGAACTGGGAAAGAGTGATCATTCCGTTCAAGTAGGGAATGGTGCAAGTATTGCAGCCAAAGCAGTTGGCGAATATCACCTTGTATTACCAAGTCATAATACACTGGTTCTGAATGAGTGCTATTATATACCGAACATGATGTGCAACATTATATCGGTTTCTTTACTGAGTAAAGAAGGATATAATTTTGTAGTACAGGCTAATGTTATGAACATCTTCCTAGATCAAAAGTTGATTGCATCAGGCTCGTTACATAATGGCATATTCACTCTCAATCAAAATACAGTCCTCAATTTACAAAACACACACAAGAGGAAGAGTTCAGAACTGAACGAATCCTTCTTATGGCATTGTAGACTGGGTCACATCAATGCGACACGACTAGCTAAGTTGCATAAGGATGGATATTTGAATCCATTTGAATTTTCATCTTATGACACTTGCCAGTCATGTCTCAAAGGCAAGATGACCAAAACTCCATTTACGGGACACGGAGAAAGAGTTACGAAACTCTTAGGGCTGATACATAGTGATGTATGCGATCCCATGTCTACACATACCAGGAACGGTTCTTCCTACTTCATTACATTCACTGACGATCTCTCTAGATACGGACATGTGTTCCTGATAAAACACAAGTGTGAAGCTTTTGAGAAATTCAGAGAATATAAGCACGAAGTAGAGAACCAAACGGGCAAAAGTATTAAGATCCTTCGATCTGATCGAGGAGGAGAATACTTGAGCAATGATTTTCTGGATTATTTAAAAGAGAATGGGATTCTCTCTCAGCTCACTCCTCCTTATACACCACAGCACAACGGTGTATCAGAACGGAGGAATCGCACGCTATTAGATATGGTGCGCTCCATGATGAGCACTGCTGAGTTGCCTATTTTCTTCTGGGGGTATGCGCTTGAGACAGCCATGCACCTATTTAATATGGTTCCTACCAAATCAGTGCCTACTACTCCATATGAGATATGGAAAGGGAAGAGACCATCTCTTAAGTATGTTAAGATATGGGGTTGTCCGGCCTATGTCAAAAGACAAAATCCGGATAAACTCGAGGCAAGATCTGTCTTATGTAAGTTTGTAGGATATCCCAAAAATTCACAAGGGTATATCTTCTACCACCCCGAGGAACAAAAGGTATTTTTTTCTCGACATGCAACATTCTTATAAAAAGGTTTTCTTATGAAACAGATCAGTGGCATTGAGGTAGAACTGGAAGAGGTTCCAGCGACACAAACTATAACAGAAGACTAGGTAGAACCAGAGGATTCAGTAGTACCTGACGAACCCCCGCCGCTCCGCCGATCTAGCAGGGTTTCTCATCCACCTGAGAGATACTACGGTTTTCTCATTGATGGTGGGAGCGAGGATTGCATCATGGTTGATGATGACCTAACTAGCTTCGAGCAGGCCATCATGAGTAGGGACTCAGTGAAATGGCTGGATGCTATGCGGTCCGAGATGGAATCCATGTACACCAACAAAGTATGGACTTTGGAAGTTGCTCCTGAAGTGGTAAAACCCATTAGGAGCAAGTGGATCTTCAAGAAAAAACTTGGTGCAGATGGGAAAGTAGAGACTTTCAAAGCTAGACTTGTTGCAAAGGGTTTTCGTCAAAGACCAGGTGTGGACTATGACGAAACCTTTTCTCCAGTGGCTATGCTTAAATCCATCCGGATCATGCTTGCCATTGCTGTATATCATGACTACGAAATCTGGCAAATGGATGTTAAGACCGCCTTTCTAAACGGTGATTTAGAAGAGTGCGTGTACATGACTCAGCCAGAGGGCTTCGTAGATAGTGGGAGCAGCGGGAAGGTGTGCAAGCTGCTTAAATCCATTTATGGATTAAAGCAAGCATCGCGGAGTTGGAACATCTGCTTTGATGTCGTTATCAAAGAGTTTGATTTCGTCAAAAACGTAAATGAACCTTGTATCTACAAGAAGTTGACAGAGAGTAAGGTTGTCTTCCTCGTATTGTACATGGACGACATACTCTTGATAGGAAATGGCATTCCTATGCTGCAATCAGTCAAGCTCTTCTTATCACAAAGATTCTCAATAAAAGATCTTGGTGATGCCTCCTGCATATTGGGAATTAGGATCTATAGAGATAGATCCAAACGGATATTGGGATTGTCCCAATCCAGGTACATTGACACCATACTAAAGAGGTTTAGTATGGAAGAGTCCAAACGTGGGTTTTTACCCACGATCTCAGGGCTCACTCTCTCCAAAGAGATGTCTCCTAAGACTGATTTGGAGAGAGCTCGCATGCAAGGGATACCCTATGCTTCGGCTGTAGGCTCTATCATGTACGCGATGCTATGTACCAGACCCGATGTAGCATACTCACTAAGTATAGTGAGCAGGTATCAAGCTGATCCTGGAGAGAGTCACTGGACAGCTGTGAAGAGCATTCTCAAGTACTTATGAAGAACTAAAGAGATGCACTTGGTGTATGGTAACGGAGAACTCCAAGTGGAGTCCTTTACCGATTCGAGCTTCCAGAGTGATAAGGACGACTCTAAGTCGCAGTCGGGATTTGTCTTTACCCTTTACGGAGGGGCGGTTAGCTGGAAGAGTTCCAAGCAGGAAACCGTGGCAGACTCGACGATGGAGGCTGAATACATCGCTGCCAACGATACTGCCAAAGAGGCTGTCTGGATCAAGAAGTTCATTACTGAACATGGAGTGGTTCCATCCATTGAGAATCCAATACCTTTGTATTGCGATAACAATGGTGCGGTGGTTTTGGCCAAGGAACCCAGGTCCCATCAGCGATCCAGGCATATTCTGAGGCGGTATCACATGATCCGGGAGATAGTTGATCGCCGAGAGATCGAGGTCAGGAGGGTTGAAACGAAGAATAACACAGCGGATCCACTCACGAAGACCATTCCCCAGATACAGTTTGAGAGACTCTTCGGGATGCTCGGTATGCGATACTACAGCAGCTGGCCCTAGTGCAAGTGGGAGATTGTTAGTTGTATGTATGCCCTAGAGGCCAGTATTGTACAGATGATGTATATTATATTGGATGCTTGGACATATATAGAGATGACTTTCTTGCTCGATATGATAGTATGCTATCTGGTTGCTCTTTATCTTAACATGTATACTTGTCTCTTTATACTGTCTTATAGTTACATGTTGGTAAAGCCCTTAGGATGTGTACTTGACTACCTGGACTATGATGCGGATCATACTAGTGGGGACATGGTAGTCCATAAGTACATCCTTCAAGGTCCCTAGTCGTGGGTATATCGAGACGGGGCATCGATATACCAGTGTAGACTAGCGTATACGCTTCTCGACCCATGAGATGGGCGATGGATGATCCCATATCCATTGGTGTTTGACATCAGAGATGGTATACGGGTGCTCAGTAGAGACTGGGTACACTGGACGGACTCTCCGAGAACTCCAAGATGGTATTATACCTCACGTCAGATGGCAGTTCTCTGGTGACACTTGTGCAGGTTAGTCTGTAGACCCGAGATCGTCATAGAGTCTTGTGTGATTCCCACTGTGCTTTGATTTGTACCTTACCACGTCCATGAGGGCGTGCAAAACGGTTGTTTTTGGGTACAGTCCCGAGTCACATGGAGGCAATGAGCGATAGGAGGGGTTTCGTCTCTCCCGGTATTGGGGGTTGATGTTTTGCTGTGCTCGATTGGCCATAACAGGGAAGTCCCTGGCCAGGGCTGATTAGAGATTTACTGGTAAGTGTTACCAGTAGTTTCTCGACCCGTTATGAGCCTCACATCGGCATGACTTATCGGTTATTGGGGTCTGACGTTTACCACCCCTAGACTTGATATGCGACATATCAGACGAGGAGATCGGACTGCACGGGTAGTGTTGCCGGTTGGCTCGACAGGAGTTGGAGCGGGCTTGCTTGCTGATCTTCTGATCGCTCAATACCCGGGTAGCCGTTATGTCCAGCTAGTACCGCTGACGGCTTGTAGGTGCATGATGTGATCATCACCTACTGCCGGCGTATTGACGAGTCTTTAGAGTCCTACATAGAGGTTTTTCTGGCTCAAACAAAACGAAATAGGAGCACATATGTGATATGTGCAAGACCGAGAATAAATGCGTGTATGTGATACCGTATTCTATTCTCGTGACTTCTTGTATCGGTCGGTTATATATGATAGGACCGGGTTATCGAATCAAGTGTTGATTTGATAAGTCGATACGATGAATGTTAGCCGGTTATATGAGATATGACCGGATTATTAAGTCAAGTGTTGATTTAATAATTAAGTGTATAATTGTATATTAGATATACTAATTTACATTTGCTAACACTTGTTCACTTTAGGGTTTTTCTCACATGTATACTACTTTAACATGTTTATGATATATGTTAAAATGTGTTATCATATTGTATCATGGTTGATAATACACTAAACATGGGAGTATAAGACTTACACCATTCTATATTTAAATGGTGGTTAATAATTATTTAAAGTAATTACAAATTAGTGGACATTTTGTCACAAGCTTGAAGCTTGTGGAAGCTTGTGGATACTTTGACAAAGTCCACTAGATTTGTTTTATCTTAGATTTTTATTAACCTAACCATTTAGACTTAGCCATGGTTATGTCCCACCATGAGTTAGTATATGATACTCACTCACCATGATTAGCATTCTCACTTAATCATTATCCTCATTTTATTTTCTTTAGTTCATCATCTTCTTCTTTATTGAGCAAGAGAAAAGGCTTGCTAGGGTTTTGAAAAAGTGAGATAGATTGTGAGAAACAAAAATCCAAAGAGAACTCACTTCCTATTTCTCCATCCTCTATTAGATTAGCACTTTTGTATAGGGTGTTTGCTTCACTAATTCTCTAGTTAGTGAAGTAGGAGCTTGAGTCGGAATTCCCTCGACGTAGATCATCTTCGGCCTCGGAGACTTCAAGCAAGGTCGCACCTTTCGCCTCGTGAAGCCATGCAAGGGTCCGGGAGAACCACGATCGCAGCGAAGGGACTTCATCAAGGAGCTTTAGAAGTGAAGGACCGATCTACAAAGGTTGTATTTCGTATTCCCTTTAGAGTAAAGTTGTTTACTTGCTAATTGATTCGCCTAAACTCTAGTATACGATCTTGCCTAGTGTTATTCGGCACATAAAAATTTAATTTTGGCATGGTCGATGGCTTGTAGAGCCTTGTTAGTGTGCCTAGTAACCCTACAACAGGAAAGACATCAGGGAGATAGGTCCACTATAGAAGCCGCCAATTCCCGCAATTCTGAAGGAAAGAAGAGTTCAGATAACGAGGGGATCATTAAAATGAAATGTAAAAGATTACCTTCGATGCTCCGCTCGCTTGAACTGGAGGGATAGCAGCTTCGGCAGCCTCCTCCGCGCCCTCAGGCACATCACCGGGGATATTTACTGGCGTAGCAGCTTCCAGTTGCGGAACAACAGCTGCCACTTCATGCTCCAAAGAGGGAACAGTGGCCTTGGCGGTACTTCCTGCAATCTTCAAGACGCCACCAGAAAGATCCATTGGGTCTACGACCGGAAATGTCGCCTCTGTGGAAAGTATAGACGCTGAAGAAGTGGAGGTCATCACCGGGAGCTCCAAGATAGAACTAACACCTTCGACAATCTCTTCTACACCTTTCGGTGCGTCGCTAGAGACATCCATAGGTTCCGCAGCCAATGGGGTCACCTCCGCTGGAGGAATGGGCACCGAAGGAACAAGATTCACCACCGGAAGTTCCACAACAGGAACAGTGGCTGTAGTGATCTCTTCTGCACCTGCCGATGCGTCATGGGATACATCTATAGAATCTACGGTCAGGGCATGACTTGGGCTCAAATCCTCTTTCGTTTTTGAAGTCCCTGCAAAGTTTTCGCAAAGATAAGAAGATATAAAAAGCGATACAAATTACTTGCCAAAAGAAAAATATGGAAAACACGCATACCGATACGCCAGGATGCTTCTAGTATGGCTTTTTCAAGCCGTCATTCCTTCCTGAGGAAATGTGCTCGCCGGGCTTCAAATGCGGATTCATTCCCACTGGTCTTCAGTGCCAGCTCATCTTCAGAAACAGCCGAGATGGGCTGCTTGAAGGCTCTTTCGTCTTCCCTTCGCAGAGGACCCATATGTACTCTCCGTAGCGATGGGGGATCTTCGTAGAAGATAACCGGGGGGTAGGGCTTTTTCGGGATGTGCACGTTCTCGGTCTCATCCTGCGAGAGCCTTAAAGCTTCAGCCAATTGCGCGGCTTTCTCGGTGGACGAACCAGGGTAAATAAGACCATCATCTGGCTCTTGCATGGATATGGGTTCTTCTTGAACAATAGGATCAGATTCCAGCAAGAGGTCAAGCAAGCCAGCAACTGTTTTCTTCCTCCTTTTTGAGCTGGAGCTAACACTAGAAGAAGATCGCTTCCTTACCCTCGGCGCTTTGGCGCGACGTTGGCCAACTTCGCTTCTGGTATCCTCTTTTGGCGATACCACCGCTGATGACACGGCCACTGATGGCACTGCCGCTGGCGCTTCATTGGAAGCCTTTGCTTGGGCTCTAGTGTGCACTGGCATACCAGCAGTGCGGGGAGTCGATTCTGTTTTTGCGGCCTTGGGGATAAGTACCACACCACTATCCCTCAATGGAGGATGAACCACTATTCGCGGCCGCAATAGAACACCAGTGGCTTGGGCCGGAGCTAAAGATCGACATTCAAAGAGTACCCGCCTCTCCTCGACAATGACGGGACCGACTCGATGACGGTACCAACCCGTAAAAGACCCCACACACCTTGGAATATAGTCAGCCTCGAGGATCATGAAATGGGAGCCGGTGTTCAGCCGCATAAAGTGATGGGCGATGTCATGCGTGACTTCCAGAGACGGAGTAGGCTCAACTAAGAACGCCTTGAAAGGGACACCCTGGTTATAGCCTAACTGCTGGGCGAAGCGGTGCGGATTATACCGCATAAAAAGGACCGCGTTATTCTGACGAAACACCAAGTAGCCCAGCTTAATCGAGTACAGGTGCATGATCTCCTTAGGCTTTAAAGACGATGCTCCACCTTTCGACAGATCAAACAGCTACTAGATAGGCCCCGCGGGAGCAGAGAGGACTCGGTCGGTAAAAACCATCTCACCCTCATTGGAGTACGGGTTAAGCAGCACACGGAGCGCTCCTAGTTGGGTCGGATCAGGAGCGGAAGCATCCACCAACCTCTTGACCCGTGGGAAGGTGTAGGAGTCATAGAAATCTGGCCGCCGATGCGCTACGAGCGCTCCCAGTATATGCATCTCGATCCACGACGTGAAGTAGTGGAGGGAGGAATTCACGACATCTGTACCTGGGGTTGAAGTGTTGGCCGCAACACTTAATCCATGATAATGATGCGACAGTCCCGCAATGCCAACAGCCAACCGTAACCCTTCGGCTACGCGATGAGTGGGGTAGAAGACGGAGGCTCTCATGAAGCATCGATACGTCGGCATGGTGAACCAACTGAGCTAAAGACTGATGAAGCCGACGAAGATGGTCTCTTCGTCCATGCAAGAAGCCGCAATTGCATCGAAGGGCAAGGCTGACAAGGCCAGAATGTAAAACTGCGGCAAGTGATCTTCTTTGGCCGGCAGCATATTCAGACCAAACCCAAAAGGGTCGTTAATGTTCGCAAATTTTGGAGCTCTTTTGATAAAACATCATCATGGAGAAAACAGGCGATGAAGCTCTTAAAGGTGACGCCCTGTCCTTCTAACTCCACGAACAGCTTCTCGAAAATACCCAGAGTCTTGATTAGACTGGGGTACTTATGACCGACGGCGTTTTCAGTCGTCAAGCCATCAAGCGTAGTAGGCACGGTCATGAACTCATACTCATCGGGAGGCAGCAGCTCTTCATAATGCTCTCCCCTGATTGGCAATCCGGAGATCTTGCGGAACTCTTCCAGGTAAATCGAGACCTCACGATCCCCTAGCAAGAAGGTGTTGGTGGGAAGATTCTATTGGTTCAGGAAAGCGTTAACCCACCAGACGTGAGGAGCCGGGTAATGAAAAAGAGATGCGTGCACCGCTTGATATAACCCAACCTTCTGCAACCGTGCATGGTGGGCGGAGAGAACATATCAAGCCTAAGGAAGATAGCCGATTGGGTGGCGAGGGGTAAGCCCTACCTTATAAACTTGTCCCCAGGGTTGGGCTTCACCTTGACAGATGCGGCGCCCCAAGATATCTATAGCCGGCAAGAGCTGGTTGGGTATCCCGATTATTGATGGATCAAGCCGGCCTGTAGGAGTCCAATTAGCCACCTCCACCGCATAAGCGGTCTGCGGATGCTCCATCAGCGATATTGGGCGGAGAGGATCTGTTGGTATCTCACAAGTAAATGTTGGATATATGTATGCCCTAGAGGCCATTATATGATAGTGGATGTATTTGTACATATATATATATATATATATATATATATATATATATATTCAGTATGCATTCTTTCTCGACATGATAGTATGCTATCTGGTTCTTCTTTATCTGACATGTTGATTTGATCATGCTTTTATTCATTCATACATGCTGATAAAGCCCTGAGGATATCGGCTTGACTACTCTGATTATGATGGAGATCATACTAGTGGGACATCTATAGTCTATAAGCATATCCTGGAAAGTCCCTAGTCATAGGTATATCGAGACGGGGCATTGATATACCAGAGTAGACTAGCGTATATGATACTAGACCCATACGATGGGCGATGAATGTTCCCACATTCATCGATGTTTGACATCAAGATCATATACGGGTGCTCAGTGGTGACTGGGTACACTGGACGGACTCATCGAGAACTCCTATATGGAATTATATCTATCGTCGGATAGCAGTTCTCAGGTGACACTGGTACAGGTTAGTCTGTAGACCCGAGATCGTCATAGAGTCTTGTGTGTTCTCCCACTTTACTTTGATTGACACCCTACCACGGCTCTACTGAGTCGTGCAAACAGGTGGCCGTTGGGTACAGTCCCGAGACACACGAAGACAATGAGCGATAGGAGGGGTTTCGTCTCTCCCGGTATTGGGAGTTGATGCTGTGCTGTGCCCGACTGGTTATATCAGTAAGTCCCTGGCCAGGGCTGCTGAGATTTGCTGATAAGTGTTATCAGTAGTTTCTCGATCTGTTATAAACCATTCACCGGCATGACTTATTGAGTTATTGGGGTCGACGTGACCATCCCTAGGCTCGATATGCAGCATATTTGATGAAGAGACCGGACTGTACGGTAGTGTTGCCGGTTGGCTCGACGGGAGTTGTAGCAGGTTCGCTTGTTTTCTTCTGATCGCTCAATACCCGGGTGGCCGTTACGTTTAGCTGACCGCTTGCGGCTTGGGGGTACTTGATATGATCATCACCCTCTGCCGACGTATTGACGAGTCTTAGAGTCCCACACAGGAGTTACCTAGTCCAGGCGAAACGTTGTGGTGCGCATATGCGATATGCGCATGGACCCGATAAAAATGCGCGTATATGATACCGTATATTGATCGGGCGGCTTGCTTTTGGTAGGGTCATATGTGATATGGCCGGATTGATAAATCAAGTGTTGATTTATCATTTAACCATTAGTTTTCTCACTTAAAACCTTTTCTTGGATGATGGATGTGTGCATGCATGTATGTTTTTCTTTCTTTCTTTCTTACTAGTTTCATGCACATATGGATGTGCATACATACATACATACATACACCCATCTATCATGGTTGTTTACACATGGAAATGGTGGCAATATAAGACTCACACCATGGTTGAATATATGGATTATTATTTGATTTATTGTTTAAAACAAAATAGAAAAGATAAGGATAATTCTTGCTTGCTTCTACATTCTTCTTTAAACCTAACCATGCTCACCTACTTCTAACCATGAGTTATCCTTCTCTTTGTGTTTTAAAACTCAAGTTAAATAATGTCTCCATCATTTAACTATGGTTTGTAGTGAGAAGAAATAAAATATATAAAGATATATTTCATTTCTTTTCATGGTGATCATTTTTACTCTTGTGAAAAAGAAAGCCTCCATCTTCTTCCTCCTTCACCATTTGCTCTCTAGTTTTTTCTAGTGAGTAAAACACACATAAAGAAAGGTTTTTGAAGTGAGAATCTAAACCACAACATCATTCTACACAAGTTCAGCCAACTTGTTTAGAGTGTTCTCTTCGATTCTCATCTTGATAATCGAAGTTGCGAGCTTGGACGTGGAACTCCGGGTGGATCGTCGTGGACGTGAGAGGACTTCAAGAGGACCTTCTTCCAACACCCAAGAGACCAAAGAGTCCAGTGAAAGGGAGCTACAAAGGTGGTAGTCTCGAAACCCTAGTTTTTATTCGCTTTAACTTTCGAAACCCTAATTTTCTAGGATCGATTCCTTTGTATGCTTGTTTAGCACCATAAAAATCTAAACTTTGAGACATGTGATGCTTCAAAACTCTATATTGGGTGCTAGGCAAACCTTTCATCGGTATCAGAGCTACTAGGCATTGGATGTCGACCTATGGGGGGTTCTCACTGTGTGACAGTGTGGCGAAGCATAGGCTCTTACCCCCAGGGTGTCCCGAGACCGGATGGTGTTCCGGCGGGTTGTAGTCCTCGCGAGGGGGCATGCGTAAAAAGTAGCCGCTGAGGGACCCGTTGGTGCCACGGCGACCCCATTGGATGTTGTTGCTGCCTGACCTTTCATTGGTATCAGAGCCGACCTAGAACATTAGACGACGCTTTTACGAAGTAAAAATCCCGATCGGATAAAAATATGACATTTTAAGACCCTCTCTGGACAAATTTTAAAATCTGACATTTTTCAGGATTAAAAATACTTAAAAAATACAGCAGGTAAAACTAAGAATTATGGTGAAATTCGATGCCATGAATAGTACAAATGGCCGCGGAACCGCGGCAATTACTTGCTTAGGCCGCGGCTCCGCGGCCGTACAGAGGTATCATTGTATCTAATTTACATTGTAATTCTTATTACTTCTTGTACAGTGTTTTAGGTATATTTAATCTGAATATAGTACTGTATTTTCTGGAGATGGTTTTGGACGCGTAGATTCGATCGGAATTTTCATTTCGTTGCTTTTCTGGGTAAATTAGAAAGTATTGAAGTGTTTGAACGAGTATCATTTGCTCACTATTCACGGGGTTTAGATACTTTGGAGATACGTACAAGTCTTTTTGTGGTGGACCCTCTAGAATACAACAAACCTTAACTCGATTATGTGACCGTCTTGAACTGCCCTTTGAACCTTAGGGTTTAGGGCAGTATGGCGTGCCACATGTGAGGCGTTGGCTTGACCCTTCTACGGCTGGACCGCTACTACTGTGTCACACTCCGGATTTTTAACCCTGCTCAAGTGTTGAGCTTTAGTGAATCTTGGGTACTTGATTGTTCGTTCGAAAACTTTAATACTGTCTGTTTATCTGGAATGTGATACAATATGTGGAATTCATATAGTTTAGGCATGAAATACGAAATATGTGATATTTCGCATTTATGATGTCTAAAGAGAATGTGGGTTCCAAATATTGTAGTGTAGCGCCTTGAAAGGCCGTTTTGGAGTTTTCCTGAAAATCGGTGAAAATTCGGTATTTTTCCGTAAACCGTCTTTTTTGTTATTTTGCAGTTTAGGACTAGTTATACCTAAAATGGATAGCTAATTGCTTGTTTTTAGTAGCTAATGAGTTACTTATTAAATTTTGGTCATTTAAAAAATTTTCCCTATTTTTCAATTTTTTAATATTATTTTAAGACGGTAAGGAAATACATTAAATTAGCGATAAATACAAAATTTTTTGGGCTAATTTTAATCTTTAAAATTATGTTAATTAAAATCTAGTTGTAACATAAATTTTTAGTATTTTATTTTGAGTTTTAACTAATTTTTATTATAGGAAACGAAATTTATTGAATTTAAGCTTAAACTTGCAATTTTGGACTTGTAGGGGGTCTTTTTGCATAAAAAAAAAATTTTGTGCACTCTCTCTCACTTTTCCCTCACCCTAGGCCGGCCCATTTCCAGCAGCTCATGGAAGAAAATTCCATGCTCTTTTGTCTTGTATATTGTGTGGAAATGGGGTTTTATTTTAAAGGTTTTTGAATTGTTTTTGGGTATGGTCTTTTGTGGTTGGTAGGAGTTGACCAAGACCTTTTTTCCCACACCCCACACCATCCCCTCTCCCTCATTCTGGCCGAATTCCAGCAGCCCCCCTTCATCTCTTTTCTTTCATCTTCTTCAAATAATTCTTCAAAGTTTGCTCCAAAAATTGCAATTTAAAGCTCACAATTTAAACCCCATCCTTCATCCCTTTTTCCTTCACCTCCCTTGCTTGGATCATGATGCTTTGAGGCCATCAATTGAAGCAAATTTCTTCTTGCTAGATCCATAGATTTGAGGTATAATTTCTACTCTTTTAAGTTGATATGGTTAGAATTCTTTAATCTAGTTGTTTAGTGTTAATTTTAGTGTTAATCCTAATCTAGTTTTTTTTTAGTTAATGGTTGAAAATTTAACTAGGGTTTCTTGAAACCATGTTTTAGTTAATTAAATCTTTTTAATTAACCTAGTTGTTTACTTAACCAATCTATATGGTTACTTTGCTTAAGTGGCTTGATGTTATGCTAATCTAAGTTAACTTGTGTGAAATTTTCATTGTTGTTGCTAATTACCAAAAATCAAGAGAACGGTTGTGTTGGAATTATGGTTTGATGCATAGTTAATGATTTAAAATTAGTGTAATGGCTAGCTAGTGGGTTAGTTTGGATTGTTGTGTTGGATTGTGTTAACTTTGTCGCTAATTGTCGATATTTGCACCAAATTTGCAAACTTCTAGCTTACTAGGTTTTTATTATATTATTGTGGCGAATTAATTGCGATATCTAGATTATATTGTTGGCATATCCTATGACATTTAGGATGCGTGAGTGCGGATTTTTGAGTAATCGGGTTTTAGTTTTGCCGGGCGACCAAATCGACGATTTTTGCATTTTTTGCGATTTTCGCGTGTGTTCCGCGCACTTTGTGCACGTTGTACCTACCTTGTGAACTATGGTATTTTCGTTTGGGTTTTGCGTCGTTCTTGATATGTAACCTTATGTTTGGTATTGATGTAAATTTCAGGTTCGGTCGTGGAGACGTCAGACGCGGCACGAAGGGGGAAAGCGGTGATTGGACGTGACTAGCTAGGGATTCCGGTGAGTAGATGTAACATCTACGGGGGACTATCGTTGGATGGCGCAAGTCGCCCGATAGTTTTAGTAGCTTAAAAAGATTCTTAGTAATATTAGTAATTAGGGGTGTAATACTTGTATGATTATTTTCTACATTCATGCCTTATATTGACATACATATACGAACCCATTCTATAGGACACCTGCACCATTGCCAGGGTTTTTATATGCAGCACGAGCACTATTCATGCTTACACACACACCCTGGTAATTGCCATGCCACCACACTAGATAACTTTTAAATTGAAACCTTTTACTATAATTGACACTTAAACTTGTGCTATTGCCTTTAATTCCTTAAAATGAAATCGTAGGATTGCTATTCATGTGCATGTACTTCATCATATTATTTGTTCATGCCTAATCTATTAATCACACATCGCAACTTGATTATTGATACCATATGCATTCATTATCATTGACATATGCACTTATGAGGATTTCTTGAGATTTTATGATATTTCTGGATTTCGGGGGAAAGCCGCAAAATTTCTAAACTTATTATGTTTTTAAATATGTAATTGCGGTTTTCTAGTGATGTAAAGTGTCGTCCACCATGAGTTTGCTTTGGTTTTCGAGATCCGTGTCGAGGAGTGGAGGAACCGTCATGGGTACATGGTGGGCCCGGTATGGTACCCCGGGGCAAGATGAATGTGGTGTTGACGTTGAGCCTGGCAGGGGACGGATTACCTACCGGTGACTGTTTGGCACGGCGGATATCCAGAGGATACCGACCGTGGCCGCGAGATGATGAGATTTTGATATTGAGCTTGGTCAGCCGGATGGCTGAGGCCAGAGATACTATGACATGGATATATGAGATTTGTGATAGTTTTGAGGTGTCGTTGCTGGACACAGGTTCTTGTTGATTCTATTGGTATTGTGTTGGTATTTCAAAAGAGATTCCTAAAGGAAAAACATGATTCTTATAATTACACATTCAGATCATGAGTTGATTCGCATTGCATTCATACCTGCTAGTATATTCATATTGCATACATACCTGCTATTATGTCCTGCCATACCTGTATTAGAGTTGCTAGGATGCTTGTGTGCATGCATTCGATAGCCTGTGTAGATGTTATTTATTACTCACGAGTTGGCAACTCACCCCCGTTGTGCCACAGCCTTTTTCAGGTCCGCTCCGTCAGTACAGTAGCGGCGGGCGCACTTGCTTCTTTTGCCTGGACTCGAGGTTTTGCTCTTAGGTGGGTTATATTATTATTTTTGCACCACCTTGTATATTCTTTGTATCTAGAGTACTCCATCTACTGTATCTACCAGTATTGTTGTATATTGACCTAGAGATGAGACTGTGAGATTTGTGGACTTTTTATGCTGTATTTTGGGGTCGAGCTCACTTGAGTCGACATGCTGTTTTTCTCATGCTTCTTTATGATTATTTTGCATGATGTTGTTTTATATTGCGTGGGATTTGTGACCGCCTTATGGCGAAGAGCTAGCTCCCGCTTGGGGATGCCTTATTTGTTGGATTCATATATATTCTTGTTGTACGAATTTTGGGGGCCAGTATTTACGAAGGAGACTCTGCCGAAATTTTCGGAAAAATTTGTATTGTTTAAAAAAAAAGGTTTTTATATGACTTGTTTGATAAACTCGTTTTCAATTGATTGGGTTCTCTTCACTCTTTTGCTTATTTGGTTTTGGTTTTCTGGGCTTTGTCTTACTTATTTTACGGACATCTTGAGACGTTTCGTAAACTTAAGTGCCAGTCACGTTCCGTACCCTGCGGGTCGTGACAAAGTTGGTATCAGAGCGATAGGTTTTACCTTTTTGAGTGTAGGATGACCCTTGGTAGATGGAGTAAGTGACTTAAGTAGGGTAACGTAGCGTGTGTATGTCCGCGGCATACTTGCGATACGATACTCCGCCTAAGTGACTTTAGGATATACTTGCTTGAAAATTACTTCTTCAATTCCGTGTATCCTATGATCCTATTGCACTGTTCTTACTATCCGTTTTCCTGTAACAGCCACTATACCGCCAAAGGCTACGAGGGCACAGAGGGCTACCGCCAGAGACGAGATTCGAGCTGGCTCGTCCGAGACTAGGACTAAGCAGGGTGGTATGCCTACGCCGCAGGGACAGACCGATCCACCTTCCCCAGGCCGTATGGATAGGCTTGAGACTGGTATGGAGGAGTTGCGACAGATGATAGGGAGTATGCAGGAGCTACGTCAGATGGTAGGATCCCTAGTTGCAGCCAGTCGTACACCGAGGCCGGATGACGTACCTACTACGTCACAGACGACCATGATACCTGCTCCTACTTCTACCACCATGGCCATTCCGGTTTCGCTACAGGATTTCATGAGGCTGAGACCTCCAGTATTCACCGGCACCGAGGCAGCGGAGGACCCACAAACGTTCCTTGACAGTTTAGCCAGGATCTGCCGTTCGCTGAGATGTTCGGATGATCGATGGGTAGAGCTTGCGAGTTTCCGACTAGAGGGTCTCGCGCAGACATGGTGGGAGTCAGTCTTGAGAGGTCGAGCTGCAGGTCTACCGCCTATGACTTGGGCCGAGTTTACAGCGGTCTTTCTAGCTCGTTTCCTCCCAGAGAGCGTTCGTGACGCCAGAGCTCGTAGCTTCGAGGCCTTAGTCAAGACACCTGGGATGACGGTGTCTGAGTATGACATCCAGTTTACACAGTTATCCCGATATGCTCCGTATTTGGTGGATACCGAAGAGAAGATGGTGAAGAGGTTTGTACAGGGACTTGATGCCCAGCTATATCTTGCCATTGGCGCCCAGCACTACGACACTTATTCAGCTGCTATGGATGCGGCATTACGGATGGAGGCACGCATATCACAGACTTCGGCCGTTTCTGGGCCGAAGAGGATTCGCACCGATGTACCGTCTCAGAGGCAGCGCGCCAGATTCTTTCCGAGAGATAGGCCTGGCAGAGGATTTGGACGGGGACAGTTATATGGTTCATATCCCCAGGGACAGCAGCCGTCGCCAGGGTGTTTTGGGTGCGGGAGTCCGCACCATCTTGTCAGAGACTGTCCGACGAGACGACAGGGAGCAGCGACAGTTCCGCAGGTGACCCAACCACCATCACCACCCCCTCCTCAGAGAGCCCTACTTCCTACCACCAGTGATGCTCCACGCCAGTTAGGTGCACCCAGAGGCCGTGGACGCGGCGGTCCTGTTCAGAGAGGACGAGGAGGTAGAGGCCGAGGTCGAGGTCAGCCCGCTATCGGTGGAGGACAGGCCCGAGTATTTGCTTTGACACCGCAGGATGCGCAGGCATCCAATGCCGTTGTGACAGGTACCTTGCCAGTTTTCTCTTTCGACGCACGGGTATTATTTGACCCAGGTTCCACACATTCGTACGTCTCTGCACACTTTGCACCGATGTTGGGCCGTGAGTCGTCATCGTTAGATCAGCCGCTTGTTGTTATTACCCCGGTAGGCGAGTCGTTTGTCGCTCGTTTTGTATTTCGATTGTGTTCCGTTCGTATCGGGGAGAGGGAGTCATCGGTTGATTTGATTCTCCTCGATATGTTGGACTTTGATGTGCTTCTGGGCATGGATTGGCTAGCCACTTGTTATGCTTCGGTGGACTGCCGTGAGAAGGCAGTCATATATAGCTTTTCGGGAGAGCCAGTCCTTGTTATTCAGGGAGACCGCAGCGTCACCCTTCCCAGCTTGATTTCGTCTCTTCGCGCTGGTCAGCTCTTGCGGAAGGGATGTCAGGGATTCTTAGCGTATATTTGTGATACTCGAGCTGCAGAGGTTCCTTTGGACCGGGTCCCGGTTGTTTGTGAGTTCCCTGATGTTTTCCCTAATGAGCTACCTGGGCTACCGCCTGAGCGCGATGTTGAGTTCTGCATTGATTTGATTCCCGGCTCGGGGCCTATTTCTATACCGCCTTATCGGATGGCCCCGGCAGAGCTTCGAGAGCTGAAGGATCAGTTGCAGGAATTGTTAGATAAGGGGCTTATTCGACCTAGTGTTTCTCCGTGGGGTGCTCCGGTCCTGTTTGTCAAGAAGAAGGATGGAAGTTTGCGCTTATGCATCGACTACCGCCAACTGAACAAAGTTACCGTTCGGAACAGGTATCCGTTGCCACGCATTGATGATTTGTTCGACCAGCTTCAGGGTGCGGGATATTTTTCGAGGATCGACTTGCGATCAGGATACCATCAGCTGCGAGTTCGACAGGAGGATATACCGAAGACAGCTTTCCGCACACGCTACGGCCACTACGAGTTTTTGGTGATGTCGTTCGGACTCACCAACGCCCCAGCAGCATTCATGGATTTGATGAACCGTACATTCAGGCCGTATCTTGACTTGTTCATCATCGTGTTTATCGACGATATCTTGGTGTACTCCCGGAGCAGAGAGGAGCACGAGCAGCACTTGCGGATTACGTTACAGACTCTGAGGGAGCACCAGCTATTCGCAAAGTTCTCTAAGTGTGCATTCTAGCTGGACAGCGTCGGATTCTTGGGTCACGTGGTTACGAGAGACGACATATGTGTGGACCCGAAGAAGATTGAGGCTGTTCAGCAGTGGCCCCGACCTACATCGGTTACTGAGATCCGTAGTTTTCTAGGCCTGGCGGGCTACTACAGGCGTTTTGTTCAGGACTTCTCCCGTATAGCTGCACCTTTGACCGGTTTAACTCGGAAGGGAGTTCCTTTCGTCTGGACGGAGGAGTGCGAGCGCATTTTTTAGCAGCTGCGGACATGTTTGACTACGGCGCCGGTATTATCTTTGCCTTCGGGATCAGGCGGATTTGTGGTCTACTGTGATGCTTCGCGAGTAGGGTTAGGATGCATATTGATGCAGCATGGCCGGGTGATCGCTTATGCTTCTCGGCAGTTGAAGAAGCATGAACAGAACTACCCCACTCATGATTTGGAGATGGCTGCAGTGGTCTTTGCACTGAAGATTTGGCGACATTACCTATACGGCGAGTCGTGTCAGATATTCACCGATCACAAGAGCTTAAACTACATATTTCAGCAGCGAGACCTAAATCTCAGACAGCGTCGTTGGATGGAGTTGGTGAAAGACTACGACTGCGAGATCTTATATCACCCAGGCAAGGTGAATGTAGTG
Organism: Agapanthus africanus; assembly: GCA_030015575.1. Lineage (NCBI taxonomy): Eukaryota > Viridiplantae > Streptophyta > Magnoliopsida > Asparagales > Amaryllidaceae > Agapanthus > Agapanthus africanus. Next base: position 543,800,985 of record JASDDO010000019.1, read on the forward strand.
GCAGATGCGTTGAGTAGGAGGCCCGGGGGTAGTCTATCCTTTTTGCGCGCAGTGCAGAGGCAGTCGTCAGCAGATTGGCAGATTTTATGCGACAGCCGAGTGGAGTTCGAGTTCACTCAGACAGGGGGACAGCTCGCGCATGTTCGTGCACGCCTACAGTTGCTTGACCGTATATATGAGGCACAGCGCAGTGACGACCGTTGTTCGGAGATCATGGCACAGATGGGTCAGGGCAGATTTTCCGAGTTCGTGATTGACGATCAGGGGATTTTACGCTATGGATCTAGACTGTGCGTACCAGATGCTGATGGATTACGGCGCGACATTCTTGAAGAGGCACACCGATCAGTGTATAGTGTCCACCCCGGTTCCACTAAGATGTACCATGATATGAGAGAGACCTACTGGTGGGACGGGATGAATAGGGACATTGCGGAGTTTGTATCGAGATGCCTGACTTGTCAGCAAGTCAAGGCCGAGCACCAGAGGCCCGCAGGAGAGCTACAGCCATTACCCATTCCGGAGTGGAAATGGGAGCAGATTTCGATGGATTTCGTTGTGGGTCTACCCAGGACCAGTCGAGGGTACGAATCCATCTGGGTGATCGTAGATCGATTGACGAAAGCGGCTCACTTCCTGCCAGTGAAGACCACTTTCAGCTTCGCTCAGTATGCTCAGCTCTACATTGACGAGATCGTGCGACTACATGGTGTACCGACTTGTATCGTGTCAGATCGAGGCACCCAGTTCACCAGCCGACTTTGGCAGAGACTTCAGGAGGCTTTGGGCACTCGTTTGAGCTTCAGCACAGCGTTTCATCCGCAGACCGACGGACAGTCAGAGCGGACCATTCAGACTCTCGAGGACATGCTCAGAGCGTGAGTTTTAGACTTCGGCGGTAGCTGGGATCGTCATTTACCTCTAGTGGAGTTCTCCTACAACAACAGCTTCCAGGATACTATTCAGATGGCACCTTTCGAGGCATTGTATGGGAGGAGATGCAGATCGCCCGTCTGTTGGACAGAGCTCAGCGAGAGCAGTATTTTGGGGCCGCAGCTTGTTGAGGAGACGACAGCGAAGATACAGTTGATTCGAGACCGGATGAGGGCAGCTCAGAGCAGACAGAAATCCTATGCAGACAGGCGCCGTCGCAGATTAGAGTTCGCAGTTGGCGACCATGTTTTTCTAAAAGTCTCTCCGATGAAGGGCGTGATGCGTTTTGGGCAAAAGGGGAAGCTTAGCCCTAGATTCGTAGGTCCCTTCGAGATCCTCGAGCGTGTCTGCGCTGTTGCGTATCGTTTGGCTCTCCCACCCAGTTTTTCAGATGTTCATCCCGTCTTCCACGTATCGATGCTACGCCGTTATCTTCATGACCCTTCCCACACGATTCAGCATCAGACAGTTCAGCTCGATCCCGACCTTTCATTCGCCGTGGAGCCAGTTGAGATTTTGGATCGGCAAGTGAAGAAACTTCGATCAAAGGTTCTGCCGTCCGTGAAAGTTCTATGGCGCAGCCCGAGCAGCGAAGAGATCACTTGGGAGGCCGAGGGAGAGATGCGGAAGAAATTCCCTCATCACTTTGAAGGTACACGTAGTTATATTTTTTAATTCGGGGACCGAATTTCTTTAAGGGGGGAAGATTGTAGCGCCTTGAAAGGTCGTTTTGGAGTTTTTCTGAAAATCGGTGAAAATTCGGTATTTTTCCGTAAACCGTCTTTTTTGTTATTTTGCAGTTTAGGACTAGTTATACCTAAAATGGATAGCTAATTGCTTTTTTTTAGTAGCTAATGAGTTACTTATTAAATTTTGGTCATTTAAAAATTTTTCCCTATTTTTCAATTTTTTAATATTATTTTAAGACGGTAAGGAAATACATTAAATTAGCGATAAATACAAAATTTTTTGGGCTAATTTTAATCTTTAAAATTATGTTAATTAAAATCTAGTTGTAACATAAATTTTTAGTATTTTATTTTGAGTTTTAACTAATTTTTATTATAGGAAACGAAATTTATTGAATTTAAGCTTAAACTTGCAATTTTGGACTTGTAGGGGGTCTTTTTGCATAAAAAAAAAATTTTGTGCACTCTCTCTCACTTTTCCCTCACCCTAGGCCGGCCCATTTCCAGCAGCTCATGGAAGAAAATTCCATGCTCTTTTGACTTGTATATTGTGTGGAAATGGGGTTTTATTTTAAAGGTTTTTGAATTGTTTTTGGGTATGGTCTTTTGTGGTTGGTAGGAGTTGACCAAGACCTTTTTTCCCACACCCCACACCATCCCCTCTCCCTCATTCTGGCCGAATTCCAGCAGCCCCCCTTCATCTCTTTTCTTTTCATCTTCTTCAAAAAATTCTTCAAAGTTTGCTCCAAAAATTGCAATTTAAAGCTCACAATTTAAACCCCATCCTTCATCCCTTTTTCCTTCACCTCCCTTGCTTGGATCATGATGCTTTGAGGCCATCAATTGAAGCAAATTTCATCTTACTATGGTTTGATGCATAGTTAATGATTTAAAATTAGTGTAATGGCTAGCTAGTGGGTTAGTTTGGATTGTTGTGTTGGATTGTGTTAACTTTGTCGCTAATTGTCGATGTTTGCACCAAATTTGCAAACTTCTAGCTTACTAGGTTTTTATTATATTATTGTGGCGAATTAATTGCGATATCTAGATTATATTGTTGGCATATCCTATGACATTTAGGATGCGTGAGTGCGGATTTTTGAGTAATCGGGTTTTAGTTTTGTCGGGCGACCAAATCGACGATTTTTGCAGTTTTTGCGATTTTCGCGTGTGTTCCGCGCACTTTGTGCACGTTGTACCTAGCTTGTGAACTATGGTATTTTCATTTGGGTTTTACGTCGTTCTTGATATGTAACCTTATGTTTGGTATTGATGTAAATTCCAGGTTCGGTCGCGGAGACGTCAGACGCGGCACGAAAGGGGAAAGCGGTGATTGGACGTGACTAGCTAGGGATTCCGGTGAGTAGATGTAACATCTACGGGGGACTATCATTGGATGGCGCAAGTCGCCCGATAGTTTTAGTAGCTTAAAAAGATTCTTAGTAATATTAGTAATTAGGGGTGTAATACTTGTATGATTATTTGCTACATTCATGCCTTATATTGACATACATATACGAACCCATTCTATAGGACACCTGCACCATTGCCAGGGTTTTTATATGCAGCACGAGCACTATTCATGCTTACACACACACCCTGGTAATTACCATGCCACCACACTAGATAACCTTTAAATTGAAACCTTTTACTATAATTGACACTTAAACTTGTGATATTGCCTTTAATTCCTTAAAATGAAATCGTAGGATTGCTATTCATGTGCATGTACTTCATCATATTATTTGTTCATGCCTAATCTATTAATCACACATCGCTACTTAATTATTGATACCATATGCATTCATTATCATTGACATATGCACTTATGAGGATTTCTTGAGATTTTATGATATTTCTGGATTTCGGGGGAAAGCCGCAAAATTTCTAAACTTATTATGTTTTTAAATATGTAATTGCGGTTTTCTAGTGATGTAAAGTGTCGTCCACCATGAGTTTGCTGTGGTTTTCGAGATCCGTGTCGAGGAGTGGAGGAACCGTCACGGGTACATGGTGGGCCCGGTATGGTACCCCGGGGCAAGATGAATGTGGTGTTGACGTTGAGCCTGGCAGGGGACGGATTACCTACCGGTGACTGTTTGGCACGGCGGATATCCAGAGGATACCGACCGTGGCATCGAGATGATGAGATTTTGATATTGAGCTTGGTCAGCCGGATGGCTGAGGCCAGAGATACTATGACATGGATATATGAGATTTGTGATAGTTTTGAGGTGTCGTTGCTGGACACAGGTTCTTATTGATTCTATTGGTATTGTGCTGGTATTTCAAAAGAGATTCCTAAAGGAAAAACATGATTCTTATAATTACACATTCAGATCATGAGTTGATTCGCATTGCATTCATACCTGCTAGTATATTCATATTGCATACATACCTGCTATTATGTCCTGCCATACCTGTATTAGAGATGCTAGGATGCTTGTGTGCATGCATTCGATAGCCTGTGTAGATGTTATTTATTACTCACGAGTTGGCAACTCACCCCCGTTGTGCCACAGCCTTTTTCAGGTCCGCTCCGTCAGTACAGTAGCGGCGGGCGCACTTGCTTCTTTTGCCTGGACTCGAGGTTTTGCTCTTAGGTGGGTTATATTATTATTTTTGCACCACCTTGTATATTCTTTGTATCTAGAGTACTCCATCTACTGTATCTACCAGTATTGTTGTATATTGACCTAGAGATGAGACTGTGAGATTTGTGGACTTTTTATGCTGTATTTTGAGGTCGAGCTCACTTGAGTCGACATGCTGTTTTTCTCATGCTTCTTTATGATTATTTTGCATGATGTTGTTTTATATTGCATGGGATTTGTGACCGCCTTGTGGCGAAGAGCTAGCTCCCGCTTAGGGATGCTTTATTTGTTGGATTCATATATATTCTTGTTGTACCCATTTTGGGGGCCAGTATTTACAAAGGAGACTCTGCCGAAATTTTCGAAAAAATTTGTATTGTTTTAAAAAAAAAGGTTTTTATATGACTTATTTGATAAACTCGTTTTCAATTGATTGGGTTCTCTTCACTCTTTTGCTTATTTGGTTTTGGTTTTCTGGGCTTTGGCTTACTTATTTTACGGACGTCTTGAGACGTTTCGTAAACTTAAGTGCCAGTCACGTTCCGTACCCTGCGGGTCGTGACATGTAGTTTTACACTTTCTTTTCTGTGACCGTAAGTGTTGTATGTACGATATCGCCGGTTTCGTTGCTATACATCAACGACAATTGGGGTATGCATACTTACTTACGTTGATGATATGAGATATTATGTGTTGGTGAGATATGATGTGCAGGATTGTCGCGATTGAATAGCCGGGGGTTTTTTATGTGAGATGAGAGTTTTATATTTTCATTCATGTAAATTCAAATGTAATGTAATATTCTTTTATTTGGGGCACTTCCGGGTTGAGGTTGTGTCACCAGTGTTGTATATTATTTACTTTTCCGCATTAGGATGGACCCAAGGAGGGGAGCACAGGTGACCGGGTTCTGGGGTTCAGTGGGAGGCCATCTCGAGGAGTCGAGACCGGGTCTCCTAAACTCCAGAATTGGTAGGGTCACTTGCCGCTCTCGTAAGGGTCCAGGGTGTGGGCTTGGCTATTCATCGCGACTGTGGAATCCGTATTTTCTATTCTGGCTAAATACTAAATACGGACGTCCTAGTATATCCCACTTTATATCTATGTTTCTGCTGCCTGTGTTCTGTGATATCTGAGACGAATGACATATTATATATATGATATATAGTAGACGTTGCTTATGTTTTACACCCGCACTAGTCCCGTCCCGGTATGCCGTTAGTTAAGTAACCTAACGGTGCATAACGGAACATTGCGGCGAATGCGGATGGCATAAGCGTACGTGTTATTTTCGTTTCTTTTCTGTGATTGGCTTAAGGACTTAAATGATGGGATTACGTTAATGTGATTAATGTAAAGAAAATAAACCTAAAAAGATGTTATAGAATCGGATTTAAAAACCACTCGGCTATTTATGAAAAAGCTATATTTCAAAACTGCGGAGCTTAAGCCACTCCTTTTGAAAACCATTTGATTCTACAACGATATCAAGTTCAAAGCGTTAAAGATTTTCTTAAAAATCATCCGCAACCCTCCGTCATTTTAGGAAGTAGAGTACTTAGTATTCGTGCTACGTTTGTTGACTATAGTTAAGGCGTAGTGTACGGTAGCTAAGTGATGTCTTCCTACATTGCATATGATGCAGATTAATTAGGACATTCTTATAACTTTGTTGACCTTAGTTAAGGGTCATATGAGTGGGTCTAATTAATCAAGAAATGACGGGTAGAACTTGACTGGTACTTATTGTTAGTTATATGTATGCCCTAGAGGCCATTACTGTACATAGGATGTATATTGTAGTGGATGCTGGGACATATATAGGGAGGACTTTCTTGCTCGACATGATAGTATGCTATCTGGTTACCCTTTACCTTAACGTGTATGCTGATTGTCTCTCTGTTACATGTTGGTAAAGCCCTTAGGATCTGTACTTGACTACCTGGACTATGATGCGGATCATACTAGTGGGGACATGGTAGTCCATAAGTACATCCTTCAAAGTCCCTAGTCGTGGGTGTATCGAGACGGGGCATCGATATACCAGAGTAGACTAGCGTATACCTTCTCGACCCATATAGATGGGCGATGGATGATCCCATATCCATCGGTGTTTGACATCAGAGATGATATACGGGTGCTCAGTAGAGACTGGGTACACTGGACGGACTCGCCGAGAACTCCCAGATGGTATTATACCTCACGTCAGATGGCAGTTCTCTGGTGACACTGGTACAGAGTAGTCTGTTGACCCGAGATCGTCATAGAGTCTTGTGTGGTTCCCACTGTGCTTTGATTTCCATCTTACCACATCCAAGAGGGCGTGCAAAACGGTGGTTTTTGGGTATAGTCCCGATACACATGGAGGCAATGAGCGATAGGAGGGGATTCGTCTCTCCCGGTATATGGGGGTTGATGTTGCGCTGTGTTCGATTGGCTATAACAGGAAATCCCTGGCCAGGGTTGCTGAGATTTACTGGTAAGTGTTACCAGTAGTTTCTCGAACAGTTATAGACCTCATATCGACACGACTTATCGAGCTATTGGGGTCTGACGTTTACCACCCCTAGGCGGGATATGCGACATATCAGACGATCAGACCGGACTGTACGGTAGTGTTACTGGTCGGATTCACTGGAGTGTGAGCGGGCTTGCTCGTCGATCTTCAGATCGCTCAATACCCGGGTGGCCGTTACGTTTAGCAGACCGCTTGCGGCTTGTGGATGCTTGATATGATCATCATCTGCTGCCGGCGTATTGACGAGTCTTTAGAGTCCTATACAGAGGTTTCCTGGCTCAAGCGAAACGAAATAGGAGCGCATATGAGATATGTGCGGGACCGAGAATAATGCGTGTATGTGATACCGTATTCTATTCTCGCGATAAATATATCGAATGGTTGTATGCGATATAACCTAGTTATCGATTCAAGCGTTGATTCGATAAGCCGATATATTGTATACTAGTCGGTTGTGTGCGACATAACCGGGTCATTGAATCAAGTGTTGATTTAATGATTTAATGCATATTTATATATTTGATATATTACTTTGCATCAACTAGTATCGGTTTACTTAAGATGGATTTTCTCACTCGGATGGGCGCATTGTATATGCGATATATTTTTGTGCACTTGATTGTATCATGTTTGATGATACATGTTATGCTAAGGTTTTTGTGTAAAGATCAAACCATGGTTACATGATTATGGTTAGGGTTTTGTTTTATTTACTTATTTATTTATTGATTTTTGGAAAATAAAAGGCAAGAGAAAAGAATGGTGGCTATTTTTGTTTTAAGTTGAAGATTCATGAAGCTTTGACTTTATCCACCATTCTTATCTCATGCTTAACCTAACCATTCCTTTAACCATGATTAGCTCTCTACACTTTACCATGGTTCACTTATGATAAGAATGGATAATTCTTTTCTTTTTGAATTATCTTATCTTATCATTTTCCTTCTTCTTCTTCCTTGAACTTGAAGAAGAAAGCTTACCTCATCAATGGTGATTGATGAATTAGAGTGAGAAATCCAATTCTAAAGTTAACCCAACTCCTATTTCTTCATCCTCTACCTCTTGCCTAGTAGTAGAGTGTGTTTACTTCACAAGTTTCATGACTTGGTGAAGTTGTGAGCTTGATCTAGCGATGCCTCGACATAGATCATCTTCGGCATGGACATCGACGACCTAGCTTGCCCATTCTCCGACGAAGCCGATCCTAGAGCCCGGATTTGATTTGGACAGCGGAGACGACCTCGTTGCGGAGCCGTGGAGGTGGAGGACCGGATCTACAAAGGTTGTATTTCCGTATTCCCAATAGTTAAGTGTTAACTAGTTCTTTTTCGTCTAGACATCTAGTTATTGATCCGTAGTTTAGGGTTTGTAGGCACCATAATTTTTGAAATTGCCATGGTTGATGGCTTGGGAGACCTCACTAGAGTGCCTAGGAACCCTACAGTGGTATCAGAGCCAAGCTAGAGCCTTAGGCGAAGTCCAGACGGAATTTGAAGTCCGATCGAACCAAAACCCGAACCCGGATCATGCTCTCTGTCCTTTTTTGAAAACAGTGATTTTTTCAACATTAAAAATATTCAGAAAAATAAGCAGGTGAATATATGATATACTGTGAAATTCGTACCCATAATTCCTTCATCTTGCCGCGGTTCCGCGGCACGAGCTAGCCTCGTGCGGCGGTTCCGCGGCGGTACGGCCAATTTATTTAGTACTATTTACACAGTATCTCATAATTATTAATGCTGGATTTTCTGGGAATTTTTAATATTTATTCCAGAGTTGAATGTTCTGGGTTGTTTTGGGGATTCGGTGTTTCGATCGGAGTATCAAATTTTGTCTGTGTGGCTTTCCGGATAAATTTTAGAATATGTTAAAAAGTTCGACCGGATATAAATACCCAATTTTTCCCCTGTCGGGAAATTTCCAAGTGTTGGATTTTTCCGTAGTTTGACGACGTTCTAAGTAGTGCAAGTAACGCGATGGTCCCTCTAGAAGACACAAACCTTAACTCGATTATGTGACCGTCTTGAACTGCCCTTTGAACCTTCGGGTTTGGGGCAGTACGGCGTGCTACATGTGAGGCGTTGGCTTGACCCTTCTACGGCTGGACCGTTGGTACTGAGGTACGAACTGAATGTTGTTAGACTAGTTTCATGTGTTGATCTGTATCGGGAAAACTTGGGTGTTAGATTGTTCGATCGAAAAGTTTAACATTTTCTGTTTATCCGGAATGGGATACAATAATTGGAATTCACAATAAGTTATATGATAACTGAATGAATGTTATAAACGTAGCAATTTAGTCTCACTTGATCGGTTGCCACGGAATTTTGATGTGATCAAAAGTCCGTCGCAATCACGTAGCGTACGCGGATACTCGCCGGGTAAACTTAATAGACAGCCTCACTCCATAGCTCCGACCAAGTGACTGTAGGAGAACCCCGTCGCCGAAAGCATCCGTTCGGGTGCTCCCGGTAGCGGTGTTCCGCCTTGGTGCACTTCGTCGACGGTATTAGGGGTGCGGCCGTCTACTGAAGTTTGCGACGAGCATTCGATCAGGATGTCGGGAATCTTGTTGAATTGCCCGACTTGGTATTGAAAAGTGTTTTCGATAAAGAGACTAAAATGCGGGGTTTATAATTGTTAGGCATGTGATGTCTAAGGTATTCATTTGATTAGGCATGCGATGTCTATGCAGATTGCGGATTCCAACTATTGTAGTTTTACACTTTCTTTTCTGTGACCGTAAGTGTAATATGTGATATCGCCGGTTTCGTTGCTATATGTCAACGACAATTGGGATGCGCATGTTTACTTACGTTGATGACATATGATGTTATGTGTTGCTGGATATGTTATATTGGATTGTCGTGTTTGAATAGCCGGGGGTTTTTTATGTGAGATGAGTGTTTTTCATTTTCATTCATGTAAAAACTTGTATGTAATATTCTTTTATTGGGGCGCTTCCTGGTTGCGGGAGTTGTCACCTGTTGTATATTATTTACTTTTCCGCACTAGGATAGACCCAAGGAGGAGGGCACAAGTAACCGGGTTCTGGAGTCCAGTGGGAGACCAACTTGAGGAGTCGAGTCCGGGTCTCCTAACTCTAGAATTGATAGGGTTACTTGCCGCTCTCGTAGGGGTCTAGGGGTGTGGGTTTGGCTATTCATCACGACCGTGGAATCCGTGTTTTATACTGGCTCGTATTGAAAACACGGACGTCCTAGTATATCCAATATTTCATATGTTTCTTCTGCTGCGATATCTGTGATGTGATCATGTGATGTTCTGTGATAGATACATTATATAGTATATATGATATATTATATAGATGTTACTTATGTTTTACACCCGCGCTAGCCCTGCCCCGCTCTGTCGTTAGTTACCTAACCTAACGGTGCACGAGGGGACATCGAGGCGAATGCGGATGGCATAAGTGTACGTCGTATTTATCTGTGATGTTTAGGTAATTAAATGATGGGACTTCATTAATGTGATTATTGAAATAAAAGAAACCTAAGATGTTGTAGAATCGAATTTCAAAATAAAACAGGTAGCTACAGTTCTTGCTTTGCACAGCGGTATATGTGATATATCCTGCACCTTATTCGATAAGGAAAGGACCGAGATCCCTTCACCGGGAGTGACTCCTTTAGCAATAACTGGCAGATGCTACACACTCGGTTTGTCTTTTGATTGCTTTTAAGTGTTTTTGCTTTGCACAGTGATATATATGATATATCCCGCACCTCATTCGACGAGGAAAGGACCGACGATCCCTTCACCGGGAGTGACTCCTTTAGCAAAACTAGAAAAGCATCAAAAACACTCCATTTCAAAATTCATTCGATCCTACAACGATATCAAGTTCATTACGCAATAGGTTTTCAGAAAAACCTATCGTAGCCCTCCGTCATTTCAGATAAGTACTAGTTAGTATTCGTGCTACGTTTGTTGACTATGTTAAGGCGTAGTGTGCGGTAGCTAACTATTGGTTATCTGTATTAGCATATGATGCGATTGGATTAGGGTAGTCGTGCGACTTTGTTGACTATGTTAAGGGTCATGCGGGTGGGTTTAATTCAATCGGAAAATGACGGGTTGAACTTGACTAGCACTTATGATTTGTTGACTATGTTAAGGTCATATAGCTGCTAGGGGCAAAATTTTATCGGGAATTTCAAGTGTTGAAATTTGCAATGAGATTGCATACCTTCTATGAGATAGTTGGATCCCGATACCCACTGCGAGTAAGAGTTACTCCTGGGAGAGTTTTGTTCATTACAATTAGCCGATCAAGTAGGTGTCTAGAAAGGTGTCAACGGGGTTACGCCTCTGGGAAAACGAGGTTTACAGTAATTAGGTTCGTGCGAAAGCACGGGGGACCTCCCTCAAAGTACCGACACTGGCCTGGCTGAAAGATTAGCGAACTTGTAGTGTGTAATTAATCCCGGCTAGTCTTTCCTTTTAGGGTTTGAAGGAAGATTTGATAAAAAGCAGTGGGAGTCATCCTGATTAGATAAAATAATAACCAATCTATTCTTGACAGAGCGCACGCTGAGTGTTTTCTTCTCTCTCTCCTGGTAGCGACCATATCACGCCTTAATCAAGATAATAATACGGATTATTTGACCGAACCCGCTTGTTATACTGAGCTGGGGAACGTTGGTCCCGCTCCAACTTATAATTGTTATAAGACAGAGCAGGGAATTGGGGAATACCAAAATTCCCGTGCCGCCCAAACGAAGAGAGTGCATGCTGATGCATCATCTTCGGGTGTGTTCACTACACAGAACTGTTTCTCAGTATCCTTTACGTCCTGGGTATGTGATACCAGATCAGGATCCCAGATATGTAATCTGTTACATAGGGCTACAGAAAGGTAGAGAACTGAGAACGGGTGATAAGTTTCATGAGACAGAAAACGGGGCAAGTGTTGCAGCCAAGTCTGTTGGTCACTGTCACCCTGTATCACCAATACATTGATTCTGAACGAATGTTATTAGATACCGAACCTGATATACCAAATCATATCACTCTCTTTGTTAGTAAAGAAAGGATATAATTTTGTATTGTTGGATAATGTTTTGAACATTTCCTATATCAAAAGTTGATCAATTCAGGCACGTTATCTAAAAGCATTGATGTTCTAAATCAAACTACAGTTCTTAGTATATGGAACACACACAAGAGGAAAAGTTCAGAATTGAACGAATCCTTCTTGAGGTATTGTAGACTAGGTCAGATCAATGCGACCCGACTGGCTAGAGTTACATAAAGATGCATATTTAAATTAGTTTGAACTTACATCTTATGAAACTCGCCAGTCATGTCACAAAGATAAGATGACCACAGCTCTGTTTAATGGAAACAGAGAAAGAGTTGGTAAACTCTTGGGATGATACATGTTGATGTATGTAGGTCCCCTGTCTACACATGCCAGGACTGGTTCTTTATACTTCATTACGTTCTCTGATAATCTCTCAAGATTCAGTCATATGTTCCTGCTGAAATACAAGTCCGAACCTTTTGAGATATTCACAGAATATAAGCGAGAAGTAGAGAACCAGAATACGGGTGAATACTTGAGCACAGAAATCCTGGACTTTTCTAAAGGAGAATGAGATTCTCTCTCAGCATTACTCCTCCGAATACACCATAGCACGATGGTATATCGGGGCGGAGCAGATACACCCTATTTGATATGGTGTGCTCTATGATGAGTACTACTGAGTTACCTATTTCCTTTAGGGAGTTATGCACTTGAGAAGCTGCATACCTATTGAATAGGGTTCGAATCAAATCAGTTGCCTACCACTTCATATATGATATGGAAAGGGAAGAGCCCATATCTTAAGTTAGTTAAGATTTGGGGTTGTCCGGCCTATGTCTGAAAGCAAAATCCGGACAAGCTCGAGGCAAGGTCAGTTATGTAGAACTGGAAAGGTTCCAGCTGTACAAACTACAGCAGATAATTTGATAGAACCAAGGGATTCAGTAGATACCAACGAGCCTCAGCCTCTCCGCCGATCTAGTAGGGTTCCTCACCCACCTGAGAGATACTTCAGTTTCTCTATGACAATGGGAGCGAGGATTACATCATGAGATGATGACCCAACTAGTTTCGAGCTGGCCATCAGGAGTAAGACTCTGTAAGAATGGCTGGATGTTTAGCGATCTGAGATGGAATCCTTATACACCAACAAAGTATGGACTTTGGTTGCTATATCTGAAGGGTTAAATCCCCATCAGGAGCAAGTATATCTTGAGAAGATTACTTGGTGTACATGGAAAAGTTGAGACTTTCAAAGCTAGACTTGTTAAAAGTTTGCATCATTGACCAGGTATGGATAATGATGAAACCTTTTTCAAGTACCTATGCTTAAGTCCATCCAGATCCTACTTGTCACGGCTACATACCATGACTGCGATATCTGGTGGTTGGGTGTCTTGACTGCTTTTCTAAATGATGATTTAGAAGAGAGTGTCTATAAGTACACAGCCAGAGGGCTTCGTAGACAGTGGGAGCAGCGGAAACGTGTGCAAGATGCTTTATAGGATAAAGCAGGCATCGCGGAGTTGGAACATCTGTTTTGATGGATTAGTCAAAGAAGTTGACATCATCAAAATGGTAGATGAACCTTGTATAAACAAGAAGGTAGTAGGGAGTATGGTGACGATCCTCGTAGAGTACGTGGATGACATACTCTTGATAGGGAAGGAGTTTCCTATGCTACGCTCGATCAATCTCCGCTTATCACAATGATTCTCCATATAGGATCAAAGTGATACCTCCTAAATCCTGGATTTTGGATCTATGAGATAGATTTAATTGGATGTTAGGATTCTCACTAGTTGTAGTGAGATGGTATCAAACGATCCTGGGGAGAATCACTGGAAGGGTTCCAGGGTGATAAAGACGACTGAATGTCAGTCGCAGGCATTGTCTTTACCCTCAGTAAAGGGACGGTATGTTGGAAGAGTTCCAAGCTAGATACCGTGACATACTAGACGAAAAAGGCAGGATACATCGCTACTTAAGATGCTACCAAAGTGGCTGTTTGGATGTATAATGGTTCATGAGATGAACTATGTTCCTCCCATTGTGTGACAATGGAGTTGTGGCTTATGCCAAGGAACGCCGGTCCCATCAGTGATCCAGACATATTCTAAGGCAGTATCACTAGATCATGGAGATGGTTGATCTCCAGGGAGATCGAGGTTAGGAGAGTAGACTCAGAGGACAACACAGCGGATCCACTCACAAAGGCCTGTTCCCAGAGAGAGACTTTTAATGGGATGGTTGAGTATGAGATACTGCAACCACTGCTACAGATGGCCCTAGTGCAAGTGGGAGATTGTTAGTTATATGTATGCCCTAGAGGCCATTACTGTACATAGGATGTATATTGTAGTGGATGCTGGGACATATATAGGGAGGACTTTCTTGCTCGACATGATAGTATGCTATCTGGTTACCCTTTACCTTAACGTGTATGCTGATTGTCTCTCTGTTACATGTTGGTAAAGCCCTTAGGATCTGTACTTGACTACCTGGACTATGATGCGGATCATACTAGTGGGGACATGGTAGTCCATAAGTACATCCTTCAAAGTCCCTAGTCGTGGGTGTATCGAGACGGGGCATCGATATACCAGAGTAGACTAGCGTATACCTTCTCGACCCATATAGATGGGCGATGGATGATCCCATATCCATCGGTGTTTGACATCAGAGATGATATACGGGTGCTCAGTAGAGACTGGGTACACTGGACGGACTCGCCGAGAACTCCCAGATGGTATTATACCTCACGTCAGATGGCAGTTCTCTGGTGACACTGGTACAGAGTAGTCTGTTGACCCGAGATCGTCATAGAGTCTTGTGTGGTTCCCACTGTGCTTTGATTTCCATCTTACCACGTCCAAGAGGGCGTGCAAAACGGTGGTTTTTGGGTACAGTCCCGATACACATGGAGGCAATGAGCGATAGGAGGGGATTCGTCTCTCCCGGTATATGGGGGTTGATGTTGCGCTGTGTTCGATTGGCTATAACAGGAAATCCCTGGCCAGGGTTGCTGAGATTTACTGGTAAGTGTTACCAGTAGTTTCTCGAATAGTTATAGACCTCATATCGACACGACTTATCGAGCTATTGGGGTCTGACGTTTACCACCCCTAGGCGGGATATGCGACATATCAGACGATCAGACCGGACTGTACGGTAGTGTTACTGGTCGGATTCACTGGAGTGTGAGCGGGCTTGCTCGTCGATCTTCAGATCGCTCAATACCCGGGTGGCCGTTACGTTTAGCAGACCGCTTGCGGCTTGTGGATGCTTGATATGATCATCATCTGCTGCCGGCGTATTGACGAGTCTTTAGAGTCCTACACAGAGGTTTCTTGGCTCAAGCGAAATGAAATAGGAGCGCATATGAGATATGTGTGGGACCGAGAATAATGCGTGTATGTGATACCGTATTCTATTCTCGCGATAAATATATCGAATGGTTGTATGCGATATAACCTAGTTATCGATTCAAGCGTTGATTCGATAAGCCGATATATTGTATACTAGTCGGTTGTGTGCGACATAACCGGGTCATTGAATCAAGTGTTGATTTAATAATTTAATGCATATTTATATATTTGATATATTACTTTGCATCAACTAGTATCGGTTTACTTAAGATGGATTTTCTCACTCGGATGGGCGCATTGTATATGCGATATATTTTTGTGCACTTGATTGTATCATGTTTGATGATACATGTTATGCTAGGGTTTTTGTGTAAAGATCAAACCATGGTTACATGATTATGGTTAGGGTTTTGTTTTATTTACTTATTTATTTATTTATTGATTTTTGGAAAATAAAAGGCAAGAGAAAAGAATGGTGGCTATTTTTGTTTTAAGTTGAAGATTCATGAAGCTTTGACTTTATCCACCATTCTTATCTCATGCTTAACCTAACCATTCCTTTAACCATGATTAGCTCTCTACACTTTACCATGGTTCACTTATGATAAGAATGGATAATTCTTTTCTTTTTGAATTATCTTATCTTATCATTTTCCTTCTTCTTCTTCCTTGAACTTGAAGAAGAAAGCTTACCTCATCAATGGTGATTGATGAATTAGAGTGAGAAATCCAATTCTAAAGTTAACCCAACTCCTATTTCTTCATCCTCTACCTCTTGCCTAGTAGTAGAGTGTGTTTACTTCACAAGTTTCATGACTTGGTGAAGTTGTGAGCTTGATCTAGCGATGCCTCGACGTAGATCATCTTCGGCATGGACATCGACGACCTAGCTTGCCCATTCTCCGACGAAGCCGATCCTAGAGCCCGGATTTGATTTGGACAGCGGAGACGACCTCGTTGCGGAGCCGTGGAGGTGGAGGACCGGATCTACAAAGGTTGTATTTCCGTATTCCCAATAGTTAAGTGTTAACTAGTTCTTTTTCGCCTAGACATTTAGTTATCGATCCGTAGTTTAGGGTTTGTAGGCACCATAATTTTTGAAATTGCCATGGTTGATGGCTTGGGAGACCTCACTAGAGTGCCTAGGAACCCTACACTTATGATTTGTTGACCATAGTTAAGGTCATAAGTGCTAGGGGTAAAAACCACATCGGGAATTTCAATAGTTAAAATTTGCAATGAGATTGCATACCTTCCATGTGATGGTTGGATCCCGATCCCACTGTGGGCAATAGTTGCTCCTAGGAGAGTTTTACAGTTTACAATTAGCTAACTCATTAGGTGTCTAGAAAGGTGTTAACGGGGCTCCACCTCTGGGAAAACGAGGTTTACTCTAATTAGGTCCGTGCGAAAGCACGGGGAACCTCCCTCAAGTACCGACACTGGCCTGGCTGAACAGTTAGCGAAGTTGTAGACTGTAATTAATCCTGGCTAGTTTTTCTTTTTAAGGTTTGAAAGAAAAACTCGATAAAAGCAGTGGGAAACATCGATTAGACAAGATAATAACCAATCTGATCTATGCAAGAGCTTTCGCTGAGTGTACTCTTTTCTCTCTCTTAATGGCAGATACCCATGACTGGACTCAAGCTTTTACTAGATAAACACAAACTGAATGGGACCAACTATAAAGACTGGCTGAGGAATCTGAAAATCGCCTTGACTTATGATAAAGTATCATATGTCCTCACGGCTTCAGCCCCGCCCGTCCCAGGTCCAAAATCCTCAGTTGCGGACATTGAAGTCCGCAAGACATGGGACGCTGACTGTGCCACGGCAAAATGCCTCGCGCTTGCATCGATGGATAACACACATCAAAAGCAGCACGAGGATATGGACATTCATGGTATATTGCTCCATACAAAGGAGTTGTATGGAGAGCAATCCCGCGTATTACGATACGAAGCATCAAAGAAATTGTTTCAGATGCGAATGGCCCCTGGCACACCAGTAGGAGACCATGTTCTGAAGATGATAGCTCTTATAGAAGAGCTTGAGGACCTTGGATGGACGATGGACAATGAACAATATATAGATATTATTCTGCAGTCCCTTCCCTCCACCTTTGCTCAGTTCATAGTAAACTTCAACATGCATGGCATGGAGAAGGAACTCCCTGAACTCCTTAACATGTTAAGGAGTGCAGAGAGCACTATGAAGTCAGCAAGAACTCCCGTTATGACTGTTGGACAATCTTCTTCTTCTTGCCCGAAAGCTAAGGCCAAGGGAAAGAAAAAGAAGAAGCCCACCAATCCTAAAGGTGGAGTTAAAAAGGTGAAGGGAAAGGAAAAGTCCAAGGCTGGAGACTCGGGGAAGGGCGAATGTTTTCATTGCCACAAGACAGGACATTGGAAGCGCAACTCCACGGAGTACTTAAGTCTCAAGAAGAAGCATGGGGATGCTTCTGCTTCAGGTGCGTTTGTGACAGAAAACTGTTTTTCAATAAACTCTGCTTCCTGGGTATTAGATACCGGTTCAGGTTCTCACATTTGCAATTCTATGCAGGGGCTGAGAAATAGCAAGGTTTTGAAGACAGGTGACCATACTCTCCGCGTTGGAAATGGTTCCAATGTACATACAGTCGCAGTGGGAGAGTATCACTTGGGGTTGCCATCTGGATGTATTTTGGTTTTGAATCCATGTTCTTTTGTACCAAGTATGCTATGTAATATAATATCCGTTTCTTTGTTGGACAATGAAGGATATAATTTTGTATTGCAAAACAATGTTATGAATATTCACCTAAATCAAATGTTGGTTGGGTATGATACGCTTAGTAACGGAATATATGTCCTAAATCAACACACGGTTTTCAGTATACAACACACTAATAAAAGAAAACTTTCAGAATTAAATGAAGCTTTCCTTTGGCACTGTAGACTTGGTCATATTAACGAAACAAGACTAAACAAGTTACACAAAGGTGGATATTTAAACTCTTTTGAATATAAATCTTATGCGACTTGCCAGTCTTGTATCAAGGGTAAAATGACCAAAACTCCGTTTACCGGACACGGAGAAAGAGCTACTCAGCTCCTAGGCCTCATACATAGTGATGTATATGGGCCGATGTCTACACAGGCTAGAGGCGGTTTTTCATACTTCATTACATTCACTGACGATTTCTCAAGATTCGGTCATGTATTTTTATTAAAGCACAAGTCCGACGCTTTCGAGAAATTCATTGAATATAAACAAGAAGTAGAAAAACAAACCGGCTTGAGTATTAAGATGCTTCGATCAGATCAAGGTGGTGAGTATCTCAGTACAGAATTTGCAAACTTCCTAAAAGAGAATGGGATTCTCTCTCAGCTCACTCCTCCTTACACACCACAGCACAACGGTGTGTCAGAACGACGGAATAGGACCCTATTAGATATGGTCCGGTCAATGATGAATGACGCTGAGTTACCAGTCTCGTTTTGGGGGCATGCATTGGAGACTGCAGCGTTTCTGCTAAACAGGGTTCCAACCAAAGCCGTGTCTACCACGCCATATGAGATATGGCATGGGAAGAGACCATCTCTTAAGAGAATTAAGATTTGGGGTTGCCCGGCCTATGTTAAAAAGCAGAATCCGGACAAACTCGAGACACGGTCAGTCATGTGTAACTTTGTGGGATATCCAAAGAATTCTTATGAATATCTGTTCTACCACAAAGAGGAACAAAAAGTGTTTGTTTCTCAGTATGCCACATTCTTGGAAAAAGAGTTTTTCACAGATAAAGATGATGGCAAGGTGGTGGATCTAGAAGAGATTCTGTAGACACAAACTACAAATTACGATTTGGTTGAACCGGCTGTTACAACAGAAAATGAAGAACCTCAGCCACTCCGTAGGTCTGGTAGGACTTCTCGCCCACCGGAGAGGTACTACGGTTTCCTCATTGATGGTGACAAAGAAGACTGTATCATGGATGATGATGATCCTACCAGTTTTCAGCAAGCTATCACGAGTAGAGACTCTGTGAAGTGGCTGGATGCCATGAGATCCGAAATGGAGTCTATGTACACCAACAAAGTATGGACTTTGGACGTTGTACCCCCTGGGGTAAAACCTGTGGGGTGCAAATGGATCTTTAAAAGAAAGATTGGTGTAGATGGGCAGGTGGAGACCTATAAGGCAAGACTTGTGGCGAAGGGTTTTCGTCAAAGACCAGGTTTGGACTATGACGAGACTTTTTCTCCCGTAGCCATGCTTAAATCCATTCGGATCCTACTTGCTATTGCTGCTCACTACGACTATGAAATATGGCAGATGGACGTTAAAACTGCATTTCTAAATGGAAATTTAGAAGAATGCGTTTATATGGATCAGCCAGAGGGCTTCATTGACAGTGGGAGCAGCGGGAAAGCATGTAAATTACTTAAATCCATATATGGGTTAAAGCAGGCATCACGGAGTTGGAACATCTGTTTCGATGATGTCATCAAAGAGTTTGATTTCATCAAAAATCCAGATGAACCTTGTGTTTATAAGAAGGCTGTAGGGAGAGCTGTCACATTCCTCGTATTGTACGTGGATGACATTCTTCTGATAGGAAATGATATTCCTATGCTACAGTCGGTCAAATCTTTCTTATCACTGAGGTTCTCCATGAAGGACCTTGGTGATGCCACATATATTCTGGGCATAAGGATCTATAGGGATAGATCCAAAAGGTTATTGGGATTGTCCCAAACCAGGTACATTGACACCATCCTAAAAAGGTTTAGTATGGAAGACTCCAAGCGGGGTGCCTTACCCGCTTACCATGGAGTCACTCTCTCCAAGGATTCTTGTCCAAAGACCGATGAAGAGAGAGCTCGCATGAGTGTTATACCCTATGCTTCGGCAGTAGGATCTATAATGTATGCGATGTTATGTACACGCCCAGATGTAGCTTATGCACTTAGTGTTGTAAGCAGGTATCAATCCAACCCAGGGGAGAACCACTGGGCAGCTGTGAAGGACATTCTTAAGTACTTGCGAAGGACTAAAGAATTGCTCTTGGTATATGCTAATGAAGATCTCCAAATGGAGGCCTTTACCGATTCGAGCTTCCAGAGCGATAAGGACGACAGCAAATCTATCTCTGGGTTTGTATTTACCCTCAATGGAGGGGCGGTGAGTTGGAAGAGTTCCAAACAAGATACCGTTGCAGACTCTACGATGGAAGCTGAGTACATTGCTGCAAATGATGCTGCCAAGGAAGCCGTCTGGATGAAGAAGTTCGTCTCGGAGCTAGGAGTAGTTCCAACCATTATTGATCCAATACCTTTGTATTGTGATAATAATGGGGCTATGGCGCTAGCCAAGGAGCCCAGATCCTATCAGCGGTCCAGATACATCCTGAGGCGTTTTCATTTGATCCGGGAGATTATAGATCGCCGCGAGATCGAGATTAGGAAAGTAGACACAAAGAATAACGCCGCGGATCCATTCACCAAGGCCCTCCCTCAGCCGCAGCATGAGCGACTTTTTGAGATGTTGGGTATGAGATACGCCAATAACTGGCCTTAGTGCAAGTGGGAGATTGTTGGATATATGTATGCCCTAGAGGCCATTATATGATAGTGGATGTATTTGTACATATATATATATATATATATATATTCAGTATGCATTCTTGCTCGACATGATAGTATGCTATCTGGTTCTTCTTTATCTGACATGTTGATTTGATCATGCTTTTATTCATTCATACATGCTGATAAAGCCCTGAGGATATCGGCTTGACTACTCTGATTATGATGGAGATCATACTAGTGGGACATCTGTAGTCTATAAGCATATCCTGGAAAGTCCCTAGTCATAGGTATATCGAGGCGGGGCATTGATATACCAGAGTAGACTAGCGTATATGATACTAGACCCATACGATGGGCGATGAATGTTCCCACATTCATCGATGTTTGACATCAAGATCATATACGGGTGCTCAGTGGTGACTGGGTACACTGGACGGACTCACCGAGAACTCCTATATGGAATTATATCTATCGTCGGATAGCAGTTCTCAGGTGACACTGGTACAGGTTAGTCTGTAGACCCGAGATCGTCATAGAGTCTTGTGTGTTCTCCCACTGTACTTTGATTGACACCCTACCACGGCTCTACTGAGTCGTGCAAACAGGTGGCCGTTGGGTACAGTCCTGAGACACACGAAGACAATGAGCGATAGGAGGGGTTTCTTCTCTTCCGGTATTGGGAGTTGATGCTGTGCTGTGCCCGACTGGTTATATCAGTAAGTCCCTGGCCAGGGCTGCTGAGATTTGCTGATAAGTGTTATCAGTAGTTTCTCGATCTGTTATAGACCATTCACCGGCATGACTTATTGAGTTATTGGGTTCAACGTGACCATCCCTAGGCTCGATATGCAGCATATTTGATGAAGAGACCGGACTGTACGGTAGTGTTGCCGGTTGGCTCGACGGGAGTTGTAGCAGGTTCGCTTGTTTTCTTCTGATCGCTCAATACCTGGGTGGCCGTTACGTTTAGCTGACCGCTTGCGGCTTGGGGGTACTTGATATGATCATCACCCTCTGCCGGCGTATTGACGAGTCTTAGAGTCCCACACAGGAGTTACCTAGTCCAGGCGAAACGTTGTAGTGCGCATATGCGATATGCACATGGACCCGATTAAAATGCGCGTATATGATACCGTACATTGATCGGGCGGCTTGCTTTTGGTAGGGTCATATGTGATATGGCCGGATTGATAAATCAAGTGTTGATTTATCATTTAACCATTAGTTTTCTCACTTAAAACCTTTTCTTGGATGATGGATGTGTGCATGCATGTATGTTTTTCTTTCTTTCTTTCTTACTAGTTTCATGCACATATGGATGTGCATACATACATACATACATACACCCATCTATCATGGTTGTTTACACATGGAAATGGTGGAAATATAAGACTCACACCATGGTTGAATATATGGATTATTATTTGATTTATTGTTTAAAACAAAATAGAAAAGATAAGGATAATTCTTGCTTGCTTCTACATTCTTCTTTAAACCTAACCATGCTCACCTACTTCTAACCATGGGTTATCCTTCTCTTTGTGTTTTAAAACTCAAGTTAAATAATGTCTCCATCATTTAACCATGGTTTGTAGTGAGAAGAAATAAAATATATAAAGATATATTTCATTTCTTTTCATGGTGATCATTTTTACTCTTGTGAAAAAGAAAGCCTTCATCTTCTTCCTCCTTCACCATTTGCTCTCTAGTTTTTTCTAGTGAGTAAAACACACATAAAAAAAGGTTTTTGAAGTGAGAATCTAAACCACAACATCATTCTACACAAGTTCAGCCAACTTGTTTAGAGTGTTCTCTTCGATTCTCATCTTGATAATCAAAATTGCGAGCTTGGACGTGGAACTCCGGGTGGATCGTCGTGGACGTGAAAGGACTTCAAGAGGACCTTCTTCCAACACCCAAGAGACCAAAGAGTCCAGCGAAAGGGAGCTACAAAGGTTGTAGTCTCGAAACCCTAGTTTTTATTCGCTTTAACTTTCGAAACCCTAATTTTTTAGGATCGATTCCTTTGTATGCTTGTTTAGCACCATAAAAATCTAAACTTTGAGACATGTGATGCTTCAAAACTCTACATAGGGTGCTAGGCAAACCTTTCAGTAAAGCTGCGGCGGCCCCGGATGATATGCCCATACCAAACTCCCCATAAGAGCAAACTAGTACAGTCCCTGTCATGGGCCCTGATCATTGCCATAGCCTCCTCATCCGACGGCGATTGCGGGAAAGCGGCATCCGAGCGAGAAAAAGGAAAGTAGGGAAGAGAAGTCATTGTTCCTGAAATAAGGGAATGAAAAAATGTTAATGAAACCTGTATATATATATATAAACAGAGGTAACGACAGAGAGTTTGTTCCATGGGACAACTGATTGCAAAACTAATGGACCCCACAAAATTAATTTGACAGCTCACCAATGATGAGACAGGACAATCATTGTGAGAATCAAAAAATGATTCTCATTAAACAGACACAGGAGTTTAAACAACTCTTGATATCCTCATAGAGAAAATAAGTTCTGTTAAAATACCCAACGAATTTAAATTCGTGCAAACAAGGAAAAAAAACCCTAAAAAATGTTCTCAAGAACACCAGGAAATGAAATTCCTGAAGGGCCCTTTTGATCTTTAAGAGCTAAGCTCTTCAGTGAGAAATTAAAATTCCTTTTATGCGATGGAATTAAATTCCAAAAACCCCCATGATGAGGAAACGAAAAATAAAAATGCCATGAATCCTTAAAGATCAGAGGGGGAATGCCCAAGACATTGAGGTTTACTACTCAAAGATCACGTATTTAGATCTCAGAGAGATGGGTTTCAGAAGAGAGCAAAGCACTTATGGTGGATTTAAAATCCCGGAACTTTTTTTTAAGAAAAGGGTTTCTTTGTTGTTCAAGATCTTTACCTAAAAAGGGTTTCTTTTTCTGACGGAGTTTAACTCTGGAATTGCAATAGGCAGAGAACTAAGCTCTGAAGAAGAGAATTAAATTCTCGAAGAAGACAAGAATAGAAGAAAATGAAAGAACAGTGGCTTCCCAAAGACAAAACCCTTGCATTTAGAAGACGTGACAAGGGAGGTTCATCTCCTCATTCCCCTAGCAATCCAACGGCTGTAAAGGTGACAGCGTTGCACTCACGTGCAAGCCACGTGAGAACAATGCTGTGGGGGCATTTGTTCCCTTATAAAAAATAAATAATAAATAAAAAGCGATAGGAAAAATTCCCTAAATGGAGCATCACGTGCCCACACGTGATGCGCCTTGGAGCGAAGATTATAGGCATTGAGCTTAACAAATAAGCCTAAAATTGAGCCTCACGTGCAAACAAGTGATGCTCTTTGTCGGGATTAACTTCGTGGGGGTCACGTGCCACACGTGACATTCTTGAACATCAGCTCGCGTGCCAACACGTGATGCCTTTCTCCAGGACTACTGCATATAAGCAAACCAGTTTAATGCTATGGGGGTCACGTTGTTAGTTATGTATATGCCCTAGAGGCCATTGTTGTACATATGATGTATATTATAATGAATGCTTGGATATATATAGAGAGGACTTTCTTGCTCGTCATGATAGTATGCTATTTGGTTTCACTTTATCTTAACATGTTGACTTGTATTAGTTTACTATCTTGTTCTCACATGTTGATAAAGCCCTTAGGATATGTACTCGACTACTGGGACTATGATGAGATCATACTAGTGGGGCCAGGGTAGTCAACGAGTACATCCTATAACTATTCCTAGTCGAGGGTGTGTCGAGACAGGGCATCGATACACCAGAGTAGACTAACGTATACGCATCTTAACCCATATGATGGGCGATGGATGATCCCAGTTCCATCGGTGTTTGATATCAAAGATGGTGTGCGGGTGCTCAGTAGAGACTAGGTACACTGGACGGACTCACCGAGAACTCCCATATGGTATTATACTTCACGTCAGATGGCAGTTCTCCGGTGACAATGGTACAGGTTAGTCTGTAGACCCGAGATCGTCATAGAGTCTTGTGTGATTCCTACTGTGCTATGATTTCCATCATACCACGTCCAAGAGGGCATGCAAAACGGTGGCTTTTGGGTACAGTCCCGAATCGCATGGAGGCAATGAGCGATAGGAGGGGTTTCGTCTCTCCCGGTATAGGGAGTTGGTGTTGTGCTGTGTTCGATTGACTATAACTGGAAGTCCCTGGCCAGGGCGGATATTGAGTACTATTGGTAAGTGTTATCAGTAGGTTCTCGACCTGTTATGAGCCTCACAACGACACGACTTATCGGTTACTGGGGTCTGACGTATATCACCCCTAGACTAGATATGCAACATATCAAACGAAGAGACCGGACTGTACGGTAGTTTACTAATTGGATTCACAGGAGAATGTACAGGCTTTCTTGTTGATCTTCTGATCGCTCAATACCTGGGTGGCTGTTACGTTTAGCTGACCGCTTGCAGTTTGTAGGTGTTTGATATGATCATCACCTGCTACCGGCGTATTGACGATTCTTTAAAGTCCTACACAGAGGTTTCTTGACTCAGGCAAAACGGAGTAGGAGCACATATGTGATATGTGCGGGACCGAGAATAATACGATATGAGATACCGTATTCTATTCTCGCGATATTTGATATCAGCCGGGTCATCGGATCAAGTGTTGATTCGATGAATCGGTACATGATATATTAGTCGGTTATATGCGATATAGCCGGATTGTCGGATCAAGTGTTGATTCGATAATTTAATGTATAATTATATATGTGATATATTACATTACATTATCTAATATTGGCTCGCTTTATTGTTTCATTTTCTCATCAGATAATACATTGATATATAGGCGATATATGTTAATTGTATTATTTTCTTTTGTTACAAAAATATTATATATATCTGATATATAATATTGTAACAAGTTATGTTTACAAATGCAACATGATTAGTGGAGATTAAACATGGTTAGGGTTTGATTTGGGTTAATCTTTTCTAGAAGTTTCTAGAAGCTTTTGTTTTGTTTCTTGCAAAGATATTATGTGTTGATATTTTTGGAGATATTTTCCTACCCCAACCCACACCCTTTACCCTAGTTAAATCTCTACAATGGTTAAGTCTTTCTTGACTTAACCATGGTTGCAATTGTAACGATAATAACAATTCATTATTCATCACAAAAGGATTGATTATTCTTCTTCTTCTTCCTTGAGCTCTTAAAAAGCTTTCTAGGTTTTTCTTTTGTGATGGATTAGTGTGAGATTTTGATAATAAAAGAGAGCATAAATCCTACTTCATCATCCTCATCTAATCTAGTAAATTAGATTAGGGTGTTCACTTCATTAATACTTGATTAGTGAGTGAGAGCTTGAGTTAAAGAAACTTCAAGGTAGATCATCTTTAAAAAGGAAGACTTCAAGCAAGTATGGATCATTCGGGTTGTGGAGCTTCTCTTGAGTCCAGGAGATCATGTATTGCGGCGAAAAGACTACTACTCGGAGCTTATGAAGCGAAGGAGTGGACTACAAAGGTTGTAATCCCTCTCTCTTAGTTGTAAAGATGTTTACTTGCATGTTTAACCCTAATTATCTAGCAAAGATCCTCGCTTTAGGTTGTTCGGCACGTCTAAATTTTAAATCAGGCATGGTTGATACCTTATAGACCCTTGTGACAGTACCTAGTAACCCTACAGTGGTGTCAGAGCCAAGCTAGAGCATTAGGCGACGTGTAAACAAAGTTAAAAGTTCGATCGAACCCCGAAATATCAAAATTTGACCTCTCTGGAAATTTTTTTAAAATATGATTTTTTTCCGTATTAAAAATACTCAGAAAATTCAGTAGGCAATTCTAAGGATAACTGTAAAATACGAACCCATAATACTCTAAAGTCGCCGCGGAACCGCGGCAGGAGCATGCTTCGCGCGGCGGTTCCGCGGCCGAACTTAGGTGTTAGGGGCTCGTATTTGAAGGGTTAATCCGTAGGTATTAGTATATACTTCTGGGAATTTTTAATATTACTCAAGTGTTGAGTGTTCTGGAGATCCTTTGTATTCGTTGATTCGATCGGAAAGTTTAATTTCGTTTAGTTTTCCGGATAATTTAGAACGTGTTAAAATGTTCGAACGGATATCAATAACTCGCTTTTTCCCGACACGAAAAATTTTCAAGTGTTGACTATTTCTTGAGTTTAAAACTTTCGGAAAAACATGCAAGCATATATGTGGACCCTTTAGAAGAACGTAACCTTAACTCGATTATATGACCGTCAAAACTTCCACTGAACCCTTGGGTTTGTGGTACTTTAGCGTTGCCATATGTGAGGCGTTGGTTTGACCCTTCTACGGCTGGTTCATTGGGGCGGTGACACGTTCTGGGATTTTTGAACTCCGCTCAAGTGTTGAGCTATTTGGGAATTCTTGGGTGTTTGATTATTCGATCGGAAAGTTTAATATTGTCTATTTATATGGAATGTGATACAAAAAGTGGAATTCATATAGTTAGGCATGAAATGCGAACTATGTGATATTTCGGATTTATGATGTCTAAAGAGATTGTGGATTCCAAATGTTATAGTTTTACACTTTCTTTTCTGTGACCGTAAGCGTGGTATGTGGGGTATCGCCGGCTTCGTTTCTATACATCAACGACAATCGGGATACGCATACTTGCTTGCGTTGATGATATGAGATATTATGTGTTGCTATGATATGTTATATTGGATCGCCGTGTTCTGAATAGCCGGGGGTTTTATGTGAGATGAGCGTTTTTATTTTCATTCATGTAAAATTCATTTGTATGTAATATTTTTTTATTGGGGCACTTCCGGGATGAGGTTGATGTCACCATTGTATATTATTTACTTTTCTGCAATAGGTAGACCCAAGGAGGGAAGCACAAGTAACCGGGTTCTAGGGTACAGTGGGAGGCCATCTCGAGGAGTCAAGACCGGGTCTCTGATTCGTATGTCAAAGATATTTCTAAACCGAAATCAAGAACGGCGTCGCTTGGTAGCTAGCCGGTGAGTACGGGTCGGTCCACAGGGATTTTGTGAATTTCCTAATCACTCTTACGAGTTAATTCCGAACGGTGTGAACGGATTGATTAAATCTAAAAACTAAATTAATCTAAATCTAAATCTTAATCTTGTTAGGGTTAGGTCTAGGTTAAGTTTGGAAAGTCAATAAATCTCACCGCTTTCTATACCCATATTAGGATCTATTAGGAGTTATGGTAATTATTAATAGAGGGGATTAGAACCATTTGGGAAGATGTTTCTTTCTCTAGGTTCTTGTCCTTCCTTTATCAATCCTTACCCTAACCTCCATGGAAAACACGCGCAACCGGGCCTTTATACTACGGTATCACCGCTACCTTGTGGGATAGGGTGCCGTAGGGAGCGGTATGTGCATGTATGCATGGAGTCCTATGAAAATATATAACGGGTAAGAAAGGGATGAGAGATCTTCATCTCTCAAATCTTCCCCAAAGCTAACCCTAACAAGCGAGGAGACTACTCGCTCATTAGGGAATTTAAGAACAGATCTAACTATTTATCTAGGGCAAGAAA
This sequence comes from Agapanthus africanus, assembly GCA_030015575.1. Taxonomy (NCBI): domain Eukaryota; kingdom Viridiplantae; phylum Streptophyta; class Magnoliopsida; order Asparagales; family Amaryllidaceae; genus Agapanthus; species Agapanthus africanus. The sequence goes on from JASDDO010000019.1 coordinate 543,829,268, forward strand.
TTAAAGATCTAACCAGGGCAAGGAATAGAAATTACCTAGGGCAGATAAGAAATTTAACCTAGGGCAGATATGAAATTTAACCTAGGGCAGAAAATAAATTAAGAACTTACAAATTGATGCTCTCCAAAAAGAATTCCGAATTTTATTAATGAATGGAGGCCTAGCCTAATACAAGGATTTGGGTATCTATTTATAGGACATAGAAAACCCTAGGTTTACAATTGCCGCATGTCTGCATTTACAAAAATACCCTTAGGAAGACTAGTCAGCGCCGCCAACAAGTTTTGGTAAAAAATTCCGTCACTACACGCACTACCCGGCCGCGGAACCGCGGCCGCAGCCCTGGTTTGACCGCGGTTCCGCGGCCAAAAGTGGAGCTTGGACTCTGCAATTTCTTGTGTGGATTCTGGGCTTTTTGGTCTTCCTACTTCTTGTGTTCTTTTCTCAGATTGGTTTCTAGGTTTCTTCCAGATCTCCCGGTGAATAATTGTAGTGGACTTTTACTGTTGCTTCGAGATGAAGTCTTGAACCTTGCGCTGCCCTGTACTTTGTGAACTGATCTTTGTGTAGGCTTGATCAAGATTCCACCATTTATTGGTCTTAGTCTCACTTTGTATCATCTTTTTCATCAATTTCACTGTTTTTGCTCCGAGAACCTGTAACATGTAACTAAGTAGCAGACATGGGTCAAAAGCACCTGTTTATTTGTAAAATACATAAGTATGGGAAATGTAATAATGCAATATTATGATATGAACAAATACCCCCAAACTTATCTTTTGCTCGTCCTCGAGCAAACTTAGTTTTATTCTCGACAAAAACCTAACCTTACTTTCGCAGGGAAACGCGATTGCACTGAGCTCGTGCAATAAACCGTTAAACCTCTAGGTGTCCCTAGTAGGAGGAGTGTTGTCTCCTGAGGGTTTTCAGCGGATACTACCCACAAAATCCTATCAATTCGGCCTATTAACTTTTATTTTCCAATTAGGTTTTCTAACAAGAAATTCTATTATCTACGACTCGTAAATTATCCACCCGTATTCTTCACGCTTCCTTATCATTTAACTTAAGATTATATGTTCTTGTGAATTTACTTAGCTTTTGGCATCTCTTAAGTTTTCCTTCTAGGGTTCCATCTCAACTTAGGAATTTTTATCATCTCTATTAAAGATACAAGTCCTATTTTTCATTCCTATCTCTTATCTAAACTCCAATCACATACCTCTACGTGTGTGTGTATATCACCCCTACACTTGGAAATTCAAATCAAGCAATCATACTCTTGTCCGTTGTCCAAAGCACTTCTTAATAGGTGAACTTTTAGATGAATTTCGCTCACACATCCTTCATGCGACTGTTAATACTTCTTGAGGTACCAACAACCGATTACAAGATGTGTTTGCACATTAAAGCGTAATTCCTAGTCTTGCAACACCTAAGGCTTTAGCAGTGACTCCCAAACCAGTTGGTCTAAGGCACTAGGTGATGAAGCACACTCGCTAAATATTTTTTCTCTTAATGCAGCCTTAAGTAATCACAAAAACCAGTGTTCATTTTTTTCTTTATTCACACTTGTATTTTTTTATTTTCTTCGTACTAAGGACTTTAGACAAGAGCATTTTAAGGTCTCTTCTACTATTCCAAGTTTCAAGGTGCGTGTTTGTGCAATTTGTAGGGTATATATTTTCAGAATCTAGACTTAAGCTAGGAATTATTTTTCAAACTTATACTTTAATAAAAATATCAATACTCTTCTCTTGTTTTAACTTAGCCCAAGAAGTGAACTCAAAATTTGCCTATTTCTAAATAAACTACAAAGGCATATACTTTATACCGTTAAATTTTAAGAAAGGTTATTTTTATGGTTTTTAATTTACTAAGTCTAAATCTAGTTGTTCCTAGCTAGTTAACCTATTTGTCAAACTCAAGTCAATTATGGCCAAAATTGAATACATTAATTTTTATAATTTTTTAAAATTTTCAAATTTTTATGGGTTTTAAAATAAGTATGCAAATGCAAAATGTACATATGAATGCGAAGGAAGAAGGCTTACCGAGCATACCCCCAAACTTAAACTTGGCAGTGTCCTCACTGTCATGCTACACCAAGAGGATCAAAATGCCGGCACTCCCATGTTTATTTATTTATAAAAAAAATTATTTTATATTGTTAAAAGAAAGACAAAATATATATACAACAAGGTTCTCCCCAAACTAAACAAGGCCTTACATAAGCCAAAGGTTAGCACCAACCATTCAAAAATTCTATCGTGATAATGGTAGGGTTGGTGAAAGAATGGAGGGTAGAGGAAAGAAATGAGAAACACATGAGACCGTATGGGAAGAAGAGTGGAATATAGTCTTGGTGGAGGAGAAGAATGACGGAAGGGAAAAATAAATGGTAGTGGTTCTACTTCTTCGAGTGGAGCTTGATTAATCACAAAATTTGTATCGTTTAAGAATGCGAGTTCGTCGGCGAAAATATCTTCGAAACTTTCATCGAAGGTCCAATTGAAAATTATCGAACTCAAAATATCGGATTGTGATTCATCAACACTCGGTACATTAAAGGAAGATTAGAAGAACCAAAGAAAGTGGGAAGACGAACTTGAGGGTGGGGATGGAGTGTATAAATTAGCACAATTTGTAATGACCAATGTGTAAAAAGCGATTGTGCTAATCTATCAACCCGCAGAAAAATGAGATTAAATCCCTCAAGATTCGTGAGCAAACATGGGTAAGCCGAACTTAGTATTGGAGATGAAAGCGGAACGGTCTCCTGCAAGGTCGGAATAAGGACGGAGGGAAGTGAGTGACAAAGGGTATCAGTCAAAGATTCAGGAGGGTGTACACAATCAGTGGAAGGGACATGATGAATTGGGAAATCCGGCTCATCAAACAAAACTGGTTCATCCTCAATAATTTTCTCAATATTCTCCTCAAAATTTAGCTTATCCATGCCATTATCATCAAAATCAAGACGCATATGAAGTTCGGGAGAAACATTTAATGACTCGGGATGATGAATTGGACATAAAATTTCAATCAAATTTACGGGTTCATCATCCGAAATATTCCCGGCGTCTATATTCTCAATCAAGTGAAAATCAATTTTTTCTGACACCTCATCAAAAGCATGGATATTTATCAATTTAGGTTCTAGAGTGGAGGTGTAAAGTTCAAAAGGATTAGGTGTGGTTTCACTCGAAAGGGATTCTTCACAATCTGGCAAATAAAGCACTACAAAGTCACACAACTCGTTAGATGTTTTATTTTCAACTTGTGAATCATTTGGGACAATCGATGGAAAACCGGAGTTGTAGGCTTCAATTGGGTATGGGTAGGTTTGATTTGGAAAGGTGTAGAACTCACTCTCTCTTCTCAAATTCTCACTCTGTCTAACCGCCTCCTCATGCATTGGAAAATTTGGAGCTAGTTGGAAACTAGCTACCAGTTCACTAGGTTGCATAAGGGCGGCCATGGACGCATCTACATTCCTTATCATTTTGTTTGTTGCTAAAATATAAGCTTCCAACGACTGTTCCAAACTAGACATGGGTTGTGAAGGGGTTTCGGTAAAAGATTCGAAATTGTTTGGATACGTGAAACTCCCAAATGGCTGTGGAGAAGCAATGTCTAGTGAAGGTGGGAAAGTCGGGTAGGACTGGTAGGAATTGGATGGTTGGACAGGAGTAGAATCAACATTTGGATAAAAAGGTGAATGGACTTGTTGATCCCTATAACTGGATGTATGGAGAGGAGTGAAAGATCGGCTACGAGATTGTGCAATATGCTCAGCAATAGACATCGGTTTAGGAGTTAAAACAGGACTCGAAAAAGTGGTATCAACGTACAAAGGTGGTGAAGGTTGACATAGTTGACACAAAGTGGGTTGCAACGTCGAACTGTTTCTCCTAGACGCTTCTATTTGATCTTTCAAAGAAATTTTGGGCATGGAGGGATCGTCCTTAAATCGACCGAAACAATTCACGTACGAAGCAAAGTTAGGTTCGGGATACCAAAGTTCGGCAAGAGATTTGTGAGGTGGGGTACCCATGATGTAAAAAGGAGAAGAGAAAGAAAGTAGGTGGTGCAAGGATTTCTTAGCGACAAAAGTTGCAAGTCTTTTTATAAAAATTTTCCCTTTTTTTTATTTGTAACTTTTTGCAAAAAAAGATTTTCGATAAAGGGCTTAAACACACTTTCTATCAACCAAAAATGCACAATCAGGCCTAGACCTAGGGTCACCTAGGTCAGCTAGACAGCTCCTAACTGTTCCAAAGGGCTAGAAATAGGACCTCAAACCGCCTCTTCACCACCAATTACGGCCAGGTAAGTGCCAGGTGAGTGGGAGGCTCCCCACTACAAGTAGTGGTCCTAATTAAATAACCACTCGCCTTAGACACACTTGCCTAGACACCGCAAAGTCAGGTTAGGATAAACGGTCGATGCCTATAACTAGTCCTCTGTCCTATTGAGCGCGACGTCCTTAGGGCTGAGTCTAGTATTTTTTAATTAAATATGGTCAATGCAAATGCCTTATATGATTTCTAGGGTGCTGGGATGGGTGGTGAAATCCCCACCCAATCTGGATTGGTTTCAAGCCCCTTAAAGTCCGATTAAAGATATGCAAAACAAAACAAAAATCACTTGCAGTCAATTTTTGTATTTTAAGCGCGGTGCAAAGAATCCTGCACAAGATTTGTTATTTGGAAGGGGGAAGATTTTTTTTAAGCGCAAAGAATCCTGCAGGAGATTTTTACAGAAGATATATCGGGATTTGCAGAGGAGGAGAAAATATGCTCACAGAAAAATTTGCACTAGATGATGTCACCAAGCGGCAGAGCTTCCGTGGCCAAAGGTCACCTCAAGCAGCGGTTCCGCGGTGGAAAAAGAGGATCAGCCGCCCAAATTTTTGCTGACGTCACCAGGTAGCCGCGTTTCCGCGATCGGAGGGTAGGTACGGCGGCGGAAAGGGGGCGGCAGCGGCTGTTCAGCTCCCGAGATTTTTGATGCTGTTTTGTTGTTGAAGTCCCCTTCTGTTTTGATCTCCTATTTTCTGTTTCGCACTCTGGATTTTTCTAGATCCGTCGTTCGATTGTAGATCCTGCAAAATTCAAACAAAAATACCCTTCACAAAATACAAAGAGGATAAATTTTTATATTTTTTTAATTTTTCAGTTTTTATGATTTTTTTTAGATTAACCCGAAATCGCTAAAAGAAAATAACACGCCATCCCCGGCAACGGCGCCATTTGATTCGTATGTCAAAGATATTTCTAAACCGCAATTAAGAACGGCATCGCTTGGTAGCTAGCCGGTGCGTACGGGTCGGTCCACAGGGATTTTGTGAATTTCCTAATCGCTCTTACGAGTTAATTCCGAACGGTGTGAACGGATTGATTAAATCTAAAATCTAAATTAATCTAAATCTAAATCTTAATCTTGCTAGGGTTAGGTCTAGGTTAAGTTTGGAAAGTCAATAAATCTCACCGCTTTCTATACCCATATTAGGATCTATTAGGAGTTATGGTAATTATTAATGGAGGGGATTAGAACCATTTGGGAAGATGTTTCTTTCTCTAGGTTCTTGACCTTCCTTTATCAATCCTTACCCTAACCTCCATGAAAAACACGTGCAACCGGGCCTTTATACTACGGTATCACCGCTACCTCGTGGGCTAAGGTGCCGTAGGGAGCGGTATGTGCATGTATGCATGGAGTCCTATGAAAATATATAACGGGCAAGAAAGGGATGAGAGATCTTCATCTCTCAAACCTTCCCCAAAGCTAACCCTAACAAGCGATGAGACTACTCGCTCATTAGGGAATTTAAGAACAGATCTAACTATTTATCTAGGGAAAGGAATTAAAAATCTAACTAGGGTAAGGAATAGAAATTACCTAGGGCAGATAAGAAATTTAACCTAGGGCAGATATGAAATTTAACCTAGGGCAGAAAATAAATTAACTTACAAATTGATGCTTTCCAAAAAGAATTCTGAATTTTATTAATGAAAGGAGGCCTAGCCTAATACAAGGATTTGGGTCTCTATTTATAGAACATAGAAAACCCTAGGTTTACAATTGCCGCATGTCTGCATTTACAAAAATACCCCTAGGAAGACTAGTCAGCGCCGCCAACAAGTTTTGGTAAAAAATTCCGTCACTACACGCACTACCCGGCCGCGGAACCGCGGCCGCAGCCCTGGTTTGGCCGCGGTTCCGCGGCCAAAAGTGGAGCTTGGACTCTGCAATTTCTTGTGTAGATTCTGGGCTTTTTGGTCTTCCTACTTCTTGAGTTCTTTTCTTAGATTGGCTTCTAGGTTTCTTCCAGATCTCCCAGTGAATAATTGTAATGGACTTTTACCGTTGCTTCGAGACGAAGTCTTGAACCTTACGCTGCCCTGTACTTTGTGAACTGATCTTTGTGTAGGCTTGATCAAGATTCCACCATTTATTGGTCTTAGTCTCACTTTGTATCATCTTTTTCATCAATTTCACTGTTTTTGCTCCGAGAACCTGTAACCTATAACTAAGTAGCAGACACGGGTCAAAAGCACCTGTTTATTTGTAAAATGCATAAGAATGGGGAATGTAATAATGCAATATTATGATATGAACAGTCTCCTAACCCTAGAATTGACAGTGTTGCTTGCCGCTCTCGTAGGGGTCTAGGGATGTGGGTTTGGCTATTCATCACGACCGTGGAATCCGTGTTTTAAACAGGCTCGAAATAAAACACGGACGTCCTAGAATATCTAATATTTCATATGTTATCTTCTGCTGCAATGTTCTGTGATGAGATCATATTACTGCCTGAGACGAATGCTTATACTATATATATATATATATATATATATATATATATATGTTGATATATAAATATTACTGCTTTCGTTTCTTCTATGATACTTAGGAAGCATTAATTGATGGGATTTTATTAATGAGATTAATAAAAGAAAAGAAACCTAAAAGTTGTTGTAGAATCAAAACTTTATAAAAAGGGTAGCTACAGTTTTGCTTTGCACAGCGGTATATATGATATACCCTGCACCTTATTCGATGAGGAAAGAGCCGAGATCCTTTCACCGGGAGTGACCTCTTTAGAAAAACTGGCAGATGCTACAAACTCACGGTTTTTTTTTATTGCTTCTATAGTTCTTGCTTTGCACAGCGGTATATATAATATACCCTGCACCTTATTCGATGAGGAAAGAGCCGAGATCCCTTCACCGGGAGTGACCTCTTTTGCGAAACTGGAAAAGCCTCAAAAAACACTCCTTTTCAAAAATCACTTGTTTCTACAACAATATCAAGTTCATTACGCTCATGGTTTTCTGAAAAACCTGCGTAGCCCTTGTTCACATCATAATATTGCAATTCATACGCCCCACTTTTATGAATTTTATAAGTAAACAGGTACTTTTGACGCTCGTTTGTTGCATGACACAGGATACAGGCTCTTGAAACAGATACAGTGAAAAAGACGAAAGATGCTACAGAAAAGAGACTTTTGACCAACAAGCAGACAGATCTTACTCAAGCCGAGATGAAGAACAGTGCAAGATCCAAAAGACGAAAGTGAACGGTCAAAAAGCTCCTTACAAGTTTTCATTGAAGATCTGGAAAAGACCAAGAAGTCAAACAGAGAAAAATAGTGAAGAACAAATAAGCCCAAGAACCCAGAATGAAGACCACAGAAGATGGTGGCATGAAGCCACCAAAGGGCCGCGGAACCGCGGCCAAAGGCCTATCATTGCCGCGGTTCCGCGGCCTTATGGTGCCCGTGTCGGCACCGACTTCTTGTGTCGGTGCGACGGTGCGGGTGTTGGGATTTTTAGGGGGCAAATATGTAATTGCATGTCTACGAGAGTCTGTAACCCTAGCTTCACTGGTTGCTTATAAATTGTACTCAAAATCTGTAAAATTTATGCCTCTTATCAATCAATAAAAGTTCAGACCTGTTGAGAGATCAAGAGCATCATCTTTTTTTGTAAGTTTTTAATTTATTTAATTCCTGCCTTAGTTTAATATCACTACTTGCCCTACTTATCCATTTGTTTGCTGTAGTTCACTAGTTTTAGCTATTTTTAATCTGTCGTAAGGTAACACTTTAAAACATAAACATAAAAAAATGTCACTTTCAAATAATTCCCTAATGAGCGAGTAAAATCCTCGCTCGTTAGGGTTAGGAACAAGAGAGGGAGTGAGAGATGGATGTCTCCAACCTCCTTCAATGCCAACATATTTTCAAAACGAAACCTTCATGCACGCATGTATGATCCGCCCCCTACGGAACCCTACCTACAAGGTAACGATGAACCGTAGTATAAAAGGCCGGATATACATGACGTCCATGAAGATTGCAGCAAATAATAGGAAAGGACGGACAAGGATCTAGAGGAAGAAACTTTGTTTCTTCCCTATCATCCTAATCCCCTTTGCTTATAATTTTTATGATTTTTCTAAAAAGCTTAAATCAACGGCATTGAAAGAGGTGACAACATTGATCTCAACACCCCTACCTTCGACCTAACCCTAACGAGTTCTTTCATATCACATAAATTAGTTCTTTAGATCACTCGACAAAAAAAAACCAAACAACAATCTGAATCAACTCGTTATAACACAAAAAAACAGAATCTCGCACATCCCTGCGGATCGACCCGTATTCACCGGCTAGATGCAAAGCGACGCCGTTTCTGATTACGGTAAACTACAATTTTTGGAATAATCAAATGGCGCCGTTGCCGGGGATGGCGTAATTTTCACTTTTTGTATGATTTCGGGTTGATATAAATCTTGAAAAATTATAAAAATCAGAAAATACAAAATACAAAAATTATCTTTTCATTATTTTTATCTGTTTGAAGGGTTTCTCGTTGGAATCTTGCAGGAACAGCAAAGACTTTTGGATCTGGAGTTTTACAGAAGGTCAAAACAGAAAAGGGAACATAAGAACAGAGAGGAATCACAAGTATTGAGCAGCACAAAATTTCTCAGAGGCTGAATCCACCAAGGTGCCGCGTTTCCGCCGCCCAGACCGCGGTTCCGCCGCCATCTAGCCACGTCAGCACATAAAATTTGCATGGTTAGATCCCTCTTTCTCCCCTCTGCAACCTCCATCTCTCCACTGTAAAAATTTTCTGCAGGTTTCTTTGCGCTAAAAAAATCTTCTTCCCCCTTCTAAATAACAGATTTGCTGCAGGTTTCTTTGCGCCGCGCTAAAATTGATTGCAAGTGCATTTTTGTTTTGCATAATTTAATTGAACTTAAGGGGCTAATTGACCAAACTCAGATTGGGTGGGGATTTCATCACCCTTCCCAGGACCCCAGAAAACACCTAAAGCATTTTGCATCGACCACAATTAATTAAAAAAGACTAGACTCAGACCTAAGGACAGCGAGCTCAATAGGAAAAGGACTAGGGTAGGCATCGGCCGTTTATCCTAACCGACATTGCGGTGTCTAGGCTAGTGGTTATTAATTAGGCCCACTGTAGTGGTGGTTCCTTCCCACTTACCTGGCCGTACTTGTCCGTAAAGAGGCGGTTTGAGGTCCTATTTCTAGCCCTAGTTAGGAGCTGTCTAGTAGACCTAGGCAACCCTAGATCTAGGCCTGATTGTGCATGTGTGGTTGATACAGTTGTGTCACGAGTCCTTTTTCAAAAACCTCTTTGCAAAACTCTCACATAAAACAAAAAAAATATAATAAATAAAACTTTTCAAAACTTGCAACTTGTCGCAAAAAGAAAACCTGCAAATTCACCACACCACTTTCCCTCACTGACGTTATCTTAACCCCACATTCTGTTTTTTTTTCTGACTACACTATCCCTTTTAGTGTATGTCACTTTGGACTAGGGATACTAACGCCCGATTAGTCCGTGTTTCGTTGGTACCGACCGACGAACCTTTCGACACTAAAGTCGACACTCCGTCCACTATCTTACCCTCAACTTCAAATTCTTTCACCGAAGGCATGTCGGGATTCGACCCCAACAATACCTCACCGACGGGAAGGATTCCACCTCCGTTAGGTGCGAATAACCCGAACCAGCCGCCTGTTGAAGCGCCCGCACGAGTTGCGCTCCAGGATCTCTTTTACCCCATCCGCACTTCTTTACCTACTTGTCTTTCACCCCCACCGGCAAATGGGGACAATTTTGAGATTAAACCACATTTCATCAATATGCTGCCGAAATTTCATGGTTTGGAAACTGAAGACGCATATATCTTTATTAATAAATTCTAAAATGTATGCGCTATGATGAAAACGACCCAATTGAGTGATGACGCTATAAGGCTAAGGGTCATTCCTTTCACCTTATGTGACCCAGCCGAGAAGTGGCTATATAGCACCGCATCACATTCTATAAGAAATTGGGACGAGTTTGTGAAGGCTTTTCTGAAAAAGTTCTATCCTCACCATAAAACTGCCAGAATCCGCAATGAAATAATTCAATTCTCACAACTTCCGTCCGAACCATTTTGGAAGTGCTTCGAGAGATTCAAGGACCTACTAGTTCAATGCCCTCATCATGGGATAGAAAGTTGGCAACTTTGCCAAACATTATACGAGAGATTGAACTCGGCAACGAAGCAGTTGCTAGAAACCATCTGTCAAGGTCATTTTCTCTCTAAGTCTAGTGATGAAGCGTGGCAGTTTCTCGATGATCTTAGTGAGCAGACAATACAGTGGGAGAGTACCAAGACCACATCATCTTCTAGTGGTCAATCTAGGGCAGGCATACATCAAGTAGAGATGTCGATTTCCATGAAGGCCGAGATGGCCGCTCTTACGAAAAAGCTAGAAGCGATCGAGACCAAAATCTCATCGTCTTCTCCTGCCCCTGCTATGCCTCCACGAACTGTCTGTGCTTGTTGTGCGGATCCATCGCACCTGACCGAAGAGTGTCCTTATAATGCATCTACACAAGGACAGGATCAAGTCAATGCTGCATTTCAGCAACGACAAAGAAACGATCCGTACTCTTCGACGTATAATCCGGGGTGGAGGAGTCACCCAAATTTCGCTTGGAACCAAAATCAACAATTCCAAGGAAATAATAATAATTTTCAAAGACCTCCTCCTCCACAACAACAACAACAACAAGCACCCTCGCAAACTCAATATCAACCGCAACAATTTCAACAACAACCTTACCCTAATCAGGTGAACAATTTTGTGCCGAACAATGCTTACCAGCCAAACAATTATGTTCAACCTAATAATGATAAGGTTAGCTCACTCGAAAGAAGTCTAGATGCGTTCCTTAAGCAATCTACACAGTCTACAGCAAGACTTGAGACTTCTATTCAATCTTTAGTGCAAAATAGTGCCTCACACGATCAAAGCATCAAATCTATTGAGGTACAAATTGCACAACTCAATGCAGCTTTGAGCGAGCGTGAAAAAGGAAAACTCTCGTCTCAACCACTGCCCAACCCCGGTCACGCACATGCTGCATTTCAACAGCAAAATCATAACGTAAATGCTATGACCACGTTGAGATCGGGAAAAGTGTTGCGAAACAATGTGGGCATTAACAATGACACCCCTGCCGGTGGGCCTTCTTCATCTTCTTCACCATCTTCTTCTTCTTTAGAGCCTATTCTCCACCCTTCACATGGCTCTACCTCTTCTAGCTTGAACGGACCCATTTCTCACAACACAAACACATCTACACGGGGTGCCGTTCCAACTCGACAATCTGATCCGCAAAAATTGGACTCAACCACCTTTCAAAATGTTCTTTTTCCTAATCGATTGAGATCCAATAAACCAACTCCTCAAATGGAGAAGATTGTCGAGTTGTTCAAACAGGTTAGCATAAATATCCCTCTTTTGGATGCAATTCAGCAAGTTCCTTCATATGCCAAAATTTTAAAGGACTTGTGCACCAAAAAGAGGAAGTCGCAAGTGCCAAAGAAAGTTTTTGTGGCTAGTGCTATTAGTGATGCTCTTGTAAATTCCCTTCCCCCAAAACAAAAGGACCCCGGGTGTCCTACCATTTCGATAACAATTGGGGACAAGAACATCAATAGAGCACTATTAGATCTTGGCGCGAGCATCAATTTGCTACCCTATTCTGTGTACGAGCAATTGGGCATTGGAGAGCTTAAGCCCACTCACTGTACTCTCCAAATGGCCGACCGGTCTATCACTCATCCTAGGGGAGAGCTGGAGGATGTGTTAATAAGAGTAGGGGATTTCATTTTCCCCGTTGACTTTATTGTGATGGACACACAACCTGTCGCTAACCCCCGGAATCAAATTCTGGTAATACTAGGTCGACCATTTTTGGCAACTTCCAATGCAGTGATCAATTGTCGTAACGGTTCAATGAACCTATCTTTCGGCAATATGACAATTGAGCTCAATATTTTCAAGTTGGGAAGTCAGCCGGCTGAGCCTAATGCTAGCGTACTCGATGTTTGTTCGATCAATGAGATCGCGGAGGAGGACTGTGAATTCGAGAATTTTTTGTTCGATCACAGCAATGTTAACGCCACTAGTGCATTCCTCCTAGAATCCGACGCAGCTTTCACAACGGATAATGATTTTGAGTGCTTTACCTTCGTTGATGACTTTGAAGACTCATCACCTGAATTGGAGTCTTTTGCTTTTTCGGATGAGTTAGTTGAACCATCCGACACTGTTGCGTACACTCGGTTCGAACCTTTGATAGAATCATTCGGGTTTGAAACAACTACCCCATTGTTACCATCTATTGTTTCACCTCCTAAACTCGAATTAAAGTTTTTGCCGACACACCTAAAATATGCTTATCTAGGTGATAATGAGACCTTACCTGTCATTGTATCAGCTTCTCTAGCTCTTGAGCAAGAGAAGGCACTTTTGATGGTCTTACATAATAATCGGCAAGCTTTCGGCTGGTCTATGGCGGACATTAAGGGGATTAGTCCCCTCATAGTCAAACATCATATACACTTAATGGATGATGCCAAGCCAGCACGGGATCCACAAAGGCGCCTCAACCCCATCATGAAAGAGGCTGTTAAGAAGGAAATTGTCAAGTGTCTAGATAGCGGTATCATTTACCCTATCTCGGATAGCCAATGGGTTAGCCCAATCCACGTCGTGCCAAAGAAATCGGGCATTACGGTCATAACCAATGAGGCAAATGAGTTGATTCCCACTCGCACCCAAACTGGGTGGCGAGTCTGCATAGACTATAGGAAACTCAATGCCGCAATAAGGAAGGACCACTTTCCTTTACCTTTCATTGACCAAATGCTCGAGCGATTGGCAGGGCACGAGTTCTATTGCTTTCTCGATGGCTATTCCGGTTACAATCAAGTCCCCATCGCCAAAGAGGACCAAGACAAGACAACATTCACTTGTCCCTTTGGCACGTTTGCCTATCGTCGCATGCCCTTTGGGTTATACAACGCACCCGCGACATTTCAGCGGTGTATGATGGGGATCTTTTCAGATATGGTTGAAAAGTTCTTGGAGATCTTTATGGATGATTTCTCCATCTTTGGCGACTCCTTCGATGAGTGTTTACGCCATCTTAACGCTGTTCTTACCCGCTGCAGGGAGAAGAACCTAACATTGAATTGGGAGAAGTGCCATTGCATGGTGCGAGAGGGCATTGTCTTAGGACATGTCATCTCGCAAAACGGCATCGAGGTAGACAGAGCAAAAATTGAAGTGATTTCTAACCTCCCTTCCCCAAAATGCGTCAAAGATATTAGAGCCTTCCTTGGCCACGCCGGTTTCTACAGACGGTTTATCAAGGACTTTAGCAAGATTGCTAGACCCTTGACTCTCTTACTGGCCAAGGACACAACTTTTGCTTTCGACTCCACTTGCATTGAAGCATTTGAGTCTTTGAAACATTCACTCATCACTGCGCCCATCCTCTCATCTCCCGACTGGACGCACCCTTTTGAAATCATGTGCGACGCATCAGACTTTGCTATTGGCGCTGTTCTTGGACAGCACATTAATAAGATGCCGCACGTGATTTATTATGCTAGCCGAACACTAAATGAGGCCCAACTTAACTACACAACAACAGAGAAAGAATTTTTAGCTGTTGTGTTTGCACTCGAAAAATTTCGGCCTTATTTAATCGGCTCTCCAGTCGTTGTTTATACTGATCATTCGGCTCTTCGCCACCTTTTTGCGAAGAAGGATGCTAAGTCAAGGCTAATACGTTGGATCCTTTTATTGCAAGAGTTTGACCTTGTCATTAAGGACAAAAAGGGATGTGAAAACGTGGTAGCTGATCACTTATCACGACTTCCTTCTTCGCCTACGCTCGATCTTCCAATCACTGACGTTTTTCCCGACGAGCAACTCTTGACCGTTTCGTGCGAACCATGGTTCGCCGATATCGTGAACTACTTAGCCACCGGCCTGATACCTAATGATTGGTCGAAACAGGATAAGCTTCGATTTTTGTCCCAAGTAAAGCATTTTTACTGGGATGAGCCCTATCTTTTTAAATACTGTTCCGACCAAATCATTCATCGGTGTGTGCCCGAGAGTGAGGTCAAGAGCGTGCTGTCTTTTTTCCACGATCAAGCATGTGGCGGGCACTTTGGCCCAAAGAAGACAGCCGAAAAAGTTTTGCAGTATGGTTTCTATTGGCCACGACTCTTCAAGGATGCATTTGAATACTGCAAAACTTGCTCCCGGTGCCAACACTTGGGCCGGATTTCGTGGAGAAACGAAATGCCAATCCAACCCATTCTGGTAGTGGACATTTTTGATGTTTGGGGTATAGATTTCATAGGACCATTTCCTAACTCTTTTGGAAATGTGTATATTCTGTTGGCGGTTGACTATGTTTCTAAGTGGGTCGAGGCTGTGCCCAGCCGAACGAACGATAATAAAGTTGTCGTTCAATTCCTTAAAGAACATATATTTTCTCGATTTGGGCACCCTCGGGCAATAATAAGTGATAATGGTTCTCACTTCTGCAATAGGACTTTCGAGTCTTTGATGTGGAAATACTCTATCACCCACAAATTGTCAACGCCGTATCACCCCCAAACATGTGGGCAAGCCGAGATTTCAAATCGGCAAATAAAGCAAATCTTGGAGAAAACGGTTTCCAGAAACCGTAAGGATTGGTCACTTAAACTGATAGATGCACTATGGGCTTTCCGTACTGCATATAAGACCGATCTTGGTATGTCTCCATACCGGCTTGTGTACGGGAAGGCTTGCCACCTCCCAGTGGAGATCGAGCATAAAGCATTTTGGGCTATCAAAGAGCTGAATTTGTCTTTAGGAGATGCAGGCAGCAACAGAAAGCTGCAATTGAATGAGTTGGAGGAGCTGAGGGATAAGGCATATGATAATGCAATAACTGCTAAAAACCGAGCCAAGGTGTTCCACGATAAACACCTTTTGCGAAAAATTTTCGAACCTGGTCAACAGGTTCTACTTTATGACACTCGGTTACATTTTCATCCCGGCAAGCTCCGGTCCAGATGGAGAGGACCCTTTGTAGTCCGCACCGTTTATCCGCACGATGCGGTTGATCTTGAAAACCCTGAAGACGGTACCTTATTCAAGGTGAATGGGCATCGACTGAAACCGTTCTTCACAGCGGACCCTTCGGAGGAGCTCCTGCTCTTGCAGGAGCCGATCTACACTGAGTGATATTCCTCCGCTTTCACCCCCAAATTTTGTTTCCCAAATACATTATTTCGAATAAGTTTGGGGGTATGTATATTATTTGTATATATATTTCCAAAATACCATAAAAAATAAAAAATAAAAAAAATAAATTTTTTTTTTTTTTATAAAAAAATAATAATTTTTGGACCTAATTGCAAATCTGCAGATTAAGAGCTGATTTTACAAATAAAACCCTTGTTTTAGAGGGTGTTTTATGTAAATCACCCTCCCATCCTCTATTTAAAGGAACCCGAGCCCTCTGTGTGTTTACCCTAAAAAAATTTTCATCTCATAAAACCCTAGCCGCCGCCCCCTACCCTCTGTAGAAGATTCTCGCCGCGCCGCCACCAGACGACCGCGGAACCGCCGCCGTAGTCGCTTCCCGCCGCGCAACCGCCGCCTCCTAGTGTCTTCACCCCCTGAATTTTTCAGGGGAGGTAAATCTTACTGTTTCCTCTCTGTTACTGCATAATTTCTTTACTGTAAAATCGTAATGGCCCATAAAATGCAGTATGAAATGGATTTTTCCCCTGTTTTCGCACACGAGATTTACGGTACATATTTCCCACACGAAATCGCACAAAGGGGCTGGAATTTCCTCCTCTATAATCATACATCTGCGTTTGCTCTACCTAACCTGGTTGCACTATTTTATGAATCCATGGAAGATAATAGCCTTGCTAACCTAGGTTACATTAAACTGAATTGGGGAAATCGGGAAATTCACATCGATAGGGACATGATACACGAGATTACACTCATACCACGTGTACCAGCACATGAACACCCACTACGCTTTGAAGATTATATGCCATTAATGGGTAATGATTGTGCACGAGAACCGCGTAAGGGCATCCAAGCACGGACCCTTTTCGCAAACGTTTTAACTGTGTGCCGGTGGGCACAAAACAATATTTTTGGCAGCTCTCACAACACGACCTTTTTCACCCCTTCGTTACATGTCGTCCACACACTGATGACGAAAAATCCTAGGTTCGACATGTGCACGGTCTTGGTCCAATCCATAGGTACGGGGAATCGAGGTTCTGTATACCCATGTCCCATGCTTGTTACATAAATCTGCCGTTATTTCCTCCCAGCCGAGGAATTTGACTCATATATGATAGACGGTGTCCCGGTTCGACCACTTTTAGAGGGCGTCTCATCGTCCTATTCTAGACTCACGGATATTTGGACACGAACAGAACCGGCAGAAAATGTACCTGCACACACCCCTAGCTCAAGCTCGACTTCGAGCGGGGAAGAACTAACTCCCCAGGAGCATGCGCGATTAGTGAGGAGAACAGTGAGGAAAATCGACTCTTTGAGAGATGAGTTTCGGGCAACTGCACGAGATCACGACCGTCGGTTGACGGAAATTGAGAGGGGAATCCAAACACTTTTGGCTAGAGGGGAAAGATCACGTTCACGCTCATGAGCGCGACGTGGGGCCGGGCAGTGAGGGCACTGCTTTGCTCAAGTTTGGGGGTATTAGAGGGTGATGTATATAGTTATCCTTCGCATTGCATATTGTATATATCTTTGTTTTCCTTTTGCATATTTAATTTCTGCATTACATCTTTATATAAAAAAAAATCATAAAAATTTAAAAAATTTGAAAAATAAAAAAATTAGAAAACTGAAAACCTCATAAAAATTGAGAAATTTTTTTTAAAAAAATAAAATAAAATTACAAAAATTATTGTATTCAATCTTGGTTAATTGACTTGAGTTTGATAAAAAGGTTAACTGGCTAGGAAAAACTAGATCTTAGACTTAGCAAATTAAAAACCCTAAAAATAACCTTTCTTAAAGTTTAACGGTAGAGAATATATGTCTTTGTAGGTTATTTAGGACTAGGCAAATTTT
Organism: Agapanthus africanus; assembly: GCA_030015575.1. NCBI lineage: Eukaryota > Viridiplantae > Streptophyta > Magnoliopsida > Asparagales > Amaryllidaceae > Agapanthus > Agapanthus africanus. Next base: position 543,846,803 of record JASDDO010000019.1, read on the forward strand.
GGGTTCACTTCGTGGGTTGAGCCAAAACGAGGGAAGAGTATTAATGTTCTTATTAAAGTATAAGTTCGAAAGATAGTTCCTAGCTTAAGTTTAGATTCTGAAAACATGTACCCTACAAAATGCACAATCATACACCTTGAAACTTGGATTAGTAGAAGAGACCTTGAATTACTCTTGTCTAAAGTCCTTAGCACAATGAAAATAAAAGGAAAAAAAAAGGTGAATAAAAAAATGGACACTGGTTTTTGTGATTACTTAGGGCTAGAAAATTAATTAGCGAGGGTGCTTCATCACCTAGTGCCTTAGACCAACTGGTTTGGGAGTCACTGCTAAAAGCCTTGGGTGTTGCAGAACTAGGAAATACGCTTTAAAGGGCTAACGCATCTTGTAATCGGATGTTGGTACCTCAAGAAGTATTAACGGTCGCATGAAAGATATGTAAGCGAAAGTTAGGAAGAATTCACAAATTAATAAGTGCTTTGGACAATGGACGAGAGTACGATTGCTTGATTTGAATTTCCAAGTGTAGGGGTGAAAATTACACACACGTGGGGATATATGATTAGAGTTTAGATAAGAGAAAGAAATGAAAAATAAAACTTGTATCTTTAATAGAGTTGATAGAAATTTCTAAGTGGAGACGAAACTCTAGAAGCAAAACTTAAGAAATGCTGAATTCTAAGTAATTTTATAGAACATGTACAATCTTAAGTTACATAATAAGGAAGTGTGAAGAATATGGGTGGATAATTTGCGGGGCGACGATAATAGAATTCCTTGTTAGAAAACCTAATTGGAAAACAAAAGTCGAATAACCAAGTTGATAGGATTTTGTGGGTGTAATCCGCTGAAAACCCTCAGGAGACAACACTCCTCCTACTAGGGACACCTAGAGGTTTAACGGCTTGTTGCACGTGCTCAGTGCAATCGCGTTTTCCTGCGAAAGTGCGGCTATGTTAGAATAAATTAATAAGTTTGCTCGAGAACGAGCAAAAGATAAGTTTGGGGGTATTTGTTCACATCATAATATTGCAATTCATACGCCCCACTTTTATGCATTTTATAAGTAAATAGGTACTTTTGACGCTCGTTTGTTGCATGACACAGGATACAGGCTCTTGAAACAGATACAGTGAAAAAGACGAAAGATGCTACAGAAAAGAGACTTTTGACCAACAAGCAGACAGATCTTACTCAAGCTGAGATGAAGAACAGTGCAAGATCCAAAAGACGAAAGTGAACGGTCAAAAAGCTCCTTACAAATTTTCATTGAAGATCTGGAAAAGACCAAGAAGTCAAACAGAGAAAAATAGTGAAGAACAAATAAGCCCAAGAACCCAGAATGAAGACCACAGAAGATGGTGGCATGAAGCCACCAAAGGGCCGCGGAACTGCGGCCAAAGGCCTATCATTGCCGCGGTTCCGCGGCCTTATGGTGCCCGTGTCGGCACCGACTTCTTGTGTCGGTACGACGGTGCGGGTGTTGGGAATTTTAGGGGGCAAATATGTAATTGCATTTCTACGAGAGTCTGTAACCCTAGCTTCACTGGTTGCTTATAAATTGTACTCAAAATCTGTAAAATGTATGCCTCTTATCAATCAATAAAAGTTCAGACCTGTTGAGAGATCAAGAGCATCATCTTTTCTTGTAAGTTTTTAATTTATTTAATTCCTGCCTTAGTTTAATATCACTACTTGCCCTACTTATCCATTTGTTTGCTGTAGTTCACTAGTTTTAGCTATTTTTAATCTGTCGTAAGGTAACACTTTAAAACATAAACATAAAAAAATGTCACTTTCAAATAATTCCCTAATGAGCGAGTAAAATCCTCGCTCGTTAGGGTTAGGAACAAGAGAGGGAGTGAGAGATGGATGTCTCCCACCTCCTTCAATGCCAACATATTTTCAAAACGAAACCTTCATGCACGCATGTATGATCCGCCCCCTACGGCACCCTACCTACAAGGTAACGGTGAACCGTAGTATAAAAGGCCGGACATACATGACGTCCATGAAGATTGCAGCAAATAATAGGAAAGGACGGACAAGGATCTAGAGGAAGAAACTTTGTTTCTTTCCGATCATCCTAATCCCCTTTGCTAATAATTGTTGTGATTTTTCTAAAAAGCTTAAATCAACGGCATTGAAAGAGGTGACAACATTGATCTCAACACTCCTACCTTCGACCTAACCCTAACGAGTTCTTTCATATCACATAAATTAGTTCTTTAGATCACTCGACAAAAAAAAACCAAACAACAATCTGAATCAACTCGTTATAACACAAAAAAAAACAGAATCTCACACATCCCTGCGGATCGACCCGTATTCACCGGCTAGCTGCAAAGCGACGCCGTTTCTGATTACGGTAAACTACAATTTTTGGAATAATCAGCCCTCCGTCATTTCAGATAAGTACTACTTAGTATTCGTTCTACGTTTGTTGACTATGTTAAGGCATAGTGTGCGGTAGCTAAATAGTGCTTATCTGTTAAAACATGAGATGTGATTGGATTAGGGTCGGTGTACGACTTTATTGACTATGTTAAGGGTCGTACATGTGGGTTTAATTCAATCGGGAAAAGACGGGTTGAACTTGGCTAGCAATTATGATTTGTTGACTATGTTAAGGTCATAAGTTACTACGGGCAAAAGCATTATCGGGAATTTCAAGTGTTGAAATTTGCAATGAGATTGCATACCTTCTATGAGATAGATGGATCCTGATACCCACTACGAGTAAAAGTTACTCCTGGGAGAATTTTACACAGGACAATTAACCGATCAAGTAGGTGACTAGAAAGGTGTTTACGGGGTTAAGCCTCTGGGAAAACGAGGTTTATTTTAATTAGGTCCATGCAATAGCACGGGGAACCTCCCTCAAAGTACCAACACTGGCCTGGCTGAAAGATTGGCGAACTTGTAAAGGTGTAATTAATCCTGGCTAGTCTTTCCTTTTAGGTTTTGAAGGAAGATTGATAAAAACAATGGGAGATATCCTGATTAGATAAGATAATAACCAATCTAATTTTGCAAGAGCATACGCTAAAGTGTTTCCTTCTCTCTCTCTCCAGGTAGCGACCATATCAGGCCATAATGAAGATAATAATATGGATATATTGACTGAGCCCGCTTATTATACTAAGCAGGGGAACGTTGGTCCCATTCTTTCTTATAAGTGTTATGAGACTGAGCAGGGAATAGGACAATATATGGATTCTCACGCCGCCCAAACGAAGAACAAGTATATTGATACATCTTCTTCGGGTGTGTTAGTTATTGAGAACTGTTTCTCAGTTCACCCTACGTCCTGGGTATTAGATACCGGATCGGGATCCCACATATGTAAATTGTTACGTGGGCTACGTAAAGGTAGAGAACTGGGAAAGGGTGATCATTCCGTACAAGTAGGGAATGGTACAAATATTGCAGCCAAAGCAGTTGGCGAACATCACCTTGTATTACCAAGTAGTAATACATTGATTCTGAATGAGTGCTATTATATACCGAACATGATGTGCAACATTATATCAGTTTCTTTATTAAGTAAAGAAGGGTATAATTTTGTAATAAAGGATAATGTTATGAACATCTTCCTAAATCAAAAGTTGATTGGATCAGGCTCGTTACATAATGGCATATTCATTCTCAATCAAAATACAGTCCTTAATATACAAAACACACACAAGAGAAAGAGTTCAGAAATGAACGAATCCTTCTTGTGGCATTGTAGACTTGGTCATATCAATGCGACATGGCTAGCTAAGTTACATAAGGATGGATATTTAAATCCGTTCGAATTATCATCTTATGATACTTTCCATTCATGTCTCAAAGGTAAAATGACTAAAACTCCGTTTAGTGGACACGGAGAAAGAGTTGATGAACTCTTAGAACTGGTACATAGTGATGTATGCGGTCCCATGTCTACACATGCCAGGAACGGTTCTTCCTACTTCATTACATTCACTGACGATCTCTCAAGATACGGACATGTGTTCCTGATGAGACACAAGTCTGAAGCTTTTGAGAAATTCAGGGAATATAAGCACGAAGTAGAGATCCAAACGGGCAAAAGTATTAAGATCCTTCGATCTGATCGAGGAGGAGAATACTTGAGCAATGAGTTCCTAGACAATTTAAAAGAGAATGGGATTCTCTCTCAGCTTACTCCTCCCTACACACCACAGCACAACGGTGTTTCGGAACGGAGGAATCGCACATTATTGGATATGGTGCGCTCTATGATGAGCACTGCTGAGTTACCTATTTCCTTCTGGGGTTATGCGCTTGAGACAGCAGCATACCTATTGAATCAAGTTCCATCTAGATCTGTACCTACCACACAATATGAGATATGGAGTGGGAAGAGACCGTATCTTAAACGAGTTAAGATATGGGGTTGTCCGGCCTATGTCAAAAGGCAAAATCCGGACAAACTCGAGGCACGATCAATTCTTTGCAAGTTTGTAGGATATCCTAAGAATTCCCAAGGATATTTTTTCTACCATGCTGAAGAACAAAAAGTGTTTATCTCTCAATATGCCACCTTTTTGGAAAAGGAATTTCTTGTTAAAGAAATTAGTAGCGAAGAGGTAGAGCTGGAAGAAGTTCCAGCACCACAAACTACAACTGATGATTTATTGGAACCAAAGGATTCGGTAGTACCCAACGAACCCCGGCCTCTCCGCCGATCTAGTAGGGTTTCTCATCCACCTGAGAGATACTACGATTTTCTCGTTGATGGTGGGAGCGAGGATTGCATCATGGAAGATGATGACCCGACTAGTTTCGAGCAGGCCATCACGAGTGGTGTCTCTGTGAAGTGGCTGGATGCAATGCGATCTGAGATGGAATCCATGTACACCAACAAAGTATGGACTTTGGAAGCTGCTCCTGAAGGGGTAAAACCCATTAGGAGCAAATGGATCTTTAAGAAGAAACTTGGTGTAAATGGAAAAGTTGAGACTTACAAAGCTAGACTTGTTGCAAAGGGTTTTCGTCAACGACCAGGTGTGGATTATGACGAAACCTTTTCTCCAGTGGCTATGCTTAAGTTCATCCGGATCTTACTTGCTATTGCTGCATACCATGACTACGAAATCTGGCAGATGGATGTTAAAACCGCCTTTCTAAATGGTGATTTAGAAGAGTGCGTGTACATGACTCAGCCAGAGGGCTTCGTAGATAGTGGGAGCAGCGGAAAACTGTGCAAGCTGCTTAAATCCATTTATGGGTTAAAGCAAGCATCGCGGAGTTGGAACATCTGCTTTGATGTTGTGGTCAAAGGGTTTGACTTTATCAAAAACGTAGATGAACCATGTATCTATAAGAAGGTTGCATAGAGTAAGGTTGTCTTCTTCGTATTATACGTCGATGACATACTCTTGATAGGAAATGATGTTCCTATGGTGCAATCGGTCAAGCTCTTCTTATCACAAAGATTCTCAATGAAAGATCTAGGTGATGCCTCCTGCATACTGGGAATTATGATCTATAGAGATAGATTTAAACGGATACTGGGATTGTCCCAATCCAGGTACATTGACACCATACTAAAGAGGTTTAGTATGGAAGAATCCAAGCGTGGGAACCAACCCACGATCTCTGGACTCACTCTCTCCAAAGAGATGTCTCCCAAGACTGATTTGAAGAGAGCTCACATGCAAGGGATACCATATGCTTCGGCAGTAGGCTCTATCATGTACGCGATGCTATGTACCAGACCTGATGTAGCATACTCACTAAGTGTAGTGAGTAGGTATCAAGCAAATCCTGGAGAGAGTCACTGGATAGCTGTGAAGAACACTCTCAAGTACTTGAGAAGAACTAAGGAGATGTTCTTGGTGTATGGTAACGGAGAACTCCAGGTGGAGTCCTTTACCGATTCGAGCTTCCACAGTGATAAGGACGACTCTAAGTCGCACTCGGGATTTGTCTTTACCCTCAATGGAGGGGCGGTGTGTTGGAAGAGTTCCAAACAGGATACCGTTGCAGACTCGACGATAGAGGCTGAATACATCGCTGCCAACGATGCTGCCAAAGAGGCTGTCTGGATAAAGAAGTTCATTACTGAACTTGGTGTGGTTCCATCCATTGAGCATCCAATACCTTTGTATTGTGATAACAATGGAGCTGTGGCTTTGGCCAAGGAACCCAGGTCCCATCAGAAATCCAGACATATTCTGAGGCGGTATCACCTGATCCGGGAGATAGTTGATCACCGGGAGATCGAGGTCAGGAGAGTCGATACGAAGGACAACACTGCGGATCCACTCACGAAGGCCATTCCTCAGACACAGTTTGAGAGACTCTTCGGGATGCTGGGTATGAGATACTACAACAGCTGGCCTTAGTGCAAGTGGGAGATTGTTAGTTATGTATATGCCCTAGAGGCCATTGTTGTACATATGATGTATATTGTAATGAATGCTTGGATATATATAGAGAGGACTTTCTTGCTCGTCATGATAGTATTTTGGTTTCACTTTATCTTAACATGTTGACTTGTATTAGTTTACTGTCTTGTTCTCACATGTTGATAAAGCCCTTAGGATATGTACTCGACTACTGGGACTATGATGAGATCATACTAGTAGGGCCAGGGTAGTCAACGAGTACATCCTATAACTGTTCCTAGTCGAGGGTGTGTCGAGACAGGGCATCGATACACCAGAGTAGACTAGCGTATATGCATCTTGACCCATATGATGGGCGATGGATGATCCCAGTTCCATCGTTGTTTGACATCAAAGATGGTGTGCGGGTGCTCAGTAGAGACTAGGTACACTGGACGGACTCACCGAAAACTCCCAGATGGTATTATACCTCACGTCAGATGGCAGTTCTCTGGTGACACTGGTACATGTTAGTCTGTAGACCCGAGATCGTCATAGAGTCTTGTGTGATTCCCACTGTGCTTTGATTTCCATCATACCACGTCCAAGAGGGCGTGCAAAACGGTGGCTTTTGGGTACAGTCCCGAATCGCATGGAGGCAATGAGCAATAGGAGGGGTTTCGTCTCACCCGGTATAGGGAGTTGATGTTGTGCTGTGTTCGATTGCCTATAACTGGAAGTCCCTGGCCAGGACGGATATTGAGTACTACTGGTAAGTGTTATTAGTAGGTTCTCGACCTGTTATGAGCCTCACATCGATACGACTTATCGGTTACTGGGGTCTGACGTATACCACCCCTAGACTAGATATGCAACATATCAGACGAAGAGACCGGACTGTACGGGAGTGTTACAGATTGGATTCACGGGAGAATGTACAGGCTTGCTTGTTGATCTTCTGATCGCTCAATACTTGAGTGGCTGTTACGTTTAGCTGACCGCTTGCAGCTTGTGGGTGTTTGATATGATCATCACCTGCTACCGGCGTATTGACGATTCTTTAGAGTCCTACACAGAGCTTTCTTAACTCAGGCAAAACAGAGTAGGAGCACATATGTGATATGTACGGGACCGACAATAATACGATATGAGATACCGTATTCTATTCTCGCGATATTTGATATCAGCCGGGTCATCGGATCAAGTGTTGATTCAATGAATCGGTACATGATATATTAGTCGGTTATATGCGATATAGCCGGATTATCGGATCAAGTGTTGATTCGATAATTTAATGTATAATTATATATGTGATATATTACATTACATTATCTAATATTGGCTCGCTTTATTGTTTCATTTTCTCACCGGATAATACATTGATATATATGCGATATATGTTAATTGTATTATTTTCTTTTATTACAAAAATATTATATATATGTGATATATAATATTGTAATAAGTTATGTTTACAAATGCAACATGATTAGTGGAGATTAAATATGGTTAGGGTTTGATTTGGGTTAATCTTTTCTAGAAGTTTCTAGAAGCTTTTGTTTTGTTTCTTGCAAAGATATTATGTGTTGATATTTTTGGAGATATTTTCCTAACCCAACCCACACCCTTTACCCTAGTTAAATCTCTACAATAGTTAAGTCTTTCTTGACTTAACCATGATTGCAATTGTAATGATAATAACAATTCTGTTCCCCTCCGAAAGGCGGCGCACAGGACCGCGATGGCCTGACGCTGAGATTCGGGGCAGATGCTATTTGGTTTTATCCGTCCACCTCTCCGAAATTGCCAAGTTGATTTATGGCACCGTGTATCGAAGGTTTAGACGGATGCGGCCGATGTAGCAGACTTTGTCAGATTCCCCCTCGCTAGAGGGGTTTTTGATTGTGGGGACGCTCTTCCCTGCAGGCGCAAGCCCCTGCAATTAATTACGCTACCGCTTCGCGGTAACAACTTTCTCCTTCTCCAGAATTTCACTTCGTGTCGTGGGTGTTTGTTTTGTTTGTGGTTGCCCGTGGATTGTATACGGAGACTGAGTAATGTCGTCGCCTGTAGGACGTAGATTAGTCCAAATCCGTATTTACTTAGATTTGGGTTTGGTGTTTTTAGTTTAAGGATACGTTAGCCGTATTGAGGCTAAGATCAACTTAAACATTCGTTAAGGATACGATAGTCCTGTTTGAGACTAAGATCAACTTAACGTGATCGTTTAGATCCGACAAAAGAGCATTTGGGCTCTATTGTTCCAGTTTGGGAGATTCATAGTCCAATTTGGGACTAAAGTCTGTTTGGAGGATACGTTAGCCATTTTTGAGGCTAAGATCGACTCAAACGTTTGTTAAGGATACGTTAGTCCAATTTGAGACTAAGATCAACTTAATGGGACCGTTTAGATCCGACAAAAGAGCATTTGGGCTCTATTGTGCCAGTTTAGGGATGTGGTGGTCCATATTCCAGTTTAGGGACGTGGTGGTCCGATATTAGTTTAGGGACGTTTCGGTCCGATATTAGTTTACGGACGTTTTGGTCCGATATTAGTTTACGGACGTCTCGGTCCACGAGTTTAAGGACCCCGCAATCCATATTGATGTATGGTCGTTGGGACCCGTCACCTCTCTGACGTCGTTGAAGGATTACAACGATAGGTGTCAGAGGAGTTCGGAGATGTACCCTCGAACCGGATGTAAATTCATTTAGGGAGCAGCCGTGCTCAGTCAATTTAATTTGAGGACTTATGGCCATGACTGGGCTAAGTCCAGTTGAATGTTCAACATTTTTATTTGTCTTTGGCCAATTAGGCCTGAGTTAGGGCTTTGCCCCTTTTTAAACAATGCACTGCATTATTTTTGTTTTGTTTGGGCTCTGCCCTTTTATAAATGATGCAGAGCATCTATTTTGTTTGGGCTCTGCCCTTTTATAAATGATGCAGAGCATCTATTTTGTTTGGGCTCTGCCCCTTTTATTGCACTGCAATTTAATTAGGCCTACTAGGTCTTTTTGATTTGGGCCTGGCCCTTTAGAAAATGCATTGCATTTGTCAAGCGCTTTGCGCCAATCAGAGAGCACAACAGTGCAGATTTATAAGTGCAAAGCACTATTAATTTGAGAATCTTTTAGATTCAAGAACCAATGGTTCATAAAAGAAGTGCAAAGCACTATTTGATTTCTTGATCTAATTTAGATCAAAGAAAAAACAAGTTTGTTTATTCCAAGAACCAAAGGTTCATAAAAGTGCAAAGCACTATCTTTTTTTTATTTCTCTTTTTCTTGTTTTAGAGAACCAGTGGTTCATAAGAAGTGCAAAGCACTATTAATTTAAGAACCCTTTTAGGTTCAAGAACCGATGGTTCATAAAACAAGTGCAAGGCACTATTTAATTTATTTCTAAGAAAAAACAAGTTTTTCTTGTTTTTCTCATCTCAGAGAACCAAAGGTTCATAAAAGTGCAAAGCACTATTTTATTTTATTTTATTTTTATTAAGGATCATTGATCTTGTTTTTTAGATCTATGATCTGTTCATAAGAGAACTTTCTCTTTTTCTAAAGGTTTTTTACCTTTTTTATTCTTGAGGAGTTTCTCAGAGTTCTCTTCTCTTTTTTTTTAGCCAGATGTTTTTTTTTTAAAATGAGGTCTGGGGTCCTTTTTATAGTGCTCATAAATTAGTTAAATTTGTTACATAAATTTTTTTCTGAGTGATTTGGGTAATTTTCCCCACCGTTGGATTTTTGATCCAAAGGCCCCTGCTTTACAGAGAAAAATCTTCTTGTTTTAACAAGAACAGAAAAGATTTATTCTGTTTTGCGCAAGTCCCCCAGCGTGTGACACGTGTCGCGCATCTGGAATTTTTTTTTTTTTTTTTTGCTTGCGCAACTGCGCGCGCTGACACGTGTCGCGCAACGCACTGCGCAGCTGCGCTGCGCGACACGTGTCGCGCAGCGCACTGTGCAGTTGCGCAGTTGCGCACTTCCGTAAATTTTTTTTTCTTTCTTGCGCAACTGCGCGCGCTGACACGTGTCGCGCAGTTGCGCACTGCGCACTTTTTTTTTCTCTTTTTTTTCTTGCGCAACTGCGCGCGCTGACACGTGTCGCGCAGCGCACTGCGCAGTTGCGCACTGCGCACTTGCGCCTTTTTTTTTTGCTTGCTTTCTTACTTGCGCAACTGCGCGCGCTGACACGTGTCACGCAGCGCACTGCGCAGCTGCGCTGACACGTGTCGCGCAGCGCACTGCGCACTTGCGCACTGCGCACTTGTGCACTGCGCACTTGCGCACTTTTTTACTTTTTTTTTTCTTTCTTCTTCTTCTTCTTGCGCGAGTTGCGCGCGCTGACACGTGTCGCGCAGCGCACTTCGCAGCTGCGCACTGCGCACTTGCGCATTTTTTTTTTTTTGCTCTGCTCTGATTTGGGTAAACAGATGCCCCCCCCACCGTTGCGCTTACGTGGCCTCCTAACGTGAGCTCAGCGGTGGCAGACTCCAAACCGTCGTGCCATCTTTTGGAAGCTGAAAGGGCACTTGATGCCTATAAATAGGACCTTTGGTCGCTTAGATGATTCTCATTTCTAAAATTTTACTTTCAGAACTAAGAGCCCTGCTCTTTATTTTCAAGAACTTTAAGAGTTAAATTCTTAAAACTTTTAGGTGAAAATTTTAATTAAGATTAAATTAAATTAAATTAAATTAATTTTCATTGATAGAGCCTCGCTCTCAATAGATCCCTGATCTAAAGGAAACCTATTTAGGGTTTCACTTAGCAGAGCTTTACTCTACAGGTCTTAAAGGGATCTAAAGAGAACTAAAGGAGACCCTACTAGGGTTCCATAGAGCTCTGCTCTCTGAAAGATTTTCCTTAGATTTTCTTAATTTATTAATGGAGCTTTGCTCCTTCTAAATCATATAGAAGAACTCTTAAGAATTCTTCATGGATCTTGGAACTTAAATATGGCATTTTATTCCTCAGTGCATTATATCGTTTTGCTTAATCAGTCTTCCTGATAATTCTGTTGATCCTCTTTCACAGGAACAATGAACGCCCACATGTATGCTCTTAACGAGATCATCTCTCATGAGGACATCCGCCGACTTGGCCGCTCTCAAAATCAGGAGTTCATAAACGAGGAGTGTGCTGAAATAATGAGTCGCTTCGACGCATGCAATGGTCCACTGCTTTCCCGACGTTCCTCTCTTCTTAAACTTATCGTGGGAGCTATCTGGGAAGCGCTTCCCCTATTCTGTTCCGGCGTGCCGCTTTAGGGCGTTGGATGCCGCTGAGGATAAGGTGCACTCTGTGTACCTATTGAACTTTATCTCGAAGAGACGGCGAGACAGTCTTATCGACCTCTTGCACAAGGTCTTTCAACAGTCTGCCATACTCGCTGCTTATCGGAGGGTGGAAGACATCGGAAGGGACCCTGACGCTTGTGCTCGTGAAAGGAAGCACACTAGGATGGTCCGCGAGGCTTGGAAAGTCATAGATAAGGTCGCTTTTGAATTCCTCAATCCATGCCCTGGATCTGAGGTTATTCCATTGTAACTTTCATTTATTGTTTTTATGACTGTAAGAACTTCGGGCAATATTAATGGAAAAAATTTTTATATCCCAGCTTGTCTTTATTATATATCTTATATCCATGCCCTTGAAATTTTTTTTTTATATCCCAGCTTGGGATAGAAGGCTCAGTTGTTGTTGTTGTTTTGTCCTGAGTCTTTTTGCCCATGCATGAATGATTGTGTCTTGAACGCTTGATCAAACGTAAATTGGGTGCTCTTTCTGTTGCTTTTCCTATTTCTCAGCATGTCGTAACAATTAGCAGGTAATAGAGTAAGCTTCTTGATTTCTTCACGAGATAGCGAGGGCTTAGGCCGCAGGTTCAGATCTGCTGCCTAAGACTTTTCAACTCTATGAGCCGTGAGGGTCTCATAGAGACTTTTCTCCCTACGGATCGAGAGGATCTCGTAGGCGGGTTTTTCTCCTTAGGAATCGTGAGGATTCCTAAGTGTGGTTTTCTCTTGTAAGTCGTAAGGATCCTACAAGAGACTTTTTCCCTCTTACGAGTCGAGAGGACTTGTAAGCGGTTGTTTCCCTCCTTGTCGAAGTTCGACGTTAGAGAGTGAGACCCGTGGATGGTATGCAAGAGACCGTTTTGGGCCAGCTTACGGGGTCCCAATGCTTAGGAAACAGGCTTCTTTTATGCCCACTGCCTAAGGCTTTATCTCACGAGTCGAGCCGCATCGACAATTTTTCACAAGTCGAGACGAATCGAACGTTTCTCGCAAGAACATATTAACGTCGCATTTAACCTCTGCTCTTTACGACAGAAGCCCGTTAAGGTTGGTGGTACTCAGGGTTTTGGCCATCGTACCGTCGCATAAGCTGATATAGTCCTCGATAGGCAATCGTGCTGTTCGAGTAGCCCTGCGACTGCCGTGTCTCTGATCCCTTCGGGGGCTGGACAAGACGTCTTCAAGCAATCCTCCTTGGCAGTTTGACCGTCGGAAGAGCAAGCGCTAGGAATTTGCCATGCCGCTTTTTACTTGAGGTTAGGCTCATTTTGGAGAGCCCCGATGAGTCATAACCACTCCGCGCTAGTGTGGGATGATCCCCGATAGTCTTTCGGGTTTTATATGAGTTGCCGTCAAGACCCTGAAGTTAGGAATTTGGCCTTTGCTTCGTTTGCTGGCATTGCGTCTGCTGTATCGAGACGCATGTTGCGGTGGGAACTAGGGATTTTGCCGTGGCTCCGTTTGTTTGATGACGTTGCGTCTGCTGTGTCGAGACAAACGTTGGGGTGACATCTCGTCTGCTGTATCGAGACGGACGTCGAGGTTGTCTTTAGGTTGCTGGTGAACCGCCGAGGTTTGGAACTAGGGATTTTGCTGTGGTTCCATTCGTTTAATGACGTTGCGCCTGCTGTGTCGAGACGAACATTGGGGTGACATCTCATCTGCTGTATCGAGACGAACGTCAAGGTGGTGACCACTCTGTGCTGATGCGAGATGATCTCCGATTGTCTTTCCGGTTTTATGTGAGTTACCGTAAAGACGTTGAAGCTAGGAATGTGGCCTTCGCTTCATTTGCTTTGTCATGTCTGAATCCCTGCTGGAGGAAGAACGCTGAGGTTGACATTTCGTCTACTGTATCGAGACGAACGTCATGGAGGTGACCACTTCATGTGAGATGGTCTCTGATTGTCTTTCCGGTTTTATGTGAGTTACCGTCAAGAAGTCGAAGTTAGGAATGTGGCCTTCGCTTCGTTTTCTTTGGTGTGTCCAAATCCTGTTGGAGGAAGAACGCTGGGGTTGACATTTTGTCTGCTGTATCGAGACGAACGTCAAGGTGGTGACCACTCTGTGCTGATGCGAGATGATCTCCGATTGTCTTTCCGGTTTTATGTGAGTTACCGTCAAGACGTCGAAGTTAGGAATGTGGCCTTCGCTTCGTTTGCTTTGGTGTGTCCAAATCCTGTTGGAGGAAGAACGCTGGGGTTGACATTTTGTCTGCTGTATCGAGACGAACGTCAAGGTGGTGACCACTCTGTGCTGATGCGAGATGATCTCCGATTGTCTTTCCGGTTTTATGTGAGTTACCGTAAAGACGTTGAAGCTAGGAATGTGGCTTTCGCTTCATTTGCTTTGTCATGTCTGAATCCCTGCTGGAAGAAGAATGCTAGGGTTGACATTTTGTCTGCTGTATCGAGACGAACGTCGAGGAGGTGACCACTTTATGTGAGATGATCTCCGGTGGTCTTTCAGGCCTTATATGACTTGCCGTTAAGATCTTGAAGCTAGGAATTTGGCCTTCGCTTCATTTGCTCACACTGCGTCTGGTGTATTGAGACGAATGCTGAGGTGGAGCTGGGATTTTGCCATCACTTCGCTTTGTTTCGACCATGGGGTCTTTTGTTAACTTTGCATGTACACCCTGCTGGGCTGCGAAGGAACGCCGTTGTTGACATTGCGTCTGCTGTAACGAGACGAATGCTAAGGTGGAGTTGGGATTTTGCCGTTACTCCGCTTTGTTTCGACCGTGAGGTCTTTTTTTGACGTTGCATCTGCCTCCAGCCGGACTGCAGAGGAACGCTGCTGTTGACATTGCGTCTACTGTATCGAGACGAATGCTGAGGTGAAGCTGGGATTTTCCCATCGCTCCGCTTGATGGTGTAATATCTGTGTCCTGCTGGAACGAGGAGGCACACCGTTGTTGGTCTCCAGGCTGTAGATGTGGCCATTGAGATTTGGAACTAGAGACTTTGCCATGGTTTCGTTTTGTTGCGATTCTGAGGTCGGTTGTTGACGTCATGTCTGCATCTAGTTGGAGTGAGGAGAAACGCCGTTGGTGATCTCTAAGTTGTCGATGTTGACGTCGAGACCCTGAAGCTCGGGATCTTCGTTTGCTTCATTTGTTGACATCGTGTCTGTAATATTGCGACAAATGTCGAGATTGTCTCTAGGTTGTCTATGAACCGTCGAGATTTGGCTTCGCTTTCTGATGGAGCCTGTTGGGAAGGTATGGTTCCCTTTTTATCTGTGCCCCTGGATTGTATACAGGGATCGATGTGATTTCATCTGTAGGGCAAAAAGTTTCATTTTTTCATTTTTTTTTATTCTTTCCGCGATGCTCTATCATTTCAGCTTTTTATATCGCGAAAATCGCGATTGCCCAATCATTTCGGCTATTTTTCGCGGTGCCCAATCATTTCGGCTATTTTTCTTTTTACTCGCTGCTTTTTATTGCGAGTTGCCCAACCATTTCGGCTATTTTGCATGCATACATTTTTACTTGCTGATTTTGTTTGCAAGCTGCCCCATCATTTCGGCTATTTCGTATGCATATATATATATATATATAATTTATTTTTTTTGGCTCGCTGATTTTTTTTTTTTTTTTTGCGAGTAGGGGATTGGGATCTGATCCCAATCTTGGCATCAGCATCGCTGCGACTGGAATATTGCCAGGAGCGAATCATCATCTGCCGTAAAAGGACTTGGAATTTGATACCGGTCTAGGCATCAGCATCGCTGCAACTGGGATATTGCCAGGAGCGAATCATCATCTGCCATGAAAGGACTTGGAATTTGATACCGATTTAGGCATCAGCATCGCTACAACTGGAATATTGCCAGGAGCGAATCATCATTTGCCTCTGTCGATCCTGAACAAAGGTGGCTTAGTAAACAGGATTAAGGGTCCTGTCGGCTAAGGCTTTTGACTTCATGAGCCGTAAGGGTCTCACAAAGGTATTTCTCCCTACAAGTCGTGAGGATCTTGTAGGTGTGTTTTCTCCTTGGGAATCGTGAGGATTCCTAAGTGCATGTTCTCTTGTAAGTCGTAAGGATCTTACAAAAGGGTTTTCTCTTTATAAGTCGAGAGGACTTACAAGTGTTGTTTGCTGTACAAGCATATCCCTAGTCACGGATGGGACTTTGTTAGGGAAATATTTATTCGTGCCCGTGGATTGTATACAAGGGTCATTATGAGCCGCTTGTAGGGCAATATCGAAGGTTGTGGGGGCTGCTTAAGAACAGGTTAAGGTTTCTGCAACTTAATGTTAGTTATATGTATGCCCTAGAGGCCATTACTGTACATAGGATGTATATTGTAGTGGATGCTAGGACGTATATAGGGAGGACTTTCTTGCTCGACATGATAGTATGCTATCTGGTTACACTTTACCTTAACGTGTACACTGACTGTCTCTCTGTTACATGTTGGTAAAGCCCTTAGGATGTGTACTTGACTACCGGGACTATGATGCAGATCATACTAGTGGGGACAGATAGTCTATAAGTACATCCTTCAAAGTCCCTAGTCGTGGGTGTATCGAGACGGGGCATCGATATACCAGAGTAGACTAGCGTATACCTTCTCGACCCATACAGATGGGCGATGGATGATCCCATATCCATTGGTGTTTGACATCAGAGATGATATACGGGTGCTCAGTAGAGACTGGGTACACTGGACGGACTCGCCGAGAACTCCCAGATGGTATTATACCTTACGTCAGATGGCAGTTCTCTGGTGACACTGGTACAGAGTAGTCTGTTGACCCGAGATCGTCATAGAGTCTTGTGTGGTTCCCACTGTGCTTTGATTTCCATCTTACCACGTCCAAGAGGGCGTGCAAAACGGTGGTTTTTGGGTACAGTCCCGAGTCACATGGAGGCAATGAGCGATATGAGGGGATTCATCTCTCCCGGTATAGGGAGTTGATGTTGTGCTGTGTTCGATTGGCTATAACAGGAAATCCCTGGCCAGGGTTGCTGAGATTTACTGGTAAGTGTTACCAGTAGTTTCTCGAATTGTTATAGACCTCATATCGACACGACTTATCGAGCTATTGGGGTCTGACGTTTACCACCCCTAGGCGAGATATGCGACATATCAGACGATCAGACCGGACTGTACGGTAGTGTTACTGGTTGGATTCACTGGAGTGTGAGCGGGCTTGCTCGTCGATCTTCTGATCGCTCAATACCCGGGTGGCCGTTACGTTTAGCAGACCGCTTGCGGCTTGTGGGTGTTTGATATGATCATCATCTGCTGCCGGCGTATTGACGAGTCTTTAGAGTCCTACACATAGGTTTCCTGGCTCAAGAGAAACGAAATAGGAGCGCATATGAGATATGTGCGGGACCGAGAATAATACCAGTGTGTGATACTGTATTCGATTCTCGCGATATGTGACATTGATCGGTTATATGTGATATAGCCGGGTTATCGGATCAAGTGTTGATTCGATAAGTTGTTACTGTTGATATTAGTCGGTTATATGCGATATGACCGGGTCGTTAAATCAAGTGTTGATTTAATGATTTAATGCATAATTATATATTTGATATATTACTTTGCATTAACTAGTATCGGTTCACTTTAAATGGATTTTCTCACTCGGATGTGCGCATTGCATATGCGATATGATTTTGTGCACTTGCTTGTATCATGTTTGATGATACATGCCTTTTGGTTAAGTGTAAAGAATTAAACCTTGGTTAATGAAATGGTTAGGGTTTAATATTTCCTTATTCATTTTATTCATTTATTTATTCTTTTGGAAAAAGATAAGCAAATGAGAAAATGGTGGCATGTTTTGTTTTGTTCATGAAGCTTCATGAAGACTTTGACCAAGTGACCATTTTGTCTCTTGCTTAACCCTAACCATCCCACTAACCATGATTGATTCTCTACACTTGACCATGGTATGATAAGTATTCTTTTAATTTTCTTTTTGGAATTAACTTATCATAACTTTATCTTCTTCTTCTTCTTCACTTCAAGAAAAAGCTTGAAAGCTTTAATGGCAAAGTGAGAAATAGAGTGAGAAATCCAATTCTAAAGTCTACCCACTTCCTATTTCTTCATCCTCTACCTCTTGCCAAGTAGTAGAGTGTGTTTCCTTCACAAGTTTTCAAGGCTTGGTGAAGGTGGAGCTTGATCTAGCGATGCCTCGACGTAGATCATCTTCGGCATGGACATCGACGACCTAGCTTGCCATTTCTCCGACGAAGCCGACGCTAGAGCCCGGGAATTCATTTGGACAGCGAGGGGACTTCGTTGCGGAGCTATGGAGGTGGAGCACCGGATCTACAAAGGTTGTATTTCCGTTTAAACTTTAGTTAAGTTGTTAACTAGTTTCTTTTTCGCTTAGATTTCTAGCCAACGATCCGTAGTCGGGTTTCTCGGCACCTAGATTTTTTGAAATTGGCATGGTTGATGCCTTGTGAAACCTCATGTGAGTGCCTAGGAACCCTACAGTGGTATCAGAGCCTAGCTAGAGCCTTAGGCGAAGTCCAGACGAAGTTTGAAACCCGAACGAACCCGAAACCCCAACTCAAATGTGCTCTCTGGACGTTTTCTGAAAACGTGGATTTTTCAAAATTAAAAATTCGTAAAAAATTCAGCAGGAAAAACTAAGAATTACGATACAAAATTTTTCCATTGAAGCTTCCAAAACGCGGCGGAACCGCGGCAAAAGCCCTGCTTATGCGGCGGATCCGCGGCCGTATTATTGTATTGTCCTATAATTTTTGTACAGTAATTCATGGTTTCGGGTGCTGGATTTTCTAGGATTTTTTAATATTTATTCAAGAGTTGAATTTTCTGGGATTGTTTTGGGGATTCGGTATTTCGATCGGAGTATCAAATTTTGTCTGTGTGGCTTTCCGGATAAATTTTAGAATATGTTAAAAAGTTCGAACAGATATAAATACCCAATTTTTCCCCTGTCAGGAAATTTCCAAGTGTTGGATTTTTCCGTAGTTTAAAGGCGTTCAAAGTAGTGCAAGTAACTCGATGGACCCTTTAGAAGACAACAAACCTTAACTCGATTATGTGACCGTCTTGAACTGCCCTTTGAACCTTCGGGTTTGGGGCAGTACGGCGTGCCACATGTGAGGCGTTGGCTTGACCCTTCTACGGCTGGACCGTTGGTACTGAGGCACGAACTGAATGTTTTTAGACTTGTTTCATGTGTTGATCTGTATCGGGAAAACTTGGGTGTTCGATTGTTCGATCGGAAAGTTTGACATTTTCTATTTATCCGGAATGGGATACAATAATTGGAATTGACAATAAGTTATGAGATAACTGAATGAATGTTATAAACATAGCAGTTTAGTCTCACTTGATCGGTTGCCACGGAATTTTGATGTGATCAAAAGTCCTTCGCAATCACGTAGCGTACGCGGATACTCGCCGGGTAAACTTAATAGACAGCCTCACTCCATAGCCTCGACCAAGTGACTATAGGAGAACCCCGTCGCCGAAAGCATCCGTCCGGGTGCTCGCGGTAGCGGTGTTCCGCCTTGGTGCACTTCGTCGACGGTATCGAGGGCGCGGCCTCCTACTGAAGTTTGCGACGAGTATTCAATCAGGATGTCGGGAATCTTGTTGAATTGCCCGACTTGATATTGAAAAGAGTTTTCAATAATGAGACTAAAATGCGGGGTTTATAATTGTTAGGCATGTGATGTCTAAGTAATTCATTTGATTAGGCATGTGATGTCTATGCAGGTTGCGGATTCCAACTGTTGTAGTTTTACACTTTCTTTTCTGTGACCGTAAGTGTAATATGTGATATCGCCGGTTTCGTTGCTATATGTCAACGACAATTGGGATGCGCATATTTACTTACGTTGATGACATGTGATGTTATGTGTTGCTGGATATGTTATATTGGATCGTCGTGTTTGAATAGCCGGGGGTTTTTATGTGAGATGAGTGTTTTTTCCATTTTCATTCATGTAAAAACTTGTATGTAATATTCTTTTATTGGGGCGCTTCCAGGTTGCGGAAGTTGTCACCGTTTGTATATTATTTACTTTTCTGCACTAGGATAGACCCAAGGAGGAGGGCACAAGTAACCGGGTTCTGGAGTCCAGTAGGAGACCAACTCGAGGAGTCGAGTCCGGGTCTCCTAACTCCAGAATTGGTAGGGTTGCTTGCCGCTCTCGTAGGGGTCTAGGGGTGTGGGTTTGGCTATTCATCACGACCGTGGAATCCGTGTTTTATACTGGCTCGTATTAAAAACACGGACGTCCTAGTATATCCAATATTTCTTATGTTTCTTCTGCTGCGATATCTGTGATATGATCATGTGATGTTCTGTGATAGATACTATATATAGTATATATGATATATTATATAGGCGTTACTTATATTTTACACCCGCACTAGCCCTGCCCCGCTCTGCCGTTAGTTACCTAACCTAACGGTGCATGAGGGGACATCGAGGCGAATGCGGATGGCATAAGTGTACGTCGTATTTATCTGTGATGTTTAGGTACTTTAAATGATGGGACTTCATTAATATGATTAATGAAATAAAAGAAACCTAAGATGTTGTAGAATCGAATTTCAAAATTAAAACAGGTAGCTACATTTCTTGCTTTGCACAGCGGTATATGTGATATATCCTGCACCTTATTCGATGAGGAAAGGACCGAGATCCCTTCACCGGGAGTGACTCCTTTAGCAATAACTGACAGATGCCACACACTCGGTTTGTCTTTTGATTGCTTTTAAGAGTTTTTGCTTTGCACAGTGATATATATGATATATCCCGCACCTCATTCGACGAGGAAAGGACCGACGATCCCTTCACCGGGAGTGACTCCTTTAGCAAAACTAGAAAAGCCTCAAAAGCACTCCATTTTTAAAATCATTTGATTCTACAACGATATCAAGTTCATTACGCAATAGGTTTTCAGAAAAACCTGTCGTAGCCCTCCGTCATTTCAGATAAGTGCTAGTTAGTATTCGTGCTACGTTTGTTGGCCTGCGTCAAGGCGTAGTGTGCGGTAGCTAACTAGTATTTATCTGCTTATGCATATGATGCAGATTGGATTAGGGTAGTCGTGCGACTTTGTTGGCCTGCGTCAAGGGTCGTGCGGGTGGGTTTAATTCAATCAGGAAATGACGGGTTGAACTTGACTAGCGCACTATGGTTTGTTGGCCTGCGTCAAGGTCATAGGACGTTAGGGGCAAAATATTATCGGGAATTTCAAGTGTTGAAATTTGCAATGAGATTGCATACCTTCTATGAGATAGTTGGATCCCGATACCCGCTGCGAGTAAGAGTTACTCCTGGGAGAGTTTTACACATTGCAATTAGCCGATCAAGTAGGTGTCTAGAAAGGTGTTAACGAGGTTACGCCTCTGGGAAAACGAGGTTTACATTAATTAGGTTCGTGCGAAAGCACGGGGGACCTCCCTCAAAGTACCGACACTGGCCTGGCTGAAAGATTGGCGAACTTGTAGTGTGTAATTAATCCCGGCTAGTCTTTCCTTTTAGGGTTTGAAGGAAGATTTGATAAAAAGCAGTGGGAGCCATCCTGATTAGATAAAATAATAACCAATCTATTCTTGCAAGAGCGCACGCTGAGTGTTTTCTTCTCTCTCTCCTGGTAGCGACCATATCACGCCTTAATCAAGATAATAATACGGAACATTGACCGAACCCGCTTGTTATACTGAGCTGGGGAACGTTGGTCCCGCTCCAACTTATAATTGTTATAAGATCGAGCAGGAAATAGGGGATTACCAGAATTCCCATGCCGCCCAAACGAAGAGAGTGCATGCTGATGCATCATCTTCGGGTGTGTTCATTATACAGAACTGTTTCTCAGTATCCTCCGCATCCTTGGTATATGATACCGGATCAGGATCCCAGATATGTAATCTGTTACATAGGGCTACAAAAGGGTAGAAAAACTGAGAACGGGTGATAAGTTTCATGAGGCAGAAAACGGGGCAAGAGTTGCAGCCAAGTCTGTCGGTCACTGTCACCCTGTATTACCAATACATTGATTCTGAACGGATGTTATTAGATACCGAACCTGATATACCAAATCATATCACTCTCTTTGTTAGAAAAGAAAGGATATAATTTTGTATTGATGGATAATGTTTTGAACATTTCCTATATCAAAAGTTGATCGGTTCAGGCACGTTATCTAAAAACACTGATGTTCTAAATCAAACTACAGTTCTTAGTATATGGAACACACACAAGAGGAAGAGTTCAGAAATGAACGAATCCTTCTTGAGGTATTGTAGACTAGGTCAGATCAATGCGACCCGACTGGCTAGAGTTACATAAAGATGCATATTTAAATTAGTTTGAACTTACATCATGTGAAACTCGCCAGTCATGTCACAAAGATAAGATGACCATAGCTCCGTTTACTGGAAACAGAGAAAGAGTTAGTGAACTCTTGGGACTGATACATGATGATGTATGTAAGGTCTCCTGTCTACACATGCCAGGACTGGTTCTTTGTACTTCATTACATTCTCTGATAATCTCTCAAGATTCAGTCATACGTTCCTGTTGAAACATGAATCCGAACCTTTTGAGATAGTCACAGAATATAAGTGAGAAGTAGAGAACCAGAATACGGGTATAAGTATTATGTCTTTTGATGTGATCAAGGAGGAGAATACTTGAGCATGAAAATCCTGGACTATTCTAAAGGAGAATGAGATTCTCTCTCAGCATTACTCCTCTGTATACACCATAGCACGATGGTATATCGGGGCGGAGCAGATACACCCTATTTGATATGGTGTGCTCTATGATGAGTACTACTGAGTTACCTGTTTCCTTTTGGGAGTTATGCACTTATGAAGTTGCATACCTATTGAATAGGGTTCCAATCAAATCAGTTGCCTACCATTTCATATGTGATATGGAAAGAGAAGAGCCCATGTCTTATGCTAGTTAAGATTTGGGGTTGTCCGGCCTATGTCTAAAAGCAAAATCCGGACAAGCTCAAGGCAAGGTCTGTAATGTACAACTGGAAAGGTTCCAGCTATACAATTTGCAGCCGATGATTTGATAAAACCAAAGGATTCAGTAGATTCCAACGAACCTCAGCCTCTCCGCCGATCTAGTAGGGTTCCTCACCCACCTGAGAGATACTTCGGTTTCTCTATGACAGTGGGAGCGAGGATTGCATCATGAGATTATGACCCAACTAGGTTCGAGCTGGCCATCAGGAGTGGGACTCTGTAAGAATGGCTGGATGCTTAGAGATCTGAGATGGAATCCTTATACACCAACAAAGTATGGACTTTGGTTGCTAGATCTGAAGGGTTAAATCCCCATCAGGAGCAAGTATATCTTGAGAAGATTACTTGGTGTAGATGGAAAAGTTGAGACTTTCAAAGCTAGACTTGATAAAGGTTTTCGTCATCGACCAGGCGTGGATAATGATGAAACCTTTTCCAGTACCTATGCTTAAGTCCATCCAGATACTACTTGCCACGGCTACATACCATGACTATGATATCTGGTGGTTGGGTGTCATGACAGCTTTTCTAAATGATGTTTTAGAAGAGTGCGTCTATATGTACACAACCAGAGGGCCTCGTAGACAGTGGGAGCAGCGGAAACGTGTGCAAGATGCTTTATAGGATAAAGCAGGTATCGCGGAGTTGGAACGTCTGTTTTGATGTGTTAGTCAAAGAGTTTGACATCATCAAAATGGTAGATGAACCTTGTATAAACAAAAAGGTAGTAGGGAGTATGGTGCTGATCCTCGTAGAGTACGTGGATGACATACTCTTGATAAGAAAGAAGTTTCCTATGCTACGTTCGGTCAATCTCCGCTTATCACAATGATTCTCCACGTAGGATCAAAATGATACCTACTAAATCCTGGATTTTGGATCTATGAGATAGATCTAAATGGATGTTAGGATTCTCACTAGTTGTATTAAGATGGTATCAATCGATCCTGGGGAGAATCACTGGAAGGGTTCCAGGGTGATAAAGACGACTGAGTGTCAGTCACAGGCATTGTCTTAATCCTCAGTAGAGGGACGGTATGTTGGAAGAGTTCCAAGCTAGATACCGTGACATACTAGACGATAAAGGCAGGATACATTGCTACTTAAGATGCTACCCTAGAGGCTGTTTGGGTGTATATTGGTTCATGAGATGAACTACGTTCCTACCATTGTGAGACAATGGAGTTGTGGCTTATGCCAAGGAACGCAGGTCCCATCAGTGATCCAGACATATTCTAAGGCAGTATCACTTGATCATGGAGATGGTTGATCTCCAGGGTGATCGAGGTTTGGAGAGTAGACTCAGAAGACAAACACAGCGGATCCACTCACAAAGGCCTGTTCCCAGAGAGAGACTTTTATGGGATGGTTGAGTATGAGATACTACAACCACTGCTACAGATGGCCCTAGTGCAAGTGGGAGATTGTTAGTTATATGTATGCCCTAGAGGCCATTACTGTACATAGGATGTATATTGTAGTGGATGCTAGGACGTATATAGGGAGGACTTTCTTGCTCGACATGATAGTATGCTATCTGGTTACACTTTACCTTAACGTGTACACTGACTGTCTCTCTGTTACATGTTGGTAAAGCCCTTAGGATGTGTACTTGACTACCGGGACTATGATGCAGATCATACTAGTGGGGACAGATAGTCTATAAGTACATCCTTCAAAGTCCCTAGTCGTGGGTGTATCGAGACGGGGCATCGATATACCAGAGTAGACTAGCGTATACCTTCTCGACCCATACAGATGGGCGATGGATGATCCCATATCCATTGGTGTTTGATATCAGAGATGATATACGGGTGCTCAGTAGAGACTGGGTACACTGGACGGACTCGCCGAGAACTCCCAGATGGTATTATACCTTACGTCAGATGGCAGTTCTCTGGTGACACTGGTACAGAGTAGTCTGTTGACCCGAGATCGTCATAGAGTCTTGTGTGGTTCCCACTGTGCTTTGATTTCCATCTTACCACGTCCAAGAGGGCGTGCAAAACGGTGGTTTT
Organism: Agapanthus africanus; assembly: GCA_030015575.1. Classification (NCBI taxonomy): domain Eukaryota; kingdom Viridiplantae; phylum Streptophyta; class Magnoliopsida; order Asparagales; family Amaryllidaceae; genus Agapanthus; species Agapanthus africanus. The sequence goes on from JASDDO010000019.1 coordinate 543,871,467, forward strand.
TGGGTACAGTCCCGAGTCACATGGAGGCAATGAGCGATAGGAGGGGATTCGTCTCTCCCGGTATAGGGAGTTGATGTTGTGCTGTGTTCGATTGGCTATAACAGGAAATCCCTGGCCAGGGTTGCTGAGATTTACTGGTAAGTGTTACCAGTAGTTTCTCGAATTGTTATAGACCTCATATCGACACGACTTATCGAGCTATTGGGGTCTGACGTTTACCACCCCTAGGCGAGATATGCGACATATCAGACGATCAGACCGGACTGTACGGTAGTGTTACTGGTTGGATTCACTGGAGTGTGAGCGGGCTTGCTCGTCGATCTTCTGATCGCTCAATACCCGGGTGGCCGTTACGTTTAGCAGACCGCTTGCGGCTTGTGGGTGTTTGATATGATCATCATCTGCTGCCGGCGTATTGACGAGTCTTTAGAGTCCTACACAGAGGTTTCCTGGCTCAAGAGAAACGAAATAGGAGCGCATATGAGATATGTGCGGGACCGAGAATAATACCAGTGTGTGATACTGTATTCGATTCTCGCGATATGTGACATTGATCGGTTATATGTGATATAGCTGGGTTATCGGATCAAGTGTTGATTCGATAAGTTGTTACTGTTGATATTAGTCGGTTATATGCGATATGACCGGGTCGTTAAATCAAGTGTTGATTTAATGATTTAATGCATAATTATATATTTGATATATTACTTTGCATTAACTAGTATCGGTTCACTTTAAATGGATTTTCTCACTCGGATGTGCGCATTGCATATGCGATATGATTTTGTGCACTTGCTTGTATCATGTTTGATGATACATGCCTTTTGGTTAAGTGTAAAGAATTAAACCTTGGTTAATGAAATGGTTAGGGTTTAATATTTCCTTATTCATTTTATTCATTTATTTATTCTTTTGGAAAAAGATAAGCAAATGAGAAAATGGTGGCATGTTTTGTTTTGTTCATGAAGCTTCATGAAGACTTTGACCAAGTGACCATTTTGTCTCTTGCTTAACCCTAACCATCCCACTAACCATGATTGATTCTCTACACTTGACCATGGTATGATAAGTATTCTTTTAATTTTCTTTTTGGAATTAACTTATCATAACTTTATCTTCTTCTTCTTCTTCACTTCAAGAAAAAGCTTGAAAGCTTTAATGGCAAAGTGAGAAATAGAGTGAGAAATCCAATTCTAAAGTCTACCCACTTCCTATTTCTTCATCCTCTACCTCTTGCCAAGTAGTAGAGTGTGTTTCCTTCATAAGTTTTCAAGGCTTGGTGAAGGTGGAGCTTGATCTAGCGATGCCTCGACGTAGATCATCTTCGGCATGGACATCGACGACCTAGCTCGCCATTTCTCCGACGAAGCCGACGCTAGAGCCCGGGAATTCATTTGGACAGCGAGGGGACTTCGTTGCGGAGCTATGGAGGTGGAGCACCGGATCTACAAAGGTTGTATTTCCGTTTAAACTTTAGTTAAGTTGTTAACTAGTTTCTTTTTCGCCTAGATTTCTAGCCAACGATCCGTAGTCGGGTTTCTCGGCACCTAGATTTTTTGAAATTGGCATGGTTGATGCCTTGTGAGACCTCATGTGAGTGCCTAGGAACCCTACACTTAAGACTTTCAAATCTTATGAGCCCTAAGGGTCCCACAAGAGAGTTCTCCTTACGAGTCGTGAGGATCTCGCAAGTGTATTTTCTCCTTCGGAATCGTGGGGATCCCTAAGTGTGTTGTTCCTTTGTGAGTCGTAAGGATCTCACGCAGGTGGTTTCTCCTTACAGGGTCGAGAGGACCCTATAAGTGTTTCTTAATGAGGTTGCGCCCTTTCAGGTTTTCACAAACACTCGCCGGTAGCCCTGCTGTTTTTACTCACGGAGCCCTTTCGGGTTTTCATCCGTGCCCATTTTGCTTATGGACATACCGTTTTTTTTTATTCTTTTTATTTTTTTTTTATTTTTTTTTTACGAGGTCGCGCCCTTTCGGGTTTTCACGAACACTCGCCGGTAGCCCTGCTGTTTTTACTCACGGAGCCCTTTCGGGTTTTCCTCCATGCCCGTTTTGCTTATGGACATACCGTTTTTTTTTCTTTATTTTCTTCTTCTCTTCTTTTTTTTTTTATTAACGAGGTCGCGCCCTTTCGGGTTTTCACGAACACTCGCCGGTAGTCCTGCTGTTTTTACTCATGGAGCCCTTTCGGGTTTTCATCCGTGCCCATTTTGCTTATGGACATACCGTTTTTTTTTTCTCTCGTCAGCCTGAGAATGCTGCGGTAGTAGTTTAAAAACATTTCGGTCATTTGCAAGTTTTAGGACATTGCGGTCCATCATTAGTTTAAGGACATCTCGGTCCGTTGTTAGTTTAAGGACGTTTCGGTCCGTTGTCGCCGTATTTGAGGCGAATATCTAGTTTATTGACTTTTCGGTCTATGAGTCTTTCTCCATGAATGAACATGATGCCCCCGGCGTATCCATCTTCTTCGGAGCGTGCGGTTGTGGCGGACTCACCTTCCAGTTCTCAGACAGCGCAAACTTGCCCTGTTGGTATTGGTCTTCAACCCAGTTTTTGAAGACGTAGCAGTCCTCGATCAGGTGACCTACTGTTTGGTGGTAAGGGCAATAGTTAGGATTATTAACATCGCCTGGCCGCAACGGACGTTTTGGAGCCGGCAGATTGATGAGTCTGTTGCACACTGCCAGCTCGAACAGTCCTCTTGTTTTATCTTGCGGAAACGAGTAAGGACGTTTCAACTTTTCTTGGAGGGATTGCCGCTTGTTTCTTTGGCGAGAAACCGGTTTAGGGTCACCTGATTGTTGTTGAGCGCTGGCGACGAGGGCCGTTTTTCCTTTTCCTTTGTTCTTCTTGTTCGGTCCCTTGCTTACGGGATTTTTTCTGAGTAGCATGCGATTGCATGGCTGAACGTTCTCGCAGCTTCTCAATTCCTTTATTTTTGAAATAGATTCCCCGAGGGAAGAGTTGGGGATAGCTTCTTCGTCAGAGTCGCTTCCAAAGGTGATAATTTATGATCCCTTGAAGTCGGCTATATGACAGTTTGCGACGGCTCCTTTGCGCTCATATATCGCATTTTTCCGATGTCCACAAGCTTCACACTTTGTCCTGTCGAAGTGTTGCTTTTGAGCGACATACCCTTGCCACCAACAGTTAAAGGACTCGCAGTCTTCGGTAGGATGTATGATCTTCTGATGATATAAACAGAAGTTAGGGTGCATCTCTACCTCAGAGAAAGAATTTTCTTCAGAGGGCGGTAGCTTCATTCCTACTGATAGAGCTTTGGCGAACCGTTTCCTCGCCTTGAATTTGTTTTTACCCGCAGTGTATGGCTTTTGATTTGACGGGAATACCTTGGTTCTTTCTAGTATGGCCATTTCACGTTCTTGATTGGCTTTTGCTTTCAGACGAATTTCACTTAGGAAGACATCGATCAACTCGTCTGATGGCTGTAGAATCTCCGGCTCAGGATTCGCCATTGGTTTCTCAGCGCAAGGAGCCTCTTTATCATCCGTCAGTGAATGAGAAATCATATGACAAGTCGCTGCGTAGTCTTCGGATTCATCCGATGAGTTTTCTCCATTGTTTTCATCCTTGACTAAAGAACAAGCTGCCCCCGGCGTGTCCATTTTCTTTGGAGAGTGCGGCTGTGGTGGGTTTACCTTCCAGCTTTCAGACAGCGCGAACTTGCCTTGCAGGTATTGATCCTCGATCCATCCCTTAAAGACGAAACAATCCTCAATTGGGTGACTTACCGTTTGGTGGTAAGGGCAATAATTGGGATTATTAAGATCGCCTGGCTGCGACAGACGCTTTGGACTCGGCAGATTGATAAGTCTGTTGCGCACTGCCAGCTCAAACAGTCTTCTCGTTTTATTCTGCGGAAACGAGTAAGGACGTCCCAGCCTCTCTTCAAGGGATGGGCGTGGGCGCACGTTGTTTTGGCGAACGACCGGCTTTGAGTTGTTCGACCGTTGTTGAGTATTGGCAACGAAGGTTGCCTTCCCTTTTCCTTTCTCATCTCGGGAATCTGATTTTGAAGGAGACGGTCTATGGCCCATCTGGTCCATTTGGGCTAATTTGTCAATCAAGGCCTGGAAGGTGGTCGGCCTGAAGAACATCATGAATTGTGAGATGGTCGCCTGCGGATCAAGAGTGCCCACAAACATGCCTACCGCAGGTGCCTCTTCTATGCGTTGTTCGCATTTCGACCATAGGTTCTGCCATCGTGTTGCGTATTGAACCCACGTTTCGCTTGGCCTTATCCTGGCATTTATTAGTGCTGTTATCGGGGTGCGTTCACTAGCACTCGCGAATCTTTGTGTAAACAGCAGTTCTATCTCTGCAAATGTTTTGACAGAGTCGTTAGGTAGCTCCGAATACCATTCAAAGGCTGTTTCTGCTAAGCTGCCGACGAATTGACGTAGCAACAATTTGTCATCGCCTCCAGTATTGCCGCATAAGGCCCTGAATTGAGCAACATGCTGATGCGGATTCCCTGTCCCTTTATATACGTGGAATTTAGGGATCGTATATCCTGGCGGGTAACTGATTTGGTCATACCAGCCCGGATACGGTCGTCCGGTTCTAACAATTTGCCCAGCCGCTTCATTCGCCTGATGAACCCGGATCTGCTGAGCTATATATTCGTCTAGGTCAACTTTGGAGATTGCCTCCTCCTTGGCTGTTGACAGAGCCGGCGGAGGATTTGACGTTTCTCCCCTGTCGTCTTCAAGGACGATCGGAGGATCTTCAGCAGGAGGGTCCGGCTGTAACATCATCCCTACCATATCTTTGAAGAGGAGCGCCATTTGTTTTATGTTAGCCGCTTGCTCTGCAGCTTCTTTGTCCCTCTTTTCGAGGACTCTGCGTAAAAAGTCAGCGTCGGTTTCTTGTTCTTGACGCTCATCCGAAGACGTTTCAGAGCTTTCTTTTGGCTCAGTGAGTGCAGCCATTGTAGTCATCATTTCCTGAAGCTTTTGTTGTTGCTCCTGGGCTTTCGTCACGGATCGGGTGAGCGGTCGGTGGCCCGTAGAAGTGCGGCTTTCCTCCTTCCCGGAAGCCATATAAACTGTGTGCACTACCATGCCCCCGGACTTGGGGCGTTTGTGTCCAGCACTTTTATGGTGTGCCTTATTCACAGGGGCTTTTTGTGGCCTCCTTTTCTTTTGAGTGATTGGCGTTGAGGGTGTCGCTGCAGCAGACACCCGAGTAGCCGTTGCTTCTTCTTGCTTGACAGAGTAATCTTTCTTTTGCCGAACCTCTATCTTTTTCTGTCGATGAAGATAGTTTTCATTAATCACTGACTCCTGGACCTGTCGCCAGACCTTGTAAATTTTAGAGGATAGCCGTTGAGGGGGCTGCTCTAGCTTCTTCTCTGGAGTATTCTCCACAGGTGAAGGAGTTCGTTCCAACATCGCAGTAGGAGAGTTTCTGCGCACCTTGTTGAGCAGTTCAAAGCTGTTCTTGGTTGGAACAGCGGCGTCGATCCTCACCATCGGAGCTGACGGAGTTATCCCAGAAGGGGAGTTGCCCCCAGCCTTCCTTACTCGACGCCAGTGGCGACGTCGAGCGTGTCGTGCTGATGGAGTTGTTTCAGCTATAGGGGTGACCTTCTTATGCCCCCTGTGTTGGTCAGAATATACTGGTACCAGCTTTTTAAAGATCGACGTCCGTTGAACGGGGACGGCCAACTTGTCAGAAGCGGACTTCTGAACATGGGAAGCAACCTTGGTGATTTTGCCAGGAACGTGAGTTGGAATGGCTATCCGCTTCGGGATAACGCCTTCTGGTATGGCAGGCTTCTTCATGAGCATGTTAGAGCTCTGGCCTAGTCCGTTAAAAACTGAAGCAGTGGAGTTGGACGACCCGTTGAGAGGGGTCGCGGCAGTGGTAAGTCGATCGAAGACCGACTTCTTTGGAGCTTCTTGCAATGTCATTGGGGCGTTGAAGCTCATTGGTGGGAGCATGGTCCCAAAAAATAGTCCAGTGGTGGCTTGAGCCATCTGCTCCACCGGCATTTTGAAAAGGGAGGCCGCTTGGGGCCCATAAGTCACTCCTCCAGCAATGACGGAGCGAGAGTTATCGCTGCGGGCGGTGCAGTTCGAAGCCATCGATTTTCTGTTTTCTGCATAAAGCAAGACACCAAATCTTAGTATCTTGAATCCACAGGCAATCACAGCAAACCGCGATTTGTTCGCGAACACGACACACGAAGTGTGGAGTGGAAAGAGGAAGAGGTCCCACCGGGCGTGCCAGAATCTGTTCCCCTCCGAAAGGCGGCGCACAGGACCGCGATGGCCTGACGCTGAGATTCGGGGCAGATGCTATTTGGTTTTATCCGTCCACCTCTCCGAAGATGCCAAGTTGATTTATGGCACCGTGTATCGAAGGTTTAGACGGATGCGGCCGATGTAGCAGACTTTGTCAGATTCCCCCTCGCTAGAGGGGTTTTTGATTGTGGGGACGCTCTTCCCTGCAGGCGCAAGCCCCTGCAATTAATTACGCTACCGCTTCGCGGTAACAACTTTCTCCTTCTCTAGAATTTCACTTCGTGTCGTGGGTGTTTGTTTTGTTTGTGGTTTCCCGTGGATTGTATACGGAGACTGAGTAATGCCGTCGCCTGTAGGACGTAGATTAGTCCAAATCCGTATTTACTTAGATTTGGGTTTGGTGTTTTTAGTTTAAGGATACGTTAGCCGTATTGAGGCTAAGATCAACTTAAACATTCGTTAAGGATACGATAGTCCTGTTTGAGACTAAGATCAACTTAACGTGATCGTTTAGATCCGACAAAAGAGCATTTGGGCTCTATTGTTCCAGTTTGGGAGATTCATAGTCCAATTTGGGACTAAAGTCTGTTTGGAGGATACGTTAGCCATTTTTGAGGCTAAGATCGACTCAAACGTTTGTTAAGGATACGTTAGTCCAGTTTGAGACTAAGATCAACTTAACGGGACCGTTTAGATCCGACAAAAGAGCATTTGGGCTCTATTGTGCCAGTTTAGGGACGTGGTGGTCCATATTCCAGTTTAGGGACGTGGTGGTCCGATATTAGTTTAGGAACGTTTCGGTCCGATATTAGTTTAAGGACGTTTCGGTCCGATATTAGTTTACGGACGTTTCGGTCCGATATTAGTTTACGGACGTCTCGGTCCGATATTAGTTTACGGACGTTTCGGTCCGATATTAGTTTACGGACGTCTCGGTCCACGAGTTTAAGGACCCCGCAGTCCATATTGATGTATGGTCGTTGGGACCCGTCACCTCTCTGACGTCGTTGAAGGATTACAACGATAGGTGTCAGAGGAGTTCGGAGATGTACCCTCGAACCGGATGTAAATTCATTTAGGGAGCAGCCGTGCTCAGTCAATTTAATTTGAGGACTTATGGCCATGACTGGGCTAAGTCCAGTTGAATGTTCAACATTTTTATTTGTCTTTGGCCAATTAGGCCTGAGTTAGGGCTTTGCCCCTTTTTAAACAATGCACTGCATTATTTTTGTTTTGTTTGGGCTCTGCCCTTTTATAAATGATGCAGAGCATCTATTTTGTTTGGGCTCTGCCCTTTTATAAATGATGCAGAGCATCTATTTTGTTTGGGCTCTGCCCCTTTTATTGCACTGCAATTTAATTAGGCCTACTAGGTCTTTTTGATTTGGGCCTGGCCCTTTAGAAAATGCATTGCATTTGTCAAGCGCTTTGCGCCAATCAGAGAGCACAACAGTGCAGATTTATAAGTGCAAAGCACTATTAATTTGAGAATCTTTTAGATTCAAGAACCAATGGTTCATAAAAGAAGTGCAAAGCACTATTTGATTTCTTGATCTAATTTAGATCAAAGAAAAAACAAGTTTGTTTATTCCAAGAACCAAAGGTTCATTAAAGTGCAAAGCACTATCTTTTTTTTATTTCTCTTTTTCTTGTTTTAGAGAACCAGTGGTTCATAAGAAGTGCAAAGCACTATTAATTTAAGAACCCTTTTAGGTTCAAGAACCGATGGTTCATAAAACAAGTGCAAGGCACTATTTAATTTATTTCTAAGAAAAAACAAGTTTTTCTTGTTTTTCTCATCTCAGAGAACCAAAGGTTCATAAAAGTGCAAAGCACTATTTTATTTTATTTTATTTTATTTTTATTAAGGATCATTGATCTTGTTTTTTAGATCTATGATCTGTTCATAAGAGAACTTTCTTTTTTCCTAAAGGTTTTTTACCTTTTTTATTCTTGAGGAGTTTCTCAGAGTTCTCTTCTCTTTTTTTTTTAGCCAGATGTTTTTTTTTTAAAATGAGGTCTGGGGTCCTTTTTATAGTGCTCATAAATTAGTTAAATTTGTTACATAAATCTTTTTCTGAGTGATTTGGGTAATTTTCCCCACCGTTGGATTTTTGATCCAAAGGCCCCTGCTTTACAGAGAAAAATCTTCTTGTTTTAACAAGAACAGAAAAGATTTATTCTGTTTTGTGCAAGTCCCCCAGCGCGTGACACGTATCGCGCAGCTGGATTTTTTTTTTTTTTTGTTTGCGCAACTGCGCGCGCTGACACGTGTCGCGCAGCGCACTGTGCAGCTGCGCAGTTGCGCACTGCGCACTTCCGCAATTTTTTTTTTTCTTTCTTGCGCAACTGCGCGCGCTGATACGTGTCGCGCAGCGCACTGCGCAATTGCGCACTGCGCACTTTTTTTTTTCCTTTTCTTTCTTGCACAACTGCGCGCGCTGACACGTGTCGCGCAGCGCACTGCGCAGCTGCGCTGACACGTGTCGCGCAGCGCACTGCGCAGTTGCGCACTGCGCACTTGCGCCTTTTTTTTTTGTGCTTGCTTGCTTACTTGCGCAACTGCGCGGGCTGACACGTGTCACGCAGCGCACTGCGCAGCTGCGATGACACGTGTCGCGCAGCGCACTGCGCACTTGCGCACTTTTTTACTTCTTTTTCTTTTTTTTTTCCTTCTTCTTCATCTTTTTGCGCGAGTTGCGCGCGCTGACACGTGTCGCGCAGCGCACTGCGCAGCTGCGCTGACACGTGTCGCACAGCGCACTGCGCACTTTTTTTTTTTACTTGCGCAACTGCGCGCGCTGACACGTGTCGCGCAGCGCACTGCGCAGCTGCGCTGACACGTGTCGCGCAGCGCACTGCGCAGTTGCGCACTGCGCACTTGCGCATTTTTTTTTTTTTTTGCTCTGCTCTGATTTGGGTAAACAAATTCATTATTCATCACAAAAGGATTAATTATTCTTCTTCTTCTTCCTTGAGCTCTTAAAAAGCTTTCTAGGTTTTTCTTTTGTGATGGATTAGTGTGAGATTTTGATAATAAAAGAGATCATAAATCCTACTTCATCATCCTCATCTAATCTAACCAATTAGATTAGGGTGTTCACTTCATTAATACTTGATTAGTGAGTGAGAGCTTGAGTTAAAGAAACTTCAAGGTAGATCATCTTTGAAAAGGAAGATTTCAAGCAAGCATGGATCATTCGGGTTGTAGAGCTTCTCTTGAGTCCGGGAGATCATGGATTGCGGCGAAGGGACTACTACTCGGAGCTTATGAAGCGAAGGAGTGGACTACTGTAAGTCCATGTTACGCACCCCACGAGCTTACGGGGAGGCGGAATATATGAAAAACAATTATCAATGCTTCGTAACACGGACTTGAGCACACGGATCGTGTCTAAACCATTACTATCAAACTACGAGAGGTTTAACTACTCGGATTTGAAGTTATAACTCACGTTACTTGTCCTTCGGGTCTTCATCGCTGTCCTCCACACTTCGTAGGCTCTATGGAACATGGGCACCTCAACGGCCTCCTCGAGTCAAAGACGATCCACCCGAGAGTCTATAGTCCGAGCGTCTATCTCGAATCTGAGATAACTACGACTTCTAGATCGCTAATCTAGAAGTCCTAGAGGGTGTAGAGTATTTAGATGGATTACTTAGTCACTTAAACCCTAGAATTCTCAACTCATGAAAGCTTTTAGGGTTTGAGGAAGAAGATGAAGACTTGAGGAGAGAGAAAGCTTTTGTGATTATGATATGAATAAATAACTCATGAAAGAATATATTGAAGCATACAAATATCTCTTGATCAATATCTAGAAATATCTTGTGAGCTTCATTTAATCCTAAGGGTGGATCACCTCATGAGTCATTAAGCATTTAATGAAAACTTACAACTCATCTCTCCACCTCATTTGTGTTTAATCCAAAAAAAATAAATACAAATGAGTCATCTTCTTCTAGAAGCTTCCCGACAAATTACAAGACTGCCCCTCCCATCCGTATTTCCGAAAAACACGGATAATTTTTTACTAAGTAAATCCATCTGTATAATACTAGAATCTGGCTTAAACCAAAGCCCGCTAGTATTATCTGCCCGATCATAATACGTGCACAAGTGTACGTAAGTGATCGCAGCCCTGCCGTAAAACCATACGGCCTCTACACCTTTTGCCCGGTGCAAGGAAACTCTCTGTGTGGGACTCTAAAGACTCGACACTACGCTGGCAGTGGGTTTAACCACAGGCCGTAAGCGGTACTAGCTGTACGTAACGGTCCCCAGGTAGATGTCGATAAGAAGGACGATGAGGAAACCCATCCGAACTCCAACTGAGCCTGATGTGACAATCTCCGTACAGTCCGGTCTGTTCGTCTAGGACTATCGCATATCAGGACTAGGGGGCGGTAAACGTCAGACCCCTAATAGCGGTATAAGTCGTGTCGGAGTGAAGCCGATTACACCTTGAGAAACTACTGGAAGTCTACCGGTAAATCTCGTTTGCCCTGGCCAGGGACTTTGTGTAATGGCTCTCCATACACAGCGCGATATAAACCCCCAATACCGGGAGAGACGAATCATCTCTAACCGCCACTGCCTTTAAGTGCTTCGGGACAGCACCCAACTACTGCCTGTTTGCACGACTCCTTTGAGCCGTGGTAGGGTAGTAATCTAAGTACAGTGGGAACATGTTCACATCATAATATTGCATTATTATATTCCCCATTCTTATTCGTTTTATAAATAAACAGGTACTTTTGACGCATGTCTGCTACATATTATAGATTACAGGTTCTTAGATCTAAAACAATGAAAAAGGTAAAAGACGACGTAAAAGTGGAACTACAACCAACAAATAGAAGGATCTTGATCAAGCCTACATAAAAGATAAAGTTCACAAAGTATAAGGCAATGCAAGTTCCAAGATCGCGAAGTGAACGGTTAAAGTCCACCACAATTATTCACTGGAAAATCTAGAGGAGAAACAGAAGCTATTTTGAAGAAATAACCAAAGAAACAGGAAGCCCAAGAATACCTGAAGCAGCCCACAAAGACTCAGCATGTGATCTCACAATTGGGCCGCGGAACCGCGGCCCAAACCTGCCTGCGGCCGCAGTTCCGCGGCCGTCTAAAGCCCGTACTCGAAGAAATTTTTACCAAAATATTCCGCGGCAGTATAGAGCCCATATCTGAATAATTTTTTACCAAAACTTGGAGTCTACTCTTACTAGGTCTTCCTAGGGATATTTTGGTAAATGTAGACATGCGGATCAATTGTAACCTAGGATTTCCTATCCTCTATAAATAGGAACTCTAAATCATTGTAAAGGCTATGCCTCCCTCATGCCTTTTTTTATGAATAAAAGTTAGAAATCTTTTGGAGAGCATCGATGCCTCTTTTCATATCATCTATTCAGATCTGATAACCCTGTGTAAATGTTTGGAGAGAGCCATCTGTAAAGTAAGTAGATTTATTTAATTGCCCTAGTTTAGATTTCAATTCTTGCCCTAGGTGATTTTTCATTCTCTGCCCTAGTATAAATTTAATTCCTTGCCCAAGTTAGATAGTTAGATCTTTAATTCAATTGCCCTAGATTAATTTAGTTTTTAGATTTAATTAATCCATTCACACCGTTTGGAATTAACTCGTAAGAGCGATTAGGAAATTCACAACATCCCTGTGGACCGACCCGTACTCACCGGCTGGCTGCAAAGCGACGCCGTTCTTGATTGCGGTTAATAGATAGTTTTTGAGATCAATCAAATGGCACCGTTGCCGAGGATGGCGTGTTATTTCCTTTTTGCAATTTCGAGTTAATATAAATTGAAAAAAATCATAAAAATCTGAAAAATCACAATAAAATATAAAAATATATCATCTGTTATTTTTGGAAGGGTATTTTTGTGTGAATTTTGCAGGATCTACAATCGAAAGACGGATCTGGAAATTTCCAGAAAGCGAAACAGAAATCGAAAGATCCGAATAGAGGGGGATGTTCAAAACAGAACAGTAGAATTTTTCCAGCGATCTGCAAACTCCATCGGACCGCTGAACCGCGGCCGTAACCTATCTAAGACCGCGGAACCGCGGCCGCCTTGACGAATCGTCGCGTGATAAAAAATTTGGGGATCCATGCCGACTTGCCCGCCGCGGAACCGCGGTGGGAACCCTCTTTTGCCGCGGATGGGCGGCGCGCTGGTGACGACATCTTCTGCAAAATTTTCTGTAAGCCTCTCTGTTCTTCCTCTGCAAAAATCTTCATAAAAAAATTCCTGCAGAATTTGGTGCGCTTTAAAAATCTTTTCCTTTCCAAATAACAAATCTTGTGCAGGATTTTTGCGCCTCGCTTAAAATAGAAATTGATTGCAAGAAATATTTTCTGTTTGCATATCTTTTCTCGAAAATCTTTTTGCAAAAGAGAACTTTCCAAATATAGAGCAAACGGAAAAAGGAAATTTTTTTTTAACAACTTGCAAATTTTTGTCGCTAAGAAATCCTTGCACCATCCAACCTTCTTTCTTTTTCACCTTTCTTCTATCATGGGTACCCCACATCATAAATCTCTTGCCGAACTTTGGTATCCCGAACCTAACTTTGCATCGTACGTCAATTGTTTTGGTCGATTTAAGGAAGATCCCTCCGTGCCAAAAATATCTTTGAAAGATCAAATAGAAGCGTCTAGGAGAAACAGTTCGACTTTGCAACCCACTTTGTGTCAACCAAGTCCACCTTTACCACCTTCGTATGTTGATACCACTTTTTCGAGTCCAGCTGTAACTCCTAAACCGATGTCCATTGCTGAGCATATTGCTCAATCTTGTAGCCGATCTTTCACCCCTCTCCACACATCTAGTTCTAGGGATCCACAAGACTATTCACCTTTTTATCCACATGTTGACCCTACTCCTGTCCAACCATCCAATTCCTACCAGTCTTACCTGACTTTCCCATCTTCACTAGACATTGATTCTACACAGCCTTATGGGAGTTTCACGTATCCAAACAATTTCGAATCTTTTACCGAAACCCCTTCACAACCCATGTCTAGTTTGGAACAGTCGTTGGAGGCGTATATCGCAGCAACAAACAAAATGATTAGGAATGTGGATGCGTCCATTGCCACCCTTATACAACCTAGTGAACTGGTAGCTAGTCTTTCGCTAGCTCCAAATTTTTCAATGTATGAGGAGGCGGTTGGACAGATTGCGAATTTGAGCGGATTTCCAAATCAAACCTACCCTTACCCAATTGAAGCCCACAACTCCAGTTTTCCATCGAATGTCCTATATGATTCACAAGTTCAAAATAAAAACGAGTTGTGTGATTTTATAGTGCTTGATTTGCCAAATTGTGAAGAACCCCTTTCGAGTGAAACCACACATAATCCTTTCGATCTTTATACCTCCACTCTAGAACCTAAATCGATAAATATCTATGCTTTTGATGAGGTGTCAGAAAAAATTGATTTTCACTTGATTGAGGATATAGACGCCGGGAATATTTCGGATGATGAACCTGTCGATTTGATTGAAATTTTATGTCCAATTCATCATCCCGAGTCATTAGATGTTTCTCCCGAACTTCATATGCGTCTTGATTTTGATGTTAATAGCATGGATGAGTTCAATATTGAGGAGAATTATGAGGATGGTATTGAGGAAATTATTGAGGATGAACCAGTTTTAGTTGATGAGTCGGATTTCCCAATTCATAATATCCCTTCCACTGATTGTGTACACCCTCCTAAGTCTTTAACTGATACCCTTCCTCACTCACTTCCCTCCGTCCTCGTTCCGACCTTGCAAGAGACCGTTACGCTTTCACCTCCTATACCAAGTTCGACGTACCCATGTTTGCTCACGAATCTTGAGGGATTTAATCTCATTTTTCTGCGGGTTGATAGATTAGCACAATCGCTTTCTACACATCGATCATTACAAATTGTGCTAATTTATACGCCCCATCCCCACCCTCAAGTTCGTATTCCCACCTTCTTTGGTTCTTCTAATCTTCCTTTACTGATACCGAATGTTGATGAATCACAATCTGATATTTTGAGTTCGGTAATTTTCAATTGGACCTTCGATGAAAGTTTCGAAGATATTTTTGCCGACGAACTCGCATTCTTAAACGATACGAATTTTGTGATTAATCAACCTCCACTCGAAGAAGTAGAACCACTACCATTTCTTTTTCCCTTCCATCATTCTTCTCCTCCACCGAGACCATATACCGTTTCTACCTCCACACGGTCTCGTGTGCTTCTCATCTCTTTTCTTTCCATTCCATTCTTTCACTAACTCGACCATTACCATGATAAGATTTTTGAATGGTTGGTGCTAACCTTTGGCTTATGTAAGGCCAAGCTTAAGTTTGGGGGGAACCTTGTTGTATATATATTTTTGTTTTTCTTTTAACAATAAAAATAAAAAAATAAAAAAATAAAATAAAAAAAATTTATAAATAAATAAACAGGGGAGTGCCGACAATTTTGACCCTCTGGGTGTAGCATGACAGTGAAGACACTGTCAAGTTTAAGTTTGGGGGTATGCTCGGTACGTCTTCTTCCTTCGCATTCATTTGTACATATTTTTGCATTTGCATACTTATTTTAAAAACCCATAAAAATTTGAAAATTTCAAAAATTATAAAAATTAATGTATTCAATTTTGGCCTAATTGATTTGAGTTTGACAAAAAGGTTAACTAGTTAGGAACAACTAGATTTTAGACTTAGTAAATTAAAAACCCTAAAAATAACCTTCCTTAAAGTTTAACGGTAGAAAGTATATGTTTTTGTAGTTTATTTAGAAATAGGCAAATTTTGAGTTCACTTCTTGAGCTAAGTCGAAACAAAGGAAAAGTATTGATACTTTTATTAGACTATAAGTTTGAAAAATAATTCATAGCTTAAGTCTAGATTCTGAAAATGTATACCCTACAAATTGCACCAACACGCACCTTAAAACTTGGAATAGTAGAGGAGACCTTGAAATGCTCGTCTAAAGTCCTTAGTATGAAGAAAATAAAAGAAAAAAAGTGAATAAAGAGAAAAAAAAATGAACACTGGTTTTTATGATTACTTAAGGCTAAAAAATAGAAAAATATTTAGCAAGGGTGCTTCATCACCTAGTGCTTTAGACCAACTGGTTTGGGAGTCACTGCTAAAGCCTTGGGTGTTGCAAGACTAGGAAGTACGCTTTAAAGTGCTAACGCATCTTGTAATCGGTTGTTGGTACCTCAAGAAGTATTAATGGTCGCATGAAGGATGTGTAAGCAAAATTCAATTAAAAATTCACCAATTAAGAAGTGCTTTGGACAACGGACAAGAGTATGATTGCTTGATTTGAATTTCCAAGTGTAGGGGTGATTTATACACACACGTGGGGATATGTGATTGGAGTTTAGATAAGAGAAAGGAGTGAAGAATAGAACTTGTATCTTTAGTAGAGTTGATAAAAATTCCTAAGTGGAGATGGAACCCTAGAAGGAAAACTTAAGAGATGCCGAAAGCTAAGTAAGTCTATAGAACATATATAATCTTAAGTTAAATGATGAGGAAGAGTGAAGAATATAGGTGGATAATTTATGAGTCGACGATAATAGAATTCCTTGTTAGAAAAGCTAATTGGAGAATAAAAGTCAAGGGGCCAAATTGATAGGATTTTGTGGGTAGTATCCGCTGAAAACCCTCAGGAGACAACACTCCTCCTACTAGGGACACCTAGAGGTTTAACGGCTTGTTGCACGAGCTCAGTGCAATCGCGTTTCCCTGCGAAAGTGCGGTTAGGTTTTTCGTAGAGAAAAAAAAATAAGTTTGCTCGAGGATGAGCAAAACATAAGTTTGGGGGTATTTGTTCACACCATAATATTGCATTATTATATTCCCCATTCTTATTCGTTTTATAAATAAACAGGTACTTTTGACGCATGTCTGCTACATATTACAGGTTACAGGTTCTTGGATCTAAAACAGTGAAAAAGGTAAAAGACGACGTAAAAGTGGAACTATAACCAACAAATAGAAGGATCTTGATCAAGCCTACATAAAAGATAAAGTTCACAAAGTATAAGGCAATGCAAGGTCCAAGATCACAAAGTTAACGGTTAAAGTCCACCACAATTATTCACTGGAAAATCTGGAGGAGAAACAGAAGCTATTTTGAAGAAATAACCAAAGAAACAGGAAGCCTAAGAATACCTGAAACAGCCTACAAAGACTCAGCATGTGATCTCACAATTGGGCCGTGGAACCGCGGCCCAAACCTGCCTGCGGCCGCGGTTCCGCGGCTGTCTAAAGCCCGTACTCGAAGAAATATTTACCAAAATATTCCGCGGCAGTATAGAGCCCATATCTGAATAAATTTTTACCAAAGCTTGGAGTCTACTCTTACTAGGTCTTCCTAGGGATATTTTGGTAAATGTAGACATGCGGATCAATTGTAACCTAGCCTTTCCTATCCTCTATAAATAGGAACTCTAAATCATTGTAAAGGCTATGCCTCCCTCATTCCTTTTTTTATGAATAAAATTTAGAAATCTTTTGGAGAGCATCGATGCCTCTTTTCATATCATCTATTCAGATCTGACAACCCTGTGTAAATATTTGGAGAGAGCCATCTGTAAAGTAAGTAGATTTATTTAATTGCCCTAGTTTAGATTTCAATTCTTGCCCTAGGTAATTTTTCATTCTCTGCCCTAGTATAAATTTAATTCCTTGCCCTAATTAGATAGTTAGATCTTTAATTCAATTGCCCTAGATTAATTTAGTTTTTAGATTTAATTAATCCATTCACACCATTTGGAATTAACTCGTAAGAGCGATTAGGAAATTCACAACATCCCTGTGGACCGACCCGTACTCACCGGCTGGCTGCAAAGCGACGCCGTTCTTGATTGCGGTTAATAGATAGTTTTTGAGATCAATCAGAACACACCCGAGACGAAGTAGCAGTGTCTAGTCGACGGACTAAGCTGTACTCATATCACCTGGGAACTGCTATCTGACGATGGGTATAAAACCAACCTGCAGTTCCCGGCGAGTCCTGTCCGGTGTACCCGTAACCTAACGAGCACCTGTATACTATCTCCAGTACGACGTACTGATGACTGTGGGACAGAGCATCTCCCCAACTGGGATGAGAAGCGTACACGCTAGTCTACTCCGGAGTATTGATGCCCCATCTCAATAATCCTACGACCAGGGACCTGTATAGGATGTTGCTTATAGACTACACAGCCCCCACTAGTGTGACTGCCATCACAACGCTGGTAATCAAGCAAAGATCCTAAGGGCTCTACTAATATGTATAAGCGATACGTTAAAAGAAACATATGCACATATTAAAGTAGACACAAACCAAGTAGCATACTACCATTTTTAGCAAGACTGTCAATACAACTGTGAATATCCCAAGCTTCCATTAAGTAATATACAAACTAGTATGATACAGTAATGGCCTCCAGGGCATAAACACTAACAATCTCCCACTTGCACTAGGGACATGTACTGGCATATCGCAGACCTATCATCTCGAATAGCCTCTCGAACTGCGTCTGAGGAATGGCCTTTGTGAATGGATCGGCAGTGTTATTCTCCATATCTACTCTCTTTATCTCGATCTCCCGGCGATCTACGATCTCCCTGATAAGGTGATACCGCCTTAAGATGTGTCTGGACTTCTGATGGGACCTGGGTTCCTTCGCTAAAGCTATAGCGCCGCTGTTGTCGCAATACAGAGCTATTGGATCAACACTGGTAGGAACCACCTGAAGTTCTGTGAGGAACTTCTTTATCCAGACAGCTTCTTTTGCGGCATCACAAGCAGCTATGTACTCCGTTTCCATCGTTGAGTCAGCAACGGTATCCTGCTTGGAACTCTTCCAACAGACCGCCCCTCCATTGAGGGTAAAGACATAATCCGACATGGACTTAGAGTCATCCTTGTCACTCTAGAAGCTGGAGTCGGCAAACGCCTCAATCTGGAGGTCTTTTCTGCCATACACCAAGAACATCTCCTTAGTCCTCTTCAGGTACTTGAGAATGTTTTTTACTGCTATCCAGTGCTTTTCCCCTGGGTTTGCCTGATACCGGCTTACAACGCTCAATGCGTATGCAACATCTGGTCTGGTACATAACATCGCATACATTATAGAGCCCACCGCAGAAGCGTAGGGTATAATCGACATGCGAGCCCTTTCCAAATCAGTCTTGGGAGACATCTCTTTGGAGAGGTTGATTCCGTGACAAGCCGGTAGGTTACAGCGCTTAGAATCGTCCATACTGAATCTTTTCAATATGGTGTCTATGTACCTGGACTGCGAAAGTCCCAAGATCCTCTTTGATCTATCACGATAGATCTAGATCCCCAGAATGTAGGTGGCATCACCCAGGTCCTTCATGGAGAACTTCTGTGACAAGAATCCTTTGACTGACTGTAGCATTGGAATATTATTTCCTATTAGGTGAATGTCATCCACGTACAAGACGAGGAATATAACAGCTCTCCCTACAATCTTACTGTATATGCATGGTTCATCTGGATTCTTGATAAAGTCGAATTCTTTGACAGTATCATCAAAATAGATGTTCCAACTCCGCGATACCTGCTTTAGTCCATAAATGGACTTAAGCAACTTGCACACTTTACCGCTGCTCCCACTTTGAATGAATCCCTCTGGCTGATCCAGATAGACGCACTCTTCCAAATTACCATTTAGAAAGGCCGTCTTTACGTCCATCTGCCAGATCTCATAATCGTGGAAGGCAGCAATGGCAAGAAGGACTCGAATGGTTTGAGCATAGCCACTGGAGAAAAGGTTTCGTCATAGTCCAAACCGGGTCTTTGACGAAAACCCTTTGCAACAAGTCTAGCCTTATAGGTTTCAACCTGTCCATCCACACCAATCTTCTTTCTGAAGATCCATTTGCATCCTACGGGTTTTACCCCATCTGGAGCAATGTCCAAAGTCCATACTTTGTTAGTGTACATGGACTCCATTTCGGTCCACATTGCATCCAGCCATTTTACCCAGTCGCCGCTCTGAATGGCTTACTGGAAGCTAGTAAGGTCATCATTATCAATGATGCAATCTTCTCGATCCCTGTCTATGAGAAAACCGTAGTATCTCTCGGGCGGATGAGACTGCCTACTACTTTTGCGGATAAGCGCTGGTATGTCCCTTTCTTCTGAAACTTTTGATTCTACCATACTTTCAGTAACAACTTGTGGTTCTGGAATTTCTTCCAGTTCTATTGCGCTCCCACTCTTCTGATTTTCTAAAAATTCAGCTTCCAAGAAGTGGGCATGACGAGAAACAAAAACCTTTTGTTCCTCTGCGTAATAGAAATAATACCCCTTGGAGTTCTTTGGATATCCCACAAACTTACACTGTACTGAGCGTGCCTCGAGCTTGTCCGGATGCTGCTTTTATACAAAAGCTGGACATCCCCATGTCTTCAGGTACTGAAGATAGGGTTTCTTCCCACTCCACATCTGATATGGTGTGGTAGGCACAGTTTTGGTTGGAACCTTGTTCAAAAGATATGTAGCTGATTCTAGTGCATAACCCCAGAAAGATCGCGGTAACTCAGCCTTACTCATCATGGAACAAACCATATCCAATAGGGTTCGATTCCTCCTTTCCGATACACCGTTGTGTTGTGGTGTGTATGGAGGAGTAAGATGAGAGAGAATTCCATTCTCTTTTAAGTAACTCAGGAACTCGGCACTTAAGTATTCACCACCTCAATCAGATCTCAGTGTCTTGATACTTTTGCCTATTTGGTTTTCCACTTCATTCTTGTATTCCTGGAATTTCTCAAAGGACTCGGATTTATGCTTCATCAAGAAGATATGTCCATACCTAGAGAAATCATCCGTAAAAGTAATGAAGTAGGAATAACCACCTCGCGCATATGTAGACATTGGACCACACACATCGCTGTGTATGAGTCCCAAGAGCTCGCTCGCTCTTACTTCGTGTCCAGTAAACGGAGTCTTTGTCATCTTTCCCATGAGACAAGATTCACAAGTAGCATAAGATTCATATTCGAACGGATTCAAATATCCTTCTCTATGTAACTTAGTCAACTGTGTTTCATTGATGTAACCTAGTCTACAATGCCATAAGAAAGCCTGATTTACTTCCGGAGATTTTTTTTAAGTGTGTTCTGGATATTGAAAACCTGAGCTTGATTCAATACGTATATTCCGTCATCTAATGTACCGGACCCAATCAGAACTTGATTTCAGTGGATGTGAACTACATCGCTTACGAATATAAAAGCATATCCCTCTCTTGAAAGTGAGGACACTGATATGTTATTACAAGTCAAACTAGGTACATACAAACAGTTACGTAGAATCAATATCTGCCCACTTGTCAAACCTAGGCGATATTCTCCCACGGATTCAGCGTCCACGCTCATTCCGTTCGCTACTCTGAGAGACAAATCACCTACCCTGATAACTCTACGGTTTCTCAAAGCATGTAATGAATTACAGATATGAGATCCTGCTCCGGTATCTAGTACCCAGGAAGTAGAGTTAATTGACAAACAGTTCTCAATTACATACACACTCGAGGCCGAAGCCACAACATGCTTCGTATCCTGGCTACTGGCTTCCAAAGCCCTGCAATCCTCTTCGGGATCCGCGCCAGATGGTAGAGTCAGTGTTAGAGCTCAGGCAGACTTGAGACGTGATGTTTCCCCTCTCCGAAGATCATGGTGTTGGGTACTGTTCAGACAACAGTATCAATCTTTGCTAAGATTATCGAGATGTTAATTCCGGAGTTCATGAAGTTTAAGATTGACGAGGTTACAAGTGTAGATGGAACAACAGGATTCATAGACGTTCAGAAGTGAGATGGTTAGGATTTTAAATCCGTTGTGGCGTTTCGATACGAGATCGGTGAAATTGATGTATTTCTTCCGATGGAGTTTGTTCAGACTAGATGCAAGTAGTTCAAGAAGGAGATCGTGTAGTACGCTTTTCTCCGATAAATTGGGACGAGTCTTCGAAGGTGATATTAGCCAGACTTCTCTATAGGGTATCAGAAGTATCGAATTCGCTAAATTCTCCAAGTGTGCTTTCTAGCTGGACATTGTAGAATTCTAGGGTCACGTAGTTGCAAGAGATGAGATATGTAGGGACCCCAAAGAAGATAGAAGCGGTACAGCACTGGCCCAGACCTGTTTCAGTTATTGAGGTTCGAAGTTTCTTGGGTCTGGCCGGTTATTACAGACGTTTTGTGCAGGATTTTATTAGGATCGCTGCACCGTTGACCGAACTGACTAGGAAGGAAGTTCCATTTCTTGGGACAGATGCATAGAGTTTCCAGCAGTTGAAGACTTGATTGATGACTGCACCTGTCTTATCGTTACCTTCCGGGTCAGGTGGTTTTGTTGTGGATTGTGATGCATCTCGAGTGGGTGTAGGCTATGCATTAATGCAGCACGGTAGGGTTGTAGCTTATGCTTTTCGACAGTTGAAGAGGCACGAGCAGGACTACCCCACTCATGATGTGGAGATGGCTTCTGTAGTATTCGCTCTGAAAAATTTGGAGACATTACTTGTGTGGAGAGTCGTGCCAGATTCTCACAGCTCATAAGAGCTTAAAGTATATTTTTCAGCAGAGGGATATGAATCTAAGGCAGCGTAGATGGAAGGAACTCGTGAAGAATTATGATTGTGAGATATTGTATCATCCAGGCAAAGCAAATGTTGTAGCGGATGCTTTGAGTCGGAGACCTGGAGGTAGCTTATCTCATTTACGCATCTTGCAGAGACAGTCTTCTACAGACGAGCAGATTTTATGTGATAACCGTATACAGTTTGAGTTCACCTCAGTAGGAGGACAGTTAGCACATGTTCGCACCCGACCTCAGTTATTGGATAGTATTCGAGAGACACAGCCCGCAGATGATCGTATGACAGATTTTATGGATCAGGTTAGGCAGAGCAGAGAGTCGGAGTTTGTGATTGATGACAGTGGGGTATTACATTTTGGAACCCGTCTTTGTGTGCCAGATTCGTATGGACTGAGACGTGAGATCTTAGAGGAGGCCTATAGGTCAGCATATAGTATTCATCCTGGTTCCACCAAGATGTATCATGATTTGAGGGATGTTTATTGGTGGAGAGGTATGAAGAGCGATATTGCGGAGTTTGTTTCAAAATGCTTGACTTGTCAGCAAGTCAAGGCAGAGCACCAGAGGCCGACTGGAGAATTGCAGCCCTTAACCATTCCGGAGTGGAAATGGGATCAAATTTCTATAGATTTGTAGTAGGTCTACCCAGGACTAACAGAGGGTATGATTCTATCTGAGTGATTGAAGATAGACTGACAAGGGCAGCTCACTTTCTATTAGTGAAGACGACGTATGGGTTACACGGTGCGTTCAGATTTATATCGACGAGGTTGTCCGATTGCATAGAGTTCCAACGAGCCTAGGGTCAGATAAGAGTACCCAGTTTACTAACAGGCTGTGGCAGAAACTTCAAGAAGTTCTTGGTACACGATTGAGTTTTAAGTACAGCTTTTAACCCTCAGACGGATGGTCAGTCAGAGCGGACCATTCAGACTTTAGAGGATATGCTTCGAGCTTGCAGCCTTGATTTCGGTGGTAGTTGGGATCGTCACATACCTTTGATGGAATTTTCGTACAACAATAGTTTTCAGAAGACGATCCAGATGGCTCTCTTTGAAGCTTTGTATGGATGGAAATGTCGATCGCATGTTTGCTAGATGACACTGAGCGAGAGTAGCATTTTGAGACCGCAGGTAGTACAGGAGACTACGGAAAAATAAAAAAAAATTCAACTGATACGAGATAGAATGAGAGCGGCCCAGTGCAGAAAGAAATCATATTCAGACCATCGACGTCGTAAAACCAAGTTTGAAGTGGGAGACCGTGTGTTCCTCGTATGTCTCCGATGAACGAGAGGATGCGATGCGAAAGAGTTTTCCACATTTTTTTGATGGTATGTCTAGTTAATTTTTAAATTCGGGGACTGAATTTTCTTAAGGGGGGAATATTGTAACATTTTGAAAATTTAGAAATAAATAAAAATTAATTAATTAAATAATAAAGTATTAAATTAAAAAGTTATTGAAACCAAATAAGACAATATCATAAGTTTTATGTAAAACAAATTAAATTTTAGTTTTAGTATGCAACATAAATAAATTATAAGGGTTTTAGTGAAAAATTTAGCTTCATTTTTAATAAAATGGTGTTTATATAATAACATAAGTTATGAGGGGTTGTTATGTAAAGATTAGGACTTTGTGCAAATTGAAAATTGTTAAGGGTGTAACTAGAAAGGAGATGGGATAAGATTTAGTTCAGAATTTTATCATAAAATAAATCAAATTGGAAAACGAATTCATTTCCACCACCTCCTCTCATGCACAACACACTCCCCACACCTCCTCCTTGCATGAAACCACCACATCTTGCTTGGTGACACCTCCTCCTACACCTCACCCTCTTCCCTTTACCATATATAACATGTGTTCACATCTATTACTTAATTTAAAATCTGAAAAATTAAATAAAGAAAAAGAAAACTAGAGCAAACAAAGAAGAACCAAAGGAAAGAGGAGAGATGAGCTAAGTTATAGGATTTCCGCCATCAAGCTAAAGACTTGGAGCTTGTGCATCTTGGAGGGAGTTCTTCCAGCAAATTTCTTGTAGGTAAAATCTTTAATCACTGTAGGAATTTAGTTCAGTAACTAGTTTAACTTAGAAATCAAAAGTGTCCAAAATGTCGCATTTTATGCAAAACTGAACTCTGTAGGAATCTGATATGAATCTGAATAAAATTAACTTAACTAAGCAGGGCCTAAATGATGTATGTTAGACCTAGAACAACCCATAGAATCTCGAACCCAAAGGGCTCGGTTTTGGCCGGCGACCAACAAGGGAATTCCGGCGTCGCCGGATTTGTAGGGAGGTAAAGTGATTTGGGTTTTTGGGTAGGTCTCTGTGTAGAATTATGGTTAAATTTATTGTTTAATCAATTCAGTTTAACTGTATATAAAATCTGGGAGCAAATATCGGAAAAAGGTATCTAAAAAACCATAATACGACACGGGAAATTCGTAACGGGTTCTGTTTCTGTTATGAAACAGCGTTAGGTTAAATTCCAGTTAAAATGAGTATTAGATCATATACAATAGTCGTACTAGAACGTACAACTTGTGTTTTCATAATTTTGTAGTATCGGAGTAGCCGTTTCTTTATACAAGTTATTGCAATGTTAGATTCCAATACGGGAACTTTGGAGGCCGCGAGGAAAGGAAAAGGATTGGTGATTCCTGAGTAGATACGACGTAATTCCGGTGAGTAGATTTACATCTACGGGGAAGTCGGGTGGATGGCGTATAGCACCCCCGCAACCTTATAACTATTATTGTGATATCTAGTTAAGTTATCTTTTCTTCAAAATATTGATACAGTATTGCATCTTGTATGCCCCCTGTTTACATAAAGTTTATATGAAGTTTTTAAATAAGATATACGTGATATTTGATCCGTACGATATGGATATGATTTGATGAGTTTGTACGAGGGATTATGCTGTACTTAAGATGATATGGTTATAGCGATATGATGAGCTATAATACAAGAGTTTATACGTATCGGAAATGATGAACTTTGTATGCCGAATAACGGCCAATTTATTCTTTGATTCGTAGAGATAGATTATTTTCTGTTTTGGGAGGTAATACTGGTATGAGCTATATTATTTTAAAAACCACGGTTCGTTGCATTTTAAATAGACTACCAGGATGCGTGCCAGTTTCTAAAACAAACATCCTTTTTTTAAATCTAAGGCAGCTTCCTTATTTTCAAACTTAACGTTCCGATCATTTCTAAAGATAATGGTATAGTTCATAACAAGTAATTACAATAAGTACGTTTAGATTATATTATCTTTAATTTATGTTTCTGTGTTATGCACACTCTGATAGAACACTGCACAAATACCAATGAGTACTATGCTGCATAAGCACGTAAATATATATTACACTACACCTCATTGGTACTGCCATGTCACTGTAGAATCGTTCTGATATATACGTGTTAATATATAGATTGTTACACCGTAGAACACTTGCATAAATACTAATGATTTCCATGTTGCACGAGCACAAACGCATTTGCTACACTACACATCATTAGTAGTGCCATGACACATTAGAATTGAAACCATTATGTTATGTGATATGATTACGTAGTCGTTTCCTATTCATACTGTAGTACTATAGATGTTGTATTTGATTTCTTGGGATTTCTGAGTATTTTTACTCCTGATGATATATATAGCGGTGGTATGTGACACTGTTATATATATACATATATAATATATCATCAATACAACCTATGCAAGTTCTTATTCCTCGCTTGATATTTTATATGATAAGTAAATGTCCACCAGGAGATTTGTGTTTTTTGATTTGGATATCCGGACCGAGTCGGTAGGTATACGGTTATGGATTTACAATTTTTATCCAGACTGAGTCGGTGGGGATACAGTTAGATACCTGGTGGACCCGGTCGAGACCGAGGGGCAGGATAGCCGCATTTGAGGCGGGGGAGCCTAACGAGGTGACTCGATTCCGGAGATTGAAATGAGCACGGCAGATATCCAGGGGATACGGACCAGGGTTCAATTAGGTACGGCAGATATCCAGAGGAAACCGATCGTAGCCAGGATATCGGGTGACGATCATCTGTTGAGATGGTGTCGACGGTATCTGTATTTACGTGTCGATGCTCGACACGAAAGATTTCGGATTTCGATGTCGATGCTGGGCATCTATTTGTATATTGATACGATCATTATCATGAGGTACATCGTTAGATATGTATTTATTGGATTCCATCAGGACTGTTCCAGGGGAAAGTACCTGCATATATTTGTACAGACATTCATAGACACAAAGGGAATTCCAATACGGATAATAGATTCATGATTTTGATTCATCTGACATTGAGATATTATACTTGTGATCGCATGATAGTTAGTATTGCACCTTTGCATATCATATAGTATATCGTTATAGATTATAATAGTACTATACTTATGACCTAGGTATCGTCTTGCATTTCGATTACTACCTTTAGATGTACTTTTATTCACTGAGTTGGCAACTCATCCCCGTTGTGCCACAGTTTCTTGCAGGTTTTACCGTTTGGATTATCAGCGGTTTGGGCACACATTCTTTTGGGGATTGATGGGTAAGTGAGTTGTTATTGTATCCTACTCACTCTTGATTATTCATATATTCTTGTATCTAGTGGAAACTCAATCAACTTAGAAATGACATATTATGGACTTAGAATCGAGGAATAGAGTTGTGTTTTGAGTTGTCGTACTCTTTGGAGTCGACTTCTGATTGAGTGGTTGCTCCATTGTTTGGACGTGGAGACTACCTTCCATTAGGATGCTATTTTTTTATGTTGTATCGGGTTTTTATAAAAATGGAAAGGAGGTGATGTCAAGTTCCAAAATGTCATAAATGCTTTTCAACATACTTAGATGTTATTTTAAATTGATTTTATCAGATGATTATTGAAACCTCACCTCCAATAATTTCAAAAAGGGTTTAGATTCCGGGTTTCGGCTTACTTGGATTGCGTTGATGTCTTTAGATATCATGTGATTTAAGTGCCGGTCACGTGCTACATTTGGGTCGTGACACAACCACTTCACTGAGTCACCACTCGTGATAGCTTGCTGAAAACTAGTAGGATCGTCATCATCCATGATGCAATCTTCTCTATCACCATCAATGAGAAACCAATAGTATCTCTTCGGTGGGCGAGAAGTTCTACTAGATCTCCGGAGCGGCTGAGATTCTTGAAGTTCTACTGCAACATCAGTTTCAACCAATTCGTCATGAGTAATTTGTGTCTCTAGAACCTCTTCTAGTTCTACCGCATTGCCATCAGCACCATTTGTAAAAATCTCATTTTCTAAAAACGAGGCATGCTGAGAAACAAACAATTTTTGTTCCTCCTTGTGTTAGAATAGATATCCATATGAATGTTTTGGATATCTCATAAATTTACACATGACCGATCGTGTCTCGAGTTTGTCTGGATTCTGCTTTTTAACAAAAGCCGGACAACCCCATATCCTAACTCTTTAAAAAGATGGTCTCTTTCCACACCATATCTTATATGGAGTGATAGACACGGTCTTGGTTGGAACCCTGTTTAACAGATACATTGCTGTCTCCAATGCATGTCCCCAAAGGAAAGCGGTAACTCAGCATCACACATCATGGACCGTACCATATCTAATAGGGTACGATTCCTCCATTCTGACACACCATTGTGCTATGGTGTGTAAGGAGGAGTGAGCTGAGAGAGAATCCCATTCTCTTTTAAGAAGTCTGAAAACTCTGTACTCAAATACTCTCCACCTCGATCTGATCGAAGTTTCTTGATGCTCAAGCCTGTTTGCTTTTCTACTTCAAGTTTGTACTTCTTGAATTTCTCAAAAGCTTCGGATTTATGTTTTAACAAAAACACGTGTCCGAATCTTGAGAAATCATCAGTAAAAGTAATGAAGTATGAAAAACCTCCTCTTGCATGTGTAGACATTGGCCCGCATACATCACTATGTATGAGGCTTATGTTGGGCCACGGCGGCGCCCCGGCCGTCTTACCGACGCCGGATCAAAAACTTTTTGCGAAACCGGCGCCACCGCGACCCATAAACCCGGATGGTTCCATTAACCGTAAACTAGCAATATATAAAAGGAGTTTGGAAAGATTATACCGATCGATCCGTATCTTTCGGTCTTTAATCTCCGCGTCTAACTCCTCGCTGCTGCACCGATGAAGTCCGCTCCCCGATCAGGTCCGTCAAGTGGCACCACATCGATGAATCTGTATACGGGCTCCCGCCTCAAAACCGAGGAAACTCGGACATGAAGTTTGCTAGCCGACATATCCAAGATTGAAGTAGAGAGAGTGTAGAATAGTTTGTCTCAAGACACCCAATAAATTGGGTGATGATTAATTGAAGTTTCCATTGGAGATATGAAGAAGTGAGCATGGAATTGTGGCTAAAAAAAATTCTTTGCAAAATGGGCTCGGCCAGAATATCAAGTCCTCTATGGAATTAGTGCTCGGCCACACTCCAAATGAAAAAAAAAACTTCACTGGCTTTTTCAAGTGGGGGGAGGAGTAAAAATAATTAATCAATTAAAAAACCCATCAATCAAAAGCACAGCCACACAACCCCACCCCACAAAATTAAACATGGATCAAGATGTTTAAAGACGGAAAAGGAAACTGGCAACTCCGAAAAATAATCCCGTAACGAATTACGAGATTACCCATCAACTGTAAATACATACCCGCATTTGTATTCCGACCGAATACAAATGCAAAGAGACAAAAAATATTCCTACACTATAATACTAGCATCTGACTTAAACCAAAGCCCGCTAGTATTATCCGTCCGATCCTGATCCGTGCACAAGTGCACGAATATGATCGAACCCTGCCATAAAACCATACGGCCTCTACAACGTTTCGCCCGATCTTGGGAAACTGTCTGTGGGGGACTCTAATGACTCATCAATACACTGGCACTGGGTATAACCACTAGCACGTCAGAGGTATAGGATGTACGTAACGGTTGCCGATATATTGATCAGAAGGGAAGCTGACAAGCGAACTCATCCAGAAACCCTACTGAGCATGACAGTGACAATATCCGTACAGTCCGGTCTGTTCGTCTATGAGTATCGCATATAGGGCCTAGGGGGCTGGTAAACGTCAGACCCCCAATAGCGGTATAAGTCGTGTTAGAGTAAAGCCCAGAACACCCTGAGATACTACTGGAATACCTACCAGTAAATCTCGATTACCCTGGCCAGGGATTTCGTGTAATGGCTCTCCTAAACACAGCGCGATCTCACCCCGAATACCGGAAGAGACGAATCCCAGACGATCCGCTCACTGCCTCCATGTGGCTCGGGACTGTACCCAACTAAAACCTGTTTGCACGACTCCTTTGAGCCGTGGTAGGGTAGTAATCAAAGCACGGTGGGAACTCACACGAGACAAATGACGATCTCAGGTCAACAGACTAACCTGTACACATGTCACCTGGGAACTGCTATCTGACGATATGTATAATACCAACTAGCATGTTCCCGGCGAGTCCTGTCCGGTGTAATCATAACTCAATGAGCACCTGTATACATCTTAGGTGAACCAACTGACACCAATGACTTGTGAGACCGGCCACCGCCCCTCGTCGGGGTCTCGACTGTATACACTAGTCTACTCTGGAGTATCGATGCCCTATCTCGAAACTCCCTCGACTAGGGACCATTTAAGGATGTGCTTATAGACCCCAGCTCCCACGTATATGATCGCCATCATACTGCTGGCAGTCAAGCAAGAATCCTATGGGCTCTATCAACATGCAATAGTGAACTAAAGCATGTAAACAATGATAAAGACAAACCAGATAGCATACTATCATCTCGAGCAAGACTGTCCTATCGGTATAGGTCCTCTCTCAATCATTACAATCACGTACCTGCGATCCAATAATTGACTTTGAAGGCACTAAATCCAACAATCTCCTACTTGCACTTAAGGCTAATTATTGCAATGTCGCATACTCACAGCCCGTGTGATACCGAACATCCAACTCCTCTACTAATCAGTTTCACAAAGCTCGTTTGTAAAACTATCGCGTTCGAGAAATAGCCTCAGTGAGTGGATCCGCCCTGATGTTTCCTTCTATATCTCTCTTTGTCTCAAATTCGCGGAGAAACCCATCTCCCGAAATGAGCAATACCTGTCTTAGAATATGTCTGGATATCTGATGGGACCCAGTTCATAAATGAACTCCAAATCCAGCAAACCTCTTAGACTGTATCATCAACTGAATTTAATCAGTATCCTGCGCCATGCTTTCCTCAGTATCCGCTTGGACCACCTGTCCAAACTACTGCCCCTCGTCAGAGGGAAAACTATAACTCTGACAGTCACTCTGTCATCCGGGTCACCTTGGAAGCCTGGAATGATAACTGTTTCCCGAAGGAGGCTGTCGTTATCAAATCCCTAGAACAACCACTTATGTTCTAAAACTGCTTCCGAACGTTTCTCCAAGATTGGATTAATATCAACCTATTGCATCTAGTGCAAAAAACAACATATGATATTATATTCATATCCTTTGTGGAGAAACTATTGTATGACAACCATAGTATAACCGATCGTAGTGTAGGAATTTCACTTCCTACTATGTGTATGTCATCCAAGTACCAGGACATCATACCCTACTTCCTTCTTAACAGATCCATCCCCTATTCTGCTGAAGTCAAAGCCCATGACTGTCACATCAGAAATAGATGATCTATCTCCGCTTTATCTGCTTTAGTCTATAAATAGACATAAGCTACTTGTCTATTATGCTTCCGCTACTCCCACTGACTACGACAACCCTCTGGCAGAGTCATATACACGTGCACTTCTAACGTTAGTGTAGAACGACGCTATACTCATCCTCCTCCGGGTCTCATAGTCTGGAACAACAGTAGTGTCAAGTCTGGGTAAACAAGAACCTCCCTGTCACCGTCCTTGAGGCTACCGAAGTACCTCTCGAGTGCCTGAGGTTACCCACCATCTCTGCGGAGTGGCTAATGAAATGTCAAACCTGATTGAATCTTTAGGTCCTATTAAATTTTCCGTAATCGTTTGCGGTTCTGGAATCTCTTCCAGTTCTACCATACTCCCACTACTGTTTTCTGAAAAAATCCATTTTAATAAAATTATGGCGAGTCAAGAACAATATCATTATTGATCTTCCAGATGGTAGAAGATTAACCCTCGTCAAAGCCCGGGTTAACCCACAAACTGCCATTACAGAAACGTGCCTTGAGTTTATCCGGAGTCTGGTTTTAAGCATAAGCCGGACAACTCCCCATACCTTAGCATCGTTAAGATACGAACTATTCTATATACAATATAGAAATAGAAGCACTGATTTAATTGGAACCAGATTCAAATCATGCATCTGTCTCCAGTGCATGTCAACTAAATAGAGAGAGGACGATCAGCATTACTCAATTTAGGAGTGCATCCAATTATGAGTAACCTGAAAGAGAAACAAGTTTCTCAATACCATTACTATCAACTGAATACCAACCACAAGTATCTACATCTTCGATCATCTTGAAGAATCCCAACACTTGCAACACCTGGTTCTCTACTTTATTCTTTTACCTATAACTTCTCAAAACTTAGACCTTGTATTTCTATGAAACACTTGTCTAAAACTTGAGAAATCACAAGTAAACAGAATACAGTACGAGAACCAATCCCTTTGTCCTAATGGACACTGGACAATATACAATACTTTGTATAAGTCCCCTGAGTTGAATAACTCAAACTCTGTGCGTCGTAGGTTGAAAACTGTACCCAGGCGATTTCCTCAAATATCACCAATTACAACGAATTCTGATATAATGAGGATGATCACCTAATTCCCAATAACTTACTCCCACTCATCATCTGTAAAACCATATAGATGTGAGAATCATACCTGGTAAATACATACCCTGGAGCAAGGGTCTAATTGGGAAATCGGTTTTCTATTAACAATACACAGTGAAACTGAAACATGAATATGTTTCGAAGGGGTATCCGGGTATTCTTAGTAATGTCTCTTCCATTATCATATCCATGACTGTAACCGTATATTTCCCTGCCATCTCTCCAATTCCCTTTATTTGTCTTTATTCATTACCTTCTGTACACCATCGTTAGGCTAAGTGGTTTTCTTCCTTCCCTACCATTCGGCACCAGCCTATGGTTTGGAAGAAGACTATCCAATAAGCATAATAGGTGTACTATCCTAATCCTAGGAGTACTCGTAACCTGAGAGAAGGTGATGATAAAAGACAACTGAATAAACCTTATTCTTATTTCTCCTGAACCAGAATCCATCCTCGAAAAAGTTCCTTCGAGTTCGTATATAACCATTATGGATTTATCCAATGGAATTGGATGTTCGTAGTGATACGAGGTGTTCTGGAGAAATACAAAGGTAAATTAGGAGTGGCGATGAAATACGTGGTTTGGTCGTGAATATTAACAGTCGCAATTTACTTTGCCCTCTTTCTGATCCCTTTATTTGTCTTTACTTATTACCTTCTGTACACCCAACTTAGGCTAATTGGTTTTCTTCATTCCCTACCTTTCGGCACCTGCCTTTGGTTTGGAAGAAGACTATCCAATAAGCGCAATAGGTGTACTCTCTCCTAATCTTAGGAGCCCTCACAACCTGAGAGAAGGTAAAAAGAAAAGACAACTGAATAGTCCTATTCTATCTCTCCAGAACCAGAATCCATCCTCGAAGAAGTTCCTCCGAGTTCGTATATAACCATACGATGGATTTATCCAATGGAAGTGGATGTTCGTAATAATATGGGGTGTTCTGGAGAAACTCAAAGGGTAAAAGAAGGAGTGGCAATGATATATGCAACTCAGACAATCCAAAAGCCAATGTTTTAAGAAAGTTCGGTTAACTTGGTCACTGAGTTATAGTCTAGGGTCGGGTCATAGTCGTAGTTAAAGAGAGAGAGAAAAGAAACACTCTGCATGTACTCTAACCTAGATCAGAATGGTTAATCAATTTATCTAATCAGAAAACCTCCCACTGTTTTCTCAAATTCTCCTCCAATCCTGAAAGAAGAATTAGTCGGGGTCACCCGAGGAGTAAACCAACTCATCAGTGGGAATCGGGATCCAACTATCATCGCATGATAACGTGATGGAAGCCACTCACGTCATCACACTCCAGAAGGTATGTGCAA
Organism: Agapanthus africanus; assembly: GCA_030015575.1. Taxonomy (NCBI): domain Eukaryota; kingdom Viridiplantae; phylum Streptophyta; class Magnoliopsida; order Asparagales; family Amaryllidaceae; genus Agapanthus; species Agapanthus africanus. The sequence goes on from JASDDO010000019.1 coordinate 543,904,616, forward strand.
GCCTGGCAAGTTTCCAGTATGTTTGAAACTCCCGATGTGATTTTTACCCCAAGCAGCTTATGACCTTGACGGATGCCCACAAATCATAAGTTGCAAGTCAAGTTCTACCCGTCATTATCCTGATTAATTTAGACCCACCCGTACTCGCCCTTGACGGATGCCAACAAGGCTGCACGACTGTCCTAAATTAATGCATATCCATGCTACAGAAAAACAACACATAGCTACCGCACACTATGCCTTGACGGAAGCCAACAAACATAGCACGAATACTAGGCGCTACTTTTCAGAAATGACGGAGGGCTACGACTAGTTTTTGGCGAAAAACCTTTAGCATAATAAACTTGATATCGTTGAAGGAATCCAAGTGGTTTTATAAAAATATAGTGGCGAAAACTTTTGCTAAAGAGGTCACTCCCGGTGAAGGGATGTCGGCTCTTTCCCCGTCGAATGAGGTGCAGGATATTCCAAACTGAATACCATGATGCAAAGCAAAAAGTAATCGACTATAGTGAAGTTATTACCCTGACGCAAACCTCTGTCCAAGGGGTCACTCTCGGTGAAGGGATCTCGGCCCTTGCCTTGTCGAATGAGGTGCTGGATATTCATAACCGAATACCACTGTGCAAAACAAAAAGAGAACGCCCTTGTAATAACAGCTTTTTGAAAAATTGGTTCCAACAACATCATATATAGGTTTGTTTTCCTTGCATTGATAAGAATCAACGCAGTCCCATCAATTGATCACACCAGAAAAGAACGAAAATATGATGTACGTATATACCATCCGCATTCGCCACTGGGTCCCGTCATCACCCGTTAGGTTACTTAACTAACGACAGAGCGGGGACAGGACTAGCGCGGGTGCAAAACATATACAACATCTACTAGTATATATATCAATATATAATAATCGCTCCAGGTATGAAAAATGCAACATCACAGAAAAGTAATAAGCATCACAGAACAATACAGATAATCTGGGATCCCCGGGTTTCATAGAGCCGCAGATGAAACCCGACTTTCCCCTGGTCGTGTGGATATCCCGTGCAATGAAAACCTAGACCCCTACGGGCGCGGCAAGTTACCCGCCAAAACCTGAAGCGAGGCAGCCCCCTTCAACAAAATGAATGGACCACCAAGCACTTCACGGAATCCGGTAAATTGAGCACCCCTCCTTGGGTCAACCTATACCCCCTACGAGTGCGGCGAATAGCCTGCCAATTCTAGAGTGAAGCCCCCTCCGTCTCAAAGCCATGAGATGCGAGCCCGTTGCCCTCTAGAACCCGGCTATCCGTGCACCCCACCGCGGGGTAATCCTAGTATAGAAAAGAAAATATATACAACGGGTACATCGACCTCATCCCGGTCGTGCCCCAAAAGAATAATATACAAACAGGCAGTGACGGCAATCCACATGTCGGACGCTCGCCCCGCAATATCAAATGTATAAATAAATCCATACAGTACTAACATTGCACCAAGCTATCCACCACGACAAATCCGCAACTTCACAATACAATACAGAACATCAACGTGAATGTCACGTTCGCAAAACCCGTCTAAAAGGACTATAGCAATCAGACAAGTTTTACCGATCAAATGACATTCACGGTCACAGATAAAATGTAAAGCACTGTAAACTAACATATTTAAAATTTCGATCGACAAAAATTTCCGAAGTGGGCCCCAAGCACAAATCGAGTACTCAAAATAATCTGGGCCAGAACTAAATTTTCCAGAAACCCCAGTTCCAAGTCAAAAGACCCAAAGCAAAAATTTAGTGCAATGAAGCCTCAACACTGCGGTGGAACCGCGGCCAAAACGTGGGTACGGCCGCGGTTCCGCAGCGCTACAGAAGGATCATTGTATCAAAATTTTACAGTAGTCTTATAAAAGCCTGCCTCATTTTCTGAAACACTTAAAATAATTTTTCGACGACTTTAAAAATTCGGCAGAAACTTGAAAAATTAGAAATACGGTTTTGAAAATTCCGTCGATCGATATTTTAAACACATTAGAAAAAGCTAGTAAACGGTTAACAGTTTGGCTCTGATACCATGTTGGGCCACGGCGGCGCCCCGGCCGTCTTACCGACGCCGGATGCGAAACAAAAACTTTTTGCGAAACCGGCGCCACCGCGACCCATAAACCCGGATGGTTATATTAACCGTAAACTAGCAATATATAAAAGGAGTTTGGAAAGATTATACCGATCGATCCGTGTCCTTCGGTCTTTAATCTCCGCGTCTAACTCCTCGTTGCTGCGCCGATGAAGTCTGCTTCCCGATCAGGTCCGTCAAGTGGCACCACATCGATGAATCTGTATACGGGCTCCCGCCTCAAAACCGAGACAACTCGGACATGAAGTTTGCTAGCCGACATATCCAAGATTGAAGTAGAGAGAGTGTAGAATAGTTTGTCTCAAGACACCCAATGAATTGGGTGATGGTTAATTGAAGTTGCCATTGGAGATATGAAGAAGTGAGCATGGAATTGTGGCTAAAAAAATTTCTTTGCAAACTGGGCTCGGCCAGAATATCAAGTCCTCTGTGGAATTAGTGCTCGGCCACACTCCAAATGAAAAAAAAAACTTCACTGGCTTTTTCAAGTGGGGGGGAGGTGTAACAATAATTAATCAATTAAAAAACCCTTCAATCAAAAGCACAGCCACACAACCCCACCACACAAAATTAAACATGGATCAAGATGTTTAAAGACGGAAAAGGAAACTGGCAACTCCGAAAAATAATCCCGTAACAAATTACGAGATTACCCATCAACTGTAAATGCATACCCGCATTTGTATTCCGACCGAATACAAATGCAAAGAGATAAAAAATATTCCTACACTATAATACTAGCATCTGACTTAAACCAAAGCCCGCTAGTATTATCCGTCCGATCCTGATCCGTGCACAAGTGCACGAATATGATCGAACCCTGCCATAAAACCATACGGCCTCTACAACGTTTCGCCCGAACTTGGGAAACTGTCTGTGGGGGACTCTAATGACTCATCAATACACTGGCACTGGGTATAACCACTAGCACGTCAGAGGTATAGGATGTACGTAACGGTTGCCGATATATTGATCGGAAGGGAAGCTGACGAGCGAACTCATCCAGAAACCCTACTGAGCATGACAGTGACAATAACCGTACAGTCCGGTCTGTTCGTCTATGAGTATCGCATATAGGGCCTAGGGGGCTGGTAAACGTCAGACCCCCAATAGCGGTATAAGTCGTGTTAGAGTAAAGCCCAGAACACCCTGAGATACTACTGGAATACCTACCAGTAAATCTCGATTACCCTGGCCAGGGATTTCGTGTAATGGCTCTCCTAAACACAGCGCGATCTCACCCCCAATACCGGGAAAGACGAATCCCCGACGATCCGCTCATTGCCTCTATGTGGCTCGGGACTGTACCCAACTAAAACCTGTTTGCACGACTCCTTTGAGCCGTGGTAGGGTAGTAATCAAAGCACGGTGGGAACTCACACGAGACAAATGACGATCTCAGGTCGACAGACTAACCTGTACACATGTCACCTGGGAACTGCTATCTGACGATATGTATAATACCAACTAGCATGTTCCCGGCGAGTCCTGTCCGGTGTACTCATAACTCAATGAGCACCTGTATACATCTTAGGTGAACCAACTGACACCAATGGCTTGTGAGACCGGCCACCGCCCCTCGTCGGGGTCTCGACTGTATACACTAGTCTACTCTGGAATATCGATGCCCTATCTCGAAACTCTCTTGACTAGGGACCATTTAAGGATGTGCTTATAGACTCCAGCTCCTACGTATATGATCGCCATCATACTGCTGGCAGTCAAGTAAGAATTCTATGAGCTCTATCAACATGCAATAGTGAACTAAAGCATGTACAAAATGATAAAGACAAACCAGATAGTATACTATCATCTCGAGCAAGACTATCCTATCGGTATAGGTCCTCTCTCAATCATTGCAATCACGTACCTGCGATCCAATAATTGACTTTGAGGGCACTAAATCCAACAGCTTAAGAGTTCCACAGCTCTTTCTCCGTGTCCAGTAAATGGAGTTTTGGTCATTTTACCTTTGATATAGGACTGGCAAGTCGCATAATATTTATTTTCAAAAGGATTCAAATATCCATCTTTATGTAGCTTGTTTAGTCTTGTTTCATTAATATGCCAAGTCTACAATACCAAAGAAAAGCTTCATTTATATCTGAAAACTTTCTTTTATTAGTATGTTGTATATTGAAAACTGTGTGTTGGTTCAGGATGTAAATACCGTTATTTAGTGTACCATACCCAATCAACTGTTGATTCAAGTTAATGTTCATAATATTATTCTGCAACACAAAATGATATCCTTCATTGTCCAATAAAAAAATGGATATTATATTACATAGCATACTAGGTACATAATAACACGGGTTCAAAACCATAATAAAACCCGAAGGCAACCCCAGATGATACTCTCCTACGGATACAGCATGTACATTGGAACCATTTCCAACCCGCAAAGTATGGTCACCAGTCTTCAAAACTCTACTGATTCTCAATCCCTGCATACAATTGTAGATGTGAGAACCAGAACCGGTATCTAATACCCAAAATGCAGAGTTTATAGAAAAACAGTTTTCAGTTACAAACACACCTGAAGCGGAAACATCAGCATTCTTCTTCTTCTTGAGATCAGCAAGATACACAGCACAGTTGCATTTCTAATGTCCCGACTTATGGTAGAAAAAACATTCTCCTTTTCCACTTCCCGCTGCTCCAGATTTGTCTTTCCCCTTCGCCTTTCGAACTCCACCTTTCGGTTTGATGGGTTTCTTCTTCTTCTTTCCCTTGGCTTTAGCTTTTGGGACGAAAGAGGAAGATGGCCCAGCAAGCAGAGTGGGAGTTCTCGCTATCTTAAGCGTGCTCTCTGCACTTCTCAACATATTGAGAAGTTCAGGAAATGATTTCTCCAAATCGTTCATATTGAAATTCACTATGAACGGAGCAAAGTTAGGGGGAGAGACTGTAGAACAATATCTGTATATTGCTCATTATCCATGGTCCATCCCAGTTCCTCGAGTTCTTCTATAAGACCAATCATCTTCAGAACATGTTCTCCAACTGATGTACCAGGGGCCATTCGCATCTGAAACAACTTTCGAGATGTCTCGTATCGTAAAGTCCGAGCTTGCTCTTCATACAACTCCTTAGTATGAAGAAAGATGGATTGAACATCCATCTTCTCATGCTGCTTCTGATGGATACTATCCATAGAAGCAAGCGCGAGGCATTTGGCCGTGTTACAATCAATATCCCATATTTTTTGGATCTCCCTATCAGAAACAGATGATTCAGGTCCTGGGACGGGTGGGGCTTTGGTAGTAAGGACATATGATATTTTATCATATGTGAGTGCAATGTTCAAGTTCCTCAACCATTCTTTATAATTCGGTCCTGTCAGTTTGTTTTTCTCTAAAAGAAGCTTAAGTCCCGTCATCGGTATCTGCCATTAGGAGAGAGAAAAGAATACACTCAGCGAAATGCTCTTGCAAAGAATTAGATTGGTTATTATCTTATCTAATCGATGTCTCCCACTGCTTTTTATCAAATTTTCTTTCAAAACCTGAAAAGAAAACTAGCCAGGATTAATTACATTCTACAGTTTCGCTAACCAGTCAGCCAGGCCAGTGTCAGTACTTTGAGGGAGGTTCCCCGTGCTTTCGCACGGACCTAATTAAAATAAACCTCGTTTTCCCAGAGGTCAAACCACGCTAACACCTTTCTAGACACCTACTGGATTAGTTAATTGTAAAGTGCAAAACTCTCCTGGGAGTAACTCTTACTCACAGTGGGATCAGGATCCAACTATCATATAGATGGTATGCAATCTCATTGCAAATTTCAACTCTTGAAACTCCCGATATGGGTTTTTACCCCAAGCTGCTTATGACCTTGGCTATGGTCAACATATCATAAGCACTAGTCAAGTTCTACCCGCCATTTTGAGATTAACTAGACCCACCCATATGACCCTTGACTATGATCAACATAATCATATGAATGTCCTAACTGATTGCATCATATGCTTTGTAAGAAGACATCACTTAGCTACCGTACACTACGCCTTGACTATGATCAAGATACATAGCACGAATACTAAGTGCTCTGCTTCCTAAAATGACGGAGGGTTGCGGATGGTTTTTATGAAAACCTTTAACGCTTTGAACTTGATCTCGTTGTAGAATCAAAATAGTTTAGAAAAGAAGTGGCTTAAGCTCTGCATCTTTTGAAACTTGCATTTTTCATAAAAAGGGCCGAGTGGGTTTCAAATCTGATTCTACAATATCTTTAGGTTTCTTTTTCTTTACATTAATCTTATTAATATAGTCCCATCATTTAAGTTCCTAAGCCATCACAGAAAAGAAACGAAAATAAAACGTACACTTATGCCATCTGCATTCGCCACAGTGTCCCGTTATGCACCGTTAGGTTACTTAACTAACAGCATAGCGGGGCGGGACTAGCGCGGGTGTAAAACATAAACAATATTATTATATATCATATATATAATAATAATCCATTCGTCTCAGATATTAAGTAATCACATCACAGAATATCAACAGCAGAAGCACATATGAAAATAAAAGGATATCTAGGATGTCCGTATTTTGTATTAAGCCAACAATAGAAAATACGAATTCCACGGTCGTAATGAATAGCCAAGCCCACACCCCTAGACCCTTACGAGAGCGGAAAGTGACCCTACCAATTCTAGAGTTTAGGAGACCCGGTCTCGACTCCTCGAGATTGCCTCACACTGAACCCTAGAACCCGGTCACTTGTGCTCCCCACCTTGGGTCTATCCTAATGCGGAAAAGTAAATAATATACAATAATGGTGACAATATCCTCAACCTGGAAGTTCCCTAAATAAAAGAATATTACATACAATTGATTTATACATGAATGAAAAAAAAACTCTCATCTCACATAAAACCCCGGCTATTCCATCACGACAATCCTGCACATCATATCTCAGCAACACATAATATCATATATCATCAACGTAAGCAAGTATGCGTACCCCGATTGTCGTTGATGTATAGCAACGAAATCGGCGATACACCACATACTACACTTACGGTCGCAGAAAAGAAATTGAAAAACTACAACAATTGGAATCATAACTGCCCTTAGACATCATAAACCCGGGATATCACATATCAAAGATTTCATGTCTAACAATGTAAAGCTCACACTTAGGTCTCACCCATGAAAACACTTTTCAAATTAAGTCGGATAATTCAACAATATTTCCGATTAAACCCAAGACCGAAATGTTAGATATACACGCAACAAACAAATTTGTAGATTCCAATTATTGTATCACATTCTGAAAAACTAGGCGCAGTTAAAACATACGATCGAACGATCAATTACCCAAATAATTCTCAGAAAGCTCAACACTTAAGCAATATTAAAATACACCAGAGACTGCTACAAGCTCATACGGGCCAGCAAAAGAAGGCACAGTCCACGCCTCACCAACGGCGCCGCGGAACCGCCGCAAAATGACCATTTGGCCGCGGTTCCGCGGTCGTTAAGTCGAGTTAGGGCTTCGTTCTTCCTGTGGGCCCATACAATTGCCTGCACGTTTTTCTGAGTATTTTTAATGTGAATAAATCCAACTTTTTGAAAATTTTCCAGAGAGCATGTTCCAGGCAATATGTTTCGTTCGTTCGAGATTTTTAACGTCGTCTAGGTTACTCTAAAGCTCTAGCTTAGCTCTGATACCATTGTTGGGTTTACCTAGCACCTCATGTAGGGTTTGGAAGCATCACACATGCCGCAATTTAAATTTTAAAGGTGCTAAGTAAACTAAACTAGAATCTTAACTAGAATTTTAGGGTAACATGCAAAGTATCATATACAAAAATGAGAATCTATCACTAAGTGTAGAGATTACAACCTTTATAGACCTCCCTTGGTGACTCGTTGGACCTTTGAGAGTTTGGAACGGATAGCTTGAGTCCTTCCTTGTCCACGATGATCCACCCGAAATCCCTTTGCCCAAAGCTCCTTGCTTTACTAGATTTGTGAAAGAAGTATAGCAAACACCCTACACAAATGGGCTAGATGTGTGTAGAATAATGAGGTGGTTTGTATTCTATAATCAAAACCCTTTTCTTTTTATCAACCTCACTCAAATGGAAACTCAAGAGATAAAGAGAATGAGGAAGAAGATGATAATGGCAAAGCTTGAGCTCAATATTGTTTTGTGATCAATTATGAGATGAGAATGAATAATCAATATTAAATCATTCTCACCTCAAACCATGACCAGTAATTATCTAGATATTTATCATTGAGTTAAAAAGCCAAAAGAAAATTAACTCATGGTCAAAAGTTAGGTCAAGTGTGGTCAAATGTGGATAATTAACCATGAGTGAATTATCTTTTCTTTAACTCAAAATAAATATATAAATATACATAATTACAAGAATGTGAGTCTTACATTGCCATCATTTGTGTATCATCAACCATGATACTATGTATGTATGTATGTATGTGTCCGTGCACATCATCATGTGCATACATGCATGCATACATCATCAAAGAAAAGGGTTTAAATAAAGAATTAATCTAAAAGTCTATGTTAAATCAACACTTGATTTAACAAACCGGTCATATCACATACGACCCGACCAATAGAAAAACGCCCGATTAATATACGGTATCACATATACGCATTTAATCAGGTCCCCGCGGATATCTCATATGCACACCACATCTTTTCGCCTGAGCCAGGAAATTTCTTTGTGGGACTCTAAGACTCGTCAATACGCCGGCAGTAGGTGATGATCATATCAAACACCTACAAACCGCAAGCGGTCAGCTAAACGTAATGGCCACCCGGGTATTGAGCGATCAGAAGAAAACCAGCGAAGCTGTCAAAACTCCCGTCAAGCCAACTGGCAACACTTACCGTACAGTCCGGTCTCTTCGTCAGATATGCTGCATATCGAGTCTAGGGATGGAATCGTCGACCCCAATAACTCAATAAGTCATGCCGGTGTATGGCTTATAATAGATCGAGAAACTACTGATAACATTTATCAGTAAATCTCAACAGCCCTAACCAGGGACTTCCTGTTATAGCCAATCGAGCATAGCACAATATCAACTCCCAATACCGGGAGAGACAAAACCCCTCCTGTCGCTCATTGCCTCCATGTGCCTCGGGACTGTACCCAAAGTCCACCTATTTGCATGACTCAGTAGAGCCGTAGTAGGGTGGATATCAAAGTACAGTGGGAGGAAACACAAGATTCTATGACGATCTTGGGTCTACAGACTAACCTGTACCAGTGTCACCTGAGAACTTCTATCCGACGATAGATATAATACCACATAGGAGTTCTCGGCGAGTCCGTTCAGTGTACCCAATCTCCACTGAGCACCCACATACAATCTTTGGTGTCACCACACCAGATGGATATGGGATCATCCATCGCCCGTCATATGGGACAAGAATGGTATACGCTAGTCTACTCTGGAATATCGATGCCTCGTCTCGATACACCCACGACTAGGAACATTTAAAGGATATGGTTATAAACTACAGGTGTCCCACTAGTATGATCTGCATCATAGTCGTAGTAGTCATGCAAATATCCTATGGGCTTTATCAACATGTACTAAATGAGTAAAATGCATGATCAAATGAACTTGTCAAGTTAAAGTAAACCGGATAGCATACTATCATGTCGAGCAAGAAAGTCATCTATATACATATATACATGTCCAAGCATCCACTATACATATAATGGCCTATAGGGCATACATATATCTAACAGACTCGCCCCTCATTTCCCTCACCCTCACTCACACATACACTCCCATACACTCCCTCACTCTCTCATTCACAACTCTCATTCTCACAACATTTTTCATCACCTCTTCTCTTCCTCTCCCTTATCCCTCAACTGAAACCCTAACCCTATCCTCCCAAACTCAGACAAAATCTCCATTTAACATCACCAAAACCCTTCACAAAGACAAGCCAAGCCACTAGGATCACTTGGAGTAAGGAAAGATAGGATTTTGGAGCAAGTGTGAAAAGGCAATGGCCCCTAACTGTTAATTAGGAGTTTATTATGTTGTGTTGCTTAGTGAATGTTGTTTAGAACACTAAAATTATAGTTTTTGTGCAAATGTCGTATTTTGGTATAGTTTTGGTGTCCTGTTGAATCTGCTATCAACTCAGGTTGTTGTTTAGGAAGTTTCCATTATAGAGACCTAGTTTAGAGACCTAGAACCCATCGCCAAAACCTGAGACCATCTCTCCCAAACTTGGCCACAAATTAATTGGTTTTGGCCACAAATTGTGGCCAGACTGGTGACTGGTGGTTCGTGTCTTGGTCGTAGGATCTCTGGGGTTGTTTTTAGGCTCGTGGAACTTGCAACTTTCACCAATTCTTTGTATAGAAAAATCTGGGACCTTTTAGCTAAATTCAAGCATTTCGACAACGTGCGATGCGGAATTTCCAATAATTGTTTAGGTGTTCTGTACGATGTGTAGCCGTAGAGCTAGTCTAGAAAGTTGCTGCACGCGTTTAGCCGCTAAGAGAACACTTGGGAGCTTTTGGGAGTCGGTTTGTTGTTGCCGTTGTTGCGTGTGTTATCGAAAGGTTTCTAATGTGCACTTGTTATGTTGTGTATGGTTTTAAGATCGCAGGCAGTGATTTCAGACGCCGCGAAGAAGGGGAAGTAGGTGATCGGATATACCTAGCTCGAGATCACTGTGAGTAGATTTAACATCTACGGGGAAATCACCCGTATGGCGTTATGCATCAGGGCTTGATAGGATATTATAGCCGCATGTTTATATATATATATATATATATATATATATATATATATATATATATATATATATATATATTGATTGTGCATGTGTACCATTGTTGCATACCCCATTTCCTGTTGCATATGGACGTAGTATTAATGAGACACAGCACTGTTACTAACGGTTCATATTTGCCCGAGTACTAAACTGTATGCCACACACACACCGTTAGTAATTGCCATGACACTAACACTATAGAATTGCTATGGATAATACATTGCTTAGCTTACTTTATCATTAGACATGATTCTTGTTCTATTGCGCATATGAATTGCATTATGCGTATATACATACTTGCGTACATACATACCTTGCTATAGCTACATATATGCTCATATGTGATTTGGCATTGGATTTTGGTGAAATTGAGAACCACATGATACATTTAAAAACTGGATTCATTTAAAGGAGCGGTTTTCCCTTGATATATTCATATTTCGATTTTATGTTGCATATATCATATTGCATGGATTTACGTATTGAGATACAGATTTCGTGTGATTTATGGATTTGAGAACTGTGGTATTATTTCAAGAAAGTATGCATTGTTTTGAAAACCCGGTTCTTTTGATATGATATTTCAGTGCATCCACCATGCGTTTTCTCGGTTCTAATACGTGTGATAGAAACTCGATTCGAGAAGGTGGATGATCCGTTTGCGGGTTCATGGTGGACCAGGTATGGTACCCCAGGGCAAGAGAGAGATTTCGTGGGGATGACGATGAGCCTGGCAGAAGGACTACTATCTATCGGTGATTGGTTGGACCTGGAGGTTATCCGGAGGATACCGACCGGAGTCAAGAGATGGATATGGGCCGACCCGTACTATCGGAGCCCGAGAGCCGATCCAGACAGACGGAACCCGTGGGCCGATCCGGACTGACGGAGCCCGATATATATGGATTTACGTGTCGATGATGAACATAGGTATTTCATGATGTTTTCGAGTGCCGATGTTGGGCACTCAGGTTCCATGAGATTTATAGGATAGAAGGCCGATTAGAGTACGACACCTGAGTTATTGGGATTTAAGGTGTCATTGATAGACACCGGGTTTTTCCACGATGATGATTCTTTGATGATGACATGTTTTATCCCATACTCAGCATTCATTGATATACATTACATCATGTATTTGCAGTACCTGATAGAGTACATTTTGTTAGTTGTATGTATGCCCTAGAGGCCGTTATTGTACATATGATGTATATTATAGTGGATGCTTGGACATATATAGAGAGGACTTTCTTGCTCGACATGATAGTATGCTATCTGGTTGCTCTTTATCTTAACATGTATATTTGTCTCTTGATACTGTCTTGTGGTTACATGTTGGTAAAGCCCTTAAGATGTGTACTTGACTACCAGGATTATGATGCAGATCATACTAGTGGGGCCATGGTAGTCCATATGTTCATCCTTTAATGTTCCTAGTCGTGGGTGTATCGAGACAGGGCATCGATATACCAGAGTAGACTAGCGTATATGATTCTCGACCCATGTGATGGGCGATGGATGTTCCCATATCCATTGGTGTTGACATCAGAGATGGTATACAGGTGCTCAGTGGAGACTGGGTACACTGGACGGACTCGCCGAGAACTCCTAAATGGTATTATACCTCACGTCAGATAACAGTTCTCTGGTGACACTGGTACAGGTTAGTCTGTAGACCCGAGATCGTCATAGAGTCTTGTGTGATTCCCACTGTGCTTTAATTTCCACCTTACCACGTTCAAGAGGACGTGCAAAACGGTGGTTTTTGGGTACAGTCCCGAGTCACATGGAGGCAATGAGCGATAGGAGGGGATTTCGTCTCTCCCGGTATTGGGGGTAGATGTCGTGCTATGCTCGATTGGCTATAACTGGAAGTCCCTGGCCAAGGCTGATTTAGAGATTTACTGGTAAGTGTTATCAGTAGTTTCTCGACCTGTTATGAGCCTCGTATCGGCATGACTTATCGAGTTATTGGGGTCTGACGTTTAGCACCCCTAGAGTTGATATGCGACATCTTAGACGAAGAGACCGGACTGTACGGTAGTATTACTGACAGGCTTTACAGGAGCTAGAGCGGGCTTGCTTGTTGATCTTCTGATCGCTCAATACCGGGTAGCCATTATGTCCAGCTAGTACCGCTGACGGCTTGTGGGTTCTTGATGTGATCATCACCTACTGCCGGTGTATTGACGAGTCTTTATAGCCGCATGTTTATATATATATATAAATATGTTTATAGTCGCATGTTTATATATATATATATATATATATATAGACATACACACACATACACACACACACACATTGATTGTGCATGTATACCGTTGTTGCATACCCCATTTTCTATTGCATATGGACGTAGTATTAATGAGACACGGCACTGTTACTAACGGTTCATGTTTGCACGAGCACTAAACTGTATGCCGCACACACCGTTAGTAATTGCCATGACACTAACAATATAGAATTGTCATGGATAATACATTGCTTAGCTTACCTTATCATTAGACATTATTCTTGTTCTATTGCGTATATGAATTGCATTATGCGTACATACATACTTGCGTACATACATACCTTGCTATAGCTACATATATGCTCATATGTGATGTGGCATTGGATTTTGGAGAAATTGGGAACCGCATGATACATTTAAAAACTGGATTCATTTAAAGGAGCCGTTTTCCCTTGATATACTCATATTTTGATTTTATGTTGCATATATCATATTGCATGGATTTACGCATTGAGATACGAATTTCATGTGATTTATGGATTTGAGAACCGTGGTATTATTTCAAGAAAGTATGCATTGTTTTGAAAACCCGGTTCTCTTGATATGATATTTCAGTGCATCCACCATGCGTTTTCTCGGTTCTGAGACAAGTGATAGAAACCCGATTCGAGGAGGTGGATGATCCGTTTGGGGTGTCATTGATGGACACCGGGTTTTTCCATGATGATGATTCATTGATGATGACATGTTTTATCCCATACTCAGCATTCATTGATATGCATCGCTTCATGTATTTAGTACCTGATAGAGTACCTTTCATGATTATTGCATATCCATATTAGTATATTGATACTATCAGATGGCATGTGATAGAGTATCGCAGTACGTGCATACCTGCGATTACCTGTATGATGTTACTTACTATTCATGAGTTAGCAACTCAGCCCCGCTGTGCCACAGTGTTTTGCAGGTTGACCCTCAGAGTAGTCATGGAAGGGCTATCTTACCGTATCTTTTGCAGCAGATACCGCTACAGTTGGTTGTGAGCCGTTTTTCTATAGGTGGGTTTTGCGGTTATCCGTTTATATTCATTGTATACCTTATTGTATCTAGTACTCTCCACCTACCATTTCATGTATTGACTTAGAGACGAGATGTGAGTACGGTATTATATATTATTTTGTGACTCTGGATGTCGAGCTCGTGTGAGCCGGCTTTATTATGCAGTTTTATCTTTTATGCTGTCTTCACTTATATTGCCATTTCTTCGCTATGGCGTCGTATGCATATGCTTGTGGTGGTTGTTTCCGCCTTTGGGCGTGATTTGCTCTCGTTTAGGGATGCTTTATTTATATCATATGATGCTTTACTTATATCTTATGCTTGTACCCGTTTCGGGGTTAGTTTTTACAAAAGAGGTGCTGCCGAAATTTTTTTAAGAAAATAAAATTTAAACTTTAAAAATTTTTACTTGAGATTTCCAAATGTTTTTAAAAAATGTTTTTATCACTTACTACTTTTGATGGTTTAGATTTCTGGGTTTCGGCTTACTTAAATTGCGTTAAGCCTGTAGACGTCGCGTGGTTTAAGTGCCGGTCACGTGCCAAATTTTGGGTTGTGACAAAGTTGGTATCAGAGCGCTAGGTTTTACCTTTCGGAGTATAGGATGACCTTGGTATGATGAAGAAGGTAGCTTTAGCAGAGTGACGTAGCGTGTGTATGTTCCGCGGCATACTTACGACACGGTACTCCGCCTAAATGCCCTTAGGACTTGTTGGTTGAAATTCCATCCGTGATTATATGCATCCTTGTGATTCGATTTCCTTGTTCTTATCGAATTATGTTTTCATTTCCAGCCATTATGCCACCGAAGATTACGAGGGCGCAGATAGAGGCCGCGTGAGCCAAGGTCAGAGTTGGCTCGTCTGAGACGAGAACTGACCAGGGCGGTATGCCCATTGTTCAAGAGCAGATTGATCCACCTTCGCTCGATCGTATTACTAGGCTAGAGGCCGGTATGCAGGATTTGCGCACGATGATGGGATCGTTAGTCGAGGCCAGTAGAGCGCAGCGACAGGAGGTTGTCCCACCTGTTATGGGAACCGCTATGGCGCCTACTGTTCAGGCAGTTGTACCTACAGCTACGGAGGTTATCACAGTATCGTTATCTGAGTTCATGAGGCTGAAGCCTCCGTTTTTCACCGGCACTGATGCAGCAGAGGATCCGCAGTCATTTATCGATCAGATAGCCAGGATATGTCGTTCGCTGAGATGCTCCGACGCAAGATGGGTAGAGTTCGCGTGTTTTCGTCTGGAAGGTCTTGCCCAGAAGAGGTGCGGGTCTTTAGAGAGGGGCGGAGCCGCAGGTCTTCCTCCTATAACCTAGGCTGAGTTCGTGACAATGTTTCTTTCCCATTTTCTTTCGCAGAGCGTCAGGGATGCTCGAGCGCGCAGATTCGAGTCGTTACGCCAGATTCCGGGTATGACGGTGGCAGAGTATGATGTGCAGTTTACCGAGCTATCTGTGTATGCTCCGTATTTGGTGGACACTGAGGAGATGCGGATCAAGAGGTTTGTTCGAGGCTTACTCACCCAGTTGTTCCTCGCTATCAGCGCCAGCATTGTGAAACATATGCAGCAGCAGTAGATGCAGCCCTATTGGTTGAGGAGCGTCTTTCCGAGACTTCGGTAGTTCCAGGACCGAAGAGGGTTTGGACTGATATGTCTGCTCAGAGGCAGGTGGGTAGGCGCCGCGGCAGACCCTCTCCAGGCCGTGATGATGGCAGAGGTTTGAGACGAGGTCAGTTATATAGCACCTACCCACAGGGCCAGAGGCCGGCGTCGGGATGTTTCCGGTGCGGGAGTTTCTATCATCGTGTTTGAGATTGTACTGAGCCAAGTGAGGACGAGGCAGCCGTATCGCATGTTACCTTACCACCTTCTCCACTATAAAGAGCGTTGCCTCTTGCGTCTATTGTTGCTCCGCGTCAGACTTTTTTCAGAGAGGTCGTGGTCGCGGAGGGTTTGTTCAGAGAGGACGAGGTGACAGAAGCAGAGGACAGCCAGTTTCCGGTAGAGGGCAGGCACGAGTATTCACTTTGACTCATCAGGATGCGCAGGCGTCCAATGCAGTGGTTTCAGGTACTCTTTTAGTATGTTCCTTTGGTGCACACGTGTTGTTTGATCCGGGATCTACGCACTCGTATGTTTCTACACACTTCGTGCCGAGGTTGGGCCGAGAGTCGTGTTTGCTAATTCAGCCGCTTCTTGTGACCATTCCTGTTGGCGAGTCTTTTGTGGCGCGATATGTGTTTCGGTCGTGTGTTGTCCGTATTGGAGAGAGAGATTCGTCCGTCAACTTGATCCTTCTTGAGATGTTGGACTTCGACGTTCACCTGGGCATGGACTGGTTAACTACGTGCTATGCGTCTGTGGAGTGCCGCGAGAAGACGGTTAGGTTTTTTTTCCCGGCGAGTCAGTTCTTGTTGTGCAGGGGGACCGTGGCGCCGCCCCTCACAGTTTGATTTCAGCCCTTTGCGCTAGTCGGTTTTTAAGGAAAGGATGTCAGGGATTCTTGGCTTTCATTCGTGATACCGGAGCCACGGTAGATTCGTTGGACCGGGTTCCTATCGTGCGAGAGTTTCCCAACGTTTTTCCCGATGAGTTACCTGTATTGCCGCCAGAGCGCGAGATTGAGTTTTGCATTGATCTGATCCCCGGCACGGGGCCTATTTCTATACCGCCTTACCGGATGGCCCCGGCGGAGCTTAAGAAGCTTAAGGATCAATTGCAAGAGTTGCTTGATAGGGGACTTGTACGTCCGAGTGTTTCGCCTTAGGGAGCTCATGTTCTGTTCGTCAAGAAGAAGGACGGCAGTTTGAGCTTGTGCATTGATTATCGTCAATTGAACCGAGTTGCGGTGCGGAATAGGTATCCTTTACCTCGCATTGACGATTTATTTGATCAGCTCCAGGGTGCAGGACATTTTTCCAAGATTGATTTGAGATCAGGTTATCATCAGTTGCTGGTTCGGAATGATGACGTTCCGAAGACTTCTTTTCGTACGCGCTACGGGCATTATGAGTTTATGGTGATGTCGTTCGGACTCACCAATGCCCCAGCAGCGTTCATGGACTTTATGAACCGGATTTTCAGGCCATTCCTCGACCAGTTTAGTATTGTGTTTATTGATGACATTCTAATTTATTCCAAGAGTCATGAGGAGCATGAGCAGCACTTGAGGATTGCTTTGCAGACATTGACAGAGCACCAGCTGTTTGCTAAATTCTCGAAGTGTGCCTTCAGACTTGATAGTGTTGACTTCCTTGGTCATGTGGTTACAGGTGCCGGTATTCGTGTGGACCCGAGAAAGATTGAGGTCGTGCAGCTTTGGCCTAGACCTGTATCAATGACTGAGGTTCGCAGCTTTTTAGGCTTAGCCGGTTATTATCGACGTTTTGTTCAGGATTTCTCCCGTATCGCTGCACCGTTGACCGGATTGACCCGGAAGGGAGTTCTTTTTCTTTGGACTGAGGCATGCAAGCGAGTTTTCAGCAGTTGAAGACTCGGTTGACGACTGCACCAGTTTTATCTTTACCTTCTGGATCGGGCGGCCTTATCGTTTACTGTGATGCTTCCCGAATGGGGCTCGGTTGTGTATTGATGCAGCATGATAGAGTTATTGCTTATGCTTCCCGGCAGTTGAAGAAGCACGAGCAGAATTACCCCACTCACGATCTTGAGATGGTCGCGGTGGTCTTTGCGCTTAAGATTTAGAGACACTACTTGTACGGAGAGTCGTGTCAGATTTTCACAGACCACCAGAGATTAAAGTACATCTTCCAGCAGCGGGATCTGAATTTGAGACAGCGCCGTTGGATAGAGCTTGTGAAGGATCATGATTGTGAGATCCTTTATCACCCGGGCAAGGCTAATGTGGTAGCCGATGCTTTGAGTCGTAGGCCCGGGGGTAGCTTGTCCCAGTTGAGCGTAGTTCAGATAAAGTCTTCTGCAGATTGGCAGACCTTGTGCGACAGCAGAGTTCAGTTTGAGTTCACTTCCACCGGGGAATAGCTTGCTTATGTCCGCGCCCGTCCACTTCTACTAGATCGTATTCGTGAGGCACAGCCCGCCGATGCCCATTTGTCTGAGATTCATGAGCATGTTCGGCAGGATAGAGATTTGGAGTTCTTGATTGATGACCAGGGTGTGCTACGTTTTGGGACTCGTTTGTGTGTACCTGATACCGATGGGTTGAGACGCAAGATCATAGAGCAGGCACATCAGTCAGCTTTTAGTGTTCACCCAAGTTCCACCAAGATGAACCATGACTTGAGAGATATACTGGTAGGCAGGGATGAAGAGTGATGTTTCGTATTTTGTTTTGAGGTGCCTGACTTGTCAGCAAGTCAAGGCTGAGCATCAGAGACCGGCAGGAGAGTTGCAGCCTTTACCCGTTCCGGAGTGGAAATGGGAGTAGATTTCCATGGACTTCATGGTGTGTCTACCCAGGTCTAGTCGAGGGTATGACTCCATTTGGGTGATTGTAGACGATTGACGAAAGCGGATCACTTCCTTCCAGTGATGACCACTTTCGGGTATGCTCAGTATGCTCAGTTGTAGATTGATGAGATGGTGCATTTGCACGGAGTCCCTTCATGCATTGTATCCGATAGAGGCACCCAGTTCACTAGCCGTCTTTGGCAGAAGCTTCAGGAAGCCTTGGGTACCCGTTTGAGCTTTAGCACCGCTTTCCATCCGCAGACCAATGGTCAGTCAGAGCAGACTATACAGACTCTGGAGGATATGCTTCGTGTGTGCGTGCTTGATTTTGGTGGCAGTTGGGATCGTCACTTGCCATTGATAGAGTTCTCCTACAATAACAGTTATCAGGAGACGATTCAGATGGCGCCTTTTGAGGCTTTGTATGGTAGGAAGTGTCGATCGCTAATCTGTTGGACCGAACTTAGTGAGAGCAGGATTTTGGGACCCCAGCTAGTTCAAGAGACCATGGAGAAAATTCAGTTGATTTAGGATAGGATGAGAGCAGCCCAGTGCAGACAGAAGTCTTATGTCGACCGTCGTCGTCGCAGGCTCGAGTTCGTAGTGGGGGATCATGTATTCCTACGGATTTCTCCGATGAAGGGCGTGATGAGATTTGGGAAGAAAGGGAAGCTCAGTCCAAGATTTGTAGGTCCTTTCGAGATCCTTGAGCGAGTTGGTACCGTTGCCTATCATTTGGCACTTCCACCCAGTTTTCCGGATGTTCACCCCGTATTCCATGTATCAATACTTCGCAAATACCTTCATGACCCTTCTCACACGATTCAGCACCAGACAGTTCGGCTAGAGCGCGATCTTTCGTTCACCGAGCAGCCGGTTGTTATATTAGATCGGCAGGTGAAGAAACTTCGGTCAAAGGTCTTGCCGTCTGTGAAGGTTCTTTGGTGTAGCCCGAATGGTGAAGAAGTCACTTGGGAGGCCGAGAGAGAGATGCGGAAGAAATTCCCTCATCTCTTTGAAGGTACGAATAATAAGATTTTTAAATTCGAGGACGAATTTCTTTAAGGAGGAAGATTGTAACACCTTAGAATGCGATTAGTGTTAATTAAACGATAATGCGGATTTTTAGTAAAAAGATTACCAAAATAGTTTTCAAATATTTTATCAAAATTAATTAATATTTTATTAATATTTATTGCGGGCTTGCACACACATGTGCATGTTAAGCTAGGGTTAACTTGGGGTTAAACCATGCTTAAGTAGCCATGACATCTAACCCCATTCCTTTAAGTGTAATATGTAATTAATTAAATTAATTAGTTTTCAAATTATAAATAAAAATGGTTTTTAATAGGTTGTCTTGAGAGAGAGGAAGAGAGAGAGAGAAGGCATCATGAGGCATGGCAAGCATGCCATGCATTTAATGAGGAGAGAGAAGGGGAGAGGCATGGCTCGTGCTAGACTCACCCCTCATTTCCCTCACCCTCACTCACACATACACTCTCATACACTCCCTCACTCTCTCATTCACAACTCTCATTCTCACAACATTTTTAATCACCTCATCTCTTCCTCTCCCTTATCCCTCAACTAAAACCCTAACCTTATCCTCCCAAACTCAAACAAAATTTCCATTTAACATCACAAAAACCCTTCACAAAGCCAAGCTAAGCCACTAGGATAACTTGGAGCAAGGAAAGATAGGATTTTGGAGCAAGTGTGAATAGGCAATGGCCCATAACTGTTAATTAGGAGTTTGTTATGTTGTATTGCTTAATAAATGCTATTTAGAACACTAAAATTACAGTTTTTGTACAAATGTCGTATTTTGGTATAGTTTTGGTGTCCTGTTGAATCTGCTATCAACTCAGGTTGTTGTTTAGGAAGTTTACATTACAGAGGCCTAGTTTAGAGACCTAGAACCCATCGCCAAAACCTGAGACCATCCCTCCCAAACCTGGCCGCAAATTAATTGGTTTTGGCCGCAAATTGTGGCCAGACTGGTGACTGGTGGTTCGTGTCTTGGTCGTGGGGTCTCTGGGGTTGTTTTTAGGCTCGTGGAACTTGCAACTTTCACCAATTCTTTGTATAGAAAAATCTGGGACCTTTTAGCTAAAATTCAAGCGTTTCGACAACGTGCGATGCGGAATATCCAATAATTGTTTAGGTGTTCTATACGATGTGTAGCCGTAGAGCTGGTCTAGAAAGTTGCTGCACGCGTTTAGCCGCTAAGAGAACACTTAGGAGCTTTTGGGAGTCGGTTTGTTGTTGCCGTTGTTGCGTGTGTTATCGAAAGGTTTCTAATGTGCACTTGTTATGTTGTGTATGATTTTAAGATCGCAGGCGGGGACTTCGGACGCCGCGAAGAAGGGGAAGCAGGTGGTCGGATATACCTAGCTCGAGATCACTGTGAGTAGATTTAACATCTACGGGGAAATCGCCCGTATAGCGTTATGCGTCAGGGATTGATAGGATATTATAGCCGCATGTTTATATATATATATATATTGATTGTGCATGTGTACCATTGTTGCATACCCTATTTCCTGTTGCATATGGACGTAGTATTAATGAGACACGGCACTGTTACTAACGGTTCATATTTGCACGAGTACTAAACTGTATGCCACACACACACCGTTAGTAATTGCCATGACACTCACACTATAGAATTGCTATGGATAATACATTGCTTAGCTTACTTTATCATTAGACATGATTCTTGTTCTATTGCGCATATGAATGCATTATGCGTATATACATACTTGCGTACATACATACCTTGCTATAGCTACATATATGCTCATATGTGATTTGGCATTGGATTTTGGTGAAATTGGGAACCACATGATACATTTAAAAACTGGATTCATTTAAAGGAGCGGTTTTCCCTTGATATATTCATATTTCGATTTTATGTTGCATATATCATATTGCATGGATTTACGTATTGAGATACGAATTTCGTGTGATTTATGGATTTGAAAACCGTGGTATTATTTCAAGAAAGTATGCATTGTTTTGAAAACCCGGTTCTTTTGATATGATATTTCAGTGCATCCACCATGCATTTTCTCGGTTCTAATACGTGTGAAAGAAACTCGATTCGAGAAGGTGGATGATCCGTTTGCGGGTTCATGGTGGACCAGGTATGGTACCCCAGGGCAAGAGAGAGATTTCGTGGGGATGACGATGAGCCTGGCAGAAGGACTACTATCTACCGGTGATTGGTTAGACCTGGAGGTTATCCGGAGGATACCGACCGGAGTCGAGAGATAGATATGGGCCGACCCGTACTATCGGAGCCCGAGAGCCGATCCGGACAGACGGAACCCGTGGGCCGATCCGGACTGACGGAGCCCGATATATGTGGATTGACGTGTCGATGATGGACATGGGTATTTCATGATGTTTTCGAGTGCCGATGTTGGGCACTCAGGTTCCATGAGATTTATAGGATATGAAGGCCGATTAGAGTACGACGCCTGAGTTATTGGGATTTAAGGTGTCATTGATAGACACCGGGTTTTTCCACGATGATGATTCTTTGATGATAACATGTTTTATCCCATACTCAGCATTCATAGATATACATCAGTTCATGTATTTGCAGTACCTGATAGAGTACATTTTGTTAATTGTATGTATGCCCTAGAGGCCGTTATTGTACATATGATGTATATTATAGTGGATGCTTGGACATATATAGAGAGGACTTTCTTGCTCGACATGATAGTATGCTATCTGGTTGCTCTTTATCTTAACATGTATATTTGTCTCTTGATACTGTCTTGTGGTTACATGTTGGTAAAGCCCTTAGGATGTGTACTTGACTACCAGGATTATGATGCAGATCATACTAGTGGGGCCATGGTAGTCCATATGTTCATCCTTTAATGTTCCTAGTCGTGGGTGTATCGAGACAGGGCATCGATATACCAGAGTAGACTAGCGTATACGATTCTCGACCCATGTGATGGGCGATGGATGATCCCATATCCATTGGTGTTGACATCAGAGATGGTATACAGGTGCTCAGTGGAGACTGGGTACACTGGACGGACTCGCCGAGAACTCCTAAATGGTATTATACCTCACGTCAGATAGCAGTTCTCTGGAGACACTGGTACAGGTTAGTCTGTAGACCCGAGATCGTCATAGAGTCTTGTGTGATTCCCACTGTGCTTTGATTTCCACCTTACCACGTTCAAGAGGACGTGCAAAACGGTGGTTTTTGGGTACAGTCCCGAGTCACATGGAGGCAATGAGCGATAGGAGGGGATTTCGTCTCTCCCGGTATTGGGGATAGATGTTGTGCTATGCTAGATTGGCTATAACTGGAAGTCCCTGGCCAAGGCTGATTTAGAGATTTACTGGTAAGTGTTATCAGTAGTTTCTCGACCTGTTATGAGCCTCGTATCGGCATGACTTATCGAGTTATTGGGGTCTGACGTTTAGCACCCCTAGAGTTGATATGCGACATCTTAGACGAAGAGACCGGACTGTACGGTAGTATTACTGACAGGCTTTACAGGAGCTAGAGCGGGCTTGCTTGTTGATCTTCTGATCGTTCAATACCGGGTAGCCATTACGTCCAGCTAGTACCGCTGACGGCTTGTGGGTTCTTGATGTGATCATCACCTACTGCCGGTGTATTGACGAGTCTTTAGAGTCCTACATAAAGGTTTTACTGGCTCAGGCAAAACGAAGTAGGAGCACATATGTGTGGGACTGAGAATAATACGAGCATGTGATATCGTATTCTATTCTCGAGATATATGTATTGGTCGGTTATATGTGATATAGCCGGGTTATCGAATCAAGTGTTGATTCGATAAGTTGGTACATATGATATTAATCGACTGTATGTGATATAGCCGGATTATTAAATCAAGTGTTGATTTGATAATTTAGTGTATAATTGTATATTTTATATACTAGTTTATATTAACTAATATTAGCTCACTTAAGCATTTATTTTTCTCACATGTGCACACTTAATATATATGTGATATATATTAATTATGTTCTATTTTGTGTCATGGTTGATGACACACACTACATGGGTGTATGAGACTTACACCATACTAATTATAATGTTGGGTTTAGATATTTAAAGTAAATCCAAATTAGTGGATAATTAGTCATATGCATGAAGCTTGTAGAAGCTTGTGGATGCGTTGACTTAGTCCACTAATTTTGTTTTGCTAAAGATATTTATTAACCTAACCATTATAACTTAGCCATAGTTATGTCTCTACATGAGTTAGATATATGATATAAACTCACCCATGGTTGATTCTCTCACCTCATTAGTTCATTCTCATCTCTTGACTTCATCTTCTTCATCATTGAGAAAAAGCTTGCTACCTTTTTCCAAAATGAGAAAATATCGTGAGAAAAATAAAACTAAAGTGAGCCCACTTCCTACTTCATCATCCTCTACTAGATTAGCACTTTAGTATAGGGTGTTAGCTTCACTAATCTCTCATTAGTGAAGTAGTAGCTTGAGTTAGTGTCTCCTCGACGTAAATCATCTTCGGCCTCGAAGACTTCAAGCAAGATCGTTCCTTTCACCTTGAGAAGCCATGCAAGAGTTCGGGAGTTCCATGATCGCAGCGAAGGGACCACTACAAGGAGCTATTGATGTGAAGGACCAGTCTACAAAGGTTGTATTATGTTATCACTTAGATGTAAAGTAGTATACATTTCGTTTCGTATGATTCTCTAGTTAACGATTCTAGTTTAGTGTTCTTTAAAACGGAAAAATTTTGAAAATGGCATGGACGATGCCTCCCGAAACCTTGCTATCGTTCATAGGAACCCTACAGTGGTATCATAGCCTAGCTAGAGAATTAGACGGATTGTGTTGGATTACGAAACCGAAACAACTCCGAAACTTGAAACATTTTGACCTAATTTCTGTCGATTTTTATATGAGCTCTAAAAATTTTTTAAACATATGCAGAATGTTGTATGAGATACAATATGAACGCAGTACAAATTTTAGCCCAGGACCTCGGATTTTGGCCGGCCGCATGCTTGCAAAATCCGGCCTGCTCGGTTTTTTGGAGTGGTCTGGGGTTGAAACTTGCACTGTGTTCCAGTCTCTGGGTTTTGGTGTTTCAGGTGTTGTTTGTTTTTGCTAATTTTTCATGTGATGTTAACTTACTGCAAAGGAAACTCGGAGTGTTTCGTAGTCGTAATTCTAACCATTTTTCAGGTTACTTTAGACGGTATTAAAAAGTTCGAACGGATATCAAATACCCATTTTAACCCTCGCTGGAAATTTTCCAAGTGTTAGATTTTTGCTTAGTCTAAAACTTTCAGAAAATCATGCAAGCGACACTGTGGACCCTCTAGAAGAACGAAACCTTAACTTGACTATGTGACCGTCAGAACCGCCAATAAACCCTAGGGTTTGTGGTAGTTCAGCGGTGCCACGTGTGAGGCATTGGTTGACCCTTCTACGGCTGGTTCATGGGAGCGGTGGCATGTACTGAGTATTTTTTAAACTACGCTCAAGTGTTGAGCTTTTTGGGTAATTTTAGGTGTTTGTTGATTCGATCGGAATGTTTAACATCGTCTAGCTATTTGTGAAATGTGATACAATATATGGAATTCGTATAGTTAGGGATGAAATCCAAAGTATGTGATATTTTGGATTTATGATGTCTAAGGTTATTAAGGATTCCAAATGTTGTAGTTTGAAATTTTCTTTTCTGCGACCATAAGTGTAATATGTGGTGTATCGCCGGTTTCGTTGCTATATGTCAACGACAATTGGGGTACGCATATTTACTTACGTTGATGGCATGTGATGTTATGTGTTGCTGTGATATGTTATATTGGATCGTCGTGTTTTGAATAGCGGGGGGTTTTATGTGAGATAAGAGTTTGTATTTTCATTCATGTAAAATTCAATGAATGTAATATTCTTTTATTGGGGTACTTCCGGGTTGAGGATGATGTCACCATTGTTGTATATTATTTACTTTTCCGCATTAGGATAGACCCAAAGAGGGGAGCACAAGTAACCGGGTTCTAGAGTCCAGTGGGAGATCAACTCGAGGAGTCGAGTACGGGTCTCCTAACTCTAGAATTAGTGGGGTTGCTTGCCGCTCTCATAAGGGTCTAGAGATGTGGGTTTGGCTATTCATCACGACCGTGGAATCCGTGTTTTATAAAGGCTCAAAATAAAACACGGACCTCCTAGTATATCCAATATTTCATATGTTTCTTCTGCTGCTTTATGATGTGATCACTGTGGAATCTGAGACGAATGAATATACATTATATATGAGATATATAGTAGACGTTGCTTATGTTTTACACCCGCACTAGTCCCGCCCCGCTATGCCGTTAGTGAAGTAACCTAACGGTGCATAACGGGACACTGTGGCGAATGCGGATGGCATAAGCGTACGTTGTATTTTCGTTTCTTCTGTGATGCTTAGGAAGCATAAATGATGGGACTTCATTAATGTGATTAATGAAAGAAAAGAAATCTTAAAGATGTTGTAGAATCAAATTTTCAAAAAGGGTAGCTCTAGTTTTTGCTTTACATAGCGGTATTCCTTGTAGAATATCCAGCACCTTATTCGATAAGGAAAGAGCCGAGATCCCTTCACCAGGAGTGACCTCTTTAGCAAAGCTAGAAGATGCTACAACACTCGGTTTTGTTTTTGATTACTTCTTTTAGTTTTTGCTTTGCATAGCGGTATTTTTGAAATATCCTGCACCTTATTCGATAAGGAAAGAGCCGAGATCCCTTCACCGGGAGTGACCTCTTTAGCGAAACTAGTAAAAGCCTCAAAAACACTCCATTTCAAAAATCACACGATTCTACAATGATATCAAGTTCACTACGCTCATGGTTTTCTGAAAAACCTGCATAGCCCTCCAACATTTCAGATAAGTAATATTTAGTATTCGTGCTACGTTTGTTGGCTTTCGTCAAGGCGTAGTGTTCGGTAGCTACTTACTGTTTATCTGCTGCATATGATACGATTGGATTAGGGTAGTCATATGTCTTTGTTGGCTTTCGTCAAGGGTCGTGCGGGTGGGTTTAATTCAATCAAGAAATGTATGGGTTGAACTTGACTAGCGGATTATGGTTTGTTGGCTTTCGTCAAGGTCAAAGCACGTTAGGGGCAAAATATTATCAATAATTTCAAGTGTTGAAATTTGCAATGAGATTGCATACCTTCTATGAGATAGTTGGATCTCGATACCTACTGCGAGTAAGTGTTACTCCTGGGAGAGTTTTACACAAGACAATTAGCCGATCAAGTAGGTTTCTAGAAAGGTGTTTACGGGGTTATGCCTCTGGGAAAACGAGGTTTATTTTAATTAGGTCCGTACGAAAGCACGGGGAACCTCCCTCAAAGTACCAACACTGGCCTGGCTGAAAGATTGGCGAAATTGCAGGGTGTAATTAATCTCGGCTAGTCTTTCCTTTTAGGGTTTGAAGGAAGATTTGATAAAAACAGTGGGAGCCATCCTGATTAGATAAAATAATAACCAATCTGATCTTGCAAGAGCATACGCTAAAATGTTTTCTTCTCTCTCTCTCTCCAGGTAGCGACCATGTCAGGCCCTAATCAAGATAATAATATGGATGTATTGACCGAACCCGCTTGTTATACTGAGCTGGGGAACGTTGGTTCCGTTCTTTCTTATAATTGTTATAAGACTGAACGGGAAATAGGGGAATATCCGAATTCCCACCCCACCCAAACGAAGAATAAGCATGTTGATGCATCTTCTTCGGGTGTGTTATGTTGGAGATAGTGCCCTCAGAGTCAATTATTGGATCATAGGCACGTGATTGTAATGATTGAGAAAGGACCTATACCGTTGAACAGTCTTACTCAAGATGATAGTATGCTATCTGATTTATCTTTATCATCGTGTACTGTTTCAGGTGACCTTACAGGTCACTATTGCACGTTGATAGAGCCCTTAGGATTCTTGCTTGACAGTCAGCAGTATGATGGCGATCATATACGTGGGAGCTGGGGTCTATAAACACATCCTTAAAAGGTCCCTAGTCGTGGGAGTTTTCGAGACAGGGCATCGATACTCCAGAGTAGACTAGTGTATACAGTCGAGACCCCGACGAGGGGCGGTGGCCGGTCTCACAAGCCACTGGTGTCAGTTGGTTCACCTAAGATGTATACAGGTGCTCATTGGGTTATGAGTACACCGGACAGGACTCGCCAGGAACATGCTAGTTGGTCTTATACCTGACGTCAGATAGCAGTTCCCTGGTGACATGTGTACAGGTTAGTTCATCGACCTGAGATCGTCATTTGTCTCGTGTGAGTTCCCATTGTACTTTGATTACTACCCTACCATGGCTCAAAGGAGTCGTGCAAACAGGTTTTAGTTGGGTACAGTCCCGAGCCACATGGAGGCAGTGAGCGGATCTGCAGGGGTTCGTCTCTCCCGGTATTGGGGGTGAGTCGTGCTGTGTCTAGGAGAGCCATTACACAAAGCCCTCGGCCGAGGCAGGAGATTTACTGGTAGGTATTCCAGTAGTATCTCAGGGTGTTCTGGGCTATACTCTGACATGACTTGTACCGCTTTTGGGGGTCTGACTTTTACCAACCCCTAGGCCCGCCATGCGATGCTCATAGACGAATGGACCGGACTGTACGGATATTGTCACTGACAGGCTCAGTAGGGTGTCAGGATGAGTTTGCTCATCGACGTCCCTTTTGGTCAATACCTGGTAGCCCATTACATATGGCTAATACCTCTGACGTGCTAGTGGTTAAATCCACAACCAAAGTATTGACGAGTCTTTAGAGTCCCCCACAGACCGTTTTCTCAAGTTTCGGGCGAAACGCTGTAGAGGCCATATGGAGATATGGCAGGGTTCGATCATATACGTGCGGTATTGCACGGATCATGATCAAATGGATAATACTAGCGGGCTTTGGTTTAAGCCGGATCCTAGTATTGTACAGTGTAGATTTTGTCTTATTGCATTTGTATTCGGTCGGAATACAAATGCGGGTATGTATATACAGTCGCGGGGTTTTCCTGTAATTTATTACGGGATCGGTTTTTTGAAGTTGCCAGTTTGCATTCCGTTTCGGCCAGTTTTCTTTTGTTCCTTCACGGCCGGATTTTTGTGATGGGAGGGGCTAATTTGCAAGTGTGCAAATTAGTTATTTGGAGGGTGTTATTTGTGATTTGAGGGATTATGATAATACAAGCATCTTTGCTTTTTCATTCATCATGGTGTGCATTTATGAGAAGGGATTTGTGAAAGGATCGGATTAGAATTGATGTGATCCTTTTATCTTGTTATCATCACATTTTTATGGTTACCTCCTCACTCCTCTTATGCTCCCCCCCCCCTTTGTATTTTTTCCCTCCTCCTCTTTTGATGAGGCCGGCCACTACTTGATGGGGAGAAGATTTCATTTTTTGGTGTTGGGAAATTCTTGTTCTCATTTTTTCTTACACAAAAATCCTAAGCTCATTTCCATTGTTCATTTCCTCTATCACCATGGCAACTTCTTACCCGCTTGAGACAAACCTTACTACACTTTGCCTACAGCACCCTTGGGCACGTCGACTCGCCAACTTCGTGCTCGAGTTGCCTCGGTCCAGAGGTGGGAGCCCGTAAAAGAACCCGGTGATGTGGTGCCCTTTCCGACGAGGAGGTGAAGACCGGAGATTCCGCGAGGAGATCGGGACAGAGGCCGAAGACCAAAGGACACGGATCGCTCGGTATAGCTTTCTACCTTTCTCTTCTTAGCTAGGTATAGGTTAATGGTATGATCCGGGTTTTTAGGATGCGGTAGTGCTGGTTTAAAGTTAAGAAAAAAATTTCGTTTCCGCATTTTGGCCTCGGATAAACGGCCGGGGAGCTACCATAGTCCTACATGTTAGTCATTGAGAACTGTTTCTTAGTTCACTCTACGTCCTGGGTATTAGATACCGGATTGGGATCCCACATATGTAATATGTTACATGGGCTAAGGAAAGATAGAGAACTGGGAATGGGTGATCATTCCGTAAGAGTAGGAAATGGTGCAAATGTTGCAGCCAAAGCAGTTGGAGAATATCACCTTGTATTACCAAATGGTAATACATTGATTATGAACGAATGCTATTACATTCCGACCCTGATATGCAATCTTATATCAGTTTCTTTATTAAGTAAAGAAAGATATAATTTTGTAGTACAGGATAATGTTATGAACATCTTCCTGAATCAAAAGTTGATTGGATCAGGCTCGTTAAATAATGGCATATACGTTCTAAATCAAACCACAGTTCTTAACATACAAAACACACATAAGAGGAAGAGTTCAGAAATGAACGAATCCTTCTTGTGGCATTGTAGACTAGGTCATATCAATGCGACACGACTAGCTAAGTTACATAAAGATGGATATTTGAATCCGTTCTAATTTTCATCTTATGAAACTTGCCAGTCTAGTCTCAAAGGCAAAATGACCAAAACTCTGTTTAGTGGACACGGAGAAAAAGTTACGGAACTCTTGGGATTAATACATAGTGATGTATGCGGTCCCATGTCTACACATGGCAGGAATGGTTCTTCGTACTTCATTACATTCACTAACGATCTCTCAAGATACGGACATGTGTTCTGTTGAAACACAAGTCTGAAACTTTTGAGAAATTCAAGGAATATAAATCCGAAGTCGAAAACCAAACGGGTAAAAGCATTAAAATCTTATGATCTGATCAGGGAGGAGAATACTTGAGCACGGAATTTCATGACTATCTAAAAGAGAATGGGATTCTCTCTCAGCTTACTCCTCCATATACACCACAGCACAACGGTGTATCAGAATGGAGGAATCGCACCCTATTAGATATGGTGCGCTCAATGATGAGCACCGCTAAGTTACCTATTTCCTTTTGGGGGTATGCGCTTGAAACAGCCATACACCTATTGAATATGGTCCCTACCAAACTGTGCCTACCACTCCATATGAGATATGGAAGGGGAAGAGACCATGTCTTAATTATGTTAAGATATGGGGTTTTCCGGCCTATGTCAAAAGGCACAATCCAGACAAACTCGAGGCAAGGTCTGTTCTGTGCAAATTTATAGGATATCCCAAAACTCACAAGGGTATATCTTCTACCACACCGAGGAACAAAAGTTGTTTGTTTCTCGACATGCCACCTTTTTATAAAAGGAATTTCTTACAAAGGAAATTAGTGGCAAGGAGGTAGAAATGGAAGAGGTTCCAGCAGCACAATCTACAACAGAAGATTTGGTTGAACCAGAGGATTTGATAGCTCCCAACGAACCTCAACCTCTCCGCCGATATAGTAAGGTTCCTCATCCACCTGAGAGATACTACGGTTTTCTCATTGATGGTGGAAGCGAGGATTGCATCATGGAAGATGATGATCCAAATAGCTTCGACCAGGCCATCACGAGTGGAGACTCTGTGAAATGGCTGGATGCAATGCGATCTGAGATGGAATCCATGTACACCAACAAAGTATGGACTTTGGAAGTTGCTCCTGAAGGGGTAAAACCCATTGGGAGCAAATGGATCTTTAAGAAGAAACTTGGTGTAGATGGAAAAGTTGAGACTTTCAAAGCTAGACTTGTTGCAAAGGGTTTTCGTCAACGACCAGGTGTGGATTATGACGAAACCTTTTCTCCAGTGGCTATGCTTAAGTCTATCCGGATCCTACTTTCTATCGCTGCATACCATGACTACGAAATCTGGCAAATGGATGTTAAGACCGCCTTTCTAAATGGCGATTTGGAAGAGTGCGTGTACATGACTCAGCCAGAGGGCTTCGTAGACAGTGGGAGCAGCGGAAAGGTGTGCAAGCTGCTTAAATCCATCTATGGGTTAAAGCAAGCATTGCGGAGTTGGAACATCTGTTTTGATGTCGTTATCAAAGAGTTTGATTTCGTCAAAAATGTAGATGAACCTTGTATATAAGGAAGGTGGCAGAGAGTAAGGTTGTCTTCCTCGTATTGTACATGGATGACATACTCTTGATAGGAAATGACATTCCTATGCTGCAATCGGTCAAGCTCTTCTTATCATAAAGATTCTCAATGAAAGATCTAGGGGATGCCTCCTACATCTTGGGGATTAAGATCTATAGAGATAGATCTAAACGGATACTGGGATTGTCCCAATCCAGGTACGTTGACACCATAATAAAGAGATTTAGTATGGAAGAATCCAAGCGTGGGTTTTTACCCACGATCTTAGGACTCACTCTCTCCAAAGAGATGTCTCCCAAGACTGATTTGGAGAGACTCGCATGCAAGAGATACCCTATGCTTCGGTAGTAGGCTCTATCATGTACGCGATGCTATGTACCAGACCTGATATAGCATACTCACTAAGTGTAGTGAGTAGGTATCAAGCAGATCCTGGAGAGAGCCACTGGACAACTATGAAGAGCATTCTCAAGTACTTTAGAAGGACTAAAGAGATGCTCTTGGTGTATGGTAACGGAGAACTCCAAGTGGAGTCCTTTACCGATTCGAGCTTCCAGAGTGATAAGGACGACTCTAAGTCGCACTCGAGATTTGTCTTTACCCTCAATGGAGGGGCGGTATGCTGGAAGAGTTCCAAGCAGGAAACCGTAGCAGACTCGACGATGGAGGCTGAATATATCGCTGCCAACGATGCTGCCAAAGAGGCTGTCTGGATGAAGAAGTTCATAACTGAACTTGGAGTGGTTCCATCCATTGAGTATCCAATACCTTTGTATTGTGATAACAATGGAGCGGTGGCTTTGGCCAAGGAACCCAGGTCCCATCAGCGATCCAGGCATATTCTGAGGTGGTATCACCTGATCCGGGAGATAGTTGATCGCCGGGAGATCGAGGTCAGGAGAGTTGACACGAAGAACAACACAGCGGATCCACTCACGAAGGCCATTCCACAGATACAGTTCGAGAGACTCTTCGGGATGTTGTGCATGCGATACTACAGCAGCTGGCCCTAGTGCAAGTGGGAGATTGTTAGTTGTATGTATGCCTTAGACGCCCTTATTGTACATATGATGTATATTATAGTGGATGCTTGGACATATATAGAGAGGACTTTCTTGCTCGACATGATAGTATGCTATCTGGTTGCTCTTTATCTTAACATGTATACTTGTCTCTTGATACTGTCTTATGGTTACATGTTGGTAAAGCCCTTAGGATGTGTACTTGACTACCAGGTTTATGATGCAGATCATACTAGTGGGGCCATGGTAGTCCATAAGTTCATCCTTTAATGTTCCTAGTCATGGGTGCATCAAGACAGGGCATCGATATACGAGAGTAGACAAGCGTATACGCTTCTCGACCCATGAGATGGGCGATGGATGATCCCATATCCATTGGTGTTTGACATCAGAGATGGTATACGGGTGCTCAGTGGAGACTGGGTACACTAGACGGACTCACCGAGAACTCCTAGATGGTATTATACCTCACGTCAGATAGCAGTTCTCTGGTGACACTGGTACAGGTTAGTCTGTAGACCCGAGATCGTCATAGAGTCTTGTGTGATTCCCACTGTGCTTTGATTTACACCTTACCACATTCAAGAGGATGTGAAAAACGGTGGTTTTTGGGTACAGTCCCGAGTCACATGGAGGCAATGAGCGATAGGAGGGGATTTCGTCTCTCCCGGTATTGGGGGTAAATGTCGTGCTATGCTCGATTAGCTATAAATGGAAGTCCCTGGCCAGCGCTGATTTAGAGATTTACCGGTAAGTGTTATCAGTAGTTTCTCGATCTGTTATGAGCCTCGTATCGGCATGACTTATCGAGTTATTGGGGTCTGACGTTTACCACCCCTAGACTTGATATGCGACATCTTAGACGAAGAGACCGGACTGTTCGATAGTGTTACTGACAGGCTTTACAGGAGCTAGAGCGGGCTTGCTTGTTGATCTTCTGATCGCTCAATACCCGGGTAGACGTTACGTCCAGCTAATACCGCTGACGGCTTGTGGATGCTCGATGTGATCATCACCTACTGCCGGCATATTGACGAGTCTTTAGAGTCCTACATAGAGGTTTTACTGGCTCAGGCAAAACGAAGTAGGAACACATATGTGATATGTGCGGGATCGAGAATAATACGAGTATGTGATACCGTATTCTATTCTCGTGATATATGTATTGGTCGGTTATATGTGATATAGCCGGGTTATCGAATCAAGTGTTGATTCGATAAGTTGGTACATATGATATTAGTCGGTTGTATGTGATATAGCTGGATTATTAAATCAAGTGTTGATTTGATAATTTAGTGTATAATTGTATATTTGATATACTAGTTTACATTAACTAATATTAGCTTACTTAAGCATTTATTTTTCTCACATGTGCACACTTAATATATATGTGGTATATATTAATTGTGTTCTATTTTGTGTCATGGTTGATGACACACACTACATGGGTGTATGAGACTTACACCATACTAATTATAATGTAGGGTTTAGATATTTAAAGTAAATCCAAATTAGTGGATTATTAGTCATATGCATGAAGCTTGTAGAAGCTTGTGGATGCATTGACTTAGTCCACTAATTTTGTTTTACTAAAAATATTTATTAACCTAACCATTATAACATAGCCATGGTTATGTCTCTACATGAGTTAGATATATGATACAAACTCACCCATGGTTGATTCTCTCACCTCATTAGTTCATTCTCATTTCTTGACTTCATCTTCTTTATCCTTGAGAAAAAGATTGCTACATTTTTCCAAAGTGAGAAAATATTGTGAGAAAAATAAAACTGAAGTGAGCCCACTTCCTACTTCATCATCCTCTACTAGATTAGAACTTTAGTATAGGGTGTTAGCTTCACTAATCTCTCATTAGTGAAGTAGTAGCTTGAGTTAGTGTCTCCTCGACGTAGATCATCTTCGGCCTCGAAGACTTCAAGCAAGATCGTTCCTTTCACCTTGAGAAGCCATGCAAGAGTCCGGGAGTTCCATGATCGCAGCGAAGGGACCACTACAAGGAGCTATTGAAGTCCGTTATCACTTAGATGTAAAGTAGTTTACATTTCATTTCGTATGATTCTCTAGTTAACGATTCTAATTTAGGGTTTTTTAAAACGGAAAATTTTTGAAAATGGCATGGATGATGCCTCCCGAAACCTTACTGTCGTTCATAGGAACCCTAAACCTTTCATGATTATTGCATATCCATATTAGTATATTGATTCTATCAGATGGCATGTGATAGAGTATCGCAGTACGTGCATACCTGCGATTACCTGTATGATGTTACTTACTATTCACGAGTTGGCAACTCACCACCATTGTACCACAGTATTTTGCAGGTTGAGCTTCAGAGTAGTCGCGGCAGGGTTATCTTACCGTATCTTTTGCAGTGGATACCGCTACAGTTGGTTGTGAGCTGTTTTGCTATAGGTGGGTTTTGCGGCTATCCGTTTATATTCATTGTACACCTTATTATATCTAGTACTCTCCATCTACCATTTCATGTATTTACTTAGAGACGAGATGTGAGGACGATATTGTATATTATTTTGTGACTTTGGATGTCGAGCTCATGTGAGCCGGCTTTATTATGCAGTTTTATCTTTTATGTTCTCTTCGCTTATATTGCCATTTCTTCGCTACGGCATCGTATATATATGCGTGTGGTGGTTGTTTCCGCCTTTGGGCGTGATTTTCTCCCGTTTGGGAATGCTTTATTTATATCATATGATGCTTTACTTATATCTTATGCTTGTACACGTTTCGGGGCTAGTTTTTACAAAGGAGGTGCTGCCGAAATTGTTTTAAGAAAATAAAATTTAAACTTTAAAGATTTTTACTTGAGATTTCCAAATGTTTTTAACAAATGTTTTTATCACTTACTACTTTTGATGGTTTAGATTTCTGGGTTTCGGCTTACTTAAAATGCGTTACGCCTGTAGACGTCGCGTGGTTTAAGTGCCGGTCACGTACCAAATTTTGGGTCGTGACATTCCAGTACTACCTCATTGCCACTAATTTCTTTTACAAGAATTCCTTTTCTAAAAAGGTGGCATGTCGAGAAACAAACACCTTTTGTTCATCTGAGTGGTAGAAGATATACACTCGCAAATTCTTGGGATATCCTACAAACTTGCATAGAACTGATCTTGCCTCGAGCTTGTCCGGATTTTGAATTTTCACATAGGCCGGACAACCCCATTTCTTAACCATATTAAGATATGGTCTATTCTCTTTCCATATCTCATATGGAGTGGTAGGTACAAATTTGGTGGGAACCATATTCAATAGGTACATGGTTGTCTCAAGCGCATAACCCTAAAAGGAAATAGGTAACTCAACAGTACTCATCATAGAGCGCACCATATCTAATAGGGTGCGATTCCTCTGCTCCGATACACCATTGTGCTGTGGTGTATACGGAGGAGTAAGCTGAGAGAGAATCCCATTCTCTTTTAGATAATCACGGAATTCCCCGCTCAAGTATTCTCCTCCCCGATCAGATCGTAGGATTTTGTTACTTTTGCCCGTCTGGTTTCCAACTTCGCACTTATATTCCTTGAATTTCTCAAAAGCTTCAGACCTGTGTTTCAACAAGAACAATTTCCGAACCTTAAGAGATCATCAGTGAATGTAATAACATACGAATAACCATTTCTGGCATATTGTAACATTTCAGAAAAAAATAAAATATTATTTTTGGGAATTTTTATAATTAAATAATAAATATTATGATTATTTTAATAATGCTGTATAATTAAATACTGATAAAGTGGAAAAAATTTGGAAAATTATAGAAATTACTGAAAAGAGGGTGCTTTGTGTAATTCTCCTCCCCGCTCAAGTATTCTCCTCCCCGATTAGATCGTAGGATTTTGTTACTTTTGCCCGTCTGGTTTCCAACTTCGCACTTATATTCCTTGAATTTCTCAAAAGTTTCAGACTTGTGTTTCAACAAGAACAATTTTTGAACCTTGAGAGATTATCGGTGAATGTAATAACGTATGAATAACCATTCCTGGCATGTTGTAACATTTCAGAAAAAAATAAAATATTATTTTTGGGAATTTTTATAATTAAATAATAAATATTATGAATATTTTAATAATGCGGTATAATTAAATACCGATAAAGTGGAAAAAATTTGGAAAATTATAGAAATTACTGAAAAGAGGGTGCTTTGTGTAATTTATGCAAATTATGAAATTTTATGATTTATTTACACCATTTTAGTGCTAATCGCGATTAAATATCGCTAATCGCGCATTAAGCGTGTTTTGTGCACATGACATGCACATGTCATTTTTGGCATTTTTACATTTTTCCTAGCATGACTTTTCTTCATTTTCAAGCATGATTTGGTTTAAATGAAATGATAAGAAGAGAAAAGAGAAGAAAACAAAACAAAAGAAAAGGGGAAAAGGTATCATGAAGACTTGAGGGATGGGCATGAGAGAGAAAATGTGAGGGGTCAAATCTAGGTCTTGGCCATTCCTTTCTCTTCTCATTTCCTTCATCATTCTCCTCCCTCATCAGCTCCATGGCAGCACCTCTCTCCCTCCTCCACTGCAAGCCTCAAAACACCCCCAAAACAAACCCAAAAGTCCATCTCCATTTCACAAAAAACATACACAAGCTCACAAGCTACACTTTGGACAAAGAAAAATTTGATTTTGGTGCTCTAGAGGATTCATGAGTGCCAAATGAGGTAATCTCTTCACACTTAGTATAGTTTTTCTTTCACTTTAACCTATATATGTGTTTAGTTGTGATTTTGTGCGATTTAGTGAACATTGAAATTTCCTAGAAGAGATTATGTGGGATTTTGAGTTGTGTTAGTGCTAATAAGCCTTAGTGGTGACCCTAAACCCCCCCCTCTGATGTTAGAAACCCAGGCTAGCTCGAAACAAACCCAAATACTGAAAACAGAAAACTTCCATGTCGGTTTGTGAGGTAATAGAGGGTGCAGGGAAATCTGGGATGACCTGGGAATTTTATGAGAAAAATAAAAAACTCCAGCGACAAAATTAAGACCATAGGAGACCCCCCTGCAAGTTTGACACCCCAACTGCCCTGTGAAACCGATCTGGCCGGATTTTTGCTAGGTGTGGCCGGCCACTTGGTTGAATTTGGGGTTTTGGTTGCTTCAGTAGGTCATATACAGCCAATATATCGCCCTAGTATTGTTTGCTTACCTTGTTTTCCCCTGAACTAAAATCTGGAGCATGTTTTCAAGGTTGCTGCCTTATGTTTTGTGATGTTTTTGAATCTAAGTTTTGGTATTTGGTTTTGTATTCGATCACTTGGTGTTTGTACGTCTATATCGAGGGTTATTTGGTTGAATTGCGAGATGTAGACCATAGGTTTTGACCTATGGGTGATTCGTGCGACATTTTGGTTTTCGTGTGTAATTTCATTTACGATGCTATATATGATATGTAGGTACCCCCATGTGGACTTCGAGACGACGAGGATGAGCGTAGCGTCATTGACTCCAGAAAGTGAAGATCAAGATGAGTAGATTTATATCTACGGGGGAAGTCAGGCGGATGTCGTATAGCACCCCCGCAATGTCGTAAGAAATGATATGATGTGATATAGATATACTTAGATGTGTTATTGAGGGATATAAACACTTAGCAAGAAAACCTTTAAGAGATCATGGGTTAATGTTAGCGAGAATTGAGGAAAGTGGTTTAGTTGGTTTCTTAGTCGCGAACCCTAGAGTGGGGTTGTTACCCATACACATGCACGCACGGGATATGGTTTTGGGTGTACATGTTATATGTATGTGGATAGATATGGATGCGTGGGTTTATATATATACATATACGGGTACATGGATGATAGAGGATAGTATATGGTACTTGGAGATGAGTCGATGTGTTTAGGCTTGATGCCGTGAGATCGGTGATATGATTTGAATCGTATTAGGAGATACGACATGATATTATAGCGGATCTTTAGACAAGGTGTTTCAGACACACGCACATATATTGTTGATGGTATCAGCTTGTACTAGACTTAGATCTGTACCCTAGTTCATGACATATGATGATAAGGATACCAAATGAGTAATGAGATAAATATGATATTTGATCCGTACCCAGATTTGGGATGCCGTACGATAGATTTACCGTACGAGATATAGTTATGATGTTAGATCCACACTCTTGACTCGAGGATGTCATATATATATATATATATATATATATATATATATATATATATATATATATTGTATCGTACGTGATACTATTGAGGCGAGATCACCGGCTACTAGGTATATATATAGATCGACTCAAACTTAGGTGGATTTCCTTACCCTTTTAACTGGGCTTGAGTCATACTAGTTTTCAAAAGTGGAGAATTGTGAGTAATTTAAATACCAAACTGTATGACTCATATATTGGGTAGGTATATTTTTCAGTGTTGCTGTTACTACATCACTTTCTGTATATTCATGATGTTTCATCGCATTGCATGCTTGTACATATGTTATCTGTAATTATTATGAAACCATACTCTTAGGACACCAGCACCATTACCGATGATACGTATGTTCCACGTACACTTGCTTGCCGGCTCTCACACATCATCATCGGTAATTGCCATGTCATGTATACTTTAGAGAATATTATTTCATTGACATAGCTTGCTAGCTGATAGTTGCAATATGTTATCGCTTGCATATGCTAGTTTAACTATTGCACTCATTGCATGATATCAGATGCATTCATATATTCATTGGTTATGCAGTATTATGGAGATTTATGCCGTTTTTCACTGTTTATTGATAATCAGTCGAAAATATTGCATTCTTAACACATCAATTTCCCTATTCTTTGTAATCATCTAAAAGTGTTTGGTATAAATATAGCACATATTAGCAATTCGTCTGCGAAATACCAAATAATATGTGTTATACATTATAACCGGCATTATGAGGGAAATTGTGTGTTTATTACTACACGCATGATCTTTTGTATATCAACACTTGTCGCGAGATTATGTGCAGGAAATTCTCCAGGTAAAAGAGCCGGAACTACTGAAAGTGCTGATAAAATACATCAAGTCCAAGACTTATGATATGGCAGTAAACAAGAAAGTATAAAAATATTCCAGACATCAGGAAAGTGCCATAAAGCCAACACAAATCAGCACAGAGATTTTCATGCGGCAAATCCGCCACTCGGCCGCGGATCCGCGGCCGAGTCAGGCTGATACGCCGTAGATCCGTAGCCGATCCCGCTCATCGGCGACTGAAAGTTGCAGATCTGCGGCCGAGTCAGGCCGATACGCCGCGGATCCGCGGCCGAT
The DNA here is from genome assembly GCA_030015575.1 of Agapanthus africanus. Classification (NCBI taxonomy): domain Eukaryota; kingdom Viridiplantae; phylum Streptophyta; class Magnoliopsida; order Asparagales; family Amaryllidaceae; genus Agapanthus; species Agapanthus africanus. The sequence goes on from JASDDO010000019.1 coordinate 543,944,583, forward strand.
CCGACTCATCGGCGACTGAAAGTTGCAAACGTGGCTTCCTTTCAGCTGCAAAACTTCTTCAAGACGCTTCAGTTCCTCGAATTCTCCAGAAGCTTCCCTCCAACAGCAAGTCTTTTCTTATAAGCTAGCTAACTATCTTAATCTAGAAACTTCTCTACAACTACCTAGCTTCCTATACAAGCCTCATAATAACCAAGCTTCCTAGGGAAGCTAGACCTAGCTTCTAGGGGAAGCTAAAAGGAAAACTATAAAAGAGCACCTATGGCTCCATTAAAAAGGTTGTTCATCAATTCGGGTAAAAATTCTAGCAAAATCCAAATCAATTCCACACAAATTGAGTGACACAATTTGAGCCAAATCAAGATTCATCGAGTACCGATTCAAGCAAGCCGTCAACGAGCCTTTAAAGCAACGCCGATCTTCATCCAAGCAAGAGATCCACGACGATTCGCGACTCAAGAAGACCGAAGCGAAACTAGTTTCGACGATTTAGTTCTTTCTCAAATCTTGTAATCTTTGAGTGAATTGTACCTAAACGTTGATAAATAAAAGGTGAAAATTCTTAATCTTGTTTTTTCTTTAGATTCGTGCATTATGAAGAGTTATAGATTCTTGATTCTTTCTTTTTTCATGATATTTGAGTGAAATCTCCGCTTGTAGCGGAATCAAGAAAATAGGTAGATGATGATAATTAAATTCTTGAACGATTCTTAAGTTTTATGAGTTTTGTAAACTTTAGGAAATTGAATCATCGAAAACCTAATTTGAGCGAGATTGCTTCCTTGAATGTTTTCGCTCCAAATTATAGATCAACGATCGGTGATTTAATTTGCCAGAGACTAGAATTTGAATGATAATCAATGAAAGAACAAGGGATGATGATGGAGAAACCCTAGTTTCTTCAATAGATCCCTAAACCTCATTGATTGTCATCGATCTAGCAACAAATCCTCAATAGATAAGAATTTGTAATCATTAGTATTCATCATCACTATCAATTGGATCGATTCCAACAAACCTCTTTACAAATCTTGATAATTCAAACAATTTGGACATTTTCTTGATCTCTATCATTTCTTGATTTTAGATCTATTTCTTGATGATTCTTGAAACTAAATTTCACAAATATTGAATCATATTCTTTTATCTTTTAATTTTCAACTCAACTGAAACGATAACGAACAAATCACACTTTCTCAGTGGACGATCCGCATTCACCGACGAAACTACAATAGACACCGTCAATTGATTGCGGTATAAATTTCTTTGGTTGTGATTAAAACTTTTCCATACACACAAAGAAAGGATCAATCAAATGGCGTCGTTGCCGGGGATAGTGTGCTAATTTGTTCATTTTTGTAATTTGAGTTAGAAAATTTATTATTCCATCAGAATTTTTAGATCAAAATTCGCACAAGCGCTTAACGATTTGTTGTGATTTGTTGCAAGGAGATCTGGAATCTGTGGAGCGAGAGAAAAAATTTTCAGAGCATCTCAGGGAGTTCAGTGAGGCAACAGAAGTATCTGTACTAATTTTTATGCAGGGATCTCTTCATAAGACCGCGTATCCGTGGAGATTAGGGCAATATTGCGGCGGTACCACTCCAATTTTAGGGTTTCAGTGCACCAAATTTTCTAGGTGAATTTCTATCTTTCTTATCTCCTTCCTGCTCTGTCCAATAACCAATTTCTGCAGGATTCTTTGCAAAAATTCCCAGCACCGCAAAAAGAAAAATTGTTGCGTGGTTGATCTTGGTTGTTTGCATATTTTAACACGGAAATTAATGGGCAAAGACCAAATTCAGATTAGGTGGGGATTTCATTACCCTTCCTAAGCCCCAAAAATCACAAACTTGCATCTGCATCACCCTCATTAACTAAAAAATATCTAGACAAGACTTTAAGGACTGTCGCGCTCACTTAGGTTAGAAGGAGGTCGTGGGTAATCTATTGCTTATCCGTGTTTCTTGTGTGGTGTCTAAGGAAAGTGTGTTTAAGGCAAGTGGTTACTTAATTAGGCCCACTACTTACGTAGTAGAGAACCTCCCACTTACCTGGCACTTACCTGGCCACAGAAGGGGTAAAGAGGCAGTAGAGAATCTATCTTGCGACTTGTCTTTTGGAAGTCTAGGAGCGGTCTAGAGACTTGACCTAGGTGACCACTAGAATTAGGGTTGCTTGTGCATTGTTTGTGTGAATTTTTCAAAAATCCGTCTTTTTCAAAAACCAAACACCAATGCACTATTCTCTAATTATCACAACGCTGCCACTTGTGCTAAACCATTTAGTGCATGTTCGGCTGGACACGGGATTCTAGTGCCCGTCTTGTCCGCGTTCTTCCTATCGACTCCGAAGTCAGTATTTCTACGTCTACTTGTTCTTTACCCACCACCACACCCACTTCGATGGACGGTTCTCCATCGAACTTCTTTAACACTACTCTGCCACCGTCCGCAGGTGCGCAAAATCCGCCCCACATCTCTCTCCAAGAGAGATGTTACCCTATGCGAGGTTCTCTTTCGACCTGTCTTACCATTCCACCAGCCAATGGGGACAATTTTGAAATCAAACCACAATACATCAATCTTCTACCAAAATATCACGGTCTCGAGTTTGAAGACGCATATGTCTTTATTACCAAATTTGAAAATTTATGCGCTATGATGGGTACTTCACAACTTTCTGTGGATGCTATGAGATTACGTCTTCTCCCATTCACTTTGTGCGATATAGCTGAGAAGTGGCTTTATAACATAGCCGCACATTCTATTTCGAACTGGGGAGAATTCATAACAGCTTTCCTATAAAAAAATCTACCCTAATCATAAGACAGCTCGAGTCCATAGCGAAATAAATCAATTTACCCAGCTTCCAAATGAACCATTCTCGAAGTGTTTTGAACGCTTCAAGGATTTGTTAGTTCAATGTCCTCATCACGGAATTCCTATATGGGATCTGTGAAGAATCATATATGAGGGCATTAATCCTACAACTAAACAGACCCTTGAATCCATGTGTCAAGGCACCTTCATGAATAAAGATGATAGTAAAGCCTGGAGATTTTTAGAAGATTTCGCTGAAAGAACTTTATAGTGGGAGAGTGTAAACCAGTCATCATCTACGGGTGGTATTCATCAACTTGATATTTCCATAAGAGTTAGAGCTGAAATGGCAGCAATGAAAAAGAAACTCGAAACTATGGAACATAAATTTTTAGCAGCCTCCCTAAATCAGATGTCACTCCCCAAAACTGTCTGTGGATGCTGTTCTGATCCATCTCATCTTACGGAAGAATGTCCTTTAAATTCTCCGTTTCAAGGTCAAGAGCATACCAATGCTGCTTTCCAACAAAGACCTAGAAACAATCCGTATTCTTCCACTTATAATCAGGGTTGGAGGAATCATCCTAACTTTGCTTGGAACCAACAACAAACTCAAAACACGGTTCCAAATCAAAACAATTTCCAAAGGGGTCCTCCACCACAACAGCAACCACTTCAAATAAGTCAGCACTCCTACCAATCACAAAACTTTCAAAATCCGGTCAACACACCTGCACCATATAATCTTTTGCAGTTGACCGGTCCTGATAATTCATCTTCACTTGAACGGACTTTTGAAATGCTTATGAAACAGTCCATTCAAATGTTGGCTGAATTTAAGTCTTCCATCAATAAGATCCAGAAAAACTCTGACTCCCAAAGTGATAATATTAAATCGATGGAAGCACAAATTGCCCAATTAAAAGCCGAGATGAGTGCTAGAGAGAAAGGGAAACTTCTGTCTCAACCCCTTCCGTCGAAACGGTTCAATGAACCTATCTTTCGGAAAAATGACAATTGAGCTGAACATCTATAAAATTGAAAGTCAGATGTCTGAACCCTCTGCTCACATACTTGATGTCTGTTCTGTCCACGAGATTGCTTCCGAAAGCTGCGAAGTTGATGAACTTTGCTTTGAAGATCTCGATGACACTAGCACATCAATGTTTGATCTTGCACATCTTAGTGAGGACACTCTTTCCACTCCTGAGTCTGAACTTTGTGACTCTTCACCTTCCGAGTATGTATCCTTTGCAGGCTACGAGATTCTTTGTGACTCTGAGTATCAATCGATGACCCCACCTTCTATAATTTCTCCGCCAGCATTAGATCTCAAACTTTTACCTTCTCATCTTAAATATGCATATTTAGGTGAGAATGAGTCTTTACCTGTGATCATATCCGCTTCTCTAGCCTCAGAGCAAGAGAACGCGCTTTTGACGGTATTGAGATCTAATAGGCAGGCGTTTGGTTAGACTATAGCTGACATCAAAGGGATTAGTCCCTTGATTGTAGAACATCATATACATTTGATGGATGAAGCCAAGCCAACCCGAAAACTACAGAGACGGTTGAACCCCATCATGAAGGATACGGTGAAGAAAGAAATCATCAAATGCCTTGACAGTGGTATCATTTACCCAATCTCCGATAGCCAATGGGTAAGTCCAATTCATGTAGTCCCTAAGAAATCTGGTATCACGGTCATAACAAATGGGGTAAATGAGTTAATCTAGACACGCTCTCAAACTGGATGGCGTGTATGCATTGATTATAGAAAACTCAATGCCGCAACGAGGAAAGACCACTTTCCTCTACCTTTCATTGACCAGATGTTAGAACTCTTAGCTAGACAGGAATATTATTGCTTCGTGGACGGATACTCTGGCTATAACCAGGTCCCTATTGCCAAAAAAGGATCAAGATAAAACCACATTTACTTGTCCTTTTGGTACCTTTGCTTATAGACGCATGCCCTTTGGGTTATGCAATGCTCCCGCTACATTTTAGCGGTGTATGATGGGGATATTTTCAGACATGGTCGAGAATTTTCTGGAGATTTTCATGGACGATTTCTCGATATTCGGAGATTCTTTTGCTGACTGCCTATATCATCTTGACGCAGTTCTTAGTCGTTGTAAGGAGAAGAACTTAACCTTGAATTGGGAAAAATTTCATTTCATGGTCCAAGAAGGAATTGTGCTTGGACATGTTATTTCACGTAAAGGCATTGAGATTGACAAAGCTAAAATAGATGTCATTCAAAACCTTCCTCATCCCAAATGCGTCAAGGATATACGATCTTTTCTTGGCCATGCAGGCTTTTACAGGAGATTCATTAAGGATTTTAGCAAAATTGCTAGACTTTTAACTCTTCTCTTGGCCAAGGACACAATCTTTCACTTTGACTCGGATTGTGAGGCAGCATTTGACTCACTCAAACACTCTCTCACTACAGCCTCCGTTCTATCTTCTCCAGATTGGAACCACCCATTTGAGCTTATGTGTGATGCATCAGATTTTGCAGTTGGTGCAGTCTTAGGACAGCACATTGAAAAGATGCCACACGTGATCTATTATGCAAGTAAGACTCTGAATGATGCTCAAATTAACTATACAACTACTGAAAAAGAACTTTTGACGGTTGTATTTGCATTAGAAAAATTCAGGCCTTACTTGATTGGCTCACCAATTGTTGTGTACACTGACGACTCCGCCTTGAAACATCTTTTGGCGAAAAAGGATGCTAAAGGTAGGTTAATATGTTGGATCTTTCTATTACAAGAATTTGATATTGTTATTAAAGATAAGAAAGGATGTGAAAATGTTGTAGCCGACCATCTTTCACGCATCTCTTCTTCACTTATGACCCTGCCGATCAATGATTCTTTTCCGGACGAACAACTCTTGAATGTATCCGACGAACCTTGGTTCAGGGATATTGTGAATTATCTTGCTACGGGACTTATTCCCTGCGAATGGTCAAAACAGGACAAACATCGATTTCTATCCCAAGTAAAACACTTTTACTGGGATGAACCCTATCTGTTTAAGTATTGTCCTGACCAGATCATTTGCAGGTGTGTTCCCAACGATGAATTAAAGAGTGTTCTATCTTTTTGTCATGATCAGGCATGTGGGGGTCATTTCGGTCCTAGAAAGACGGCGGAGAAGGTTTTGCAATGCGGTTTTTATTGACCGACTTTATTCAAAGATGCATTTGATCATTGCAAAACCTGTGCACGGTGTCAACATATGGGTAGAATTTCCCAGAGAAATGAAATGCCACTTCAACCCATCTTAGTGGTTGAAATTTTCGACGTTTGGGGTATTGATTTTATGGGTCCTTTTCCCAACTCCTTTGGGAATCTGTACATATTTCTTGCGGTTATGTCTCAAAATGGGTGGAAGCTATTCATTGTCGCACTAATGAAAAAAAGGTTGTCATTAGGTTCCTTAAAGAGAACATCTTTTCGCGATTTGGACACCCACGCGCTATCATTAGCGATAACGAGACACATTTCTGTAATCGGTCTTTCGAGACTTTGATGCAGAAATATGCAATCAACCACAAACTTTCCACACCCTATCATCCCCAAACGAGCGGGCAAGCTGAGCTTTCAAACAGACAAATCAAACAAATTTTGGAGAAAACAGTTTCTATAAATCGAAAAGATTGGTCAACCAAATTGACGGATGCTCTTTGGGCATTCCGAACTGCATATAAAACCGATCTAGGTATGTCTCCTTACAGACTAGTGTTTGGAAAGGCTTGTCACCTTCCGGTCGAGATTGAGCACAAAGCAATGTGGGCCATTAGAGAACTCAACTTTGACTTGAATCAAACCTGCAACTTTCAGAAGCTGCAATTAAACGAGCTAAGTGAACTCCGCGATGAAGATTACGATAATGCTGTGATTGTAAAGAATCGGACTAAGCTATTTCACGATAAAAACATTTTAAGAAAAACTTTTATACCTGGTCAACAAGTCCTTCTTTATGATTCACGACTCCATCTTCATGCGGGTAAGCTAAAATCTCGGTGGAAAAGACCTTTTGTTATGAGGTATGTATACCCGCACGGGGCAGTTGAGGTTGAAAATGTTGAAAACGGTACAATTTTCAAAGTAAATGGACATAGATTAAAACCGTATTTTTCCACTGACCCCACGGAGGAGCTCCTGTTTTTACAGGAGCCGCTTTATCTTGATTAAAATTCCTCCGTCTCACCTCCATGTCTTGTAAAATACTGTATCGTCTTTAGAATGGAGGTGAGTGAAAAGAATAAGTTTGGGGGAGTGTTTCACGATCATATTTATTGCCCCCGTTAATAAATTTCCTCTTAAGCTTACAGGTTTTTTAGATTTAGCAGAAGACAACAGTGAGGACACTGTTCTAAACAAGTTTGGGGGAGGTTTGTGCTTATTTACGCATCACTTTGCATCATACTTTGCATAAGCACAAAACATATAAAAAAAATATTTGTACATAAATAAGATAATGAAAGAATAGATAGTGAAAAATTACATCCAAAAGATTGGAAAAATTTAAGAAAACCAAGAAAGTTAGAAGTTTTCTTAAACGAACTAGTAATAAGTAGTTATGAGCCGTTGTCCCAAGGGTTAGTAAGATGAATGAAGTCACTAATCTGAGGATAAAAATAAGTCTGAAAAATAGTTCCTATTCTGGAAGCCAAACATTTGAATGTTGATACCCTACTATACGCACTTACACACGTCTTGAAACTCGGGATAGTAGAGGATACCTTGAAATGCTCTTGTCTAAAAGCCAAAGTATGAAGGAAATAATAAATGAATAAAAGATAAAATGGTGAAGAAAAATGAACACCGATTTTGTTATCACCAAGGTAGCATAAAAAAATATAGCGAGGGTGCTTCATCACCTAGTGCCTTAGACCAACTAGTTTGGGAGTCACTGCTAAGCCTTAGGTGTTGCAAGACGAGGAAAATACTAATACACCTAATCAGCAAGCACATGAGTAATCAGTCAGTTAGTGCTTCAAGAAATATTAACGGTCGCATGAAAAATGTGTGAGCAAATTTCATCTAAATATTCACCGATTAAAAAGGTACTGAGGTGATGGACAAGAGTATGATAGCTTGAATTGAATTCTCCGAGTGTAGGGATGTCTTTTACACACACGTAGGGGTATATGATCGATGTTTGGAAGAAAGGTAGGAATGAAGAATAAAGGCGATGTTTTATTGAGGGATGATGTGATTTCTAATATCTTTTCATGACTATTAAGATAGGGCTCATGACAACCGAAAAGCTAGTATAGTTGGAAACTCTAATTTTCAAAGTCTTTCTTTTACAATTCTCATCTTTATATGTAACTTTCACGGTCTTCCTTTTATTATGGGATTTTGTGGGTGTAATCCGCTGAAAACCCTCAGGAGACAACACTCCTCCTACTAGGGACACCTAGAGGTTTAAAGGCATGTTGCACGTGCTCAGTGCAATCGTGTTGCCTACGAAAATGTGCTAGTTAGTTTTTCTTTTGCTTATATTTTCTCCTTCTCTTAAATAAAAATAAAACAAGTTTGCTCGAGACGACCAAAATTAAGTTTGGGGGAATTTGATCAGTCGAAAATATTGCATTCTTAACACATCAATTTCCCTATTCTTTGTAATCATCTAAACGTGTTTGGTATAAATATAGCACATATTAGCAATTCATCTGCGAAATACCAAACAACTTGTGTTATACATTATAACCGGAATTATGAGGGAAATTGCGTGTTTATTACTACGCGCATGATCTTTTGTATATCAACACTTGTCTCGAGATTGTGTGCAGGAAATTCTCCAGGTAAAAGAGCCGGAACTGCTAAAAGTGCTGATAAAATACATCAAGTCCAAGACTTATGATCTGGCAGTAAACAAGAAAGTATAAAAATATTCCAGACACAAAGAAAGTGCCATAAAGCCAACACAAATTAGCACAGAGATTTTCATGCAGCAAATCAACCACTTGGCCGCGGATCCGCGGCTGAGTCGGGCCGATACGCCGCGGATCCGCGGCCGATCCGACTCATCGGCGACTGAAAGTTGCAGATCCGCGGCCGATCATACTCATCGGCGACTGAAAGTTGCAGATCCGCGGCCGAGTCAGGCCAATACGCCGCGGATCCGCGGTCGATCCGACTCATCGGCGACTGAAAGTTGCATGCGTGGCTTCCTTTCAACTACAAAACTTCTCCAAGACGCTTCAGTTCCTCGAATTCTCCAGAAGCTTCCCTCCAACAGCAAGTCTTCTCTGGTAAGCTAGCTAACTATCTTAATCTAGAAACTTCTCTACAACTACCTAGCTTCCTATACAAGCCTCATAATAACCAAGCTTCCAAGAGAAGCTAGACCTAGGTTCTAGGGGAAGCTAAAGGGAAAACTATAAAAGAGCACCTATGGCTCCATTAAAAAGGTTGTTCATCAATTAGGGTAAAAATTCTAGCAAAATCCAAATCAATTACACACAAATTGAGTGACACAATTTGAGCAAAACCAAGATTAATCGAGTACCGATTCAAGCAAGCCGTCAATGAGCCTTTGAAGCAACGCCGATCTTCATCCGAGCAAGAAATCTACGACGATCCGCGACTCAAGAAGACCGAAGCGAAGCTAGTTTCGACGATTTAGTTCTTCCTCAAATCTTGTAATCTTTGAGTGAATTGTACCTAAACGTTGATAAATAAAAGGTGAAAATTCTTAATCTTGTTTGTTCTTTACATTCGTGCATTAGGAAGAGTTATAGATTCCTGATTCTTTCTTTTTTTATGATGTTTGAGTGAAATCTCCGCTTGTAGCGGAATCGAGAAAATAGGTAGATGATGATGATTAAATTCTTGAACGATTCTTAAGTCTTACGAGTTTTGTAAACTTTAGGAAATTGAATCATCGAAAACCTAATTTGAGCGAGATTTCTTCCTTGAATGTTTTCGCTCCAAATTAGAGATCAACGATCGGTGATTTAATTTGTTAGAGGCTAGAATTTGAATGATAATCAATGAAAGGACAAGGGATGATGATGGAGAAATCCTAATTTCTTCAATAGATCCCTAAACCTCATTTATTGTCATCGATCTAGCAACAAATCCTCAATAAATAAGAATTTGTAATCATTAGTATTCATCATCACTATCAATTGGATCGATTACGACAAGCCTCTTTACAAATCTTGATAATTCAAACAATTTGGACATTTTCTCGATCTCTATCATTTCTTGATTTTAGATCTATTTCTTGATGATTCTTGAAACAAAATTTCATAAATATTGAATCATATTTTTTTATCTTTTAATTTTCAACTCAACTGAAACGATAACGAACAAATCACACTTTCTCAGTGGACAATCCGTATTCACCGACGAAACTACAATAGACACCGTCAATTGATTGCGGTATAAATTTCTTTGGTTGTGATTAAAACTTTTCCATACACACGAAGAAAAGATCAATCAATTGGCATGGTGATTTGATGATTTCGGATCCTTCTTGAGATTTTCTGGATTTGGAAACCGCATGTGAATGTTTATTAAACTAATGAATTGTTTTAAAGAGAAAGATGCAGTTTTCCTTGATATGATGAGTATTGTCCACCATGATGTTTTCTCGGTTCTGAGATGGTTTTCGAGACCCGATTCGAGGAGTTGGATGAACCATCTGCGGGTACATGGTGGACCCGGTATGGTACCCCGGGGCAAGAAGTTCGAGTTATAGACGATGAGCCCGGCAGAGGCAAACTGCCTACCGGTGATTGTCTAGCGCGGCAGATATCCGGAGGATACCGTTCGTGGTCGTGTGATTGATGATATGGGCCGATCCGGACTGACGGAGCCCGAGATATTGAGATATTGAGATTTGATGATACAGGCCAGTCCGGATAGCCGGAGCCTGAAATATTGAGATTTATGTTTTGTGTCAATGCTTGACACTGATTTCTCTGTTGATTTCGTTGATGATACTCGATTTATATACATACAGAAATCTCATTAAATAAAGAAAACAGTTGTCTCATTCATGATGTATTCTGTTTCTATTAGTAATGCATTTATACATCATATATCTGATATGTTGCTATCTGAGGCATTGACAAAAGCACGTGGTATTGCACTTATGTGTAGATGGATCAGGATATTTATTTGAGAATATTACTTGATATGACCTAGGATAACGTCATACATGCGATTTCTGCTCTGTGATATTTTCTACTCACGAGTTGGCAACTAACCCCCGTTGTGCCACAGTTTCTTGCAGATTTTGCCGTACAGGTTTCTTGACGGCTTGCTGGCTGACTTCTTTCATTTCGGGTGATTGTTTTGGTAGGTGGGTTCACTTGCATCGTGACCACCATTGTACATTTATTATTTCAGGTGTATCTAGTAAACTCCATCAACCAGACTTGTATATTTGATAGAACTAGAAGACCGATGTTTATTCTTTCGACCTTAGAGTCGCGCTTGTATTATTATGGTTTTCTGGTGGATATGGGCTTTCTTTTGAGTTTTGATCCTCGCCTTTCGGCGTCGTATATTATATTACTTGCGTGGTTTTGTCCGCCCTTTTGGCGAAGAGCTAGCTCCCGCTTGGGGATGCCTTATTCATTATATATGGTTTATCAGGTTTGTACCCGTTTGGGGTCAGTATTTACAAAGGAAACTCTGCCGAAATTTTCAGAAAAGACTTGAGATTTTAAAAATGCATACCTCGGCTTATGTTGTTAAACTTCTTGCTTTAAAATTGGTTTTTCCTTCACTCTACTGCTTTACTTGGTTTTGATTTCTGGGTTTTGGCTTACTTAGATTACGTACGCCTCGAAACGTTTCGTAATTTAGGTGTCTGTCATGTTCCGTACTTTTCTGGTCGTGACACATGTGTAGACATAGGACCGCATACATCACAATGTATGAGTCCTAAGAGTTCCGTAGTTCTTTCTCCGTGTCCAGTAAACAGAGTTTTGGTCATCTTTCCTTTGAGACATGACTGGCAAGTTTCATAAAATGAAAATTCGAACGGATTCAAATATCCATCTTTATGCAACTTAGCCAGTCTTGTCGCATTAATATGACCTAGTCTACAATGCCACAAGAAGGCTTCGTTCATTTTTGAACTTTTTCTCTTGTTTGTGTTCTGTACGTTAAGAACTGTACTTTGATTAAGAACCTATATACCGTTACATAACATACCAAATCCAATCAACACTTGATTCTGGAAAATGTTCATAACATTATCCTCTAATGTGAGATTATATCCTTATTTAGTTAGCAAAGAAACCGATATAATTTTGCATATCATTTTTGGTACGTAGTAACAGTCGTTCAGAGTCAATGTATTACCAGTTGGTAATACAAGGTGATATTCGCCAACTGCCTTGGCTGCAATAATTGCACCATTCCCTACTGTTAGGGATTTATCACCCTTCCCCAGTTCTCTACCTTTCTTTAGCCCATATAACAAATTACATACGTGGGATTCTGATCCGGTATCTAATACCCAGGACGTAGAACAAACTGAGAAACAGTTCTCTGTAACGAACACACCCGAAGAAGATGCATCAACATGCTGTTTCTTCGTACGGGTGTCGTGGGAATCCTGATATTCCCCTATTCCTAAGGAGCCAATGTTCCCCAGCTCAGTATAATAAGTGGGTTCGGTCAATACATCCATATTATTATCTTGATTAAGACGTGACATGGGTTGCTACCTGGAGAGAAAGAAGGAAACGCGTTAGCGTGCGCTCTTTGCAAGATTAGATTGGTTATTATCTTATCTAATCAGGATGGCTCCCACTGTTTTTATCAAATCTTCCTTCAAACCATAATAGGTAAGACTAGCCGGGATTAATTACACTCTACAAGTTCGCCAATCATTCGGCCAGGCCAGTGTCGATAGTTTGAAGGAGGTTCCCCATGCTTTCGCACGGACCTAATTAAAATAAACCTCGTTTTCCCAAGGTATGGCCCCATTGACACCTTTCTAGACACCTACTTGATCGGCTAATTGTAAAGTGCAAAACTCTTCCAGGAGTAACTCTTACTTGCAGTGGGTATGGGGATCCAACTATCATATAGAAGGTATGCAATCTCATTGCAAATTTCAACACTTGAAGTTCCCGATAATGGTTTTTACCCCTAACTTCCTATGACCTTGACGCTGGCCAACAAATCATAGGCCACTAGTCAAGTTCAACCCGTTCATTTCTTAATTGAATTAAACCCACCTGCATGACCCTTGACGCTGGCCAATAAAGTCATACGACTACCCTAATCCAATCGCGTCTTATGCCGCAGATAAGTACTAATCAGCTACCACACACTACGCCTTGACACTGGCCAACAAACGCAGCACGAATACTAAATAGTACTTATCTGAAATGACGGAGGGCTACGTAGGTTTTTAAGAAAACCATGAGCGTAATAAACTTGATATCGTTGTAGAATCTAATGATTTTGAAAAGGAGTGTTTTTTAGGCTTTTGCTAGTTTCACTAAAGAGGTCACTCCCGGTGAAGGGATCTTGGCTCTTTCCTCATCGAATGAGGTGCTGGATATTCATCAAGGAATACCACTATGCAAAACAAGAACTAGAGAAGCAATCAAAATAGAAAACCGAGTGAGTTGTAGCATTTGCTAGTTTCGCTAAAGAGGTCACTCCCGGTGAAGAGATCTCGGCTCTTTCCTTATCGAATGAGGTGCTGGATATTCATCAAGGAATACCACTATGCAAAACAAAAACTAGAGCTACCCTTTTTGAAAATTTGATTCTACAACATCTTTAAGTTTCTTTCTTTTCATTTATCACAATAATGAAGTCCCATCATTTAATGTTTCCTAAATATCACAGAAAAATGAAACGAAAATAGAACATACGCTTATGCCATCCGCATTCGCCACTGGGCCCCGTCATGCACCGTTAGGTTACATAACTGCCGGCAGAGCGGGGGCTGGACTAGCGCGGGTGCAAAACATAAGCAACGTTTATTATATATCATATATATAATATTGCATTCGTCTCACGCAGTTATATGATCAACATCATAGAATCAAGCAGCAGCAGCAATATATGAAATATTGGATATACTAGGATGTCCGTGTTTTAAATTTATCCAATAATATAAAACACGGATTCCACAGTCATGATGAATAGTCAAACCCACATCCCTAGACCCCTACGAGAGCGGCAAGTAACCCTGCCAATTCTAGAGTTAGGAGACCCGCTCTTAACTCCTTGAGATGGTCTCCCACTGGACTCTAAAACCCGGTTACTTGTGCTCCCCACCTTAGGTCTATCCGAATGCGGAAAAGTAAATAATATACAACAATGGTGACATCATCCTCAACCCGGAAGTACCCCAATAAAAGAATATTACATACAGATTTTACATGAATGAAAATAAAAACTCTCATCTCACATAGAACCCCCGGCTATTCTTTCACGACGATCCAATAAATCATATCAACAGCAACACATGATATCACATATCACCAACGTAAGCAAATATGCGTATCCCTAAAACTTGTTGACATATAACAACGAGATTGGGATACCCCACATATTACACTTACGGTCGCAGAAAAGAAAACAACAAACTATAATAATTAGAATCCGCAATATCCTTAGACATCATAAACCTGGAATATCTCATATTCCGGATTTCATGCCTAACTTATAAAACTTGCATTTTAGTCTCAAATTGAAAACTCTTTTCAATTGGTTGTCGGATAATTCAACAAGATTCCCGACTTAGTGATCGCGTACAATACACAATTGCGACGGAGTTTTAATCCGAATCAAAACTCCGTGGCAATCGATCAATTGAGATTAAACGGCTAGGTTTACAATATACTAACTAGTTTTCATAAAACTAATTAATCCAAATTCTAATAATTGTATCACACATCACAAATCTTGTAAAATAACCACGACATTAGAATTCCGCACGCAATTAGCAAACTAAACCAATTTTTCCAAGACATGAAAAATCCAGTGAGCTAAAGTTCCAAAACCGATCGTTTTAAACCAATCCGGGAGTCGAAACGAACTCGAAACCCACCCGAATCTTCGCGGAAGCGAAGATCCCAAAATTAACTATCAAATGGGGGCCTCGGGAGGGTACCCACCCTCGGAGGCCACCTCGAAGTGGCCCTTAGGGGAAGGCAGACCCGAGAGCACCCAGTTAGGGTGCTCTCGGGTCACCCACCCCTAAGGCCACCTTGTGGTGGTCTTAGGGTGTGGGTCCGGCCTCTGGTCCCCCCGGGGTGTCCCTAGGGTGCGCACGCTCCACCCTGCAACTTCTCGGTTCAAACCGTGAGCCCGCGGGGTGTGCAAACAACTAAAAACATCATTTTGGAAACTGTTTTTATTGGCAGTTTTTGCGCGACAAAAATGGCGAATTTCTAACGTCGCTACAAGCTATGATAGTTTACCCTAATGTTCTATCTTGGCTTTGATACCATGAAAGTCGACCCTAGCACCACTATGAGGTTTTAGTAGCACAAGCATGCCAAATTTTAATTTTTATTAGGTGCTAAGTTAGACTATACAAGATCTTTGCTAGAATATTAGGGTTTGCTATAAAATCATCAAAAAGGGAAGGAGGTTATACCCTTGTAGATCGAGTCCTTCTCTTCTCTTCTCTAGCTCCGGGTTGTGGTCCACGTGACTCCACTAGGCTCCAATTCAAGATGAAAGAACCCCCTTCATGATCTTCACGCCAAAGACGATCCACTCGAAGTCCACTAGCTCAAACTAACCCTTCACTAATCTCATTAGTAAAGGCAACACTCTACATCAAATTGCTAATCTAATGTGAGATGGTGAAGTACGGGTTTATTTTGCTCATTAGGATTTTCACAAGTTCAATGATTCACATCACATGTGAGGGTTTGAACTTGGAAGTGAGGTGAAGAAAATTGAAGAGAGCAAGAGAGAGCAAGAGCTCATGAAAATGGCTAAGGCATGAAGAATGCAAAATGATGAGAGTAAACTCAAAATGACTCTCTCTTTCCTCACTTATTCAAGTATGGAATAAATTGCAATTCTAAATTGCAACCATGCTTGAATAGTGAGTCGAGACCAATATAATATGATAAAAACTCATGCCTTGCCCATTCCACAAATATCTCCATAATTTACACCTCATTTTGTATTTTCTAAAAATAGAAAATAGATGACATGCTTCATAATATATATATACACACACACACACACATATACATATATCAAATATACATATATTAATATATATTAAGAAACATAATTCGTGAGCTAATAATATTAGTCAAGATATAATTATATCATATATAATATATATCACATTATTAAATCAACACTTGATTTAATAATCCGGTTACATCTCATATAACCGACTAATATCATTAATCTGAATATCACATTATCAAACCAACACTTGATTCGATAATCCGGTTATATCACATATAACCTGACCGACATCAGATAACTGCCATATTATAATACGGTATCACATACTCACATTTAATCAGGCCCACGCACATATCAATATATGTGCCCTACTTCGTTTCGCTCGAACCAGGAAACTTCTGTGTGGGACTCTAAAGACTCGTCAATACGCCAGTAGTAGGTGATGATCACATTAATCACCTACAAGCCGTCAGCGGTACTAGCTGGACGTAACGGCTACCCGGGTATTGAGCGATATGAAGATCAACAAGCAAGCTCGTGCATACTCTCCATGAAGCCTATCAGTAACACTACCGTACAGTCTGGTCTCTTCGTCTGATATGTCGCATATCATGTCTAGGGGTGGTAAACATCAGATCCCAGTAACGTGATAAGTCATGTCGATGTATGGCCTACAACGGTTTGAGAAACTACTGATAACTCTTATCAGTAAATCTCAGCAGCAGCCCTGGCCAGGGACTTCCAATTATAGCCAATCGAGCATAGCGCAACATCAACCCCCAATACCGGGAGAGACAAAACCCCTCCTATCGCTCATTGCCTCCATGTGACTCGGGACTGTACCCAAAATCCACCTGTTTTCATGACTCCTTTGAGCCGTGGTAGGGAGGAAATCAAAGCATAGTGGGAGCCACACAAGACTCTATGATGATCTCGGATCTACAGACTAACCTGTACCAGTGTCACCAGAGGACTTCTATCTGACGATAGGTATACTACCAACTAGGAGTCCTCGGCGAGTCCTGTTCGGTGTACCCATTCTCCAATGAGCGGCTGTGTACAATCTTTGATGTCACACACCAATAGTTGTGGGATCAACCATCGCCCTCTAAAGGACAAGAAACGTATACACTAGTCTACTCAAGAATATCGATACCCTAGTGTCGATATTCCCACGACTAGGAACTGATTAAAGGATATACTTTTGGACCACCATGGCCCCACTAGTATAATCTCATCATAATCCTGGTAGTCAAGTACATATCCTAAGGGCTTTATCAACATGTGAGAGTAAGACAATAAAGAATACTAGTCAACATGTTAAAATAAAGAGTAACCAGATAGCATACTATCATGTCGAGCAAGAAAGTCCTCTATATATATGTCCAAGCATCCACTATAATATACATCACATGTACAATAATGGCCTCTAGGGCATATATATTCCTAACACGCACTCCTTCGGCTATGCGACGGGCGGGATAGAATACGGAGGCTCTCATAAAATGGCGATGCATCGGCATGGAGAACCAGCTAAGCCAGAGGCTGATGAAGCCGACAAAAAATGTTTCTTTGTCTATTCTAGGGACAGCGATTGCGTCAAATGTCACGGCTGACGAATTTGGAATATAAAACTGCGGCAAGTCTTCTTCTTTAGCCGGCAATTTCTCCAAGATGAATCCGAAGGGATCCTCGATCTTCGTGAATTTTAGAGCTTTCTTGGATAAGGCGTCTTTATGGAGAAAGAAAGCAATAAAAGCGTCAAAAGTGACACCTTGTCCTTCCGATGCCACAAATAGTCTCTCAAAAATGCCCAAGGCCTTGATTAGACTCGGGTGCTTGTGCCGAACAGCATTCTTGGTTGTTAAGCCTTTAAGTACAGCTGGCACTATGGCAAATATATACTCGTCATGGGGCAATAATTCTCCGTAGTGCTCTCTCCTAATCGGCAACCCTGAAATGTCTCGGAACTCCTCTAGCGAAATAGAGACTTCGCGGTCCCCTAGCAGGAACATATTCGTTGGAAGGTTCCACTGGTTCAAAAAAGCCTTGACCCACCAGACGTGGGGAGCATTGTAGTAGAACAGTGACACGTACACCGCTTGATATAACCCAACTTTCTGCAACCGTGAGCGTTGGGAGGAGAGAATGTACCGGGCCTTCACCTACCTTATAGATCTGCGCCAAGGTCGGGCTTCACCCTGACATATTCGGCGTCCCAAGATATCAATAGCCATTATGGGTTTATTGGGTATCCCTATCATTGATGGCTCAAGCCGGCCCATGGGAGTCCAATTAGCCGCTTCCACCGCATAAGCAGTATGTGGACGCTCCGTCAACGACATTGAGCGGATGGGTTTTGCTGGTACTTCGCACGTAAAACTACGGCAGCCCCTTATAATGTGACCGTACCAAACTTCCCATAAGAGAAGACTCTTATTGTCCTTATCATGTTCCCTGATCATTGCCATAACTTCCTCGTCTAATGGTGATTGAGGGAAAGCGAACTCCGAGCGTGTGTAAGGGAAGTAGGAAAGT
This sequence comes from Agapanthus africanus, assembly GCA_030015575.1. Taxonomy (NCBI): domain Eukaryota; kingdom Viridiplantae; phylum Streptophyta; class Magnoliopsida; order Asparagales; family Amaryllidaceae; genus Agapanthus; species Agapanthus africanus. The sequence continues at coordinate 543,963,121 of JASDDO010000019.1, forward strand.
GAGGACATTGTACCTAAAACAAAAATAGAGAGAAACCCCATTAATAAAAAAATATGAGTTTGTCTCATGAGACTACAAACTACAAGCCAGTGGGCCCAACAAAATCAAAATGGAGGCTCACCAATGATTAGGAAAGATAATCATTGTAAGAATCCTTTTGGATTCTCATTAATAAACAGTGGAGTTTTTTTAACATCCTTGAAAAGCGAGTTCTGTTAAAATAGGCAACAGATTGAAATCTATGAAAAGGGTATTAAAATCCTAAAAAGGAAAAATCTCAAGAACAGAAAGGGAATAAAATTCCCAAAAGTCCCTAGATCTCTTAGAGCTAAACTCTGTAAGAAAATGGAATTAAATTCCTTCAATAATAGGATTAAATCCCAGAAACCCCCATGGTGGGGAAACAAAGAAAATGGAATTAAATTCCAAGGATCCTCAAAGATCAGTGATAGGGTAAACCCTAAGAGGAGAACTAACAATCCTCATTGAGTGAAGACCCCAGAGTCTACTTTTAAAAAAAAGGAGTTTTTTTTAGATCTCCAAAAGATCAGAGCAAATATCTGTTGATGGATTTGAAATCCAAGGCAATAAAAAAAAGGGTTTCCTAAGAGGTGAATGTTGTTCATAATCTTTACCCAAAAGGAGTTTTTGCAGAGTTTAACTCTGAAGTGATAGGGTTAGAGAACTAAGCTCTGAAAGGAGAATTAAATTCTCAAGAGAAAAGTTAAGGAAGAAGATGAAGAACAGTGGTCATCTCAAGGGCCAAAGGCCCCATTTATAAGACGTGATGGAAGCGGTTCAGCTTCCCATTCCCCTAGGCAATCCAACAGTAATAAAAATGGACAGCGTTGCACTCATATGCAAGCCACGTGAGAGCAACGCTGGGGAGCATTTGTTCCCTTTAAAAAACAAAAGAAAGAGGGAGAGGGGAGAAAATTCCCCATAACTCAAGCCTCACGTGTTAAACACGTGAGTGCCTATATGCAAAGCATATAGGCGCTGCAATCAAACAATTGATAGGCTAAATAAGCCTTACGTGTTAAACACGTGAGCGCCTGTATGTGAAGCATATAGGCGCTGCAACCAAACAATTGATAGGCTAAATAAGCCTCACGTGTTAAACACGTGAGCGCCTATATGCAAAGCATATAGGCGCTGTAATCAAACAATTGGTATGCTAAATAAGCCTCACATGTTAAACACATGAGCGCCTATATGCAAAGCATATGGGCACTGCGGTCAAACAACTATAGGCTAAATTGGCCTCACGTGTTAAACACGTGAGCGCCCATATGCCAAATTAAAGGAGCTAAATAAGCTCCACGTGTTAAACACGTGAGGGCACTGTTAGTTATATGTATGCCATAGTAACCATTTCTGTACATGGGATGTATATTGTAGTGGATGCTTGGACATATATAGGGAGGACTTTCTTGCTCGACATGATAATATGCTATCTGGTTGCACTTTATCTTAACATGTACACTTATTGTCTCTCTATTACATGTTGATAAAGCTCTTAGGATGAGTACTTGACTACCAGGACTATGATGCAGATCATACTAGTAGGGCAGAGGTAGTCGGTAAGTACACCTTAGATTGTTCCTAGTCGTCGGAGTATCGAGACGGGGCATCGATATTCCAGAGTAGACTAGTGTATTCGCTTCTCGACCCATATGATGGGCGATGGATGATCCTATATACATTGGTGTTTGACATTAGAGAAGGTATACGGGTGCTTAGTGGAGACTGGGTACACTGAACGGACTCACCGAGAACTCCTAGATGGTATTATACCTATCGTCAGATAGCAGTTCTCTGGTGACATTGGTACAGGTTAGTCTGTCGACCCGAGATCGTCATAGAGTCTTGTGTGATTCCTACTGTGCTTTGATTTCCACCATACCACGGTCAAGAGATCGTGCAAAAAGGTGGTTTTTGGGTACAGTCCCAAGTCACATGGAGGCAATGAGCGATAGGAGGAGATTCGTCTATTCCGGTATTGGGGCTTGATGTTGCGCTATGCTCGATTGGCCATAACAGGAAATCCCTGGCCAGGATTGCTGAGATTTACTGGTAAGTCTTATCAGTAGTTTCTCGAACCGTTATGGACCTTGCATCGGCATGACTTATCAGGCTATTGGGGTCTGACGTTATACCACCCCAGGCTGCGATATGCGACATATCTAACGAAGAGACCGGACTGTACGGTAGTGTTACTGATTGGATTCACAGGAGTATGAGCAGGCTTGCTTGTTGATCTTCTGATCGCTCAATACCCGGGTAGCCCTTACGTTTAGCATACCGCTTGCGGCTTGTGGGTGTTTGATATGATCATCACCTACCGCCGGCGTATTGACGAGTCTTTAGAGTCCTACACAGAGGTTTCCTGGTTCATGCGAAATGAAGTAGGACCACATATGTGATATGTGCGGGACCGAGATTAATGCGCATATGTGATACCGCATTCTATTCTCGCGATATGTGATATCGGTCGGTTATATGTGATATAGCCGGGCTGTCGAATCAAGTGTTGATTCGACAAGTTGTTACATTTGGTATTAGTCGGTTGTATGTGATATAGCCGGATTATTAGATCAAGTGTTGATTTAATGATTTAATGTATAATTATATATTTGATATATTAATTTACATTAACTAATATCAGCTCACTTAAGAATTCTTTTTCTCGCTAGTGTACACTTAGTATATATGTGATATATATTAATGTACATCTTTTGTGTCATGCTTGATGCCACATGCTACATGGGTGTATGAGACTCACACTATGCTTATAATAATGATAAGGTTTTATTTATTTAAAGTAAATCAAATTAGTTGGTAATTAGTCACATGGTTGAAGCTTGTATAAGCTTGTGGAACCATTGACCAAGTCCACTAATTTTGTTTTACTTGTAGATATTTATTAACCTAACCATTATTGTTAGCCATGGTTTATTCTCTACATGACTTAGTGTATGACACTAACTCACCCATGGTTGCTATTCTCACCTCATGAGTTTCATTCTCATCTCCACATCATCTTCTTCTTCCTCATGAGAAAGCTTTCTAACTTTTCTCAAGGTGATGAAATATTGTGAGAAAAATTAATCTAAAGTGAGCCCAATTCCTACTTCATCATCCTCTACTATATTAGCCATTTAGTTTAGGGTGTTTGCTTCACTAATCTACCATTAGTGAAGAGTTAGCATGAGCTTGAGTCTTCTCGACGTAGATCATTTTCGACCTCGAAGACTTCGAGCAAGCTTGTTCATTTTTTCATGTGAACCCTTACTAGAGTTCGGGTGTTCACTACTTGGAGCGAAGAGACTACTACACGGAGCTTTAGAAGTGAAGGACCGGTCTACAAAGGTTGTATTCCTCATTCACTTAGATGTAAAGTTGTTTGCATTGCTAGTTCGTCTAAATCTCTAGTTAAAATTCTAGGTTAGGGTTCTTTAGTATGGCAAATTTTTGAAATTGGTATGGAGAATGCCTCCCGAAACCTTGCTGCCGCGCTAGGTAACCCTGCAGGCACCTCCTTAACGTAGAATTAAATTCTACTCAATGAACTGTTGGATCAAGGATCCAATGGTGGTTAAGCATAGAATTAAATTCTATTGAGAAGGATATTTTCTGTTAAACAGAAAGTTGGTGGATCAAAGATCCAATGAGATGCAAAATATTTCCAATATCTTTCTAAACAAAAAAAGATTGATGTCTGTAAAACCGAGCACCCTTGGATTAAGAATCCAATGGTGATGAAAATATCACCGTTCAATAGAACTTTATTCTATATATGAGAGAATATTCCCTCCATCTTGTTGAAACAAGAACAACATATTCTGTAAAAACAGAGACATTTGGATCAAACATCCAACGGTGGGTAAAATTCCCCAAATCAATTGTGAGACCAATTAAATCAATTGGAATCTCTCAATGAAAGATTTTCTCAAAACCAATTAACAATCTGCCTCCACTATATAAAGAACCCGAGACTTCAAGTCTCAAGCGAGAGAAGGAGATAGAAAGAACCCCCGATAAGCTTCTGCAAATTACAGTGAGCTCTTGAGAGAACAAAGAATTTAATTCTCAAAGGAAGAAGACTCTCCTACTTCAAAATACTCTAGGTACATAAAACGAAGAATTTAAAAGTATCCCTCTTGCCTAGTATAATGGATATATTGGTTTAACCCTTCATACAAGAACTTAGTTCTTCCTCTGGTTTGAGATTTGCAAGAGAAAATCTCCCCACAAGTTGAGAATTTAATTCTCATCGAGGAGATTCTATTCTTCAGACTCAAAACTTAGGGAAAAGAACTAGGTTAAAAAGAAAAATAAAGAAAAAGCAAAAGAACATATGTTCTAGGAATTCAATTCTCTCAAAATTAAGGTTTAACCCTACATAAAGAACTTAGTTCGTATAAAAATAAAAGAGAACTTAGTTCTCCAATAATAACAATGATGATGATTCAAGATCTTCAAAACAGAAATCTTGATGATCATCAATGACTAAAAAGTCATTAACAGAGATTAATATCTTTGGAAACAAGAAGAACTTGGCGTCTCACGTGAAACACACGTGAGTAAAATTAGTTCTTAGCACTGTTCTTTTGCCTCATGTGTTTCCTACGTGAATGCTTAAAACAAACAGAAGAAAAACTAAAAACATGTCACGTGCTTCCTACGTGAGCGTCTAAAGAGCAGAGGAAAACCCCTCTATGTTGGTTAGGCAGCCACCAAATAAAGCAGCCAAACACAAAGAAATCACGTGAAATACATGTGAAACACTCTTGAAAACACAAAATCTGGCGTCTCACGTGTTTCACACGTGAGCCCCAGCCAAGTGCTTAGCAGTTATGGAAAAAAGGAGGGTGAGCAAATAAAACCTGAAATCAATGCTCAGCACTCACGTGCTTCCCACGTGAGTACCATGCAAAGTGCTTAGCACTCCATGATCAGTCAAAATGACTAAGTGCTTAGCCATGTTTGGGCAGCACCCATATATGAGCGCCTCATGTGAAAAACACGCGAGCGCTAGAAAAGATTAGTGCTCAGCACTATTCCAGTGCCCCACGTGAAATACATGCGAGCACTGTATATTTCAGTGTTTAATATTACCGGGTAGCATAGAAACACAATCTCAGCCCAAATTGGCTAAATTTCCTGAGATTAAAACCTCTTTGATTCTAAAATCAACCGAGCCCATATTGCTCGTGATCTCCCAAACTGATTTTAATCGCATACATGATTAAAGATCTGTCATTGATGATATCCAAAACGATATTCATCACATATCTCCTAAGGTAATCTTAGTCTCAAATACGACTAACGATTCTTAGGACCATCACCTCTTTTTTCCTCAAATACGGGATTTGGTTTAAGGGTACATCTCTTCACACCTCTGATACATGTCGTTGTAATTCTTCAACGTCTTCAGAGAGGTGGTGGGTCCCGACGACCAACAACTTCTTTCATCCTACATTGATGCACTTCCAAATTGACGTGCATGCCTCAAATCGGATCGTGCCCCAAATTGGGCACATTCCATATCACCGTTTTTCACTTCGTCACGTAACAAATACACGTGCGTGCAAGATGAGTAAGGGACCGAAATGTCCCTAAACCAATAGTCGCCTCAAAAACGGCGATAATGGACTGAAATGTCCTTAAACTAATATTCGTCCCCAAAATGGGAATGTTGGACCGAAATGTCCTTAAACTAATATTTGCCCCCAAACATGGCGATAATGGACCGTGACGTCCTCAAACTAAAACAAACTGAGCCCCAAATGCTCATATATATTTAAGTCGATCTTAATCTCAAACCAGATTAATGATCTTTAAATAAACCCAAGCCCGAATCTAAAATATACGGATTTGGACAAATCCGCGCCCTACGGGCGACGACACAAACTAGTCTCCGTATACAATCCACGGGCAACCAAAACAAACAAAAACACACATGACATGAAGCGAACTTCTGGAGCAGGAGAAAGTGGTTATCGCAATGCGGTAACATAATTAACTACAGTGGCTTGCGCCTGCAGGGAAAAGCATCCCCATAATTAAAAACCCCTCATAAAATGAGGGGGAATCTGATAAAGTCTGCTACAACGGTCGCGTCCATCCAAACCTCCAATATACGGTGCCATAAATCAACTTAGTATCTTCGGAGAGGTGGACGGATAAATCCAAATAGTATCTGCCCCAAGAATTCACGCCAGACGTCCCGATGTCCTAGTCCGTCTTCCGGCGGTGAACAGATACATGTTATTGTGTTGCTGGTTGATATGTTGTATTGGATTATCGTGAATGAATAGCCAGGGGTTTTTGCGTGATATTGGTGTTTTTCAATTTTCATTCATGTAAAATTTGTATGTAATATTCTTTTATTGGGACACTTCAGGTTGAGGTTGTTGTCTCCATTGATGTATATTATTTACTTTTCTGCATTAGGATAGACCCAAGGCGGGGAGCACAAGTAACGGGTTCTAGAGTCCAGTGGGAGGCCATCTCGAGGAGTCGAAACCGGGTCGCCTAACTCTAGAATCGGTAGGGTTGCTTGCCGCTCTCGTAGGGGTCTAGGGATGTAGGTTTGGCTATTCATCAAGGGATGTGGGTTTGGCTATTCATCACGACCGTGGAATCCGTGTTTTTCATTACTAGCTTAATCTAAAACACGGAGCTCCTAGTATATCCTATATTTCATATGTTTGCTTCTGCTGGATTCTGTGATATGATGTGATCATATAACTGCGTGAGACGACTGGCACTTATATATATGATATACTAGTAGACACTATATATGTTTTGCATCCGCGCTAGTCATGACTCCACCCTGCCGTAAGTTAAATAACCTTACGGTGAAAACCCGGGTCCCTGTGGCGAATGCGGATGGCATATATTTATGTTTTATTTTCGTTTCTTCTGTGATGTTTAGGAAACATAACTGATGGGACGTCATTAATGAGATTAATGAAAAGAAAAGAAACCTAAAGATGTTGTAAAATCAAATTTTTCAAAAAGGTAGCTCTAGTTCTTGGTTTGCATAGCGGTATTCCATTATGAATATCCGGCACCTCATTCGATGAGAAAAGAGCCTAGATCCCTTCACCGGAAATGACCTCTTTAGCAAAACTGGCATATGCTACAACCCACTCGGTTTGTTTTGAAAATTACTTGATTTTAAACCGGAGCTTAAACCACTCCTTTTTAAATCACTAGATTCTGCAATGATATCAAGTTCATTACGTTAAAGGTTTTCTTCAAAACCAGTCGTAGCCCTCCGTTATTTCAGATAAGTGCTATTTAGTATTCGTGCTGTGTTTATTGACCTTGTCAAGGCATAGTGTGTGGTAGCTGATTAGTGCTTATCTGCCGTATATGATGCGATTGGATTAGGATATTCGTACGGCCTTGTTGACATTGTTAAGGGTCGTGCGAGTGGGTTTAATTCAATCATGAAATGATAGGTTGAACTTGACTTACGGTTTATGATTTGTTGACCTTGTTGTTGGCTATAGTGCCCTCAAGTCAATTATTGGATCGCAGGCACATGATTGCAATGATTGAGAGAGGACCTATACCGGTAGAACAGTCTTACTTGAAATGATAGTATGCTATCTGGTTTGTCTTTATCATCATGTACATGCTTCAGGTGACATTACAGATCACTATTACATGTTGATAGAGCCTATAGGATTCTTGCTTGACTACCAGCAGTATGATGGCGATCATATACATGGGAGTTGGGTGGTCTATAAGCACATCCTTAAAATGTCCCTAGTCATGGGAGTTTCGAGACTGCATATCGATACTCCAAGAGTAGACTGGTGTATATTGATCGAGACCCCGATGAGGGGCAGTGGCCGGTATCACAAGCCATTGGTGTCAGTTGGTTCACCTAAGATGTATACAGGTGCTCATTGGGTTATGAGTACACCGGACGGACTCGCCGGGAACATGCTAGTTGGTATTATACCTATTGTCAGATAGCAGTTTCCTGGTGACATGTGTACAGGTTATTCTGTCGACTTGAGATTGTCATTTGTCTCGTGTGAGTTCCCACTGTGCTTTGATTACTACCCTACCATGGCTCAAAGGAGTCGTGCAAACAGGTTTTAGTTGGGTACAGACCCGAGCCACATGGATGCAGTGAGCGGAACGTCAGGGGATTCGTCTCTTCCGGTATTGGGGGTTGATGTCACGATGTGCACGGGTGTCCATCACCAGAAATCCTTGGCCAAGGTAATCGAGAATTACTGATTCGGATCAGTAGTTTCTCAGGTGGTGAAAAGCTTCATACCGACACTAAATGTCGCGTTATTAGGGGTCTGACTTTATCCACCCCCTAAACTCAATATGCGATACTCATAGACGAACGGACTGGACTGTACGGATATTGTCACTGTCAGGCTCAGTAGGAGTTTCAGGATGAGTTTTCTCATCGGCCTCCATTTCGCTTAATACCTGGGTAGCCGTTATGTACAGCTAATGCCGCTGACGTGCTTGTGGTTAAATCCACTGCCAGTGTATTGACGAGTCCTTAGAGTCCAACACAGAGGGTTTCCCTGCTTCGGGCGAAACGTTGTAGAGACCGTATGGTTTTATGGCAGGGTTCGATCATATACGTGTACTTGTGCACGTGTCATGATTCGGACGGATAATACTAGTGGGCTTTGGTTTAAGCCGGATCCTAGTATTATATTGTTGGATTATTTTCGTCTCGTTGTATTCGTATTCAGTTGGAATACGGATATGGGTATGTATATACAGATGAGGGGTATTCTTGTAATTCAATACAAGTTCACTTTAGAAGATTCTTTTTCTTTTTCTATTAAATGTTTAGTGAGGTGGAAAGTGTGAGGGTTAGTTTTGGCATTGATTTTTCTAGTATGTGCATTTGGTGACTCATGGTGTGAGTCATTCTTGGCTTGATATGCCATGCTTGATATTTTGTGTGAGTTGTGAGATATTTTGTGTTGTGAGCATGTGATTGGCAGCACGTTTTTTTTTTCTTTAGTGATTTTTCATGAGTTGTTTTCTTTAATTGCCACCACAAAATATAACACAACACTCATCACAAAGTAAAAAGGCAGCAAGCCCATTTCTTCACTTGGCCAAAACTTGTGCTCACACTCTTCACCCATTGGCATCTTCTTCTACCTCCACCCTAACCCTCTCATGTGTTGAGAATCCTAGGGTATATTGAGACAAAGTAATCACACACTCACTCTACTTCATCTTGGCTATCTAGGCTAGCAAACTAGATACTTGAGTTGTCTCGGTTTTGAGGCGGGAGCCCGTATTACAAACCCTCGACATGGATCTTCTTCGATGTGGGGAGACCGGAGATCAAACATGATCAAGGAAGCCGCGAAGAGCTTGAGACAGAGGTTGAAGACCGAAGGACTTGGATCGTTTGGTATAACCTCTCTAAACTCCTTTACAAACCACTAGTATAGGGTAAATGGTTCGATCCGGGAATCCGGTTCCGTTAGCGCTGGTTTAATAAAAGTTTTTGCTCCATATTCGGCCACAGATTGATGGTCGGGGCACCGGCGTAACCCAACATGGTATCAGAGCCAACCCATTAACCCCATTCTAACTCATTGCGACATTAGAAATCCGCCGTTTTTGTCGTGCAAAACTGCCGACAAAAATAGTTCCAAAAACTGAAAGTTTGAGATGTTTGCACACCCCGCGGGCTTACGGCTTGAACTGAGAAGCCGCAGGGTGGTACATGGGCACCCTGGGGAATTCCCAGGGGGGACCAAATGGCTGGGCCAACTCCCTAAGAGCACCACAAGGTGGTCTTGGCGGCGGGGACCCGAAACTGCCCCATCTTGGGCAGTTTCGGGTCTGCCTCACCCCCTGGCCACCTCGTGGTGGCCTCGGGGGTAGGGTATCCCCTTTAGGCCCCCCAACTCAAAGTTAATTTTGTGCTCTAACTCCCCGTGAAGGTTCGGGTGCGTTTCGTTTTGATTCGGACTTCTGAATTGGCTTTAAACGGTCGGTTTTTGGAACTTTAGCTCACTGTTTTTTTCCCATGGTTTTGGAAATTGGTTTAGTTAGCTAATTGTGTGCGGAATTTTAATGTCGTGGTTTTCAGTACATACATTACTATCTACTACCGTGAATATCATTAGAGCGGTACAACTTGTCTAATTGCTATAGTTCTTTTAGACGGGTTTGCGAACGTGACATTCACGTTGATGTTCTGTGTTGTGCTGTGTTGTGGCAGAATCGTCGTGGTGGATAGCTTGGATGCAATGTTAGTACAGTTTAGTTTTATTTGTACATTTGATATCGCGGGGCGAGCGTCCGACATGTGGACTGCCATCACTGCCTTTTTGTATATTATTTATTTGGGGCACGACCGGGTTGAGGTCGATATCACCATTGTACATATTTTCTTTTCTGTACTAGGATTACCTCGCGATGGAGCGCACGGATAGCCGGGTTCTGGAGGGCAACAGGTCTGCATCTCATGGCATTGAGACGGAGAGGGCATAACTTTAGAATTGGTGGGCTATTCACCGCACTCGTAGGAGGTACAGGTTGACCCAAGGAGGGGTTCTCAAGTTACCGGATTCTGTGAAGTGTCAGGTGGCCCATTCACTTTGATGAAAGGGGTTGCCTCACTTCTGGTAATTTTCCGCGCTCGTAGGGGTCTAGGTTTTTGTTAGTTTTATATATGCCCTAGAGGCCATTGTTGTACATATGATGTATATTATAATGGATGCTTGGATATATATAGAGAGGACTTTCTTGCTCGTCATGATAGTATGCTATTTTGTTTCTCTTTATCTTAACATGTTGACTTATATTAGTTTATTGTCTTACTCTCACATGTTGATAGAGCCCTTAGGATATGTACTCGACTACTGGGACTATGATGAGATCATACTAGTGGGGCCACGGTAGTCAACGAGTACATCCTATAATTGTTCCTAGTCGAGGGTGTGTCGAGACAGGGCATCGATACACCAAAGTAGACTAGCGTATACGCATCTTGACCCATATGATGGGCGATGGATGATCCCATATCCATCGGTGTTTGACATCAAGGATGGTGTACGGGTGCTCAGTGGAGACTGGGTATACTGGACGGACTCGCCGAGAACTCCCAGATGGTATTATACCTCACGTCAGATGGCAGTTCTCCGGTGACACTGGTACAGGTTAGTCTGTAGACCCGAGATCGTCATAGAGTCTTGTGTGATTCCCACTGTGCTTTGATTTCCACCTTACCACGTCCAAGAGGGCGTGCAAAATGGTGGCTTTTGGGTACAGTCCCGAATCACATGGAGGCAATGAGCGATAGGAGGGGATTCGTCTCTCCCAGTATAGGGAGTTGATGTTGTGCTGTGTTCGATTGGCTATAACTGGAAGTCCCTGACCAGGGCTGATATAGAGTACTACTGGTAAGTGTTATCAGTAGTTTCTCGATCTGTTATGAGCCTCACATCGACACGACTTATCGGTTACTGGGGTCTGACGTTTACCACCCCTAGACCAGATATGCGACATATCAGACGAAGAGACCAGACTGTACGGGAGTGTTACTGATTGGATTCACAGGAGAATGTACAGGCTTGCTTGTTGATCTTCTGATCGCTCAATACCTGGGTGGCTGTTACGTTTAGCTGACCGTTTGCAGCTTGTGGGTGTTTGATATGATTATCACCTGCTACCGGCGTATTGACGATTCTTTAGAGTCCTACACAGAGGTTTCTTGACTCAGGCAAAACGGAGTAGGAGCACATATGTGATATGTGCAGGACCGAGAATAATACGATATGAGATACCATATTCTATTCTCGCGATATTTGATATCAGCCGGGTCATCGGATCAAGTGTTGATTCGATGTATCGGTACATGATATATTAGTCGGTTGTATACGATATAGCCGGATTGTCGGATCAAGTGTTGATTCGATAATTTAATGTATAATTATATATGTGATATATTACATTACATTATCTAATATTGGCTCGCTTTATTATTTCATTTTCTCACCGGATAATACATTGATATATATGCGATATATGTTAATTGTATTATTTTCTTTTGTTACAAAAATATATTATATATGTGATATATAATATTGTAACAGGTTATGATTACAAATGCAACATGATTAGTGGAGATTAAACATGGTTAGGGTTTGATTTGGGTTAAACTTTTCTAGAAGCTTCTAGAATCTTTTATTTTGTTTCTTGCAAAGATATTATGTGTTGATATTTTGCTTGATATTTTCTAACCCAATCCAAACCCTTCACCCTAGGTTAAATCCCTACATGAGTTAAAGTAACTCAAGGGTTGTATTTGTAACCATAGGTTTTATTCATTGTTCATCACAAAAGGATCATCATTCTTCTTCTACTTCCTTGAGCTCTTGAAAAGCTTTCTAGGTTTTTCTTTTGTGATGATTTAGTGTGAGATTATGAAAACAAATGAGAGCCAAATTCCTACCTCATCATCCTCATCTAATCTAGCCTATTAGATTAGGGTGTTCACTTCATTAATACTTGATTAGTGAGTGAGAGCTTGAGTTATAGAAACTTCAAGGTAGATCATCTTCGAAAAGGAAAACTTCAAACAAGCATGGATCATTCGGATTGTGGAGCTTCTCTTGAGTCTGGGAGATCATGGATCGCGGTGAAGGGACTACTACTCGGAGCTTATGAAGCGAAGGAGCGGACTACAAAGGTTGTAATCCATCTCTCTTAGCTGTAAAGTTGTTTACTTACATGTTTAACCCTAATAATCTAGCAAAGATCCTCGCTTTGGGTTGTTCGGCACGTCTAAATTTTAAATCGGGCATGGTTGATGCCTCATAGACCCTTGTAAGAGTGCCTAGTAACCCTACAATTTTTATTGCACAGGCTATCCACACGACCAGAGGAACGTCGGGTTTCACTTGCGGCTCAAGTGAAACCCGGGGCTCCAGGATTATCCACCACTCTGTGATACTTGGCTGTGATTCTGAGATGTTGCTTTATATTATGCCTGGGATGATTGTTATATATATTTATATATATACTAGTAGATGTTGTATATGTTTTGCACCCGCGCTAGTCTAGCCCCCGCTCTGTCGTTAGTTAAGTAACCTAATGGGTGATGATAGGGCCCAGTGGCGAATGCGGATGGCATATACGTACATCATATCTTCGTTCTTTTCTTGAGTGATTAATTGATGGGACTGCGTTGATTCTGATCAATGCAAGGAAAACAAACCTATTCGATGTTGTTGGAACAATTTTCAAAAGCTGTTATTACAAGGATGTTTTCTTTTGTTTTGCACAGCGGTATTCGGTTATGATTATCTAGCACCTCATTCGACGAGGCAAGAGCCGAGATCCCTTCACCGGGAGTGACCTCTTGAGCAGAAGTTTGTGTCAGGGTAATAACTTCACTATAGTCGATTACTTTTTACTTTGCATCGAGATATTCAGTTGGGAATATCCTGCACCTCATTCCACGAGGAAAGAGTCGAGATCCCTTCACCGGGAGTGACCTCTTTAGCAAAAGTTTTCGCCACTATATATTTGTAAAGCTATCCGGATTCTTCAACGATATATTACGTTAAAGGTTTTTCACCAAAAAACATTCGTAGCCTTCCGTCATTTCAGACGGGTAGCACTTAGTATTCATGCTATGTTTGTTGGCCTTCGTCAAGGCATAGTGTGTGGTAGCTATTTGTTACTTTTCTGTTGCATAGATAGATGAGTTGGTTTGGGAAACTTGTACTACTATGTTAGCCTTCTTCAAGAGTATGTACGAGTGGGTCCAAATTAACCTGGACAATGACGGGTAGAACTTGACATGTAACTTATGATATGTTGGCCTTCGTCAAGGTCATAAGAGCATGGGGAAGAAATCACATTGGGGGTTTCAAACATACAGGAAACTTGCAATACTTGCGCATACTTTCTGGAGTTTGATACATCAGGTTATCATGTGATGATAGTTGGATCCCGATTACCACTGATGAATTGGTTTACTCCTCGGGTAATTTTAGATGATCCCGACTAATTCTTCTTTCAGGTTTGGAGGAGAATTTGAGGATACAGTGGGAGACATCTGGATTAGATAAAGTGATTAACCATTCTGATCTAGATTAGAGTGCATGCTGAGTATTTCTTTTCTCTGTAACATTTTAGAAAATATAAAATATTATTTTTGGAATTTAATATTAAAATAATATATTTCGCGAAAACTACCCGATTTACGAAATTGGGGTTTTCGTAAAATGGTATAAATATATACCAATATTTGTGAAATAATTGGAGATTAAAATGATTTATTCATTTAAAAATATATTTATTGGATTTGGCATTTTTATAATTAATTATATGCAGTTTGGATAAAAATTAATTAGTGCACTACAAATCGCGATTAAGCCAAATCCGTATTTCTACATGTTTCCATGGCTAGTGCACCATGTCATGTTGCATTTTGTTGCATGTTGTTGCAATTGTGTTGTTTTATTGGTTTTATTTGGTTTAGATGAGAAAAAGAGAAAAGAGAAAAAAGGGAAAAGGGAAAAAAGAGACAATTATTGGAGAAAAAGATAGTGGGGCTTGAGCTTGAGGGGGTGAGAATAAGAGGGAGAGAGAGGGGGGCTGCCATCTATCCTCACCCCCATTGTTTCTTCATCTCCTCCTTCAACTCCTTCTCCACCTCCTATACCCTCATGACCCATCTTAAAATCTTCACCAAAACCCTAAACTCCTTTCATTAAAGTTGATCCCCACCTCATCCTCAACACTTTGGACCAATCAAAGTTGGATTTTGAAGATTTTGAGAAGCTAGGGTTTTTCTTGAGTTGCCCAAATGAGATATATCTTCTTTCATTTAGTTTAGTTTTTAGTTCTTTATATCCTAGTTTAGTTAGAAGTTGATTTGGTTTGGTTACGCGATGTTTAGAAATTTCAAGAGAAGGGTTGGGTGATTTTGTGGACTTGTGATCTGTAGTGAGTGTGTAGAAGACCCTAGAGATCGATTTGTGGACCTAAAACAGAGATTTCATTCGTACATGACGGATGCACTTGATTTGAATTTCGCGCAAGTTGGACGCATGATATGAGATGTGATTTTGTGCACACCGGATGCACTCGTTTGGGATTTTCATTGTGCAGGTTAGTTGCACTGGGTTGAGACTTTCGTGCACTCTAGATGCACTTGATATTGTTGTCGTGCACATCCGTTGCACTGGACAGATGTTTTCGTGCACACCCGTTGCACTTAGTTTTGGCTTTTGTTCATATCGTGGCACTTGTATTGGATTTGATTTCTGTGTGCACCAGACGCACGTGATTGTTGGATACGCCTTTTGAAGCTGATTTTGCTCTTGAGCACTTTGTTTTCATGATGGGCACTGTATTATGTAGTAGCCGAACAGGACTGATCTGAGGACAGTACCTGAGTACTTTGCATGCATTAAAAGTTTAATAAGAGGTTTTCGAAAAGGAGCTATAGTCTTGCTATTTCTTACGTGTCCATGAGCGACACAAACGTTTACAAAGGGAAACCTTTTGGGATATTTAAAAAAAAGGGGGCGGAACGTATATTTTAGCAAAACCTATATGAACGTATATTTATTACTTTACAAATGAGCGTCCGTAAATTATGTCGTGAGTTACGCATCACACGGCGATTCTGAAAAGGTTTTGCATGTGTGTTATTCTGTTTTAGAAGATTTTTCCAAGGATGCGTACTACACACATATTATAGTATTTGACTAGTACATATTGGATTTCAGTAGTGGATTTCGGTTTCTGTATCTCCTTTGTAACTCCGATGATATGCGTGCAAATCCGATGATTTGTATGACGCTTGACGGAGTTCGATTTTGAGTTTCATACTCGTTTTCAGACGCACAGGATACGCCGTGGTATTTCTATATCTTCCGTGATTTCGGAGCCCCGTTGATTTGAGCTGATTGTTAAAATGTTTTAGCATTTGGGGGTTTAAATTTAAATTCGGGGACCGAATTTATTTAAGGGGGAATATTGTAACATTTCAGAAAATATAAAATATTATTTTTGGAATTTAATATTAAAATAATATATTTCGCGAAAACTACCCGATTTGCGAAATTGGGGTTTTCGTAAAATGGTATAAACATATACCAATATTTGTGAAATAATTGGAGATTAAAATGATTTATTCATTTAAAAATATATTTATTAGATTTGGCATTTTTATAATTAATTATATGCAGTTTGGATAAAAATTGATTAGTGCACTACAAATCGCGATTAAGCCAAATCCGTGTTTCTATATGTTTCCATGGCTAGTGTACCATGTCATGTTGCATTTTGTTGCATGTTGTTGTATTTGTGTTGTTTTATTGTTTTTATTTGGTTTAGATGAGAAAAAGAGAAAAGGGAAAAAAGAGACAATTATTGGAGAAAGAGAGAGAGTGGGGCTTGAGCTTGAGAGGGTGAGAATGAGAGGGTGAGCTTGAGAGGGAGAGGGAGAGAGGGCTGCCATCTATCCTCACCCCCATTGTTTCTTTATCTCCTCCTTCAACTCCTTCTCCACCTCCTATACCCTCATGACCCATCTTAAAATCTTCACCAAAACCCTAAACTCCTTTCATTAAAGTTGATCCCCACCTCATCCTCAACACTTTGGACCAATCAAAGTTGAATTTTGAAGACTTTGAGAAGCTAGGGTTTTTCTTGAGTTGCCCAAATGAGGTATATCTTCTTTCATTTAGTTTAGTTTTTAGTTCTTTATATCCTATTTTAGTTAGAAGTTGATTTGGTTTGGTTACGCGATATTTAGAAATTTCAAGAGAAGGGTTGGGTGATTTTGTGGACTTGTGATCTGTAGTGAGTGTGTAGAAGACTCTAGAGATCGATTTGTGGACCTAGAACAGAGAATAAGAACTTAAGATTTGTTCTATGTCAGTTTTGTTTACAAATTGGGGACTACAGGGAATCTGGGATGACCTGGAACGTTTCCGAGAAAAACTAGCAACTCCAGAGACCTAGCTAGACCAATAGGAGACCACCCTGAGAAGACGAACCCCAACGGAGCCTACTAGGCCGAGCAGGCCGGTTTTTCAGGCAATGTGGCCGGCCAAATTTAGGATTTGGTGTCTAGGTTGGTTCAGTAGCTCACATACTCCATATACAACACCCTATACTTGCTAGTTTTGTTCCAATTGACCTGAACCAAAATCTGGGAACATATTGGTGTGTTTTTGGTTATGTTTTCCGTATTTTGGAATGCTTGGTTTTGATGTTTGGATTTTTATTTGGTTGTTGGGCGTTTGTACGTTAACAAAAAGGGTTGTTTGATTGTTTTGCATGCGTAGGCTATAGGTTCTAACCTATGAGCGTACCTTGTACCGTATTGGTTTTTCGGACTTGATGTTAATAGCGATTGCGATTGTGTATTTATTGTAGGTATCTTCGCGTGGATTCTGAGACGACGGAGCATGGCGTCATCGACATCGGCAAGCAAGGATCAAGGTGAGTAGATTTATATCTATGGGGGAAGTCGAGTAGATGGCGTATAGCACCCCCGCAAATTTTGATGGAAACCGATATATAGGATATGGTTAAGGAAACCTATATTAGGAAACTAGGGATATGGTTAAAAGGATAGTTAGAAGTGATATGATATGATTAATACGTGATGACGAGATTTGAGATATCAATATGATGAGATAAGATGATACGAACGGATACGATTGATATAAGATTTATAGTGGCATGGTATGAGAACGTTATATACAATAAGATATGACATTTATGCAAAATAAAAAGATATGAGAATAATGAGTGATGTGCCGTACGAGACTTGAGATCCGTACCCTCATTGTCGTATAGGTCGATAGATCCTTATTTTTGTTAAATGTCATCGTACGAAGGATTACCGTACGCGATGTGAGTTACCGGATGGATGATCCGCGCTCGTGATTTAAGGATGATGTTCGATGATATTGCCGTATCAGATACTAAAGACTGAATAGCCGACGTAAATGTGTCATCCGAACCATATATATTTCCAAACTGAAGAATCGTATGCATCTCTTAAATAGATACCTTGAGGGACGTTACGGATTTTCAAATGGTGTCTTTTTCTTAAAAACACCGTAGCCCCTACTTTCAAAACTACGATTCACATCTTTTAAAAACTGATCATATGGTTCGTGTGTAGATGTTAGATTAGATACGTTTGCTTATAGCGTTGCGCCCACGATTTACTTTATGCTACGTCCATGTTATTCTCATTGCATCACGTATACCTGTGCTAGTACACCTACACCATTATCGATGATGCGTACTGTTTCCTGATTTAAAATCAGGAAAGCTTCTGGGAAAAGCTTCAAAAAGGGGTCACGTGTTGGCACGTGACACCTAAAAGGCATCATCAAGTCAAGTTCAGTTTCCTGACTACGCTGAAGAAAATGGGCTTCAGAAAGAGTCACGTGCTCCCACGTGACCAGGGTCACGTGGCGACACGTGACATTTAAATGCAAGCGTCAAAGGCACGCAAGTTCTCTGATCAAGTCAAGAAAAGGCTTCAGAAGAGGTCACGTGTTCCCACGTGACCAGGGTCACGTGTTGGCACGTGACGTTCAAGACAGCAGACTCGTTCTCCAGACGAACCAAGGAAAGAGAGTTCAAACAAGGGTCACGTGCTCACACGTGACCAGGAGTCACGTGGTGGCACGTGACGCTTAAGCAACGATCAGAAGACAGAGCGCAAAAGAAAGGAAAAGGCTCATGCCAAAGGGGGTCACGTGCTCACACGTGACCATGGGTCACGTGGTCACACGTGACCGGCTTTCAAAGCCCATTGTGTTAACAGAATTAAATTCTGAAGGAAATTCAAATCTTTCCAAAGGAAAGCAACTATCTGGAACCAATCAAATTAAAGATTCAGAGGTGATGAAATATCGTCTATCTATGGGAAAATCTCGGGTTTGGAAAGATTTCCCCTTTAAATCTAACCAAAATAACAAGGGAGAATCTCTGAATTTAAAATCCAATGGTGAATAAAATTCACCTAATAATCCAAAGGCCCAAAATGGATGCTGAATGCAAATCAAATCTCAATGAAGATTCGTCAAAAACTGATTGATTCGGCTGCTTCTCCTATAAATAGGAGCCAAGAGACACAGAGAAAGATATACATACGCAGAGAAAAAAAAAAGAAAAAAGGAGGAGAGCTTTGATACTTTGAAAAGACTCGGATCTTCTGCAAAAAACCCTAGGTAAGAAAGGGAAGGCCTTTTGAAAGAAAGAGAATTTAATTCTCAACAGAGTTTAACTCTGATAATGTAAAAACAGAAGAACATATTTCTTCTCTCTTTGATGGAGGACCAGCAAAGTGCACATCTCCCCTTAAGGTTGAGAATTTAATTCTCAATGGGTTGAGATCCTGCCATGCAGATCCAAAACATGGAGAAGGAATACAAGCACGAGAATTTAATTCTCACAGAACTATAGGAATTTAATTCCTTTAAAATAAAAGTAAGGGCTTGACCCTATATCATGGGAATTTAATTCCTTCAGAACAAAAAAGAAACAGGGTTTAACCCTAATTAAGAACCTAGTTCTGTTGAAACAGCGGGAATTTAATTCCCTTAATCATAATTTAACAGAGGATGGAAGTTTAAACTCCTTAAAAACTTTTATTAGGGTTTAACCCTATTCAGCCCTTCACGTATATGAGGAATTTAATTCCTACAGAAAATTCAGAGTTAAACTCTATTCCAGAAAACAAAGTCTTCGAAAGGAAGTAGGAATTTAATTCCTCTGAAATTTACAGTTCGAGGAATTTAATTCCTGAAAGAAGATTAACAAAGCCTCTAAACAAAATACATGGAGGCAGGGTCACGTGTCATCACGTGACCCCCCAAGAGATCTACAGAAAGCCCCTTTGAGGCAGCACCCCACGTGACCCACGTGACCCTCGGCAGAAGCTCTAATACATAGGCATTTGAATGCCCATCACGTGATGGCACGTGATGCTCTGAAAGACACGATAATCTCATAATAAATGAAGGGAGGGCGCTCTCACGTGCTGCCACGTGACCCCTCTTGCCTTAGTGTTCAACACTAAATAAAAAGCTTTATCTGCAGTGTTCAACACTGATTACCTTAGTGTTTAAACATTAACCTGAGATCTTCATCTGCAGTGTTCAACACTGATCTGTTTTAGTGTTTAACACTAATTTGAAAAGCCTTGTTGCTGGTGTTTAACACCAATTATCTCTTAGTGTTAAACACTAACTTGTCAACCCCATTCCCAGTGTTCAACACTGACTGCTCTGTAGTGTTTAACACTATGCTTTGGCCCAATTGGCCTAAACGGATAGAGGCTAAGCCTCTCCTGATTGGACTTAGCCCAAGATGGCCATAAGTCCTCAATTGGTGATTAACTGGTCCAACGGACTCATAACATAATTAATTCGTCTTGACCCCAAATTGGGCCAAGGACTATTTAATCCACTCCGGTTCTAGGGTACATCTCGTCACTCCTTTGATACTTGGCATTGTAATCCCTCAATGTCTTCAAAGAGGTAACGGGTCCCGACGACCACACATTGATATGGACTGTGGGGTCCTTAAACTCATGTCTAATGCAAATTCCTGGTTACGTGGAACGCGGATAATGTCACTCTTTGACCCCGTGGAAAACGTCCAGAGCGGAGCCTGGTCCTCGCCAAGCACGGCAGTGAACCCGTGTGAAGCATCCAGAGCACAGCGGACTGTGGAGTCCTTAAACCCATGGACTACGACGTCCTTAACCTTGACCGAGATGTCTTAAAACTAACAATGGACTGTGGGGTCCTCAAACCCATGGACTACGACGTCCTTAACCTTGACCGAGACGTCTTAAAACTAACAACGGACCGCAATGTCCTTAAACTACCCATGGACCGCAATGTCCTTAAACTACCCATGGACCGTAATGTCCTTAAACTAGAACAATAGAGCCCCGCATGCTCTTTTGTCGGATCTAAACGGTCCCGTTTAAGTTGATCTTAGCCTCAAAGATGGCTAACGTATCCTTAAACCTTCAAACAAAGTGGACTATAAATCCCCCCAATTAACTCTGGCTCGAGGGTACATCCCTGAACTCCTCTGACATCCGTCGTTGTAATCCTTCAACGTCGTCAGAGAGGTGACGGGTCCCGACGGCCATACATTCATGGACCACTATGTCCCTAAACTGGAACATTAGAGTCCAAACGCTCTTTTGTCGGATCTAAACGATCCCGTTAAGTTGATCTTAGTCACAAAGTTAGACTAACGTATCCTTAACAAACGTTTGAGTTGATCTTAGCCTCAAGTATGGCTGACGTATCCTCAAACCAAACCCCCCCCAAACCCAAATCTAAGATAATACGGATTTGGACTAGTCCACGCCCTACGGGCGACGACATAATTCAGTCTCCGTAAACAATCCACGGGCAACAAAATACAAAACAGACGCCCACGACACGAAGTGACCATCTGGAGAAGGAGAAAGTTGTTACCGCAATGCGGTAGCGTAATTAACTGCAGGGGCTTGCGCCTGCAGGGAAGAGCGTCCCCACAATCAAAAACCCCTCAAACGAGGGGGAATCTGACGAAGTCTGCTACATCGGACGCATCCGTCTAAACCTTCGATACGTGGTGCCATAAATCAACTTGGCATCTTCGAAGAGGTGGACGGATAGCACCAATTAGCATCTGCCCCGAATCTCAGGCAAGACGCGGTGTCGCGCCGTCTTTCGGAGGGGAACAGATTCTGGCACGCCCGGTGGGACCTTTTCCTCTTTCCACTCCACACTTCGTGTGTCGTGACTTGCGAACCAATCGCGGTTCGCTAATGGTTGCCCTTGGGTTTCAAGATACTAAGAATTGGCGTCTCGCTTATTGCAGAAAGCAAAGGATCGATAGCTTCTACTTACGTAAAATTCTCCAACTGCTCAGACTGCAATTGCAACCAACGCTCTGCCTCGCCAGGAGGTATAGCCTACGGACCCCAAGCTGCTTCGCTATTCACAATGCCCGTGGAACAGGTCACTCGCGCCACCACAGGATTGTTCTTTGGGACCATGCTCCCGCCGACAAACTTCACCGCTCCAGTGCTGACAACGGAAGCTCTCAAGGAGTCGGTCTTTGATCGTCTTACCCCTGCCGCGGCTCCTCTCAACGAGTCGCCCAACGTCAACGCCTCGGTCTTCTCTAGATTGGGCCAGAAATCCTTCGAACCCATCATGGGACCTACAATCTCAGAGAAGGCTGCTTCTAAGAAGGTGCCCGCTCCTGCCCCCGAAGTCGTCAAGGCAGCTTCTCCGGCCAAAAGGTCGGTCTTTACAAGATTAACGGCTTCAGCTCCCGCTCCTACTGCCCAAAGGACGTCGGTCTTTGACAGGCTAATACCAACTGCGACCCCCCACCCAGACAGGGGGCAAGACGAAACCATTCTTACCGCCGACCCTACACCGTCCGCCCGACACGCTCGACGTCGCCATTGGCGCCAAGTAAGGAAGGCTGGGGGCAACTCCCCCTCCGGGTTGACTCCATTGGCCCCGGTGGCAGAAGTTAATGCTGCTGTTCCAACTGGGAACAGCTTCGAAATGCTAAATAAAGTGCGAAAAAAATCTCCTACTGCAGTACTGAAGAGGTCTCCTCCCCCGTTAAAAAAGGTTGTGGAAATGGAATCAGAACGGCCCCAATCTCCTCAACGGCTGTCTTCCAAAATCTATAATGTTTGGCGGCAGGCACGGGACTCGATCATCGATCCGAACTTCTCCCGCCAACACAAGAAGCTGAAAATCCAACCGGAAGCTGGTCACCAGGCCAAACCCTAAAAGGCTGTTGATCAACTGACTCATAAAAGAAGGAGGCCGGAGAAGACCCCACAGCATGCAGCGACGGCTAAAAGCACTGAGCCCAGACGCCCTAAGTCTGGGGGCATGGTGGTGCACACTGTTTACATGGCCTCTGGAAAAGAGGAAAGCCGCACTTCTACGGGCCACCGACCGCTAACCCGATCCGTGACGAAAGCCCAGGAACAGCAACAAAAGCTGCAAGAAATGATGAATGCTATGGCCGCGCTCACCGGGCCAAAAGAAAACCCAAAAACGTCCTCAGACGCACGCCGGGAGGAAGAAACCGATGCTGAATTCCTTCGCCGGACACTGGAGAAAAGGGACAAAGAGGCTGCTGAACAAGCGGCCAACATACAACGGATGGGCCTTCTCTTCCAAGATGTGATAGGAATGATGATCCAGCAGGACTTACCCGCCGAGGATCCCCCGATCGTTCTTGAAGACGACCGAGGAGAAACGTCAAATCTACCACCAGCCCTCTCAACGGCCAAGGAGGAGGCAATCTCTAAGGCTGACTTGGCTGATTACATAGCCCAGCAAATCCGAGTTCATCGCGCTACTGAGGCAGCTGGTCAAGTCGTGAAAACGGGGCGGCCGTATCCAAGCTGGTACGACCAAATCAAATACCCGCAAGGCTATACGATACCAAAATTCCACGTGTATAAGGGGACCGGCAATCCCCATCAACATGTCGCCCAGTTTCGGGCCCTCTGCGGTAACACCGGCGGTGATGATAAATTGTTGCTCCGCCAGTTCGTGGGCAGCTTATCAGAAACAGCGTTCGAATGGTATTCGGAACTCCCGAACGATTCTATCAAAACGTTCGCTGAAATGGAGTTGTTGTTCACTCAGCGATTTGCAAGTGCCAGCGAACGCACTCCAATAACTGCACTTATTAACGCCAGGGTAAAACCGGGCGAAACCTGGGTCCAGTACGCTATACGCTGGCGGAACTTGTGGTCGAGATGTGAGCAACGCATTGAGGAAGCACCTGCGGTGGGCATGTTCGTGGGAACTCTAGACCCTCACGCAACTATCTCCCAGTTTATGATGTTCTTTAAGCCAACCACATTCCAGGCCCTGATCGACAAGTTGGCTCAGATGGACCAGATGGGTCATAGACCACCTACACCGAAGTCGGAACCTCGGAATGACAAGGGTAAAGGAAGAGAAACATTTGTTGCGAATGCCCAAGAGCAACCTAACGCCCCGAAACCGACAGATCAACTGGAGGAAAGACGTCGGTATTATAATGAGAAGATGAAGCGTCCCTACTCGTTCCCACGGGACAAGACGAAACGGCTATTCGAGCTGGCAATACGCAACAGACTTATAAACCTGCCAAATCCAAGGCGACCGCCGCAACCCACCGAGGTGAATAACCCTAACTATTGCCCTTACCATCAGACGGTAGGCCATCCGATTGAAGATTGCTTCGTCTTCAAAGGATGGATTGAAGACCAGTACCTCCAGGGGAAGTTTGTACTGTCCGAAAAGTGGAAGGTGAACCCACCACAGCCGCATGCTCCGAGGAAAGCGGATACACCGGGGGCAACATGTTCTTTTATTGAAGAAGCTCCATGGGAGGTCGTGCTATCAACTAAAACCAAAAGAATGCTGAGAGACCTTCATGCGTGCCCTGCGATCGAATGGAAGGACCCTCTTGAACCTCAAATTATCAAAAGGATGTTGAAGCCCCGCCCAACTACGAAGACTCGCGATAATGGCCCAAATACTCACGCCCAGCCGTCAAAATCTTCGAAGAAAAAGAAGAAGAAATCCAAGAAGTCCGTGAAGCCTGGAAAAGAGCACACGAACTTGCAGAAGCAAATCGGCGCATTGGAAGAGTACAACCAAAAGGCGCGAACTCCTGTCACACTGCAAGAGTTCCTCAACCACATCTTTCAAGAGGAAGATGATGGAGAAAGCTCGTCGGATGAATCCGAAGGATATGTGGCGAGTTGTAATGTAATCTCCCACTCGTTTACCGATGATGGGAAAACTCCTGGCATTAGGAAACTGGAGGCAGAGCCTGTACCAGAACGCGCATGGCCAACAGATGAAATGATCGACGCTTTTCTAGACGAGATTCGTCTAAAATGTAAAGCGGACCAGGAGCGTGAGATGACCACGTCGGAAGGAGCCAAATGCGGGCAACTGAACGAAAGAGTTGAACTACCCCTGTCAGAGCGTAAGGCATCCGAAGCAGACAAGAAGATATTCAAGACAAGGAAAAGGTTTGCCAAAGCCATGTCAATGGGAATGAAGCTACCACCCTCGGAAGGAAACACACACGATGGGGTAGAGACGCACCCTGACTATTGCACATATCATCGGAGAATATCACATCCCACGGAGGAGTGCGACGCCTTTAAGATATGCTGGCAAGGATATGTCGCTCATCGGCAACATGTTAAGCGCATGAAACGCAAGATCCGTCGGGAGCGAAGAAGTACTGTCGATGGGCACAACAGAACGACTGACAACTGTTACATGGTTAACGCCAGGGGGTCACAAGTTCTCACCTTTGGGAGCGACTCTGACGAAGAAATGGCTCTGGGCCCTCTCTTTAAAGAATCTGTTTTGGGGAAAGAGGAGGAATCGGAGATCTGCGAGAACATTCAGCTGCGCAATCGCACACTCCCAGAAAAGAATCTCGGGCCCGGGAATAGAAAAGATAAGGGAAAAGAAAAGGTCACTGAAGATATCACGTTAGATGACCAAGTCACGAAAGAGCTGGCTACCAAAGACCCTCCTAGGAAGAGTAAAGTGGACTATAACATCCTCGCGCACCTAAGGAAGCTACCTTCTCAGCTTAGCATTCTCGATGCCCTCCTATTATCGAAAGAAGCGCGAGACTCACTAATTAAGGCGTTACAAGAACCCGAGCAATTCCAAGCCTTCCTCGCCACTGAAAAGATGAAGGATGAACTGGAGGAAGTGCATACGGCCGACGTCACTTTCGATGATGAAGACCTCCTTCTCGGGACGTGCGACCACAACCGTCCCCTATATGTCTCCGGATACTGCCATGATATCAAGATAGGCAAGATCCTGGTGGATAATGGATCCTCCGTCAATCTCCTTAATGTTCGGGTGTTGAAGGAAATCTGCATGAGCGTGCAACACCTCGCTCGTGACAAGATTACTATTTCCGGTTTCGATTCACAATCGTCACGGACTCTCGGATCTGTGATACTAACATTACGCTTTGGACTTCTCGTCACAGACATCAAATTCCATGTCATCGACTCCAAGACCTGCTACAACGCCTTGCTCGGCCGTCCTTGGCTACACGAGTACAATATCATCCCTTCTACACAACATCAGTGTATGAAGTACTTCAAGGATGGTTTCGAGTATACCGTAACAGGTGAGTTAAACCCATTTTCCGTGAACGAAGTCCGCAAATACGAAGATGCGAAATACTTTTTGCCAGATTTCGAGGATACAGAAAGGTGTCGCAAGCCGGAGAACAAAGCCGCCGCCACCATCCCCGTTTTCGGGAGCGATACCGAAGAAGAGGAAGAGATAGTTTATGCAGGGCCATCTCAACGCAACAACCTGAGGACGCCCGCCCCCATGTTAGTCTTCGGAAGTGACTCAGAAGATGAAGTGAACGCTGTGTTCTCCAATCGGCTGTCAATACAAGCACCCCCTGGCGATGACCATAGTTTGCAAATCACCATGGTACCGCGAGAACACTACAAGGATCTCGACGCGCTTCAGGCTCACAATGTACAGGACCTGCAAACATTCTACGTCCCTCCCAGGCGAAGGGGTGAGAAAGTGATCCTATTTTACCGATCCTCAGAGTCGAAAATAGAGAAAGAGATCTGGCATGGCGCAGATACTACATTCGACAGGCTCCAACCCATCCGTCTGCCCAGATACTATACGGATGGATTAAAGAAGCTATTGAAGCGCCAAGGAGTACCCTTAAAACAGGCTGTTCGGCAGGCTCGGTTCTACAACAAGATTTGGGATGTCCCCGGGACTCAACGCAAATTGCCCAACGGGAAGATGGAAACACTCGGGCTTAGATACGCAAGAGCTGGAAAACGGGAACGGACTCACAGCAGCTACACTATATATACCTTTGATGAAGAAGAGGACGCCCTGTCAGGAGATGCCAACCCTTCATTAAAACTAGACCCCGCGATTGAAGCACCGAGTCCGTCGTTTGAAGAATGAACGAACAAGCCTATCAGGAAAATGGGTCGGAGAGCTCAGGAAGGCCACAACCGCGAGATGGCCATCTACAAGAAGGCCAGGACGCAACGTCTATCTCAACGTATTGGAAAATACAAAGACGCTTATCCTCGTCAATCCGTTGTACGAAAGGCCCGACGCAGAGACGAAAATAAATCAAGAAGCGG
This sequence comes from Agapanthus africanus, assembly GCA_030015575.1. Taxonomy (NCBI): domain Eukaryota; kingdom Viridiplantae; phylum Streptophyta; class Magnoliopsida; order Asparagales; family Amaryllidaceae; genus Agapanthus; species Agapanthus africanus. Next base: position 543,990,362 of record JASDDO010000019.1, read on the forward strand.
CTCGGGTTTGCCCTTCGTGAAGAAGATGAGTCGAGCGTATTCCTTCCCCCGAGACAAGACGGAGAGGTTACTCAACCTCGCTATAAAACATCAAATGATCACGCTTCCAGAGTCTAGACGTCCTGAGCAAGCTAGCAAGGTCTCTCATCCGAGTTATTGCTCTTATCACCAAGCCATAGGACATCCTACCGAAGACTGCTTCACCTTCAAGAACTGGGTCGAGGACCAGTACCGACGGGGTAGATTCGCTTTATCCGACGGCTGGAAGGTAACGCCGCCGCGAACGCATGAGCCCAAGGCCGCAAGAGCAGAACCGGGTCCACCTCAGTCCAGGGAGCGGGTTCGCACTTGTTATACGATTACGATATTAGGAAAAGAGCCCGAGAACGTAGATGACCTTCCCCGGTGCTTTGAGAACAGCAATGATGAAGTGATCTCAGAATTTCCGCCCGCTCCCAAAGAACTGGAAGATGGTATACATACTACTGCAGATAACCTCAAGAAGATTGAGTTGGGATCGGCAGACAACCCGCGACCGACATTTGTCAGCGAGCTGTTATCCGAAGAAAAGGTGGCTGCGTTAAAGAACGTGCTTCTACGGCATAAAGATTGCTTCGCATGGAACTACTCCGAGATGCCAGGATTGGATCCGGAGATTGCTGTGCATAGATTAGCAATATCCCCAGATATTAAGCCAGTCAAGCAGGCGCCAAGGAGGATGCGACTCGAGCTTGAGATGAGCATCAACGCCGAAGTCAAGAAGTTGATCGATTCTGGATTTATCCAAGAAGTCCAATATCCCGACTGGATTGCCAATATCGTCCCGGTAATGAAGAAGAATGGGACGGTACGCATATGCGTGGATTTCAGGGATCTCAATAAAGCCTGTCCAAAAGATGATTTCCCGGTGCCGGTAACCAAGCTAATGATAGATAACACGTCCACTCATGAGGTTTTCTCCTTTATGGACGGTTCATCAGGATACAATCAGATAAAGATGCATCCCGAAGACCAGAAGCATACCGCTTTCCGCACCCCTTTGGGTATATTTTGCTACAGGGTTATGCCCTTTGGCCTAAAGAACGCTGGCGCTACCTATCAAAGGGCCATGACAAAGATCTTCGACGATCTCATACATGACATCGTCGAGTGCTATATCGATGACCTCGTAGTAAAGAGCACATCATACGAAGATCATTTAAAGCATCTGGAGACTGTATTTCAACGCCTTCGGCAATATAATTTGAAAATGAATCCCCTCAAATGCGCGTTTGGAGTCTCCTCGGGCAAATTCCTGGGATTCATCATTCGACACCGAGGTATTGAAATAGATCCGTCAAAGATTAAAGCGATCATGGAAATGCCTCCGCCAAGAACGCTCAAGCAGCTGCGGTCTCTCCAAGGGAAGCTCGCATACATCCGGCGGTTTATCGCTAATCTTTCGGGCAAATGCCGTCCTTACAGCCACCTGATGAAAAAGGGAACCCCATTCGTTTGGGATCACAAATGCCAAGGTGCACTAGACGAGATCAAGCAATACCTGCAGAGCCCTCCGGTGTTGGCCGCGCCGGTCAAGGGAAAACCCCTCATTCTTTATACGACCGCCCTCGAAGGTTCTTTAAGCGCATTATGGGCACAAGAGAACGATCAGGGGAAAGAGAGGGCACTCTACTACTTAAGTCGAGTTCTACTGGGGGCAGAAGGCAACTATTCCCCCATTGAAAAGCACTGCCTGGCGTTAATCTTCGCGATAACAAAGCTTAGACATTACGTATTAGCACATGAAGTCCGTCTTATTTCGAAGGTGGACCCTCTCAAATATTTGATGTCGAAAGCCATATTGACGGGACAACTCGCTAAGTGGGCCCTGCTCTTGATGGAGTTCTCGATAACGTATCAACCTCTCAAGGCGGTAAAAGGCCAGGCCATTGCCGATTTCCTCGCTGAACACCCGATACCGGCCGATTCTCCTCTGAACTGCGATTTGCCGGACGAGCATGCATTTGATGCGATTGGCGGCAATAGTATCCGATGGGAACTCTATTTCGATGGAGCGTCCTCTATAAAGAAGCAGAAACAAGGTATCCCAATGATCAAATCAGGGATAGGCCTCATCTTTACAACTCCACAAGGAGGGATAATGCGCTTCGCCTTCTCCTTAACAGAGCCGAGGACAAACAATGAAGCTGAATACGAAGCTCTGATAGCAGGCCTCGAGATCGCCATCGACATGGGAATTGAAGACCTCCTCATATACGGGGATTCTCAGCTGGTCGTTAGTCAAGTAAATGGTGACTACCAAACGTGCAAGCCGGAGTTGGTGAAGTACGGCGAAAGGGTGCAACAACTATTGACCCAAATTCCCTCCTATACTTTGGAGAACATACCGCGCGCGGAAAACAGCAAAGCAGACGCGTTGGCTAAACTTGCTAAAGAACTGGCTGACGAGAACCTCGACGACGTCAGAATCGTGGTACAAAGCCGCCGAGTGCTCGCCCCGGCAGAAATATCTCCGGAATCATGCGAAGAAAAGGGAACGACTGAGCAGACGACCCTACAAATAAAAGACCATGAGAAGGCCGAAGACTGGAGGGAAGTCTTCATAGACTACTTTAAGTCCCACCGAATGCCCGAAGAAGCGTCCTCAAGACATCAGCTCATGAAACGAGCTTTATCTTTCGCTTTTGTCAACGATATTCTATACAAGAGATCGTTTGATTCTCTATGGCTGAGATGCTTGGGACCTGACGAAGCAGAAAGAGTCATTCAGGAAGTTCATGACGGACTTTGCGGTTCTCACCAAGCAGGCCCAAAGATGAAGTTAAAAATTAAACGGATGGGTTATTACTGGCCCACGATGATCCAGGACTGCCTCGAGTATGCGAAGCAATGCCACTCATGCCAGATCCATGGAGACTTCATCCACCAACATCCGAATCCACTGCACCCGACGTTGGCTAGTTGGCCATTCAAAATGTGGGGGACTGACATAGTCGGCCCCATTGAGCCAGCATCATCCCGGGGACACCGCTTTATCCTGGCGACAACTGATTACTTCTCCAAATGGGCAGAAGCAGTACCACTGAAGGAAGCGAAGACAGAGAATATCCTCCATTTCTTCAAGACGCACGTCATCTATCGGTTTGGGACCCCGCGGCGGATTATCTCCGATAATGGGCCGGCCTACCGAAGCCATAAGATTAGCCGCTTCGCACAGCAGCACAATATAGACTGGAGATATTCTTCAGTTTACAATCCACGAGCTAACGGTCTGGCCGAGGCTTTCAATAAGACCTTGATGAAGATCATAAAAAAGACCGTTTCCCGGAATAAGAGAGACTGGAACGAAAGGCTGCAAGAAACCCTTTGGGCTTATCGAACTACATTCAAGACAGCCACAAACACAACGCCGTACGCGTTGGTATTTGGGACAGAAGCAGTGCTCCCCCTCGAGATAGAGTTACCCTCCCTACGAGTAGCAGTCCACCACGAGCTGACGAACGAAGAAAATGCTCACCTTCGGCTTGAGGAGCTTGATGCCCTCGATGAAACCCGGCTCATAGCGCAACAACATCTAGAAGCCTACAAAGCAAAGATGACGCGCTCGTACGAAAGATTGACCAGGCCGAGGACATTCCACCAAGGCGAACTCGTACTAGTGGTCAAAAGACCTATGATCCCCAATCGTGCCAAGCGAGGAAAATTTGAGCCAAACTATGAAGGCCCGTACATCATAGACAAGGTCTACCAGGGTGGAGCCTATCTACTCGTGGACATGCACGGTGAAAGGCCTTTCAGGCCAATAAACGGCCGCTTCTTGAAGAAATACTACGCCCAATAAGCCGCAGCCTGGGTTAATGATAGATGACAACGACTATGTCCGCTCACTGTTTTCCTAAGCTCAGACTTTACAAGCAGCAGCCGGCCTTCCTATATCTACGGACCGAAACGTCCTTAAACTATCGACGGACCGAAACGTCCTTAAACTATCGACGGACCGAAACGTCCTTAAACTATCGACGGACCGAAACGTCCTTAAACTATCGACGGACCGAAACGTCCTTAAACTATCGACGGACCGAAACGTCCTTAGGTTGACGAGATGGATAAATAAAAAAAAAATAAATAAATAATAAAAAATAAAAAAAAACGGTATGTCCATAAGCAAAGTGGGCACGGATGAAAACCCGAAAGGGCTCCGTGAGTAAAAACAGCAGGGCTGCCGGCAAGTGTTCGTGAAAACCCGAAAGGGCGCGACCTTGTAAAAAAAGAAAAGTAAAAAAAAAAGAAAAAAGAAAAAAAAAACGGTATGTCCATAAGCAAAGTGGGCACGGATGAAAACCCGAAAAGGGCTCCGTGAGTAAAAACAGCAGGACTACCGGCGAGTGTTTGTGAAAACCCGAAAGGGCGCAACCTCGTTAAAAGACACTTGTAGGGTCCTCTCGACCTTGTAAGGAGAAACCACCTGCGTGAGATCCTTACGACTCACAAAGGAGCAACACACTTAGGGATCCTCACGATTCCTAAGGAGAAAATACACTTGCGAGATCCTTACGACTCGTAAGGAGAATTCTCTTGTGGGACCCTCACGGCCCATGAGATTTGAAAGTCTTAAGTTACAGAAACCTAAACCTGTTCTTAAGCAAATCCTCCACAACCTCCGATATTGCCCTACAAGAGGCTCAATACTGACCCTTGTATACAATCCACGGGCGCGAATAAACATTTCCCCAGCAAAGTCCAACCCTTGTAGGTCCCCTCGACCCATAAGGAGAAAACCCTCTTGTAGGATCCTTACGACTTACAGAGGAACATACACTTAGGAATCCTCACGATCCCTAAGGAGAAAATACACCTGCAAGATCCTCACGACTTGTAGGGAGAAATACCTTTGTGAGACCCTTACGGCTCATGAAGTCAAAAGCCTTAGTCGTCAGGACCTTAACCCTGTTTGCTAAGCCACCTTTGTTCAACATCGACAGAGGCAAATGATGATTCGCTCCTGGCAACATCCCAATTGCAGCGATGCTGATGCCGAAATCGGTGTCCAAAATCCGAACTTGCGGCGAAAAAGCTAGCAAGCCACACATGCCTACGAAATAGCCGAAATGATGGGGCAACTTGCAATAAAAAGCAGCAAGTAAAAATGTATGCATGAAAAATAGCCGAAATGATGGGGCAACTCGCAATAAAAAAGCAGCGAGTAAAAATAAAACAAATAGCCGAAATGATTGGGCACCGCGAAAAATAGCCGAAATGATTGGGCAATCGCGACCTTCGCGATATAAAAAGCTGAAATGATAGAGCATCGCGGAAAGAATAAAAGAAATGATGGAAAAATGAAACCTTTTTGCCCTACAGGTGATACTACAACAATCCCTGTATACAATCCAGGGGCGCAAACAAAGAAGGAGTCGTACTCCTCCCCCCAGGTTTCATTATGAGAGGAAGCCAAATCTCGACGGTTCACAAATAACCTGGAGATCGTCTCGTAACAATGGACACAACTTCAAGCTAAGCGGAACAGCGGCCACTCCCAGTTCCATGGCTCGGTGGTATACATATCGCCAACAGTCAAACCTTCATCCCGTGAAATACGGATACAATCAGCAAAATTCCTGGTTACGTGGAACGCGGATAATGTCACTCTTTGACCCCGTGGAAAACGTCCAGAGCGGATCCTGGTCCTCGCAGAGCATGGCAGTGAACCCGTGCGAAGCATCCAGAGCGGAGCCTAGTCCTCGCCTAACGCGGCAGTGAACCCGTGTGAAGCATCTAGTGCAAAATTCCTGGTTACGTGGAACGCGGATAATGTCACTCTTTGACCCCGTGGAAAACGTCCAGAGCGGATCCTGGTCCTCGCAGAGCATGGCAGTGAACCCGTGCGAAGCATCCAGAGCGGAGCCTAGTCCTCGCCTAACGCGGCAGTGAACCCGTGTGAAGCATCTAGTGCAAAATTCCTGGTTACGTGGAACGCGGATAATGTCACTTTTTGACCCCGTGGAAAACGTCCAGAGCGGATCCTGGTCCTCGCAGAGCATGGCAGTGAACCCGTGCGAAGCATCCAGAGCGGAGCCTAGTCCTCGCCTAACGCGGCAGTGAACCCGTGTGAAGCATCTAGTGCAAAATTCCTGGTCACGTGGAACGCGGATAATGTCACTCTTTGACCCCGTGGAAAACGTCCAGAGCGGATCCTGGTCCTCGCAGAGCATGGCAGTGAACCCATGCGAAGCATCCAGAGCGGAGCCTAGTCCTTGCCTAACGCGGCAGTGAACCCGTGTGAAGCATCTAGTGCAAAATTCCTGGTCACGTGGAACGCGGATAATGTCACTCTTTGACCCCGTGGAAAACGTCCAGAGCGGATCCTGGTCCTCGCAGAGCATGGCAGTGAACACATGCGAAGCATCCAGAGCGGAGCCTAGTCCTCGCCTAACGCGGCAGTGAACCCGTGTGAAGCATCTAGTGCAAAATTCCTGGTCACGTGGAACGCGGATAATGTCACTCTTTGACCCCGTGGAAAACGTCCAGAGCGGATCCTGGTCCTCGCAGAGCATGGCAGTGAACCCATGCGAAGCATCCAGAGCGGAGCCTAGTCCTCGCCTAACGCGGTAGTGAACCCGTATGAAGCATCTAGTGCAAAATTCCTGGTCACGTGGAACGCGGATAATGTCACTCTTTGACCCCGTGGAAAACGTCCAGAGCGGATCCTGGTCCTCGCAGAGCATGGCAGTAAACCCGTGCGAATCATCCAGAGCGGAGCCTAGTCCTCGCCTAACGCGGCAGTGAACCCGTGTGAAGCATCTAGTGCAAAATTCCTGGTCACGTGGAACGCGGATAATGTCACTCTTTGACCCCGTGGAAAACGTCCAGAGCGGATCCTGGTCCTCGCAGAGCATGGCAGTGAACCCGTGCGAAGCATCCAGAGCGGAGCCTAGTCCTCGCCTAACGCGGCAGTGAACCCGTGTGAAGCATCTAGTGCAAAATTCCTGGTTACGTGGAACGCGGATGATGTCACTCTTTGACCCCGTGGAAAACGTCCAGAGCGGAGCCTGGTCCTCGCCGAGCACGTCAGTGAACCCGTGTAAAGCATCCAGAGCAAATACCGGACTGTGGAGTCCTTAAAATCCACGGACTATGACGTCCTTAACCTCGACCGTGATGTCTTAAAACTAACGATCAACCACCCCGATTCCCTACAGATTTTGCCTTGGTTTAAGGGTACATCTCTTCACTCCTTTGATGCCTGGCGTTGTAATTCCTCAACGTCTTCAAAGAGGTGACGGGTCCCTGCAACCAAACACCGGACTGTGGAGTCCCTAAATCCACGGACTATGAGGTCCTTAACCTTGACCGTGACGTCTTTAAACTACAATACCTTGAGAGATCCCTGACTCCGTGAAACACGGATAAGAGTGATCACATCCGGCACTTGCAGGCCCTCCCGACCTGTAAGGAAGAAAAAACTCTCTTGTGAGATCCTTACGACCCTCAAGGGAAAACCCGCTTAAGGATCCTCACGATCTTTAAGAAGAACTCACACCTATGGGATCCTCCCGACCTGTAGGGAGAAAAACTCCTCATGAGACCCTTGTGGCTCGTAAAAAGCAAAAGTCTTAGGGAGCAGATCTTAACCCTGAGTCCTGAGCCATTGCTGTCCTGTAAGGAGATCAAGATAGAATATCCGCAGAATACATTCAATGAAAAGGGGACACAACATTGAGAAGAAAAAATGTATCTTTTATTCATAAACCAAAATGGGTACAAAGTACAATTCATGAAAGAAACAAAAAGAAAATACTCTCATCCATGAGTATGTACAAAAGGGAAGAAAAAGATACAAATGTCTCAAGCCGGCGGGCGATTCAGCAGCTTGGTCAGCTCATCCTGCTTTTGCTGAGCCACGGCTTCATGACGCAAGATCTCCAAAAGACGAGCTTCCGCTTGAGCTTGCTGGGCCTGATATGAAGCAAGCCGGGCTTCAAGCTCTTTCTCAGTGGCCTTATGAGCCTCAACCCTCTCACGAGTGAACGTGGCAGCTTTGTCGAGAGCCACCACCTCTTTGATGGACTCCTGAAGCACCCGCCAGAGTTCATACGCTTTGTTGGCCCTAGCTGTGAGATTGGCTTGAAGCTCGCTCAGCGCTTTGGAGGCTAACTCCCTTTCCGAGAACTTGCGACCGAGCCTCTTCTCACATGACGTCATATTGGCCGCGCACCGTGCTATCAACCCTCGTAACTCCGCCTTTGCAGCCATGGTCTCCGAGGAAAGGCGAGAACACTCGAGAGTGTGCAGGCAAGCCTCCACTCGCCGGCAGAACTCCACCCAGACTCGCACCACCTCTTCGCCGTGGTAGGTGGCAAGAAAAGGAAGAGAACCGTTAGCCTCGGCAGCGAATGCTTCAGCCGTGGTCGTGCTGCCAGCACGAAGCTCCTCGATCAGAGACGACAAGGAGACGAGGCTTAATTGGGCCAAGCGTTCTGAAGCCCGCAAGGCATAAGGGCCGGGTGGAATCACGATGCGCGACTCCAACGCCGTGGAGACTGGCAGAGCTGTTCAAATTTAAAAGACATCAACAAAATGCTTAAGCAAGGAACGAGTGAGAGTGCAATGAAATGTCACTCACCGACAGTCGTGCAAGTAGGAGCTGAAGGCTCCCCTGGCCCTTCGAGAATCTCGACCTCGTCATCGGCTTCCAGAACTACAGAAAATGTCAATGTAAGTACAAAAAATAACGACGATGCTATGAGAAGGGATGGACGACACCAACCTTGCCCAGACGAGAGGACAATGCGCTGAGGGGAGATCGCCTGCGGAGCTGCCATCTCCAATAAACGCTGAAATGACTGTCGAGGCGACAGATCCGCGATCGTGGCCGCCAAACCGCGCAATTCTGAGAAAGATAAAAGAGTTCAGACTATGAAGGGGTTGCTAAATTAAAACACAGAGGAATACCTTCAACAGTCCTCCCATTCTGAGCCGGGGGGATAGCAGCTTCAACGTTCTCCGCCATGACCTCAGGCTCCAACAAAGGGAGAGTAATCCCGACTACCTCGCTCCCAGCCTTTGGGCCGCTCGCAGTAGGAGTCATTGGGGCGTCGGCCTCCAAAGGAGCCTCCTCCAAAGGGGCAAGCACGCCCTGGCCAAGAACCGCCGCTGGAAGTTCCACCATAAGAGGGGCAGCCTCGTCAGCCCCCTCCACATCCAGCAAGGCTTCATTGGGAGTTTCGGCGGGCTTTAGCTTTAATAGGCCCGTAGGAAGCTCCCCCAGCGTCGAAGATTCTGCATGATCCAAGTAAGAATAATGATGTATATGCATAGGCATAAATAATCGGAGAGACTACAAAGGAAGCACAACGTACCTATACGCAAAGAAGCCCTCAATATGGCTTCTTCAAGCCGCTGCTCCTTCTCAAGGAGGTGGGCTCGCCGGGGTTCGAGGGTGGACTCATGGCCGCCGGTCCACAAAGAAAGTGCATCAGCTGCGTCTTCTGAAGCGGCCTGCTTCAGAGCCCTTTCCCCCCATTCCTCCAAAGGGCCGATAAATCGCCGCCGAATCCACGAAGGGTCTTCGTAGAAAATTACAGCGGGATAAGACTTCTTCGGAACCTTAGCGTTATGAGACGCGTCTTTTGAGCGCCGTATGGCCTCGGCCAACTGCGCAGCCTCCTCATCCACTGAACTCGGGAAGAGAAGTCCAGCGTCTGACCCTTGCACGGCCAATGGTTCGTCTTCAAGGATAGGCTCAGACTCCATCACAGAATCAAGCGGGGCAGTAGCCGCTTTCTTCCGCCGTTTAGACCCGGAGCCGGTCGCCGAGGATGACCGCTTCCTCCCTCGCGAAGCCTTAGGGCGGCGCTGGCCCACATCGCCCTCGACGCCCTCATTCCCGTTACTCTCGCTCGGTGCCACAACCGAGGATGACATCGCCATTGTCGACGCCACAGGAGGCGGCGCCGCCACCGGCAGGGGTGCTACTACTGGGGCCCATTTACCCCTCGATCGGGAACCCAAGGGCATACCAGCCGTTGGAGTAAGGTCTACCCCTGACTCCCCCGGAATGAGCGCGGTGCCGATTTCCCTCAAAGGAAAGCGGACCGGAGCCCTTGGCCGTAGCTTAGCCCCAGGAACCAGAGGAGGGGCATCGTGGCCAAGAAGCACCCTCCTTTCCTCGAGAATGATTGGGCTGACCCGATGAAGATACCAACCCGTAAACGCGCCCACGCATCGGGGCATGTACTCAGCTTCAGGGACCATGAAATAAGAGCCGGTGTTCAGCCTCATGAAATGATGAGCGGCATCACGAACAGCATCAAGCGAAGGGATCGGGGCGACTATAAAAGCCTCAAAAGGAACACCCTGGTCGTATCCAAGCTGCCGGGCGAATCGATGCGGATTGTACCGCATAAAAAGAGCCGCACTGTCTTGGCGAAACACCAAGTAGCCCGGTCTGATTGCATACAAATGCGTGGCCTCCTGGGGCTTCAGAGAAGGTGCGTTGTCTTTCGACTGGTCCCAGAGTTGTTGAACGGGACCCGAAGGAGTAGACAAAACCCGATCATTGAAAACCAACCCGCCAGCGGTGGCATGAGGAGAAATCAGCACCCGAATGGCCCCAAATTGAGTCGGGTCGGCAGCAGAAGCACCCACCAGCCGCATAAGTCGCGGGAAGGGATAGGCGTCGTAAAAGGCGGGCCTCTGATGCATAGCAAAAGACCCCAGCACATGCATTTCGATCCACGACGTGAAATAATGAAGCGAAAAGTTCACTACATCCACGCCAGGAGTAGAGGTATTAGCTGCGGTGCCCAATCCATTATAGAGGTGCGCCAAGGCCGGGATGCCGATGGCCAACCGCATCCCCTCAGCAATACGATGAGCCGGGTAGATGACCGAGGCTCTAAGGAAGCGGCGATGCATGGGGATAACGAACCAACTAAGCCAGACGCTAACAAACCCCACAAAGAACGTCTCCTCGTCCATGCCCGGGACAGCAATGGATTCAAAAGATATCGGCGATATAATAGGGATGTAATATTGAGGTAAATCTGACTCGTTGGTCGGCAACCTCTTCGGACCGAACCCAAAGGGGTCCCCAATGTTGGCAAACTTCGGGGCTATCTTCGATAAGGCGTCCTTACGAAGGAAACAAGCAATGAAGCTCTTGAAAGTGACACCCTGCTCCTCGGACTCGGTGAATAATCGGTCGAAGATGCCTAGGGCCTTAATTAAACTAGGGCGCTTATGGCGAACAGCATTCTCAGCGGACAGGCCGTCAACTGGTCCAGACTCGGGCTCGAAGACATACTTGTCAGGAGGCAACAACTCCTCATACAGTGCGCCCCTGATTGGCAATCCCGAGATTTCATAGAACTCTGCAAGAGAGATCGAGACCTCACGATCTCCTAAGATGAAAGTGTTGGTAGGAAGATTCCATTGGTTTAAGAACGCCTTAACCCACCAGGCATGCGGGGACTTATAATGAAAGAGTGACGCGTATATGGCCTGATAAAGCCTGACTTTCTGCAACCGCGCACGATGGGCAGAAAGGATGTAGCGAGCCCAGAGAAGATAGCCCGTGGGATGCCGGGGAGTGAGCCCTATCTTATAAATTTGCCCCCACGGGTGGGCCTCACCTTGGCAGATACGCCGCCCCAAGATGTCTATGGCCGGAATCGGATGATTCGGAATACCGGTCGTCGAAGGCTCAAGCCTCCCCGTTGGAGTCCAGTTGGGCATTTCCACAGCAAAAGCTGTCCTTGGAGGATCCATCGGTAAAAAGGGGAAAGTAGGCTCCGTTGGCACCGCGCAGAGAAAACTCCGACGACCCTGAATAATCTGACTATACCAAGACCCCCACTGAAGAAGGTTGGTGCAGTTCGGGTCATGGGCCCGAATCATCGCCATCGCTTCCTCATCAGACGGTGACTGAGGAAAAGCCGCCTCCGAGCGAGAAAAGGGAAAGCGTGGAGCAGAAGCCATCGCACCTGAAATCCAGTAAAAGAAAACCGTTAAAAGGAAAGTCAGCAATATATATTCATGCATGAACATGAAGACTAATTGGAGAAAGCAACAGCAAAGTTTCCTGGGACCATTGGCTACAAAACACATGGGCCCCACAGAATCCGGATGACGGCTCATTAATAATGAGACCAAACAGTTACAATAAAACAAAAGGGAATATCCTCATTTAATAAAAAAATGATGGCCATGCACATTCCCCCAACAGGATCTGTCTCGGGCTCTACAGTGGATCCAATAAAATCAAAGGAAGTGAATTCACACAAAAAGACATCATTACAAAGCCCCCATTGCATTAATTGCAGGAAGAACAACCTCGGGCCAAGAGACCCCAGGAAGCCTCTGTGTGAAGAAATCGAGTTCTTCGTTGGAATTAAATTCCTTATTAAGAAAAGGGAATTAAATTCCCAAAAACATTTTTTGATGAAATTAAATTCCATGGGTTTGAACCGCCATCATCATCTCCCTAAGGGATCATCTGAACCCTAAGTGATCTACTGCGGGAAGTCAAGTGGTCTCATATTTTGGTTAAATTACTTGAAGAAAAATGGTTTCTTTGTGAAACCCTCGATCTGGATTTAAAATCCAGAGAGTTTTGTCAAAACGAAGGTGCTTCGATTACCATTACCTGAGGAAAAAGGATTCCTTTTGAACAGAGTTAAACTCTGAAGATTGTTTCAAAACAGAGAACTAAGCTCTGGAAGAAGAGAATTAAATTCTCAGAAAAAGTTCTCAGAAGAAGAAGATGAACAAAGTGAAGGCTCTTATAAAGAGACAGAGGTATTTATAGAAGACAATGAAAACGCTTCGTCTCCCCAGATCCCTAGAGGAATCCAACGGTCACAAGAGGTGACAGCGTTGCACTCACGTGCAGACACGTGAGAACAACGCTGTGGGGGCATTTGTTTCCTGATTTAAAATCAGGAAAGCTTCTGGGAAAAGCTTCAAAAAGGGGTCACGTGTTGGCACGTGACACCTAAAAGGCATCATCAAGTCAAGTTCAGTTTCCTGACTACGCTGAAGAAAATGGGCTTCAGAAAGAGTCACGTGCTCCCACGTGACCAGGGTCACGTGGCGACACGTGACATTTAAATGCAAGCGTCAAAGGCACGCAAGTTCTCTGATCAAGTCAAGAAAAGGCTTCAGAAGAGGTCACGTGTTCCCACGTGACCAGGGTCACGTGTTGGCACGTGACGTTCAAGACAGCAGACTCGTTCTCCAGACGAACCAAGGAAAGAGAGTTCAAACAAGGGTCACGTGCTCACACGTGACTAGGAGTCACGTGGTGGCACGTGACGCTTAAGCAACGATCAGAAGACAGAGCGCAAAAGAAAGGAAAAGGCTCATGCCAAAGGGGGTCACGTGCTCACACGTGACCATGGGTCACGTGGTCACACGTGACCGGCTTTCAAAGCCCATTGTGTTAACAGAATTAAATTCTGAAGGAAATTCAAATCTTTCCAAAAGAAAGCAACTATCTGGAACCAATCAAATTAAAGATTCAGAGGTGATGAAATATCGTCTATCTATGGGAAAATCTCGGGTTTGGAAAGATTTCCCCTTTAAATCTAACCAAAATAACAAGGGAGAATCTCTGGATTTAAAATCCAATGGTGAATAAAATTCACCTAATAATCCAAAGGCCCAAAATGGATGCTGAATGCAAATCAAATCTCAATGAAGATTCGTCAAAAACTGATTGATTCGGCTGCTTCTCCTATAAATAGGAGCCAAGAGACACAGAGAAAGATATACATACGCAGAGAAAAAAAAAAGAAAAAAGGAGGAGAGCTTTGATACTTTGAAAAGACTCGGATCTTCTGCAAAAAACCCTAGGTAAGAAAGGGAAGGCCTTTTGAAAGAAAGAAAATTTAATTCTCAACAGAGTTTAACTCTGATAATGTAAAAACAGAAGAACATATTTCTTCTCTCTTTGATGGAGGACCTGCAAAGTGCACATCTCCCCTTAAGGTTGAGAATTTAATTCTCAATGGGTTGAGATCCTGCCATGCAGATCCAAAACATGGAGAAGGAATACAAGCACGAGAATTTAATTCTCACAGAACTATAGGAATTTAATTCCTTTAAAATAAAAGTAAGGGCTTGACCCTATATCATGGGAATTTAATTCCTTCAGAACAAAAAAGAAACAGGGTTTAACCCTAATTAAGAACCTAGTTCTGTTGAAACAGCGGGAATTTAATTCCCTTAATCATAATTTAACAGAGGATGGAAGTTTAAACTCCTTAAAAACTTTTATTAGGGTTTAACCCTATTCAGCCCTTCACGTATATGAGGAATTTAATTCCTACAGAAAATTCAGAGTTAAACTCTATTCCAGAAAACAAAGTCTTCGAAAGGAAGTAGGAATTTAATTCCTCTGAAATTTACAGTTCGAGGAATTTAATTCCTGAAAGAAGATTAACAAAGCCTCTAAACAAAATACATGGAGGCAGGGTCACGTGTCATCACGTGACCCCCCAAGAGATCTACAGAAAGCCCCTTTGAGGCAGCACCCCACGTGACCCACGTGACCCTCGGCAGAAGCTCTAATACATAGGCATTTGAATGCCCATCACGTGATGGCACGTGATGCTCTGAAAGACACGATAATCTCATAATAAATGAAGGGAGGGCGCTCTCACGTGCTGCCACGTGACCCCTCTTGCCTTAGTGTTCAACACTAAATAAAAAGCTTTATCTGCAGTGTTCAACACTGATTACCTTAGTGTTTAAACATTAACCTGAGATCTTCATCTGCAGTGTTCAACACTGATCTGTTTTAGTGTTTAACACTAATTTGAAAAGCCTTGTTGCTGGTGTTTAACACCAATTATCTCTTAGTGTTAAAAACTAACTTGTCAACCCCATTCCCAGTGTTCAACACTGACTGCTCTGTAGTGTTTAACACTATGCTTTGGCCCAATTGGCCTAAACGGATAGAGGCAAAGTCTCTCCTGATTGGACTTAGCCCAAGATGGCCATAAGTCCTCAATTGGTGATTAACTGGTCCAACGGACTCATAACATAATTAATTCGTCTTGACCCCAAATTGGGCCAAGGACTATTTAATCCACTCCGGTTCTAGGGTACATCTCGTCACTCCTTTGATACTTGGCATTGTAATCCCTCAATGTCTTCAAAGAGGTAACGGGTCCCGACGACCACACATTGATATGGACTGTGGGGTCCTTAAACTCATGTCTAATGCAAATTCCTGGTTACGTGGAACGCGGATAATGTCACTCTTTGACCCCGTGGAAAACGTCCAGAGCGGAGCCTGGTCCTCGCCAAGCACGGCAGTGAACCCGTGTGAAGCATCCAGAGCACAGCGGACTGTGGAGTCCTTAAACCCATGGACTACGACGTCCTTAACCTTGACCGAGATGTCTTAAAACTAACAATGGACTGTGGGGTCCTCAAACCCATGGACTACGACGTCCTTAACCTTGACCGAGACGTCTTAAAACTAACAACGGACCGCAATGTCCTTAAACTACCCATGGACCGCAATGTCCTTAAACTACCCATGGACCGCAATGTCCTTAAACTACCCATGGACCGTAATGTCCTTAAACTAGAACAATAGAGCCCCGCATGCTCTTTTGTCGGATCTAAACGGTCCCGTTTAAGTTGATCTTAGCCTCAAAGATGGCTAACGTATCCTTAAACCTTCAAACAAAGTGGACTATAAATCCCCCCAATTAACTCTGGCTCGAGGGTACATCCCTGAACTCCTCTGACATCCGTCGTTGTAATCCTTCAACGTCGTCAGAGAGGTGACGGGTCCCGACGGCCATACATTCATGGACCACTATGTCCCTAAACTGGAACATTAGAGTCCAAACGCTCTTTTGTCGGATCTAAACGATCCCGTTAAGTTGATCTTAGTCACAAAGTTAGACTAACGTATCCTTAACAAACGTTTGAGTTGATCTTAGCCTCAAGTATGGCTGACGTATCCTCAAACCAAACCCCCCCCCCAAACCCAAATCTAAGATAATACGGATTTGGACTAGTCCACGCCCTACGGGCGACGACATAATTCAGTCTCCGTAAACAATCCACGGGCAACAAAATACAAAACAGACACCCACGACACGAAGTGACCATCTGGAGAAGGAGAAAGTTGTTACCGCAATGCGGTAGCGTAATTAACTGCAGGGGCTTGCGCCTGCAGGGAAGAGCGTCCCCACAATCAAAAACCCCTCAAACGAGGGGGAATCTGATGAAGTCTGCTACATCGGACGCATCCGTCTAAACCTTCGATACGTGGTGCCATAAATCAACTTGGCATCTTCGAAGAGGTGGACGGATAGCACCAATTAGCATCTGCCCCGAATCTCAGGCAAGACGCGGTGTCGCGCCGTCTTTCGGAGGGGAACACGTACGTTACACTTACACAGATTGGCCGGCTCACACACTTCATCATCGATAATTGCTATGTCACTACACGGTAGAATTGCTGCATCATGATATGACTCCTTGCATGATTTACTTGCTATGTTCACATCATTACGATATGTCGCATGATATACTGATATTGTCACATCATTGTTCCATGTTGCATGATATACGGATATGCTTACATTTCTGTCATATGTCGCATACATCATGCTTTATGATTATGCGCATTGAGATATGCTGTTTTCATGGGACTTCTGGATTTGAGAACCGTGGTCAAATTTCAAAGGAAATTATGTGTTGTTTTAAAAACCCGATTTCTCTTGATATGATATTTTGAGACGTCCATCATATATTTTCTCGGTTCTGAGATTGGCATGTGAAACCCGATTCGAGGAGCGGGAGGCACCGTCTGTGGGTACATGGTCGACCCGGTATGGTATCCCAGGGCAAGAGGTGATTTTTGTTGTGTAGACGATGAGCCTGGCAGAGGGACCACTACCTACCGGTGATAGTATTTAGACTCGGCGGTTATCCGAAGAATACCGACCGGAGTAGTGAGATGGATATGAGGGCCGACCAGAGCGTGCGGTGCCTGAGGGCCGATCTGAGGATGCGGCGCCTGAGATATATGAGGATTTACGTGTCGATGATGGACATGGGTTTCGTGATGTTTCGAGTGTCGATGCTGGACACTCAGGTTCCATGATTGTGATGTGTCGTTGATGGACACACGTTGGTTGATATCCTCATATTTACATGCATATGCTTTTATGATGTTATCCACATGTAGTTGTTATTCCTTGTGTACATGCATATGCTTCCGTTGATAGACACGTAGATGTGATCCACATGCTTATAGGCATTGATTACATTGTTGGCACATATACAGATACGGTGACCCTAGATATCATAGTATTACCTTTATGATACAGTTGACCTAGGAAGTCGTTGTTTATTCGATTTCTACCTGATGATGTTTTCTACTCACGAGTTGGCAACTCACCCCCGTTGTGCCACGGTTCTTGCAGGTTGACGGCATGGATCGGTAGCAGCATCGTTGGCACACCGCTTGCATTCGGGTGACTAGCTTTGGTAGGTGGTACATGTTAGATCGTACCACTATTGTATTTATTATTCATATTGTATCTAGTCAACTCCATCAATCAAAATTAGCATTTGTATAAATAGTAAGACTTAGAAAGACTTGTGGTTGCGAGACTTAGAGCGAGGATTTATGTTCGCTCGGTGGGTTTGATGTCTTGCTTTACATTATCTTTTTGGTGCTGATCTTCGCCGCCGGGCGTCGTATACTTACTTTATGACTTTCATGGTTGTGAATCCGCCGATTGGCGAAGAGCTAGCTCCCGCTTGGGGATGCCTTTTATATTATCATGTATATGTGGTTTTTGATCAAAATATACAAAGGAGGTGCTACCCAAATTTTTAAAAGACGAAACATGTTTTTCAACTAGTAAAAACCGTTGCATTTTTCATGTTCCATTATCTATGCATTTAATAAAACATTTGATTTCTTCATACCTTTATTTCAAAACTTCACCTCTTTTATTTTCTTAAAAAGGTTTAGATTTCTGGGCTTCGGCTTACTTGAATTATATTACGCCTTTAGACGTTGCATAATTTAAGTGCCGGTCACGAGCTAATATTTTCGGGTCATTGTTAGTTATATGTATGCCCTAGAGGCCATTACTATACATAGGATGTATATTGTAGTGGATGCTGGGACATATATAGGGAGGACTTTCTTGCTCGACATGATAGTATGCTATCTGGTTACTCTTTACCTTAACGTGTACACAGATTGTCTCTCTATTACATGTTGGTAAAGCCCTTAGGATGTGTACTTGACTACCTGGACTATGATGCGGATCATACTAGTGGGGACATGGTAGTCCATAAGTACATCCTTGAAAGTCCCTAGTCGTGGGTGTATCGAGATGGGGCATCGATATACCAGAGTAGACTAGCGTATACCTTCTCGACCCATACAGATGGGCGATGGATGATCCCATATCCATTGGTGTTTGACATCAGAGATGATATACGGGTGCTCAGTGGAGACTGGGTACACTGGACGGACTCGCCGAGAACTCCCAGATGGTATTATACCTTACGTCAGATGGCAGTTCTCTGGTGACACTGGTACAGAGTAGTCTGTTGACCCGAGATCGTCATAGAGTCTTGTGTGGTTCCCACTGTGCTTTGATTTCCATCTTACCATGTCCAAGAGGGCGTGCAAAACGGTGGTTTTTGGGTACAGTCCCGAGTCACATGGAGGCAATGAGCGATAGGAGGGGATTCGTCTCTCCCAGTATAGGGAGTTGATGTTGTGCTGTGTTCGATTGGCTATAACAGGAAATCCCTGGCCAGGGTTGCTGAGATTTACTGGTAAGTGTTACCAGTAGTTTCTCGAATTGTTATAGACCTCATATCGACACGACTTATCGAGCTATTGGGGTCTGACGTTTACTACCCCTAGGCGAGATATGCGACATATCAGACGATCAGACCGGACTGTACGGTAGTGTTACTGGTTGGATTCACTGGAGTGTGAGCGGGCTTGCTCGTCGATCTTCTGATCGCTCAATACCCGGGTGGCCGTTACGTTTGGCAGACCGCTTGCGGCTTGTGGGTGTTTGATATGATCATCATCTGCTACCGGCGTATTGACGAGTCTTTAGAGTCCTACACAGAGGTTTCCTGGCTCAAGCGAAACGAAATAGGAGCGCATATGAGATATGTGCGGGACCGAGAATAATGCATGTATGTGATACCGTATTTCATTCTCGCGATGAATGTATCGAATGTTTGTATGCGATATAACCTAGTTATCGAATCAAGGATTGATTCGATAAGCCGATACATTGAATATTAGTCGGTTATATGCGATATGACCGGATCGTTAAATCAAGTGTTGATTTGATGATTTAATGCATAATTATATATTTGATATATTACTTTGCATTAACTAGTATTGGTTCACTTTAAATGGATTTTCTCACTCGCTTGTGTACATTGTATTTTCGATATAGTTTTGTGCACTTGATTGTATCATGTTTGATGATACATGTTTCCTAGGGTTTTTGTGTAAAGATCAAACCATGGTTACATGATAATGGTTAGGGTTTTGCTTTTCATTTTCTTATTCTTTTATTTACTTGTTTATTCATTTTGGAAATGATAAGAAAAGAATGGTGGCTTTATTTGTAGTTTAGTTGAAACTTCATGAAACTTTGACCTAGTCCACCATTCTTGTCTCTTGCTTAACCCTAACCATCATATCTAACCATGGTCTATTCTCTACACTAAACTAGGGTTAGTATTATGATAAGTATTTTTTTTCCTTTTTATTTTAATAACTTATCATAATATCTTCTTCTTCTTCTTCATCTTCTTCAAAGAAGAAAACCTTGGACCATCAATGGTGATTGATGAAAAAGAGTGAGAAATCCAATTCTAAAGTCTACCCACTTCCTAATTCTTCATCCTCTACCTCTTGCCAAGTAGTAGAGTGTGTTTCCTTCACAAGTTTTCTAGACTTGGTGAAGTTGGAGCTTGATCTAGCGATGCCTCGACGTAGATCCTCTTCGGCACGTCGTCGATGACCTAGCCCGCTCTTCCTCTGATGAAGCCGACGCTAGAGCTCGGGATTTGATTTGGACAGCGGAGAGGACTTCATCACGGAGCCGTGGAGGTGGAGGACTGGATCTACAAAGGTTGTATTTCCGTATTCTTTTAGTAAAGTAGTTTACTAGTTGCTTTTTCGCCTAGACATCTAGCCAACGATCCGTAGTTTAGGGTTTCTCGGCACCGTAAAATTTTAAATTGGCATGGTTGATGCCTTGTGAGACCTCTTGAGAGTGCCTAGGGACCCTACAGTGGTATCAGAGACAAGCTAGAGCCTTAGGCGAAGTCTAGACGGAGTTTGAAGTCCGATCGACCCGAAACCCAAACCCTAAACATGCTCTCTGGACATTTCTGTAAAATGTGGATTTTTCGAAATTAAAAATATGCAGAAAATTAAGCAGGGTTTTGTAGGAATTACTGTAAATTTCGTGGACCTAATTCATCTAAACCGCCGCGGTTCCGCGGCATGAGCATGGCTCATGCGGCGGTTCCGCGGCCGTACGGTCGAGTCTCACAGTAAAAGTTTCACAGTAATTCCTCCTAAGTTGTGCTGTATTTTCTGGGATATTTTAATATTTATTATAGAGATGAGTGTTTTGGGGTTGTTTTGGGGATTCAGTGTTTCGATCGGAGTATCAGATTTTGTCTAAGTGGCTTTCCGGATAAATTTTAGAATATGTTAAAAAGTTCGACCGGATATAAATACCCAATTTTTCCCCTGTCGGGAAATTTCCAAGTGTTGGATTTTCCATAGTTTAACGGCGTTCTAAGTAGTGCAAGTAACGCGATGGACCCTCTAGAAGACAACAAACCTTAACTCGATTATGTGACCGTCTTGAACTGCCCTTTGAACCTTCGGGTTTGGGGCAGTACGGCGTGCCACATGTGAGGCGTTGGCTTGACCCTTCTACGGCTGGACCGTTGGTACTGAGGCACGAACTGAATGCTTTTAGACTTGTTTCATTTGTTGATCTGTTTTGGGAAAACTTGGGTGTTCGATCGTTCGATCGGAAAGTTTAACATTTTCTATTTATCCGGAATGTGATACAATAATTGGAATTCATAAGTAGTTATGAGATAACTGAATGAATGTTATAAACATAGCAGTTTAGTCTCACTTGATCGGTTGCCACGGAATTTTGATGTGATCAAAAGTCCGTCGCAATCACGTAGCGTACGCGGATACTCGCCGGGTAAACTTAATAGACAGCCTCACTCCATAGCCCCGACCAAGTGACTGTAGAAGAACCCCGTCGCCGAAAGCATCCGTTCGGGTGCTCGCGGTAGCGGTGTTCCGCCTTGGTGCACTTCGTCGACGGTATCGGGGGTGCGACCGTCTACTAAAGTTTGCGACGAGCATTCGATCAGTATTTCGGGAATCTTGTTGAATTGCCCGACTTGATATTGAAAAGTGTTTTCGATAATGAGACTAAAATGCGGGGTTTATAATTGTTAGGCATGTGATATCTAAGTAATTCATTTGGTCAGGCATGCGATGTCTGAGGTGGTTGCGGATTCCAACTGTTGTAGTTTTACACTTTCTTTTCTGTGACCGTAAGTGTAATATGTCAGATCGCCGGTTTCGTTGCTATATGTCAACGACAATTGGGATGTGCATATTTACTTACGTTGATGACATGTGATGTTATGTGTTGCTGGATATGTTATATTGGATCGTCGTGTTTGAATAGCCGGGGGTTTTTATGTGAGATGAGTGTTTTTCATTTTCATTCATGTAAAAACTTGTATGTAATATTCTTTTATTGGGGCACTTCCAGGTTGCGGAAGTTGTCACCGTTTGTATATTATTTACTTTTCTGCACTAGGATAGACCCAAGGAGGAGGGCACAAGTAACCGGGTTCTGGAGTCCAGTGGGAGACCAACTCGAGGAGTCGAGTCCGGGTCTCCTAACTCTAGAATTGGTAGGGTTGCTTGCCGCTCTCGTAGGGGTCTAGGGGTGTGGGTTTGGCTATTCATCACGACCGTGGAATCCGTGTTTTATACTGGCTCGTATTGAAAACACGGACGTCCTAGTATATCCAATATTTCATATGATTCTTCTGATGCGATATCTGTGATGTGATCATGTGATATGTTCTGTGATGGATACTGTATATAGTATATATAATATATTATATAGGCGTTACTTATGTTTTACACCCGCGCTAGCCCTGCCCCGCTCTGCCGTTAGTTACCAACCTAACGGTGCACGAGGGGACATCGAGGCGAATGCGGATGGCATAAGTGTACGTCGTATTTATCTGTGTTGTTTAGGTATTTAATTGATGGGACTTCATTAATGAGATTAATGAAAATAAAAGAAAGTTAAGATGTTGTAGAATCGAATTTCAAAAATAAAACAGGTAGCTACAGTTCTTGCTTTGCACAGCGGTATATATGATATATCCTGCACCTTATTCGATAAGGAAAGGACCGAGATCCCTTCACCGGGAGTGACTCCTTTAGCAATAACTGGCAGATGCTACACACTCGGTTTGTCTTTTGATTGCTTTTAAGAGTTTTTGCTTTGCACAGTGATATATATGATATATCCCGCACCTCATTCGACGAGGAAAGGACCGACAATCCCTTCACCGGGAGTGACTCCTTTAGCAAAACTAGAAAAACCTCAAAAGCACTCCATTTCAAAATTCATTCGATCCTACAACGATATCAAGTTCATTACGCAATAGGTTTTCATAAAAACCTGTCGTAGCCCTCCGTCATTTCAGATAAGTAGTAGTTAGTATTCGTGCTGCGTTTGTTGGCCTTTGTCAAGGCGCAGTGTGCGGTAGCTAACTGGTGCTTATCTGCTTATGCATATGATGCAGATTGAGTTAGGGTAGCCGTGCGACCTTGTTGGCCTTTGTCAAGGGCCGTGCGGGTGGGTTTAATTCAATCAGGAAATGACGGGTTGAACTTGACTAGCATCCTATGGTTTGTTGGCCTTTGTCAAGGTCATAGGAGGTTAGGGGCAAAATATTATCGGGAATTTTAAGTGTTGAAATTTGCAATGAGATTGCATACCTTCTATGAGATAGTTGGATCCCGATACCCGCTGCGAGTAACAGTTACTCCTGGGAGAGTTTTACACATTACAATTAGCCGATCAAGTAGGTGTCTAGAAAGGTGTCAATGGGGTTACGCCTCTGGGAAAACGAGGTTTACATTAATTAGGTTCGTGCGAAAGCACGGGGGACCTCCCTCAAAGTACCGACACTGGCCTGGCTGAAAGATTGGCGAACTTGTAGTGTGTAATTAATCCCGGCTAGTCTTTCCTTTTAGGGTTTGAAGGAAGATTTGATAAAAAGCAGTGGGAACCATCCTGATTAGATAAAATAATAACCAATCTATTCTTGCAAGAGCGCACGCTGAGTGTTTTCTTCTCTCTCTCTCCTGGTAGCGACCATGTCACGCCTTAATCAAGATAATAAAACGGATTATTGACCGAACCCGCTTGTTATAATGAGCTGGGGAACGTTGGTCCCGCTCCAACTTATAATTGTTATAAGACAGAGCAGGAAATTGGGGAATACCAGAATTCCCGTGCCGCCCAAACGAAGAGAGTGCATGCTGATGCATCATCTTCGGGTGTGTTCGTTACAAAGAACTGTTTCTCAGTATCCTCCACATCCTGGGTATATGATACCGGATCAGGATCCCAGATATGTAATCTGTTACATAGGGCTACAGATAGGTAGAGAACTGAGAACGGGTGATAAGTTTCATGAGACAGAAAACGGGGCAAGTGTTGCAGCCAAGTCTGTTGGTCACTGTCACCCTGTATTACCAATACATTGATTCTGAACGAATGTTATTAGATACCGAACCTGATATACAAAATCATATCACTCTCTTTAATAGTAAAGAAATGATAAAATTTTGTATTGTTGGATAATGTTTTGAACATTTCCTATATCAAAAGTTGATCGGTTCAGGCACGTTATCTAAAAGCATTAATGTTCTAAATCAAACTACAGTTCTTAGTATACGGAACACACAAAAGAGGAAGAGTTCAGAAATGAACGAATCCTTCTTGAGGCATTGTAGACTAGGTCATATCAATGCGACCCGACTAGCTAAAGTTACATGTAGATGCATATTTAAATCAGTTTGAATTTACATCTTGTGAAACTTGCCAGTCATGTCACAAAGATATAATGACACCAGCTCTGTTTATTGGAAACAGAGAAAGAGTTAGTAAACTCTTGGGATAATACATGTTGATGTATAAAGGTCCCCTGTCTACACATGCCAAGACCGGTTCTTTGTACTTCATTACGTTCTCTGATGATCTCTTTAGATTCAGACATATGTTCTTGTTGAAACACAAGTCCGAACCTTTTGAGATATTCACAGAATATAAGTTAGAAGTAGAGAACCAAAATGAGGGTATAAGTATTATGTCCTATGATGAGATCAAGGAGGAGAATACTTGAGCACGGAATTCCTGGATTGTTCTAAAGGAGAATAAGATTCTCTCTCAGCATTACTCCTCCGTATACACCATTGCAAGATGGTATATCGGGATGGAGCAGATACACCCTATTTGATATGGTGTCCTCTATGATGAGTACTACTGAGTTACCTATTTCCTTTTGGGAGTTATGCACTTATGAAGTTGCATACCTATTGAATAGGGTTCGAATCAAATCAGTTGCCTACCACTTCATATGTGATATGGAAAGGGAAGCGCCCATATCTTAAGTTAGTTAAGATTTGGAGCTGTCCGGCCTATGTCTAAAAGAAAAATCCGGACAAGCTCGAGGCAAGATCTGTTATGTAGAACTGGAAATGTTCCAGCTATACAAACTGCAGCTGATGATTTGAAAGAACCAAAGGATTCAATAGTTAACAACGAACCTCAGCCTCTCCGCCGATCTAGTAGGGTTCCTCACCCACCTGAGAGATACTTCGATTTCTCTATGACAGTGGGAGCGAGGATTGCATCATGAGATGATGACCCAACTAGCTTCGAGCTGGCCATCGAGAGTAAGACTCTGTAAGAATGGCTGGATGTTTATCGATCTGAGATGGAATCCTTATACACCAACAAAGTATGGACTTTGGTTGCTATATCTGAAGGGTTAAATCCCCATCAGGAGCAAGTATATCTTGAGAAGATTACTTGGTGTAGATGGAAAAGTTGAGACTTTCAAAGCTAGACTTGTTAAAGTTTTTCGTCATCGACCAGGCGTGGATAATGATGAAACCTTTTCCAGTGGCTATGCTTAAGTCCATCCGGATCCTACTTGCCACGGCTACATACCATGACTACGATATCTGGTGGTTGGGTGTCATGACAGCTTTTCTAAATGATGTTTTAGAAAAGAGCGTCTATAAGTACACAGCCAGAGGGCCTCGTAGACAGTGGGAGCAGCGGAAACGTGTGCAAGATGCTTTATAGGATAAAGCAGGCATCGCGGAGTTGGAACATCTGTTTTGATGAAATAGTCAAAGAGTTTGACCTCATCAAAATGGTAGATGAACCTTGTATATACAAAAAGGTAGTAGGGAGTATGGTGATGATCCTCGTAGAGTACGTGGATGACATACTCTTGATAGGGAAAGAGTTTCCTATGCTACGCTCGATCAATCTCTGCCTATCACAATGATTCTCCACATATGATCAAAGTGATACCTACTAAATCCTAGGTTTTGGACCTATGAGATAGATCTAAATGGATGTTAGAATACTCACTAGCTGTAGTGAGATGGTATCAATTGATCCTGGGAAGAATCACTGGAAGTGTTCCAGGGTGATAAAGATGACTGAGTGTCAGTCACAGGCATTGTCTTTACCCTCAATCGAGGGACGGTATGTTGGAAGAGTTCCAAACTAGATACCGTGGCATACTAGGCGATAAAGGCAGGATACATCGCTACTTAAGATGCTACCAAGGAGGATGTTTGGGTGTATATTGGTTCATGAGATGAACTACGTTCCAACCATTGTGTGACAATGGAGTTGTAGCTTATGCCAAGGAACGCCCGTCCCATCAGTGATTCAGATATATTCTAAGGCAGTATCACCTGATCATGGAGATGGTTGATCTCCAGGGTGATCGAGGTTAGGAGAGTAAACTCAGAGGACAACACAGCGGATCCACTCACAAAGGCCTGTTCCCAGAGAGAGATTTTTATGGGATGGTTGAGTATGAGATACTACAACCACTGCTATCAGATGGCCCTAGTGCAAGTGGGAGATTGTTAGTTATATGTATGCCCTAGAGGCCATTGTAAGTGCACGGCGGCGCCCCGGCCGTCAATCCGACGGCCAAATGCGGAAGCGGTGATAAACTTTAATTTTGCGAACTTAGCAAACCGGCACCACCGCGCACTAAACCCCGGATCGGGCCATTAAACTAGATCTAGCTAACTACAAGACGGGTTAGAGATATACCGAGTGATCCGAGTCCTCCGGTCTTCTCGTCGTCGTCCCGATCTCACGCAGAAAGTCCGGTCTCCATCTCCTCGCCGGAAGGGCACCACGTCGCCTGTTTCTTTTATGGGCTCCCGCCTCTATACCGAGGCAACTCGGGCACGAAGCCGGCAAGTCGACGTGCCCAAGATGTGCTGTAGAAAGTGTAGTGCTTTGTCTCTTTGGGGTTATGTTGCTTTGATGGAGGAATGAGGTTGTGAAATGAACTTCAAAGTGGAGCTAGAATTTTGTAGCATGAAAATGAGATGAACAAATTTTCCCTTATACAAATGAAATGATCCTCTCTCCCTCTCTCAAAATGGCCGGCCCTCATATAAGGTGGAAAATGGTGGAGGGCAAAACAAATACAAGAGGGAGGTGATGGTAGGAGAAGAGAAGAGGTGACCACACCATAAAGCAAAGAAAACATCAACCATAACAAATTCACATCAAACCCATATCCTTTCAAATCTCAATTAATGCACCATCATGGATGAAAGATGCTAAACATATCATAATGAATATATTTGCAAGAAACCCCCTCCACAAATGTTATTTGCACAATTGCAAATAACCCCCTCCATCGGAAAAGTCCGGCCGGGAAAGAACAAAGGAAAACCGGCCGGAACGGAATGCAAACTGGCAACTCCAGAAAACTGGTCCCGTAATAAATTACAGGAAAACCCCGATACTGTGAATACACACCCGCATCTGTATTCCGACCGGATACAAATGCAATGAGACAAAATCTACACTGTACTAAACTAGGATCCGGCTTAAACCAAAGCCGGCTAGTAATATCCGTTCGATCCTGATCCGTGCAATACCGCACGTATCCGATCGAACCTTGCCATATATCTATACGGCCTCTAGTACTAACCGTCCGATCCTGATCCGTGCAATACCGCACGTATCTGATCGGACCCTGGCATATCTCCATACGGCCTCTACAGCGTTTCGCCCGAAAGCTTGAGTAACTGAAAGTGTGGTGGACTCTAAAGACTCGTCAATACTATGGCTGTGGATTTAACCACCAGCACGTCAGAGGTATAAGCCAATACGTGACGGGCCACCAGCTATTGACCAAAAGGGACGTCGATGAGCGAACTCATCCTGACACCCTACTGAGCCTGTCAGTGACAATATCCATTCAGTCCGGTCCGTTCGTCTACGAGCATCGCATGGCGGGCCTAGGGGGTTGGTAAAAGTCAGACCCCCAAAAGCGGTACAAGTCGTGTCGGAGTGTAGCCCAGAACACCCTGAGATACTACTGGAATACCTACCAGTAAATCTCCTGCCTTGGCCAAGGACTTCGTGTAATGGCTCTCCTAGACACAGCGCGACCTCACCCCCAATACCGGGAGAGACGAACCCCCGAAGATCCGCTCACTGCCTCCATGTGGCTCGGGACTGTACCCAACTAAAACCTGTTTGCACGACTCCTTTGAGCCGTGGTAGGGTTGTAATCAAAGTACAGTGGGAACTCATACGAGATAAATGACGATCCCCAGGTCGATGAACTAGCCTGTACACATGTCACCAGGGAACTGCTATCTGACGTCAGGTATAAGACCAACTAGCATGTTCCCGGCGAGTCCTGTCCGGTGTACTCATAACCCAATGAGCACCTGTATACATCTTAGGTGATCCAACTGACACCAGTGGCTTGTGAGACCGTCCACCGCCCCTCGTCGGGGTCTCGACTGTATACACTAGTCTACTCTGGAGAATCGATGCCCTGTCTCGAAACTCCCACGACTAGGGACCTTTTAAGGATATGCTTGTAGACCCCAGCTCTCACGTATATGATCGCCCTCATACTGCTGGTCGTCAAGCAAGAATCCTAGGGGCTCTATCAACGTGCAATAGCGACCTGTCAGGTCACCTAAAGCAGTACACGATGATAAAGGTAAACCAGATTGCATACTATCATCTCGAGTAAGACTGTCGTACCAGGATAAGTCCTCCCTCAATCATTGCAATCACGTGCCTGTGATCCAATAATTGACTCTGAGGGCACTATCTCCAACAATCTCCCACTTGCACTCAAGGCTAATTATTGCGATGTCGCATACTCACAGCCCGTGTGATACCGAACACCCAACTTCTCTACTAGTCAGTCTCACAAAGCTCGTTTGCGAGACTATTGCGTTCGAGGAATAGCCTCAGTGAGTGGATCTGCTCTGAAGTTTCTTTCTATGTCTCTCTCTATCTCAAGTTCGTGGAGAAAGCCATCTCCCGAAATGAGCAATACCTGTCTTAGAATGTGTCTGGATGTCTGATGGGACTTAGCTCATTAATGAACTCCAAATCCAAACTTCTTAGACTGTATCGTCAACTGAACTTAATCAGTATCCTGCGCCATGCCTCCCTCAGTATTGCCTTAGATCACCTATCCAAAATACTGCCCCTCGTCAGAGGGAAAACTATAACTCTGACAACCTCCTTGTCGTCCATGTCACCTTGGAATCCTGGAATGATAACTGTCTCCCAAATGAGGCTGTCGTTATCATATCCCTAGAACATCCACTTATGTTCTAAAACTGCTTCCGACTGTTTCTCCAGGATTGGATCAATGTCAACTTATTGCATCTAGTGCAAGAACAACATCTGGTGTGGTACTTGACATCTCATGATTGACTTAATTGCCTAAGCAAGTGATCTGCCAATCATGCATATCCCTCTCTACTTTAGTCTATAAGACACCTTTAGAGAGGGTGACTCCATCACCTGCAGGTACACTACCGTGCCAGGAGTCGTCCATTCTAAATACTCTTAGAATGCTATCAAAGTACCCTGATTGGGAAACCACCCAAATCTAGATCTAAAACCATAGATCTAGTAACCAGTATGTCTGATATAATGTCCAAGTTCCATGTGGAGAAACCACCGTGTGACGACCAAAGTATAACCGATCGTAGTATAGGAATATCACTTCCTACTTTGTGTATGTCATCCATAACCCGGATATCACACCCTACTACCTTCTCAACAGATCCATCCCCTATTCTGATGACGTCAAACCTATGACTGTCACATCAGAAATAGATGATCTATCTCCGCTATTTCTGCTTTGGTCTATAAATAGACATAAGCCTGATGTCCACCAATGCTTCCGCTGCTCCCACTGACTACGACAACCCTCTGGCAGAGTCATATAGATGTGCACTTCTAAAGCTAGTTTAGAACGACGCTATACTCATCCTCCTGCCGGGTCTCGCAGCCTGGAACAACAACAATGGCAAGTGTGGGTAAACAAGAACTTCCCTGTCACCATCCTTGAGGCTACCGGAGTACCTCTCGGGTGCCTGAAGTTACCCACCTTATCTGCGGAGTGGCCAATGGAATGTCAAATCAGATTGAATCTTTAGGTTCCTTATCAAATCTTCAGTAATCGTTTGCGGTTCTGGAATCACTTCCAGTTCTACCATACTCCCACTACTGTTTTTGAAAAAATCCATTTTTAATAAAACTGTGGCGAGTCTAGAACAATATTTCTATTGATCTGCCAGATGGTAGAAAGTCAACCCTCGTCATAGCCTGGGTCAACCCACAAACAGCCATTACAGAAACGTGCCTTGAGTTGTCCAGTGTCTGGTTTTAATCATAAGCCGGACAACTCCCTGTACCTTAACATCGTTAAGATATGAACTGTTCTATATCCAATATAGAACCAGAGGCACTGATTTAATTGAACCAGATTCAAATCATGCAGCTATCTCCAGTGCATGTCAACTAAATGGAGAGAGGCCGATCAGCATTACTCAACTTAGGAATGCTTCCAATTATGAGTAACCTGAAAGAGAAGCAATTTCTCTTTATCATTACTATGAACTGAATACCATACACAAGTATCTACATCTTCGATCACCTTGAAGAATCCCGATACTTGCTACACCTGGTTCTCTACTCTATTCAAATACCTATAACTCCTCAAAACTTAGACCCTGTGTTTCTACGAAACACATGTCTAAGAACTAGAGAAGTTAAAAGTAAACAGAATATAGTATGAGGACCAACCCCTCTGTCCTAATGGACACTGGACAACATACAATACTCTGTATAAGTCCGCTGAGTTTAACAACTCTTTCACTGTGTGTCGTAGGTTGAAAACTGTACTTATGGTTAAGAAGAATTACACCGCTGTCTAATGCTCCTTACCTAACCATCCACTGATATAGGTAAATGTCATCGACATAATATCAAAAGGTATATCTCACTCTATGAAAATAGACGTACAGATATATCAATTTGAAATTGGTGCACAACAGCGGATATTCAAAACCAAATATTTGCCGACCGGCAAACAGCCCAGATGATCTCCTCAAATATCACCGATTACAACGAATCCCGATATAATGAGGATGATTACCCTATTCCCAATAACTTACTCCCACTCACCATCTGTAAAACCATACAGATGTGAGAATCAAAACTGGTAAATACATACCCTGGAGCAAGTGTCCAATCGGGAAATCAGTTTTCTTTTAACAGTACACAGTTGAACTGAAACATTAAAATGTTTCGATGGGGTATCCTGGTATTCCTAGTAATGCCTCTACCATTATCCAGATTCACAACTATAACCGTATAATTCTTTGCCACCTCTCCAAATCCCTTTATATGTCTTTAGTCATTACCTTCTGCACACCCCTTAGGCCAAATGGTTTTCTTCCTTCCCTACCGTTCGGCACCAGCCTATGGTTTGGAAGAAGACTATCCAGTAAGCATAATGGGTGTACTGTCCTAATCCTAGGAGCACTCGCAATGCGAGAGAAGGTAAGGATAAAAGACAACCGAATAAACCTTATTCCTATTTCTCCTGGACCAGAATCCATCCCCGAACTGGAACAAGTTCCTTTCAAGTTCGTATATAACCATACGATTGAGTATCCAATAAACTGTGGATCTTCGTAGTGATACGGAGTATCCTGGAGAAATACAAAGGTAATTTAGGATTGGCGAAGAAATACTTGGTTTGGTCGTGAATATCAGTCGCAATTTACTTTGCCCTCTTACTAATCCCTTGCTTTGTCTGAACTTAATACCTTCTGCACACCATCGTTATGCTAATTGGTTTTCTTCATTCCCTACCGGTCGGCACCAGCCTAAGGTTTGGAAGAAGACTATCCAATTTGCGTAATAGGTGTACTATCCCCTAAACCAAGGAGTACTCGCAACCTGAGAGAAGGTAAAAGGAAAAGACAACTGAATAATCCCATCCGTTTTCTCCAAAACCGGAAACCATCCTCGAATAAATTCCTTCGAGTTCGTATATAACCATACGATGGTTTTGTCCAATGGAAGTGGACGTTCGTAGTAATACGGGGTGTCCTGGAGAAAAGGGTAAAAGTAGGAGTGGCAATGAGGTCTGCAACTCTGACAATCCAAAAGCCAGTGTTAAGAAGGTTCGGTTAACTTGGTCTCTGAGTCATAGTCTTAGGGTCGGGTCAATGGTCGCTGCCAAAGAGAGAGAAAAGAAACACTCAGCGTGCACTCTAACCTTGATCAGAATGGTTACCAATTTATCTAATCAGGAAACCTCCCACTGTACCTCAAATTCTCCTCCAAACCTAAAAGAAGAATTAATCGGGGTCACCCGAGGAGTAAACCAACTCATCAGTGGGAATCGGGATCCAACTCTCATCGCATGATAACGTGACGTAATCCGCTCACGTCATCATACTCCAGAAGGTATGCGCATATCTGGCAAGTTTCAGTTCTTTTGAAACTCCCGATGTGATTTTTTACCCCATGCTCTTATGACCTTGACTTTGGCCAACATATCATAAGTCACATGTCAAGTTCAACCCGTCATTCTCCAGGTTAATTTGAATCCACCCGTACCTACCTTTGACTTTGGCCAAAATGGCAGTACGACTGTCCCAAACCAACGCATCTATCTATGCTGCATATGAATACTCAATAGCTACCAATCACTGTGCCTTGACTTTGGCCAACATACACAGCATGAATACTATTGACTACCCATATGAAACGACGGAGGGCTACGAATGATTTCTGGCGAAAACCTTTAACGTAATGAACTTGATATCGTTGAAGGAACGGATAGCTTTTTAGAAAATATAGTGACGAAAACCTTTACTAAAGAGGTCACTCCCGGTGAAGGGATCTCGGCTCTTTCCCCGTAGAATGGGGTGCAGGATATTCCAAATGAATACCACGATGCAAAGCAAAAGTAATCGGCTATAGTGAAGTTAATGCCCTGACGCAAACTTCTGTCCAAGGGGTCACTCCCGGTGAAGGGATCTCGGCCCTTGCCTCGTCGACTGAGGAGCAGGATATTCCAAATGAATACCACGATGCAAAACAAAAGTGAACGTCCTTGCAATAACAGCTTTTTGAAAAGTGTTCCAACAACATCAGATTAGGTTTGTTTAACTTGCATTGATCCGAATCAACGCAGTCCCATCAATTGATCACACCACAAAGAACGAAAATATACTGATGTACGTATATGCCATTCGCATTCGCCACTGGGTCCCGTCATTACCCGTTAGGTTAGCTAACTAACGGCAGAGCGGGGACTGGACTAGCGCGGATGAAAAACATATACAACATCTACTAATATATATACCAATATATTATATTTCGCTCAAGGCGTGAATAAAATGCAACATCACAGAAATGTATAGCATCACAGAACAATACAGATATCTGGGATCCCCGGGTTTCACAGAGCCACTACTGAAACCCGACGTTCCCCTGGTCGTGTGGATAGCCTGTGCAATGAAATCCTAGACCCCTACGGGCGCGGCAAGTTACCCGCCAAAACCTGAAGCGAGGCAGCCCCCTTCAGCACCGTGAATGGACCACCCAGCACTTCACGGAATCCGGCAACTTGGGCACCCCTCCTGGGTCAACCTGTACCCCCTACGAGTGCGGCGAATAGCCCGCCAATCCTAGAGTGAAGCCCCCTCCGTCTCAATGCCATGAGATGCGGGCTTGTTGCCCTCCAGAACCCGGCTATCCGTGCACCCCACCGCGGGGCAATCCTAGTACAGAAAGTAAAATATACATACAATGGGTACATCGACCGCAACCAGGTCGTGCTCCAAAATAATAATACAAACAGGCAGTGACGGCAGTCCACATGTCGGACGCTCGCCCCGCAATATCAAATGTACATAATACAACAAAACTGTACTAGCATTGCATCCAGGCTATCCCCCACGACCGATCCGCAACATCACAGCAAAACACAGAACATCAACGTGAAAGCCACGTTCGCAAATCCGTCTAACCGGGCTATAGCAGTTAGACCGGATTTACCAATCGAGTGACATTCACGGTCGCAGATATAATGTAAATACTATGAAATAATGTGTTTAAAATATCCAATCGATCAAAATTAACAAGTGGGCCCCCTCGATAAGTTATTTTCAAACTTGCAAATAACCCCCTCCATCGGAAAAGTCCGGCCGGGAAGGATCAAAGGAAAACCGGCCGGAACGGAATGCAAACTGGCAACCTCAGAAAACTGATCCCGTAATAAATTACAGGAAAACCCCATTACTGCATATACATGCCCGCATTCGTATTCCCACTGAATACAAATGCAAAGAGACAAAACTACACTATCTAATACTAGGATCCGGCTTAAGCCAAAGCCGGCTAGTAAAATCTGTCCGATCACGATCCGTGCAATACCGCACGTATCTGATCGAACCCTGCCATATCTCCATACGGCCTCTACAGCGTTTCGCCCGAAAGCTTGAGTAACTGAATGTGGGGGACTCTAAAGACTCGTCAACACCTTAGTTGTGGATTTAACCACTAGCACGTCAGAGGTATAAGCCAATACGTAACGGGCCACCAGCTATTGACCAAAAGGGACGTCGATGAGCGAACTCATCCTGACACCCTACTGAGCCTGTCAGTGACAATATCCGTACAGTCCGGTCCGTTCGTCTATGAGCATCGCATGGCGGGCCTAGGGGGTTGGTAAAAGTCAGACCCCCAAAAGCGGTACAAGTCGTGTCGGAGTGTAGCCCAGAACACCCTGAGATACTACTGGAATACTTACCAGTAAATCTCCTGCCTTGGCCAAGGACTTCGTGTAATGGCTCTCCTAGACACAGCGCGAACTCACCCCCAATACCGGGAGAGACGAACCCCTGAAGATCCGCTCACTGCCTCCATGTGGCTCGGGACTGTACCCAACTAAAACCTGTTTGCACGTCTCCTTTGAGCGTGGTAGGGTAGTAATCAAAGTATAGTGGGAACTCACACGAGACAAATGACGATCCCCAGGTCGATGAACTAACCTGTACACATGTCACCAGGGAACTGCTATCTGACGTCAGGTATAAGACCAACTAGCATGTTCCCGGCGAGTCCTGTCCGGTGTACTCATAACCCAATGAGCACCTGTATACATCTTAGGTGAACCAACTAACACCAGTGGCTTGTGAGACCGGCCACCGCCCCTCGTCAGGGTCTCGACTGTATACACTAGTCTACTCTGGAGTATCGATGCCCTGTCTTGAAACTCCCACGACTATGGACCTTTTAAGGATGTCCTTATAGACTACCAGCTCCCACGTATATGATCGCCCTCATACTGCTGGCAGTCAAGCAAGAATCCTAGGGGCTCTATCAACGTGTAATAGCGACCTGTAAGGTCACCTAAAGCAGTACACGATGATAAAGGTAAACCAGATAGCATACTATCATCTCGAGTAAGACTGTTCCACAGGGATAGGTCCTCCCTCAATCATTGCAATCACGTGTCTGTGATCCAATAATTGACTCTGAGGGCACTATCTCCAACAATCTCCCACTTGCACTCAAGGCTAATTATTGCGATGTCGCATACTCACAGCCCGTGTGATACCGAACACCCAACTCCTCTACTAGTCAGTCTCACAAAACCCGTTTGCGAAACTATTGCGTTCGAGGAATAGCCTCAGTGAGTGGATCCGCTTTGATGTTTCTTTCTATGTCTCTCTAAATCTCAAGTTCGCGGAGAAACCCATCTCCCGAAATGAGCAATACCAGTCTTAGAATGTCTGGATGTCTGATGGGACCCAGCTCATAAATGAACTCCAAATCCAAACTTCTTAGACTGTATCGTCAACTGAACTTAATCAGTATCCTACGCCATGCCTCCCTCAGTATTGCCTTGGACCTCCTGTCCAAAATACTGCCCCTCATCAGAAGGAAAAACTATAACTCTGACAACCTCCTTGTCGTCCAGGTCACCTTGGAAGCCTGAAATGATAACTGTCTCCCGAAGGAGAATGCTGCTATCATATCCCTAGAACATCCACTTATGTTCTAAAACTGCTTCCGGTTGTTTCTCCAGGATTGGATTAATATCAACTTATTGCACCTACTGCAAGAACAACATCTGGTGTGGTACTTGACATCTCATGATTGACTCAATTGCCTAAGCAAGTGATCTGTCAATCATGCACATCCCTCTCCCCTTTAGTCTGTAAGACACCTTTAGGATGGGTGACTCCATCACCTGCAGGTATACTACCGTGCCAGGAGTCGTCCATTCTAAATACTCTTAAAATGCTGTCTAAGTACCCTGATTGGGAAACTACTCAAATCTAGATCTAAAACTATAGATCTAGTGACCAGAATGTCTGATATAATATCCAAGTCCTATGTGAGAAACCACTGTGTGACGACCAACGTATAACCGATCGTAGTATAGGAATATCACTTCCTACTCTGTGTATGTCATCCAAATACCAGGACATCACACCCTACTACCTTCTCAACAGATCCATCCCCTATTCTGATGAAGTCAAACCTATGACTGTCACATCAGAAATAGATGATCTATCTCCGCTATATCTGCTTAAGTCTATAAATAGACATAAGCCTCTTGCCCACCAATGCTTCCGCTGCTCCCATTGACTACGACAACCCTCTGGCAGAGTCATATACACGTATATTTCTAAAGCAAGTTTAGAACGACGCTATACTCATCCTCCTGCCGGGTTTCACAGTCCGGAACAACAGCAATGGAAAGTCTGGGTAAACAAGAACTTCCCTGTCACCGTCCTTGAGACTACCGGAGTACCTCTCGGGTGCCTGAAGTTACCCACCTTATTTGCGGAGTGGTCAATGGAATGTCAAATCAGATTGAATCTTTAGGTTCCTATCAAATCTTCAGTAATCGTTTGTAGTTCTGGAATCACTTCCAGTTCTACCATACTCCCACTACTGTTTTCTGAAAAATCCATTTTTAATAAAACTGTGGCAAGTCAAGAACAATATTACTATTGATCTTCCAGATGGTAGAAAATCAACCCTCGTCATAGCCTGGGTCAACCCACAAATAGCCATTACAGAAACGTGCCTTGAGTTGTCCAGTGTCTGGTTTTAATCATAAGCTGGACAACTCCCCGTATCTTAACATCGTTAAGATATGAACTGCTCTATATCCAATATAGGAACATAGGTACTGATTTAATTGAACCAGATTCAAATCATGCAGCTATCTCCAGTGCATGTCAACTAAATGGAAGGAGGCCGAACAGCGTTACTCAACTTAGGAATGCTTCCAATTATGAGTAACCTGAAAGAGAAGCAAATTCTCTTAACCACTACTATCAACTGAATACCATACTCAAGTATCTACATCTTCGATCAACTTGAAGAATCCCGATACTTGCAACACCTGGTTCTCTACTTTATCCATATACCTATAACTTCTCAAAATTCGGACCCTGTGTTTCTACGTAACACTTGTCTAAAAACTAGAGAAGTCATAAGTAAACCGAATATAGTACGAGGACCAACCCCTCTGTCCTGATGGACCCTGGACAACATACAATACTCTGTATAAGTCCCTTGAGTCTGATAACTCATTCACTGTGTGTCGTAGGTTGAAAACTGTACCTTTGGTTATGAAGAATTACACCGCTGTTTAATGCTCCTTACCTAACCATCCACTGATATAGGTAAATGTCATAGACATAATTTCAAAAAGGTATATCTCACTCTATGAAAATAGACGTATAGATATATCAATTTGAAATTGGTGCATAAAAACGGATATTCAAAACCAAATATTTGCCGACCGGCAAACAGCCCAGGTGACTTCCTCAAATATCATCGATTACAACGAATCCCGATATAATGAGGAGGATCACCTAATCCCCAATAACTTACTCCCACTCATCATCTGTAAAACCATACTGATGTGAGAATCATACCTGGTAAAATACATACCCTGGAGTAAGGACTAATTGGGAAATAAGTTTTCCTTTAACAGTACACGGTGAAACTGAAACATTGAAATATTTCGATGGGGTATCCCGGTATTCCTAGTAATGCCTCTTCCAGATTCACGACTGTAACCGTAT
The DNA here is from genome assembly GCA_030015575.1 of Agapanthus africanus. Lineage (NCBI taxonomy): Eukaryota > Viridiplantae > Streptophyta > Magnoliopsida > Asparagales > Amaryllidaceae > Agapanthus > Agapanthus africanus. Next base: position 544,028,202 of record JASDDO010000019.1, read on the forward strand.
AATTCTTTGCCACCTCTCCAAATCTCTTTATATGTCTTTAGTCATTACCTTCTGCACACCCCTTTAGGCCAAATGGTTTTCTTCCTTCCCTACCGTTCGGCACCAGCCTATGGTTTGGAAGAAGACTATCCAATAAGCATAATGGGTGTACTGTCCTAATCCTAGGAACACTCGCAATGCGAGAGAAGGTGAAGATAAAAGACAACCGAATAAACCTTATTCCTATTTCTCCTGAACCAGAATCCATCCCCGAACTGGAACAAGTTCCTTTCGAGTTCGTATATAACCATACGATGGAATATCCAAATAACTGTGGATCTTCGTAGTGATACGGAGTGTCCTGGAGAAATACAAAGGTGAAGTGGGAGTGGTAATGAAATACTTGGTTTGGTCGTGAATATCAGTCGCAATTTACTTTGCCCTCTTACTAATCCCTTGCTTTGTCTTAACTTAATACCTTCTGCACACTATCGTTATGCTAATTGGTTTTCTTCATTCCCTACCGGTCGGCACCTGCCTATGGTTTGCAAGAAGACTATCCAATTTGCGTAATAGGTGTACTATCTCCTAAACCAAGGAGTACCCGCAACCCGAGAGAAGGTAAAAGGAAAAGACAACTGAATAATCCTATCCGTTTCCTCCAGAACCTGAAACCATCCTCGAATAAATTCCTTCGAGTTCGTATATAACCATACGACGGTTTTGTCCAATGGAAGTGGACGTTTGTAGTAATACGGGGTGTCCTGGAGAAAAGGGTAAAAGTAGGAGTGGCAATGAGGTCTGCAACTCTGACAATCCAAAAGCCAGTGTTAAAGAAGGTTCGGTCAATATTGGTCACTGAGTCATAGTCTTAGGGTCGGGTCAATGGTCGCTGCCGAAGAGAGAGAAAAGAAACACTCAGCGTGCACTCTAACCTAGATCAGAATGGTTACCAATTTATCTAATCTGGAAACCTCCCACTGTAACGTCAAATTCTCCTCCAAACCTAAAAGAAGAATTAGTCGGGAATACCCGAGGAGTAAACCAACTCATCAGTGGGAATCGGGATCCAACTATCATCGCATGATAATGTGACGGAATCCGCTCACGTTATCACACTCCAGAAGGTATGCGCATATATGGCAAGTTTCAGTTCTTTTGAAACTCCCGATGTGATTTTTACCCCATGCTCTTATGACCTTGACTTTAGCCAACAAATCATAAGTCACATGTCAAGTTCTACCCATCATTCTCCAGGTTGTTTTGAATCCACCCGTACCTACCCTTGACTTTGGCCAACAAGGCAGTACGACTGTTCCAAACCAACGCATCTATCTATGGTGCATATGAATAACCAACAGCTACCAAACACTGTGCCTTGACTTTGGCCAACAAACATAGCTTGAATACTATTGACTACCCATATGAAACGACGGAGGGCTACGAATGGTTTCTGGCGAAAACCTTTAACGTAATGAACTTGATATCGTTGAAGGAACGAATAGCTTTTTAGAAAAATGTAGTAACGAAAACCTTCGCTAAAGAGGTCACTCCCGGTGAAGGGATCTCGGCTCTTTCCCCGTAGGATGGGGTGCAGGATATTCCAACTGAATACCACGATGCAAAGCAAAAGTAATCGGCTATAGTGAAGTTAATGCCCTGACACAGACTTTTTGTCCAAGGGGTCACTCCCGGTGAAGGGATCTCGGCCCTTGCCTCGTCGACTGAGGAGCTGGACATTCATAACCGAATATCACTGTGCAAAACAAAAGAGAGCGTCCTTGCAATAACAGCTTTTTGAAAAGTGTTCCAACAACATCAGAAAAGGTTTGTTTTTAACTTGCATTGATCCGAATCAATGCAGTCCCATCTGTTAGTTGTATGTATGCCCTAGAGGCCAGTATTGTACAGATGATGTATATTATATTGGATGCTTGGACATATATAGAGATGACTTTCTTGCTCGATATGATAGTATGCTATCTGGTTACTCTTTATCTTAACGTGTACACTTGTCTCTTTAAACTGTCTTATAGTTACATGTTGATAAAGCCCTTAGGATGTGTACTTGACTACCTGGACTATGATGCAGATCATACTAGTGGGGACATGGTAGTCCATAGGTACATCCTTTAAGGTCCCTAGTCGTGGGTATATCGAGACGGGGCATCGATATACCAGAGTAGACTAGCGTATACGCTTCTCGACCCATGAGATGGGCGATGGATGATCCCATATCTATTGGTGTTTGACATCAGAGATGGTATAGGGTGCTCAGTGGAGACTGGGTACACTGGACGGACTCGCCGAGAACTCCCAGATGGTATTATACCTCACGTCAGATGGCAGTTCTCAGGTGACACTTGTACAGGTTAGTCTGTAGACCCGAGATCGTCATAGAGTCTTGTGTGATTCCCACTGTGCTTTGATCTCCACCTTACCACGTCCATGAGGGCGTGCAAAACGGTGGTCTTTGGGTACAGTCCCGATTCACATGGAGGCAATGAGCAATAGGAGGGGTTTCATCTCTCCCGGTATTGGGGGTTGATGTTGCGCTGTGCTCGATTGGCCGTAACAGGGAAGTCCCTGGCCAGGGCTGATCAGAGATTTGCTGGTAAGTGTTACCAGTAGTTTCTCGACCCGTTATGAGCCTCACATCGGCACGACTTATCGGTTATTGGGGTCTGACGTATACCACCCCTAGACTTGATATGTGACATATCAGACGAACAGACCGGACTGTACGGTAAGTGTTACTGGTTGGATTCACAGGAGTGTGAGCGGGCTAGCTCGTCGATCTTCTGATCGCTCAATACCCGGATGGCCGTTACGTTTAGCAGACCGCTTGCGGCTTGTGGGTGCTTGATATGATCATCATCTGCTACCGGCGTATTGACGAGTCTTTAGAGTCCTACACAGAGGTTTCCTGGATCAAGCGAAACGAAATAGGAGCGCATATGAGATACGTGCGGGAGCGAGAATAATGCGTGTATGTGATACCGCATTTCATTCTCGCAATAAATGTTTCGATTGGTTATATTCGATATGACCTAGTTATCGAATCATTGATTCGATAAATCGATACATTGAATACTAGTCGGTTATGTGCGACATGACCGGATCATTGAATCAAATGTTGATTTAATGATTTAATGTATAATTATATATTTGATATATCACTTTGCATTAACTAGTATTGGTTCACTTTATACGGATTTTCTCACTTGATGTGCAAGATGTATATGTGATATACTTTTGTGCACATATATGTATCATGTTTGATGATACTTGATCATTTGGTTAAGTGTGAAGAATTAAACCATGGTTAAATGATAATTAGGGTTTTGCCTTATCATTTATTTATTCCTTTCTTTATTTATTTTATTGGATAAATGAAAATAAAATGGTTTGTTTTTGTCATGAAGCTTGTTGAAGCTTCATGAAGTTTTGACCAAAGAGACCATTTTGTCTTCATGCTTAACCCTAACACATCCACTTACCATGGTTTATTCTCTACACTTAACCCTTGTTAGATTATGATAAGTATGAATTTTCTTTTCATTTTAAAATACTTATCATATTCTAGCTTCATCTTCTCCTTCTTCTTCAAGAAAAAAAACTAGATGCCATCAATGGCAACTTGAGAAAAATTTCACAACTTGGTGAAGTTGGAGCTTGAACTTGTGCAAGCTCGACGTAGATCATCTTCGGCACGAAACCGACGACCTATTTCGCTCATTCCTTTTGATGAAGCCGATGCGAGAGTCCGAGATCCGACTAGGACAGCGAGAGGACACCCACGTGGAGCTTAGGAAGTGGAGAACCGGATCTACAAAGGTTGTAGCATCTAACTTTTAGTTAAGTAGTTAACTAGATTATCTTTTCGCCTAGAATTCTAGCCGACGATCCGTATTAGGGTTTCTCGGCACCCATAAAATTTTAAATTGGCATGGTTGATACCTTGTGTGACCTCTATAGTGTGCCTAGGAACCCTACAGTGGTATCAGAGCCTAGCTAGAGCCTTAGGCGAAGTCTAGACGGAGTTTGAAGTCCGAACGAACCGAAACCCTAACTCACAAAATGCTCTCTGTACATTTTCTAAAATCTGGGATTTTTCCAAATTAAAAATATGCAGAAAAATCAGCAGGTGATTCTAAGAGTTACTGTGAAATTCGACAGCTCAAATCCACCAAACCGCCGCGGTTCCGCAGCATGAGCATGGCTCATGCGGCGGTTCCGCGGCCGTACGGCCTCATTAAACAAAGAATTCTGCACAGTAATTCTTATTTTCCAGTGCTGGTTTTCTTGGGAATTTTTAAAATTTATTCAAGAGTTGCATTTTCTGGGGTTGTTTTGGAGCTTCGGTGTTTCGACCGGATTATCAAACTTCGTCTTTGTGTATTTCCGGATAATTTTTGAATTTGTTAAAAAGTTCGACCGGATATAAATACCCAACTTTTTCCCTGTCGGGAAATTTCCAAGTGTTGGATTTTTCCGTAGTTTAACGACGTTCTAAGTAGTGCAAGTAACGCGATGGTCCCTCTAGAAGACAACAAACCTTAACTCGATTATGTGACCGTCTTGAACTGTCCTTTGAACCTTCGGGTTTGGGGCAGTACGGCGTGCCACATGTGAGGCGTTGGCTTGACCCTTCTACGGCTGGACCGTTGGTACTGAGGCATGAAGTGAATGTCTTTGAACTTATTTCATGTGTTGATCGGTGTCGGGAAAACTTGGGTGTTCGAATGTTCGATCGGAAAGTTTGATATATTCTATTTATCCGGAATTGGATACAATAATTGAAATTCACAAACAGTTATGAGATAACTGGATGAAAGTTATAAATCTAGCTGTTTAGTTTCACTTGATATCGAAAAGAGTTTTCGATAATGGGACTAAAATGCGGGGTTTATAACTGTTAGGCATATGATGTCTAAAGAGGTTGCGGATTCCAACTTTGTAGTTTTACACTTTCTTTTCTGTGACCGTGTGTAATATGTGATATCGCCGGTTTCGTTGCTATATGTCAACGACAATTGGGATGCGCATATTTACTTACGTTGATGACATGTGATGTTATGTGTTGCTGGATATGTTATATTGGATTGTCGTGTTTGAATAGCCGGGGGTTTTTTATGTGAGATGAGTGTTTTTCATTTTCATTCATGTAAAAACTTGTATGTAATATTCTTTTATTTGGGGCACTTCCAGGTTGCGGAAGTTGTCACCTTTTGTATATTATTTACTTTAACGCATTAGGATAGACCCAAGGAGGGGAGCACAAGTAACCGAGTTCTGGGGTCCAGTGGGAGACCAACTCGAGGAGTCGAGTCCGGGTCTCCTAACCCTAGAATTGGTAGGGTTGCTTGCCGCTCTCGTAGGGGTCTAGGGGTGTGGGATTGGCTATTCATCACGACCGTGGAATCCGTGCTTTATACTGGCTCGTATTGAAAACACGGACGTCCTAGTATATCCAATGTTTCATATGTTTCTTCTGCTGCGATATCTGTGATGTGATCATGTGATGTTCTGTGATGGATACAGTATATAGTATATATGATATATTATATAGACGTTACTTATGTTTTACACCCGCACTAGCCCTGCCCCGCTCTGCCGTTAGTTACCTAACCTAACGGTGCACGAGGGGACATCGAGGCGAATGCGGATGGCATAAGTGTACGTCGTATTTATCTGTGATGTTTAGGTATTTAAATGATGGGACTTCATTAATGTGATTAATGAAAGAAAAAAAACCTAAGATGTTGTAGAATCAAATTTTAAATAAAACAGGTAGCTACAGTTCTTGCTTTGCACAGCGGTATATGTGATATATCCTGCACCTTATTCGATGAGGAAAGGACCGAGATCCCTTCACCGGGAGTGACTCCTTTAGCAATAACTGGCAGATGCTACACACTCGGTTTGCTTTTGATAGCTTCTATAGTTTCTGCTTTGCACAGTGATATATATGATATATCCCGCACCTCATTCGACGAGGAAAGGGCCGTCGATCCCTTCACCGGGAGTGACCCCTTTAGCAAAACTAGAAAATCCTCAAAATCATTCCATTTCAAAACTTCATTTGATTCTACAACGATATCAAGTTCATTACGCAATAGGTTTTCAGAAAAACCTGTCGGAGCCCTCCGTCATTTCAGATAAGTCCTGTTTAGTATTCATGCTGCGTTTGTTGACCTTGTCAAGGCGCAGTGTGCGGTAGCTAACCAGTATTTATCTGCTTATGCATATGATGCAGATTGGGTTAGGGTAGTCGTACGGCCTTGTTGACCTTGTCAAGGGTCGTGCGGGTGGGTTTGATTCAATCAAGAAATGACGGGTTGAACTTGACTTGCGGTCTATGGTTTGTTGACCTTGTCAAGGTCATAGATCGTTCGGGGCAAAATATTATCGGGAATTTCAAGTGTTGAAATTTGCAATGAGATTGCATACCTTCTATGAGATAGTTGGATCCCGATACCCACTGCGAGTAAGAGTTACTCCTGGGAGAGTTTTACATATTACAATTAGCCGATCAAGTAGGTGTCTAGAAAGATGTTAATGAGGTTACGCCTCTGGGAAAACGAGGTTTACATTAATTAGGTTCGTGCGAAAGCACGGGGGACCTCCCTCAAAGTACCGACACTGGCCTGGCTGAAAGATTGGCGAACTTGTAGTGTGTAATTAATCCCGGCTAGTCTTTCCTTTTAGGGTTTGGAGGAAGATTTGATAAAAAGCAGTGGGAGCCATCCTGATTAGATAAGATAATAACCAATCTGATCTTGCACAAGCATACGCTAAAGTGTTTTCTTCTCTCTCTCTCCAGGTAGCGACCATTTCATGCCCTAATGAAGATAATAATATGGATGTATTGACCGAACCCGCATGTTATACTGTGCTGGGGAACGTTGGTTCCGTTCTTTCTTATAAGAGTTATAGGAATGAACAGGATATAGGGGAATACCAGGACACCCATGCCACCCGAATGAAGAAAGTACATGTTGATGCATTTTCTTCGGGTGTGTTCGTTACTGAGAACTGTTTCTCCATTTGCTCTACGTCCTGGGTATTAGATACCGGGTCAGGATCCCATATATGTAATCAGTTACATGGGCTCAGGAAAGGTAGAGAACTTGGAGAAGGTGATAAAGACATTAGAGTAGGAAATGGTGCAATTGTTGCAACTAAGACTGTCGGGGAATATCACCTTGCATTACCAACTGGTAATACATTGGTTCTGAACGAATGCTATTACATGCCGAACCTGATATGCAACATTATATCGGTTTCTTTATTAAGTAAAGAGGGATATAATTTTGTATTACAGGACAATGTTATGAACATTTTCCGTAACCAAAAGTTGGTTGGATCAGGCACGTTGTGCAATGGCATTTATGTTCTAAATCAATCAACAGTTCTAAGTATAACAAACACACACAAGAGGAAGAGTTCTGAACTGAACGAATCCTTCTTGTGGCATTGTAGACTGGGTCACATCAATGCGACACGACTAGCTAAGTTGCATAAAGATGGATATTTAAAACCGTTCGAATTTTCATCTTATGACACTTGCCAATCCTGTCTCAAAGGAAAGATGACCAAAACTCCGTTTACGGGACACGGAGAAAGAGTTACCGAACTCTTGGGACTAATACATAGTGATGTATGCGGTCCCATGTCTACACATGCCAGGGATGGTTCTTCGTACTTCATTACATTCACTGACGATCTCTCTAGATTCGGATATGTGTTCCTGATGAAACACAAATCAGAAGCTTTTGAGAAATTTAGAGAATATAAACAAGAAGTCGAAAACCAAACCGGAAAAAGTATTAAAATCCTTCGATCTGATCGAGGAGGTGAATACTTGAGCAATGAATTCCTGGACTTCCTAAAAGAGAATGGGATTCTCTCTCAGCTGACTCCTCCATATACACCACAGCACAACGGTGTATCAGAACGGAGGAACCGCACCCTATTAGATATGGTGCGCTCTATGATGAGCACAGCTGAGTTACCTATTTTCTTCTGGGGATATGCGCTGGAAACAGCAACATACCTATTGAATCAAGTTCCATCTAAATCTGTACCTACCACACCATATGAGATATGGAGTGGGAAGAGACCATATTTTAAAAGAGTTAAGATATGGGGTTGTCCGGCCTATGTCAAAAGGCAAAATCCGGACAAGCTCAAGGCACGGTCAGTTCTCTGCATGTTTGTGGGATATCCAAAGAATTCATATGGGTATTTTTTCTACCACAGTGAGGAACAAAAAGTGTTTGTTGCTCAACATGCCACCTTTTTAGAAAAGGAATTCCTTGAAAAAGAAATTAGTGGCAAAGTGGTAGAGCTGGAAGAGGTTCCAGATACACAAACCGTAACTGAAGATTTAGTGGAACCAGAAGATTCAGTAGCTCCCAATGAACCTCAGCCTCTCCGCCGATCTAGTGGGGTTCCTCGCCAACCTGAGAGATACTACGGTTTTCTCATGGATGGTGGGAGCGAGGATTGCATCATGGAGGATGATGACCCAACTAGCTTCAAGCAGGCCATCACGAGTAAGGACTCAGTGAAATGGCTGGATGCAATGCGGTCCGAGATGGAATCCATGTACACCAACAAAGTATGGACTTTGGAAGTTGCTCCTGAAGGGGTAAAACCCATTGGGAGCAAGTGGATCTTCAAGAAGAAACTTGGTGTAGATGGGAAAGTGGAGACTTTCAAAGCTAGACTTGTAGCAAAAGGTTTTCGTCAAAGACCAGGTGTGGACTACGACGAAACCTTTTCTCCAGTGGCTATGCTTAAATCCATCTGGATCATGCTTGTCATCGCTGCATATCACGACTACGAAATCTGGAAAATGGATGTTAAGACCGCCTTTCTAAATGGTGATTTAGAAGAGTGCGTGTACATGACTCAGCCAGAGGGCTTTGTAGATAGTGGGAGCAGCGGGAAGGTGTGCAAGCTGCTTAAATCCATTTATGGATTAAAGCAAGCATCGCGGAGTTGGAACATCTGCTTTGACGTCGTTATCAAAGAGTTTGATTTCGTCAAAAACCCAGATGAACCTTGTATCTACAAGAAGGTGGCAGGGAGTAGGGTTGTCTTCCTCGTATTGTATGTGGACGACATACTCTTGATAGGAAATGATATTCCTATACTGCAATCGGTCAAGCTCTTCTTATCACAGAGATTCTCAATGAAAGATCTTGGTGATGCCTCCTGCATATTGGGAATCAGGATCTATAGAGATAGATCCAAACGGATATTGGGATTGTCCCAATCCAGGTACATTGACACCATACTAAAGAGGTTTAGTATGGAAGAATCCAAGCGTGGGAATTTACCCACGATCTCTGGAGTCACTCTCTCCAAAGAGATGTCTCCCAAGACTGATTTGGAGAGAGCTCGCATGCAAGGGATACCCTATGCTTCGGCTGTAGGCTCTATCATGTATGCGATGCTATGTACTAGACCCGATGTTGCATACTCACTAAGTGTAGTGAGCAGGTATCAAGCTGATCCTGGAGAGAGTCACTGGACAGCTGTGAAGAGCATTCTCAAGTACTTACGAAGGACTAAGGAGATGCTCTTGGTGTATGGTAGTGGAGAACTCCAAGTGGAGTCCTTTACCGATTCCAGCTTCCAGAGTGATAAGGACGACTCTAAGTCGCAGTCGGGTTTTGTCTTTACCCTTTACGGAGGGGCGGTTAGCTGGAAGAGTTCCAAGCAGGAAACCGTGGCAGACTCGACGATGGAGGCTGAATACATCGCTGCCAACGATGCTGCTAAAGAAGCTGTTTGGATCAAGAAGTTCATTACTGAACTTGGTGTGGTTCCATCCATTGAGCATCCAATACCTTTGTATTGCGATAACAATGGAGCAGTGGCTTTGGCCAAGGAACCCAGGTCCCATCAGCGATCCAGGCATATTCTGAGGCGGTATCACCTGATCCGGGAGATAGTTGATCGCCGGGAGATCGAGGTCAGGAGGGTTGACACGAAGAACAACACGGAGGATCCACTCACGAAGGCCATTCCCCAGATACAGTTTGAGAGACTCTTCGGGATGCTCGGTATGCGATACTACAGCAGTTGGCCCTAGTGCAAGTGGGAGATTGTTAGTTGTATGTATGCCCTAGAGGCCAGTATTGTACAGATGATGTATATTATATTGGATGCTTGGACATATATAGAGATGACTTTCTTGCTCGATATGATAGTATGCTATCTGGTTACTCTTTATCTTAACGTGTACACTTGTCTCTTTAAACTGTCTTATAGTTACATGTTGATAAAGCCCTTAGGATGTGTACTTGACTACCTAGACTATGATGCAGATCATACTAGTGGGGACATGGTAGTCCATAGGTACATCCTTTAAGGTTCCTAGTCGTGGGTATATCGAGACGGGGCATCGATATACCAGAGTAGACTAGCGTATACGCTTCTCGACCCATGAGATGGGCGATGGATGATCCCATATCTATTGGTGTTTGACATCAGAGATGGTATACGGGTGCTCAGTAGAGACTGGGTACACTGGACGGACTCGCCGAGAACTCCCAGATGGTATTATACCTCACGTCAGATGGCAGTTCTCAGGTGACACTTGTACAGGTTAGTCTGTAGACCCGAGATCGTCATAGAGTCTTGTGTGATTCCCACTGTGCTTTGATCTCCACCTTACCACGTCCATGAGGGCGTGCAAAACGGTGGTCTTTGGGTACAGTCCCGAGTCACATGGAGGCAATGAGCGATAGGAGGGGTTTCGTCTCTCCCGGTATTGGGGGTTGATGTTGCGCTGTGCTCGATTGGCCGTAACAGGGAAGTCCCTGGCCAGGGCTGATTAGATATTTGCTGGTAAGTGTTACCAGTAGTTTCTCGACCCGTTATGAGCCTCATATCGGCACGACTTATCGGTTATTGGGGTCTGACGTATACCACCCCTAGACTTGATATGCGACATATCAGACGAACAGACCGGACTGTACGGTAAGTGTTACTGGTTGGATTCACAGGAGTGTGAGCGGGCTAGCTCGTCGATCTTCTGATCACTCAATATCCGGATGGCCGTTACGTTTAGCAGACCGCTTGCGGCTTGTGGGTGCTTGATATGATCATCATCTGCTACCGGCGTATTGACGAGTCTTTAGAGTCCTATACAGAGGTTTCCTGGCTCAAGCGAAACGAAATAGGAGCGCATATGAGATATGTGCGGGAGCGAGAATAATGCGTGTATGTGATACCGCATTTCATTCTCGCGATAAATGTTTCGATTGGTTATATTCGATATGACCTAGTTATCGAATCATTGATTCGATAAATCGATACATTGAATACTAGTCGGTTATGTGCGACATGACCGGATCATTGAATCAAATGTTGATTTAATGATTTAATGTATAATTATATATTTGATATATCACTTTGCATTAACTAGTATTGGTTCACTTTATACGGATTTTCTCACTTGATGTGCAAGATGTATATGTGATATACTTTTGTGCACATATATGTATCATGTTTGATGATACTTGATCATTTGGTTAAGTGTGAAGAATTAAACCATGGTTAAATGATAATTAGGGTTTTGCCTTATCATTTATTTATTCCTTTCTTTATTTATTTTATTGGATAAATGAAAATAAAATGGTTTGTTTTTGTCATGAAGCTTGTTGAAGCTTCATGAAGTTTTGACCAAAGAGACCATTTTGTCTTCATGCTTAACCCTAACACATCCACTTACCATGGTTTATTCTCTACACTTAACCCTTGTTAGATTATGATAAGTATGAATTTTCTTTTCATTTTAAAATACTTATCATATTCTAGCTTCATCTTCTCCTTCTTCTTCAAGAAAAAAAACTAGATGCCATCAATGGCAACTTGAGAAAAATTTCACAACTTGGTGAAGTTGGAGCTTGAACTTGTGCAAGCTCGACGTAGATCATCTTCGGCACGAAACCGACGACCTATTTCGCTCATTCCTTTTGATGAAGCCGATGCGAGAGTCCGAGATCCGACTAGGACAGCGAGAGGACACCCACGTGGAGCTTAGGAAGTGGAGAACCGGATCTACAAAGGTTGTAGCATCTAACTTTTAGTTAAGTAGTTAACTAGATTATCTTTTCGCCTAGAATTCTAGCCGACGATCCGTATTAGGGTTTCTCGGCACCCATAAAATTTTAAATTGGCATGGTTGATACCTTGTGTGACCTCTATAGTGTGCCTAGGAACCCTACAGTGGTATCAGAGCCTAGCTAGAGCCTTAGGCGAAGTCTAGACGGAGTTTGAAGTCCGAACGAACCGAAACCCTAACTCACAAAATGCTCTCTGTACATTTTCTAAAATCTGGGATTTTTCCAAATTAAAAATATGCAGAAAAATCAGCAGGTGATTCTAAGAGTTACTGTGAAATTCGACAGCTCAAATCCACCAAACCGCCGCGGTTCCGCAGCATGAGCATGGCTCATGCGGCGGTTCCGCGGCCGTACGGCCTCATTAAACAAAGAATTCTGCACAGTAATTCTTATTTTCCAGTGCTGGTTTTCTTGGGAATTTTTAAAATTTATTCAAGAGTTGCATTTTCTGGGGTTGTTTTGGAGCTTCGGTGTTTCGACCGGATTATCAAACTTCGTCTTTGTGTATTTCCGGATAATTTTTGAATTTGTTAAAAAGTTCGACCGGATATAAATACCCAACTTTTTCCCTGTCGGGAAATTTCCAAGTGTTGGATTTTTCCGTAGTTTAACGACGTTCTAAGTAGTGCAAGTAACGCGATGGTCCCTCTAGAAGACAACAAACCTTAACTCGATTATGTGACCGTCTTGAACTGTCCTTTGAACCTTCGGGTTTGGGGCAGTACGGCGTGCCACATGTGAGGCGTTGGCTTGACCCTTCTACGGCTGGACCGTTGGTACTGAGGCATGAAGTGAATGTCTTTGAACTTATTTCATGTGTTGATCGGTGTCGGGAAAACTTGGGTGTTCGAATGTTCGATCGGAAAGTTTGATATATTCTATTTATCCGGAATTGGATACAATAATTGAAATTCACAAACAGTTATGAGATAACTGGATGAAAGTTATAAATCTAGCTGTTTAGTTTCACTTGATATCGAAAAGAGTTTTCGATAATGGGACTAAAATGCGGGGTTTATAACTGTTAGGCATATGATGTCTAAAGAGGTTGCGGATTCCAACTTTGTAGTTTTACACTTTCTTTTCTGTGACCGTGTGTAATATGTGATATCGCCGGTTTCGTTGCTATATGTCAACGACAATTGGGATGCGCATATTTACTTACGTTGATGACATGTGATGTTATGTGTTGCTGGATATGTTATATTGGATTGTCGTGTTTGAATAGCCGGGGGTTTTTTATGTGAGATGAGTGTTTTTCATTTTCATTCATGTAAAAACTTGTATGTAATATTCTTTTATTTGGGGCACTTCCAGGTTGCGGAAGTTGTCACCTTTTGTATATTATTTACTTTAACGCATTAGGATAGACCCAAGGAGGGGAGCACAAGTAACCGAGTTCTGGGGTCCAGTGGGAGACCAACTCGAGGAGTCGAGTCCGGGTCTCCTAACCCTAGAATTGGTAGGGTTGCTTGCCGCTCTCGTAGGGGTCTAGGGGTGTGGGATTGGCTATTCATCACGACCGTGGAATCCGTGCTTTATACTGGCTCGTATTGAAAACACGGACGTCCTAGTATATCCAATGTTTCATATGTTTCTTCTGCTGCGATATCTGTGATGTGATCATGTGATGTTCTGTGATGGATACAGTATATAGTATATATGATATATTATATAGACGTTACTTATGTTTTACACCCGCACTAGCCCTGCCCCGCTCTGCCGTTAGTTACCTAACCTAACGGTGCACGAGGGGACATCGAGGCGAATGCGGATGGCATAAGTGTACGTCGTATTTATCTGTGATGTTTAGGTATTTAAATGATGGGACTTCATTAATGTGATTAATGAAAGAAAAAAAACCTAAGATGTTGTAGAATCAAATTTTAAATAAAACAGGTAGCTACAGTTCTTGCTTTGCACAGCGGTATATGTGATATATCCTGCACCTTATTCGATGAGGAAAGGACCGAGATCCCTTCACCGGGAGTGACTCCTTTAGCAATAACTGGCAGATGCTACACACTCGGTTTGCTTTTGATAGCTTCTATAGTTTCTGCTTTGCACAGTGATATATATGATATATCCCGCACCTCATTCGACGAGGAAAGGGCCGTCGATCCCTTCACCGGGAGTGACCCCTTTAGCAAAACTAGAAAATCCTCAAAATCATTCCATTTCAAAACTTCATTTGATTCTACAACGATATCAAGTTCATTACGCAATAGGTTTTCAGAAAAACCTGTCGGAGCCCTCCGTCATTTCAGATAAGTCCTGTTTAGTATTCATGCTGCGTTTGTTGACCTTGTCAAGGCGCAGTGTGCGGTAGCTAACCAGTATTTATCTGCTTATGCATATGATGCAGATTGGGTTAGGGTAGTCGTACGGCCTTGTTGACCTTGTCAAGGGTCGTGCGGGTGGGTTTGATTCAATCAAGAAATGACGGGTTGAACTTGACTTGCGGTCTATGGTTTGTTGACCTTGTCAAGGTCATAGATCGTTCGGGGCAAAATATTATCGGGAATTTCAAGTGTTGAAATTTGCAATGAGATTGCATACCTTCTATGAGATAGTTGGATCCCGATACCCACTGCGAGTAAGAGTTACTCCTGGGAGAGTTTTACATATTACAATTAGCCGATCAAGTAGGTGTCTAGAAAGATGTTAATGAGGTTACGCCTCTGGGAAAACGAGGTTTACATTAATTAGGTTCGTGCGAAAGCACGGGGGACCTCCCTCAAAGTACCGACACTGGCCTGGCTGAAAGATTGGCGAACTTGTAGTGTGTAATTAATCCCGGCTAGTCTTTCCTTTTAGGGTTTGGAGGAAGATTTGATAAAAAGCAGTGGGAGCCATCCTGATTAGATAAGATAATAACCAATCTGATCTTGCACAAGCATACGCTAAAGTGTTTTCTTCTCTCTCTCTCCAGGTAGCGACCATTTCATGCCCTAATGAAGATAATAATATGGATGTATTGACCGAACCCGCATGTTATACTGTGCTGGGGAACGTTGGTTCCGTTCTTTCTTATAAGAGTTATAGGAATGAACAGGATATAGGGGAATACCAGGACACCCATGCCACCCGAATGAAGAAAGTACATGTTGATGCATTTTCTTCGGGTGTGTTCGTTACTGAGAACTGTTTCTCCATTTGCTCTACGTCCTGGGTATTAGATACCGGGTCAGGATCCCATATATGTAATCAGTTACATGGGCTCAGGAAAGGTAGAGAACTTGGAGAAGGTGATAAAGACATTAGAGTAGGAAATGGTGCAATTGTTGCAACTAAGACTGTCGGGGAATATCACCTTGCATTACCAACTGGTAATACATTGGTTCTGAACGAATGCTATTACATGCCGAACCTGATATGCAACATTATATCGGTTTCTTTATTAAGTAAAGAGGGATATAATTTTGTATTACAGGACAATGTTATGAACATTTTCCGTAACCAAAAGTTGGTTGGATCAGGCACGTTGTGCAATGGCATTTATGTTCTAAATCAATCAACAGTTCTAAGTATAACAAACACACACAAGAGGAAGAGTTCTGAACTGAACGAATCCTTCTTGTGGCATTGTAGACTGGGTCACATCAATGCGACACGACTAGCTAAGTTGCATAAAGATGGATATTTAAAACCGTTCGAATTTTCATCTTATGACACTTGCCAATCCTGTCTCAAAGGAAAGATGACCAAAACTCCGTTTACGGGACACGGAGAAAGAGTTACCGAACTCTTGGGACTAATACATAGTGATGTATGCGGTCCCATGTCTACACATGCCAGGGATGGTTCTTCGTACTTCATTACATTCACTGACGATCTCTCTAGATTCGGATATGTGTTCCTGATGAAACACAAATCAGAAGCTTTTGAGAAATTTAGAGAATATAAACAAGAAGTCGAAAACCAAACCGGAAAAAGTATTAAAATCCTTCGATCTGATCGAGGAGGTGAATACTTGAGCAATGAATTCCTGGACTTCCTAAAAGAGAATGGGATTCTCTCTCAGCTGACTCCTCCATATACACCACAGCACAACGGTGTATCAGAACGGAGGAACCGCACCCTATTAGATATGGTGCGCTCTATGATGAGCACAGCTGAGTTACCTATTTTCTTCTGGGGATATGCGCTGGAAACAGCAACATACCTATTGAATCAAGTTCCATCTAAATCTGTACCTACCACACCATATGAGATATGGAGTGGGAAGAGACCATATTTTAAAAGAGTTAAGATATGGGGTTGTCCGGCCTATGTCAAAAGGCAAAATCCGGACAAGCTCAAGGCACGGTCAGTTCTCTGCATGTTTGTGGGATATCCAAAGAATTCATATGGGTATTTTTTCTACCACAGTGAGGAACAAAAAGTGTTTGTTGCTCAACATGCCACCTTTTTAGAAAAGGAATTCCTTGAAAAAGAAATTAGTGGCAAAGTGGTAGAGCTGGAAGAGGTTCCAGATACACAAACCGTAACTGAAGATTTAGTGGAACCAGAAGATTCAGTAGCTCCCAATGAACCTCAGCCTCTCCGCCGATCTAGTGGGGTTCCTCGCCAACCTGAGAGATACTACGGTTTTCTCATGGATGGTGGGAGCGAGGATTGCATCATGGAGGATGATGACCCAACTAGCTTCAAGCAGGCCATCACGAGTAAGGACTCAGTGAAATGGCTGGATGCAATGCGGTCCGAGATGGAATCCATGTACACCAACAAAGTATGGACTTTGGAAGTTGCTCCTGAAGGGGTAAAACCCATTGGGAGCAAGTGGATCTTCAAGAAGAAACTTGGTGTAGATGGGAAAGTGGAGACTTTCAAAGCTAGACTTGTAGCAAAAGGTTTTCGTCAAAGACCAGGTGTGGACTACGACGAAACCTTTTCTCCAGTGGCTATGCTTAAATCCATCTGGATCATGCTTGTCATCGCTGCATATCACGACTACGAAATCTGGAAAATGGATGTTAAGACCGCCTTTCTAAATGGTGATTTAGAAGAGTGCGTGTACATGACTCAGCCAGAGGGCTTTGTAGATAGTGGGAGCAGCGGGAAGGTGTGCAAGCTGCTTAAATCCATTTATGGATTAAAGCAAGCATCGCGGAGTTGGAACATCTGCTTTGACGTCGTTATCAAAGAGTTTGATTTCGTCAAAAACCCAGATGAACCTTGTATCTACAAGAAGGTGGCAGGGAGTAGGGTTGTCTTCCTCGTATTGTATGTGGACGACATACTCTTGATAGGAAATGATATTCCTATACTGCAATCGGTCAAGCTCTTCTTATCACAGAGATTCTCAATGAAAGATCTTGGTGATGCCTCCTGCATATTGGGAATCAGGATCTATAGAGATAGATCCAAACGGATATTGGGATTGTCCCAATCCAGGTACATTGACACCATACTAAAGAGGTTTAGTATGGAAGAATCCAAGCGTGGGAATTTACCCACGATCTCTGGAGTCACTCTCTCCAAAGAGATGTCTCCCAAGACTGATTTGGAGAGAGCTCGCATGCAAGGGATACCCTATGCTTCGGCTGTAGGCTCTATCATGTATGCGATGCTATGTACTAGACCCGATGTTGCATACTCACTAAGTGTAGTGAGCAGGTATCAAGCTGATCCTGGAGAGAGTCACTGGACAGCTGTGAAGAGCATTCTCAAGTACTTACGAAGGACTAAGGAGATGCTCTTGGTGTATGGTAGTGGAGAACTCCAAGTGGAGTCCTTTACCGATTCCAGCTTCCAGAGTGATAAGGACGACTCTAAGTCGCAGTCGGGTTTTGTCTTTACCCTTTACGGAGGGGCGGTTAGCTGGAAGAGTTCCAAGCAGGAAACCGTGGCAGACTCGACGATGGAGGCTGAATACATCGCTGCCAACGATGCTGCTAAAGAAGCTGTTTGGATCAAGAAGTTCATTACTGAACTTGGTGTGGTTCCATCCATTGAGCATCCAATACCTTTGTATTGCGATAACAATGGAGCAGTGGCTTTGGCCAAGGAACCCAGGTCCCATCAGCGATCCAGGCATATTCTGAGGCGGTATCACCTGATCCGGGAGATAGTTGATCGCCGGGAGATCGAGGTCAGGAGGGTTGACACGAAGAACAACACGGAGGATCCACTCACGAAGGCCATTCCCCAGATACAGTTTGAGAGACTCTTCGGGATGCTCGGTATGCGATACTACAGCAGTTGGCCCTAGTGCAAGTGGGAGATTGTTAGTTGTATGTATGCCCTAGAGGCCAGTATTGTACAGATGATGTATATTATATTGGATGCTTGGACATATATAGAGATGACTTTCTTGCTCGATATGATAGTATGCTATCTGGTTACTCTTTATCTTAACGTGTACACTTGTCTCTTTAAACTGTCTTATAGTTACATGTTGATAAAGCCCTTAGGATGTGTACTTGACTACCTAGACTATGATGCAGATCATACTAGTGGGGACATGGTAGTCCATAGGTACATCCTTTAAGGTTCCTAGTCGTGGGTATATCGAGACGGGGCATCGATATACCAGAGTAGACTAGCGTATACGCTTCTCGACCCATGAGATGGGCGATGGATGATCCCATATCTATTGGTGTTTGACATCAGAGATGGTATACGGGTGCTCAGTAGAGACTGGGTACACTGGACGGACTCGCCGAGAACTCCCAGATGGTATTATACCTCACGTCAGATGGCAGTTCTCAGGTGACACTTGTACAGGTTAGTCTGTAGACCCGAGATCGTCATAGAGTCTTGTGTGATTCCCACTGTGCTTTGATCTCCACCTTACCACGTCCATGAGGGCGTGCAAAACGGTGGTCTTTGGGTACAGTCCCGAGTCACATGGAGGCAATGAGCGATAGGAGGGGTTTCGTCTCTCCCGGTATTGGGGGTTGATGTTGCGCTGTGCTCGATTGGCCGTAACAGGGAAGTCCCTGGCCAGGGCTGATTAGATATTTGCTGGTAAGTGTTACCAGTAGTTTCTCGACCCGTTATGAGCCTCATATCGGCACGACTTATCGGTTATTGGGGTCTGACGTATACCACCCCTAGACTTGATATGCGACATATCAGACGAACAGACCGGACTGTACGGTAAGTGTTACTGGTTGGATTCACAGGAGTGTGAGCGGGCTAGCTCGTCGATCTTCTGATCACTCAATATCCGGATGGCCGTTACGTTTAGCAGACCGCTTGCGGCTTGTGGGTGCTTGATATGATCATCATCTGCTACCGGCGTATTGACGAGTCTTTAGAGTCCTATACAGAGGTTTCCTGGCTCAAGCGAAACGAAATAGGAGCGCATATGAGATATGTGCGGGAGCGAGAATAATGCGTGTATGTGATACCGCATTTCAT
The DNA here is from genome assembly GCA_030015575.1 of Agapanthus africanus. NCBI lineage: Eukaryota > Viridiplantae > Streptophyta > Magnoliopsida > Asparagales > Amaryllidaceae > Agapanthus > Agapanthus africanus. The sequence continues at coordinate 544,047,695 of JASDDO010000019.1, forward strand.
TCTCGCGATAAATGTTTCGATTGGTTATATTCGATATGACCTAGTTATCGAATCATTGATTCGATAAATCGATACATTGAATACTAGTCGGTTATGTGCGACATGACCGGATCATTGAATCAAATGTTGATTTAATGATTTAATGTATAATTATATATTTGATATATCACTTTGCATTAACTAGTATTGGTTCACTTTATACGGATTTTCTCACTTGATGTGCAAGATGTATATGTGATATACTTTTGTGCACATATATGTATCATGTTTGATGATACTTGATCATTTGGTTAAGTGTGAAGAATTAAACCATGGTTAAATGATAATTAGGGTTTTGCCTTATCATTTATTTATTCCTTTCTTTATTTATTTTATTGGATAAATGAAAATAAAATGGTTTGTTTTTGTCATGAAGCTTATTGAAGCTTCATGAAGCTTTGACCAAAGAGACCATTTTGTCTTCATGCTTAACCCTAACCCCTCCACTTACCATGGTTTATTCTCTACACTTAACCCTTGTTAGATTATGATAAGTATGAATTTTCTTTTCATTTTAAAATACTTATCATATTCTAGCTTCATCTTCTCCTTCTTCTTCAAGAAAGAAAACTAGATGCCATCAATGGCAACTTGAGAAAATTTTCACAACTTGGTGAAGTTGGAGCTTGAACTTGTGCAACCTCGACGTAGATCATCTTCGGCACGAAGCCGACGACCTATTTCTCTCATTCCTTTTGATGAAGCCGATGCGAGAGTCCGAGATCCGACTAGGACAGCGAGAGGACACCCACGTGGAGCTTAGGAAGTGGAGAACCGGATCTACAAAGGTTGTAGTATCTAACTTTTAGTTAAGTAGTTAACTAGATTATCTTTTCGCCTAGAATTCTAGCCGACGATCCGTATTAGGGTTTCTCGGCACCCATAAAATTTTAAATTGGCATGGTTGATGCCTTGTGTGACCTCTATAGTGTGCCTAGGAACCCTACACCATCAATTGATCACACCACAAAGAACGAAAATATACTGATGTACGTATATGCCATCCGCATTCGCCACTGGGTCCCGTCATTACCCGTTAGGTTAGCTGACTAACGACAGAGCGGGGACTGGACTAGCGCGGATGCAAAACATATACAACATCTACTAATATATATACCAATATATAATATTTCGCTCAAGGCGTGATAAAAATGCAACATCACAGAAATGTACAGCATCACAGAACAATACAGATATCTGGGATCCCCGGGTTTCACAGAGCCGCTACTGAAACCCGACGTTCCCCTGGTCGTGTGGATAGCCTGTGCAATGAAATCCTAGACCCCTACGGGCGCGGCAAGTTACCCGCCAAAACCTGAAGCGAGGCAGCCCCCTTCAGCAACGTGAATGGACCACCCAGCACTTCACGGAATCCGGTAACTCGGGCACCCCTCCTGGGTCAACCTATACCCCCTACGAGTGCGACGAATAGCCCGCCAATCCTAGAGTGAAGCCCCCTCCGTCCCAATGCCATGAGATGCGGGCTTGTTGCCTTCTAGAACCCGGCTATCCGTGCACCCCTCCGCGGGGTAATCCTAGTACAGAAAGTAAAATATACGTACAACGGGTACATCGACCGCAACCTGGTCGTGCCCCAAAATATTAATACAAACAGGCAGTGACGGCAGTCCACATGTCGGACGCTCGCCCCGCAATATCAAATGTACATAATACAACAAAACTGTACTAGCATTGCATCCAGGCTATCCCCACGACCGATCCGCAACAACACAGCACAATCACAGAACATCAACGTGAATGTCACGTTCGCAAATCCGTCTAAAAGGGCTATAGCAGATAGACTGGATTTACCGATCAAGTGACATTCACGGTCGCAGATATATTGTAAATACTGTGAAATAATGTGTTTAAAATATCCGATCGATCAAATTTTAACAAGTGGGCCCCAATTGCTACTGTAGCACATCAAGAAATACTGGGCCCAAAATTAATATTCCAAAAACCTATTTTCACCCCAGAAGCCCACTGGAAAAATTCGACACACTGATCCCTCCATACCGCGGCGGAGCCGCGGCGCCATGTGGGGTTTGGCCGCGGTTCCGCGCTCTCCTTGAAGGATCAGCATCTCGAATTTCTCCATAATTCTTAGAACTTCCAGTACATTAGTTTTTTACAACCTGAAAAAATTTTGGACTTCAAAAAATTTCGACAGAAACTGATGCTTGGGAAAAACGCGGATTTTGAAATTTTGGTCGATCGGAAATGTAAACACATTAAACAAGGCTAGACTATGTTAATGGCGAGGCTTTGATACCACTGTAAGTGCACGGCGGCGCACCGGCCGTCAATCCGACGCCAAAATGCGGAAGCGAAAAACTTTAATTTTGCAAACTAGCAAACCGGCACCACCGCGCACTAAAAACCCGGATCGAACCATTAACTAGTCCTAGCTAACTACAAGATAGGGAAGAGATATACCGAGTGATCCAAATCCTCCGGTCTTCTCGTCGTCGTCCCGATCTCCCGCGGAAACTCCGGTCGTCGCCTCCTTGCCGGAAGGGCACCACATCGTCTGCATCTTTTACGGGCTCCCGCCTCTATACCGAGGCAACTCGGGCACGAAGCCGGCAAGTCGACATGCCCAAGATTTGCTGTAGAATAGTGTAGAGTCAATGTCCCTTTGGGGTTTTGTTGCCATGGAGGATGGAGGAAGTGTCGGAGGTAGTGCCCTCAGAGTCAATTATTAGGTCACAGGTACGTGATTGTAATGATTGAGGGAGGACCTATCCCGGTAGGACAGTCTTACTCGAGATGATAGTATGCTATCTGGTTTACCTTTATCATCGTGTACTGCTTTAGGTGACATGACACGTCGCTATTACACGTTGATAGAGCCCCTAGGATTCTTGCTTGACCACCAGCAGTATGAGGGCGATCATATAAGTGGGAGCTGGGGGTCTACAAGCATATCCTTAAAAGGTCCCTAGTCGTGGGAGTTTCGAGACCGGGCATCGATACTCCATTAGTAGACTAGTGTATACAGTCGAGACCCCGACGAGGGGCGGTGGCCGGTCTCACAAGCCACTGGTGTCAGTTGGATCACCTAAGATGTATACAGGTGCTCATTGGGTTATGAGTACACCGGACAGGACTCACCGGGAACATGCTAGTTGGTCATATACCAGACGTCAGATGGCAGTTCCCTGGTGACATGTGTGCAGGTTAGTTCATCGACCTGGGGATCGTCATTTGTCTCGTGTGAGTTCCCACTGTACTTTGATTACTACCCTACCACGGCTCAAAGGAGTCGTGCAAACAGGTTTTAGTTGGGTACAGTCCCGAGCCACATGGAGGCAGTGAGCGTATCTTCAGGGGTTCGTCTCTCCCGGTATTGGGGGTGAGGTCGTGCTGTGTCTAGGAGAGCCATTACACAAAGTCCTTGGCCAAGGCAAGGAGATTTACTGGTAGGTATTCCAGTAGTATCTCAGGGTGTTCTGGGCTACACTCCGACACGACTTGTACCGCTTTTGGGGGTCTGACTTTTACCAACCCCCTAGGCCCGCCATGCGATACTCATAGACGAACGGACCGGACTGCACGGATATTGTCACTGACAGGCTCAGTTGGGGGTCGGGGTGAGCTTCCTCATCGACGTCCCTTTTGGTCAGTACCTGGTAGCCCGTCACGTATTGGCTTATACCTCTGACGTGCTAGTGGTTAAATCCACAACCGTGGTGTTGACGAGTCTTTAGAGTCCCCCACATTCAGTTACTCAGCTTTCGGGCGAAAGGTTGTAGAGGCCGTATGGAGATATGGCAAGGTCCGATCAGATACGTGCGGTATTGCACGGATCAGGATCGGACAGTTTGTACTATAGGCCGTATGGTTATATGGCAGGGTTCGATCAGATACGTGCGGTATTGCACGGATCAGGATCGAACAGATATTACTAGCCGGCTTTGGTATAAGCCGGATCCTAGTATAGTACAGTGTAGACTTTGTCTCATTGCATTTGTATTTCGGTCGGAATACAAATGCGGGTGTGTATGCACAGTATCGGGGTTTTCCTGTAATTTATTACGGGAACAGTTTTTGGAGTTGCCAGTTTGTTTTCCGTTTCGGCCAATTTCCATTGTTCCGTTCATTGGCCGAAGATTGGTGGAGGAGGGTTTATTTGCATTGTTGCAAATAGGCATTTGTGGAGGGGGTCTTTGCATTTTTGTTGTATCATGATAGCACCCTCCTTTGACTTGCTTGACTTCATACTTCATGATGGCTTGACTTTGTTAGCATCATGGTTGTTGATGATGGTTGTGGTTGTGTGTGGTTTTTGCTTATGATCATATTCTTTCATGATGCCCTCTTGCATCATTGCTTCCACCCACCCCTTGACCTTGCTCTCTTTTTCTCTCTCCAATCACATATGAAGGAAGGGGGGCCGGCCATTCCTTTAGGGGATGGGATTCATTTCTCATTTTGGTGGGGGAAAAATTGTTATTCTCATTCTTTTTGTATGCTACATTTTCCCCACCTCTCTCCAAGCTCTCTTTTCCTCCACCAAATGGCATCTCCACTACCCCATAAGGAGACACAAGTTCTACTACATATTCTACAACGAATCTTGGGCACGTTGACTAGCCAGCATCGTGCCCGAGTTGCCTCGGCATTGAGGTGGGAGCCCGTATACATAGTAGGCGATGTGGTGCACTTCCGGCGACGAGGAGGAGACGGACGGAGATCCCGCGAGGAGATCGGAGTGGAGATGAAGACCGGAGGACTTGGATCGTCGGTATATCTCTAACCCATCTTGTTTAGTAGCTTAGACTAGTTAGTGGTTCGATCCCGGTTATAGTGCGCGGTGGTGCCGTTTTGCTAAGTCCGCAAAATTTAAGTTATTCACCGCTTCCGCATTCCGGCGTCGGATTGACGGCCGGGGCGCCGCCGTGCACTTACAGTGGTATCAGAGACTCCCCATTAACTTAGTCTAGCTTTGTGTAATGTGTTTTTCTGTTCCGATCGATCGAAATGTCCGAAAACCCCAATACACCCACATCAGTTTTCTGTTAAGATTTTTTGGTGTCCAAAATTTTTTCAGGTTGTAAAATATTGATGTACGAGAAAATATAAGAGTTCTGTAAAAATTCGACGATGTAACGCTACAGTGTGAGCGCGGAACCGCCGCGGAAATACCATACTTGCCGCCCTTCCGCGGTGCACTGTGCACGTCACATCACCAAATTTTTACAGATGCCTTCTGGGTTTATTTCAGGGGTTTTGGAACATTAAAATTGGGCCCATATTTTCTGTAACTGCTACAGTTTTCTTTGGGGCCCACTTGTTAATTGTTTGATCAATCGGAAATTTTTTAAACACATTTTTCACAGTATTTACATTATATCTGCGACCGTGAATGTCACTCGATCGGTAAATCCGGTCTAACTGCTATAGCCCGGTTAGACGGATTTGCGAACGTGACTTTCACGTTGATGTTCTATGTATTTGCTGTGATGTTGCGGATCGGTCGTGGGGGATAGCTTGGATGCAATGCTAGTACAGTTTTGTTGTATTATGTACATTTGATATTGCGGGGCGAGCGTCCGACATGTGGACTGCCGTCACTGCCCGTTTGTATTATTATTTTGGGGCACGACCTGGTTGCGGTCGATGTACCCGGTGTATGTATATTTTATTTTCTGTACTAGGATTGCCCCGCGGAGGGGTGCACGGATAGCCGGGTTCTGGAGGGCAACAAGCCCGCATCTCATGGCATTGAGACGGAGGGGGCTTCACTCTAGGATTGGCGGGCTATTCGCCGCACTCGTAGGGGGTACAGGTTGACCCAGGAGGGGTGCCCAAGTTGCCGGATTCCGTGAAGTGCTGGGTGGTCCATTCACGGCGCTGAAGGGGGCTGCCTCGCTTCAGGTTTTGGCGGGTGACTTGTCGCGCCCGTAGGGGTCTAGGATTTCATTGCACAGGCTATCCACACGACCAGGGGAACGTCGGGTTTCAGTAGTGGCTCTGTGAAACCCGGGGATCCCAGATATCTGTATTGTTTCTGTGATGCTGTTCATTCTCTGTGATGTTGCATTTTATTCACGCCTTGAGCGAATATAATATATTGGTATATATATTAGTAGATGTTGTATATGTTTTGCATCCGCGCTAGTCCAGTCCCCGCTCTGTCGTTAGTTAGCTAACCTAACGGGTAATGACGGGACCCAGTGGCGAATGCGGATGGCATATACGTACATCAGTATATTTTCGTTCTTTTGGTGTGATCAATTGATGGGACTGCATTGATTCGGATCAGTGCAAGTTAAAACAAACCTAATCTGATGTTGTTGGAACACTTTTCAAAAAGCTGTTATTGCAAGGACGTTCACTTTTGTTTTGCATCGTGGTATTCAGTTGGAATATCCTGCTCCTCAGTCGACGAGGCAAGGGCCGAGATCCCTTCACCGGGAGTGACCCCTTGGACAGAAGTTTGCGTCAGGGCATTAACTTCACTATAGCCGATTACTTTTGCTTTGCATCGCGGTATTCATTTGGAATATCCTGCACCCCATTCTACGGGGAAAGAGCCGAGATCCCTTCACCGGGAGTGACCTCTTTAGCAACGGTTTTCGTCACTATATTTTCAAAAAGCTATCCGTTCCTTCAACGATATCAAGTTCATTACGTTAAAGGTTTTCGCCAGAAACCATTCGTAGCCCTCCGTCGTTTCATATGGGTAGTCAATAGTATTCAAGCTGTGTTTGTTGGCCAAAGTCAAGGCACAGTGTTTGGTAGCTGTTGGTTATTCATATGCAGCATAGATAGATGCGTTGGTTTGGAACAGTCGTACTGCCTTGTTGGCCAAAGTCAAGGGTATGTACGGGTGGATTCAAAACAACCTGGAGAATGACGGGTGGAACTTGACATGTGACTTATGATTTGTTGGCCAAAGTCAAGGTCATAAGAGCATGGGGCAGAAATCACATCGGGAGTTTCAAAAGAACTGAAACTTGCCAGATATGCGCATACCTTCTGGAGTGTGATGACGTGAGCGGATTCCGTCACGTTATCATGCGATGAGAGTTGGATCCCGATTCCCACTGATGAGTTAGTTTACTCCTCGGGTCACCCCGACTAATTCTTCTTTAGGTTTGGAGGAGAATTTGAGATACAGTGGGAGGATTCCAGATTAGATAAATTGGTAACCATTCTGATCTAGGATAGAGTGCACGCTGAGTGTTTCTTCTCTCTCTCTCTCTGGCAGCGACCATTGACCCGACCCTAGACTATGACTCAGTGACCAAGTTGACCGAACCTTCTTAAACACTGGCTTTTGGATTGTCAGAGTTGCAGACCTCATTGCCACTCCTACTTTTACCCTTTTCTCCAGGACACCCCGTATTACTACGAACGTCCACTTCCATTGGACAAAACCATCGTATGGTTAGATACGAACTCGAAAGAATTATTCGAGGATGGTTTCCGGTTCTGGAGAAAACGGATAGGATTATTCAGTTGTCTTTTCCTTTTACCCTCTCTCAGGTTACGAGTACTCCTTGGTTTAGGGGTAGTACACCTATTACGCAAATTGGATTGTCTTCTTCCAAACCTTAGGCTGGTGCCGACCGGTAGGGAATGAAGAAAACCAATTAGCATAACGATGGTGTGCAGAAGGTATTAAGTTCAGACAAAGCAAGGGATTAGTAAGAGGGCAAAGTAAAATGCAACAGATATTCACGACCAAACCAAATATTTCGTTACCACTCCCACATCACCTTTGTGTTTCTCCAGGACACTCCGTATCACTACGAAGATCCACAGTTTATTTGGATACTCCATCGTATGGTTATATACGAACTCGAATGGAACTTGTTCCAGTTCGGGGATGGATTCTGGTTCAGGAGAAAAAGGAATAAGGTTTATTCGGTTGTCTTTCATCTTCACCCTCTCTCATTGCGAGTGTTCCTAGGATTGGGACAGTACACCCATTATGCTTATTGGATAGTCTTCTTCCAAACCGTAGGCTGGTGCCGAACGGAAGGGAAGGAAGAAAACCATTTGGCCTAAAAGGGTGTGCAGAAGGTAAAGACTAAAGACATATGAAGGGATTTGGAGAGGTGGCAAAGAACTATACGGTTACAGTCGTGAATCTGGAAGAGGCATTACTATGAATACCAGAATACCCCATCGGAACATTTCAATGTTTCAGTTTCACTGTGTAATGTTAAAGGAAAACTGATTTCCCGATTAGATACTTACTCCAGGGTATGTATTTACCAGGTACGATTCTCACATCTGTATGGTTTTACAGATGATGAGTGGGAGTAAGTTGTTGGGAATTGGGTGATTATCCTCATTATATCGGGATTCGTTGTAATCGGTGATATTTGAGGAAATCACCTGGGTTGTTTGCCGGTCGGCAAATATTTGGTTTTGAATATCCGCTGTTATGCACCAATTTCAAATTGATATATCTGTACGTCTATTTTCATAGAGTGAGATATACCTTTCTGAAATTATGTCTACGACATTTACCTATATCAGTGGATGGTTAGGTAAGGAGCATTAAACAGCGGTGTAATTCTTCTTAACCATAAGTACAGTTTTCAACCTACGACACACAGTGAATGAGTAATCAGACTCAAGGGACTTTTACAGAGTATTGTATGTTGTCCAGAGTCCATCAGGACAGAGGGGATGGTCCTCGTACTATATTCGGTTTACTTATGACTCCTCTAATTTTTAGACAGGTGTTTCGTGGAAACACAGGGTCTGAATTTGGAGAAGTTATATGTATTTGAATAGAGTAGAGAACCAGGTATAGCAAGTATCGGGATTCTTCAAAGAGATCGAAGATGTAGATACTTGTGTATGGTGTTCAGTTGATAGTAATGATTAAGAGAAATTGCTTCTCTTTCAGGTTACTCATAATTGGAAGTATTCCTAAGTTGAGTAACGCTGATCTGGCCTCCTTCCATTTAGTTGACATGCACTGGAGACAGTTGCATGATTTGGATCTGGTTCAATTAAATCAGTGCCTCTGGTCCTATATGGGATATAGAACAGTTCATATCTTAACGATGTTAAGGTATGGGGAGTTGTCCGGTTTATGATTAAAACCAGACACTGGACAACTCAAGGCACGTTTCTGTAATGGCTGTTTGTGGGTTGACCCAGGCTATGACGAGGGTTGACTTTCTACCATCTGGATGAACAATAGCGATATTGTTCTAGACTCGCCACAGTTTTAATAAAAATGGATTTTTTCAGAAAACAGTAGTGGGAGTATGGTAGAACTGGAAGTGATTCCAGAACCACAAACGATTACTGAAGATTTGATAAGGAACCTAAAGATTCAATCTGGATTGACATTCCATTGGCCACTCCGCAGATAAAGTGGGTAACTTCAGGCACCCGAGAGGTACTCAGGTAGCCTCAAGGACGGTGACAGGGAAGTTCTTGTTTACCCACACTTGCCATTGTTGTTGTTCCAGGCTGCGAGACCCGGCAGGAGGATGAGTATAGCGTCGTTCTAAACTAGTTTTAGAAGTGCACGTCTATATGACTCTGGCAGAGGGTTGTCGTAGTCAGTGGGAGCAGCGGAAGCATTGGTGGACATCAGGCTTATATCTATTTATAGACTAAAGCAGATGTAGCGGAGATAGATCATCTATTTCTGACGTGACGGTCATGGGTTTGACTTCATCAGAATAGGGGATGGATCTGTTGAGAAGGTAGTAGGGTGTGATATCCTGGTATTTGGATGATATACACAGAGTAGGAAAGGAAACTCCTACACTACGATCGGTTATACTTTGGTCGTCACACAGTTGTTTCTCCACAAAGGAAATGGATTTTATATCAGACATACTGGTTACTAGATCTATGGTTTTAGCTCTAGATTTGGGTGGTTTCCCAATCAGGGTACTTGACAGCATTCTAAGAGCATTTAGGATGGACGACTCCTGGCACGGTAGTGTACCTGCAGGTAACGGAGTCACCCTCTCTAAAGGTGTCTCACAGACTAAAGGGGAGAGGGATGTGCATGATTGGCAGATCACTTGCTTAGGCAATTGAGTCAATCATGAGATGTCAAGTACCACACCAGATATTGTTCTTGCACTAGATGCAATAAGTTAACATTAATCCAATCCTGGAGATACAGTCGGAAGCAGTTTTAGAACATAAGAGGATGTTCTAGGGATATGATAACGACAGCCTCATTCGGGAGACAGTTATCATTCCAGGCTTCTAAGGTGACATGGACGACAAGGAGGTTGTCAGAGTTATAGTTTTCCTTCTGCTGAGGGGCAGTATTTTGGACAGGTGGTCCAAGGCAATACTGAGGGAGGCATGGCGCGCAGGACACTGATTAAGTTCAGTTGTCGATACAGTCTAAGAAGTTTGGATTTGGAGTTCATTTATGAGCTAGGTCCCTTCAGACATCCAGACATATTCTGAGACAGGTATTGCTCATTTCGGGAGATGGGTTTCTCCGCGAACTTGAGATATAGAGAGACATAGAAAGTAACAACTAAGCGGATCCACTCACTGAGGCTATTCCTCGAACGCAATAGTTCCGCAAACGAGCTTTGTGAGACTGACTAGTAGAGGAGTTGGATGTTCGGTATCACACGGGCTGTGAGTATGCGGCATCGCAATAATTAGCCTTGAGTGCAAGTGGGAGATTGTCGGAGGTAGTGCCCTCAGAGTCAATTATTAGGTCACAGGTACGTGATTGTAATGATTGAGGGAGGACCTATCCCGGTAGGACAGTCTTACTCGAGATGATAGTATGCTATCTGGTTTACCTTTATCATCGTGTACTGCTTTAGGTGACATGACACGTCGCTATTACACGTTGATAGAGCCCCTAGGATTCTTGCTTGACCACCAGCAGTATGAGGGCGATCATATAAGTGGGAGCTGGGGGTCTACAAGCATATCCTTAAAAGGTCCCTAGTCGTGGGAGTTTCGAGACCGGGCATCGATACTCCATTAGTAGACTAGTGTATACAGTCGAGACCCCGACGAGGGGCGGTGGCCGGTCTCACAAGCCACTGGTGTCAGTTGGATCACCTAAGATGTATACAGGTGCTCATTGGGTTATGAGTACACCGGACAGGACTCACCGGGAACATGCTAGTTGGTCATATACCAGACGTCAGATGGCAGTTCCCTGGTGACATGTGTGCAGGTTAGTTCATCGACCTGGGGATCGTCATTTGTCTCGTGTGAGTTCCCACTGTACTTTGATTACTACCCTACCACGGCTCAAAGGAGTCGTGCAAACAGGTTTTAGTTGGGTACAGTCCCGAGCCACATGGAGGCAGTGAGCGTATCTTCAGGGGTTCGTCTCTCCCGGTATTGGGGGTGAGGTCGTGCTGTGTCTAGGAGAGCCATTACACAAAGTCCTTGGCCAAGGCAAGGAGATTTACTGGTAGGTATTCCAGTAGTATCTCAGGGTGTTCTGGGCTACACTCCGACACGACTTGTACCGCTTTTGGGGGTCTGACTTTTACCAACCCCCTAGGCCCGCCATGCGATACTCATAGACGAACGGACCGGACTGCACGGATATTGTCACTGACAGGCTCAGTTGGGGGTCGGGGTGAGCTTCCTCATCGACGTCCCTTTTGGTCAGTACCTGGTAGCCCGTCACGTATTGGCTTATACCTCTGACGTGCTAGTGGTTAAATCCACAACCGTGGTGTTGACGAGTCTTTAGAGTCCCCCACATTCAGTTACTCAGCTTTCGGGCGAAAGGTTGTAGAGGCCGTATGGAGATATGGCAAGGTCCGATCAGATACGTGCGGTATTGCACGGATCAGGATCGGACAGTTTGTACTATAGGCCGTATGGTTATATGGCAGGGTTCGATCAGATACGTGCGGTATTGCACGGATCAGGATCGAACAGATATTACTAGCCGGCTTTGGTATAAGCCGGATCCTAGTATAGTACAGTGTAGACTTTGTCTCATTGCATTTGTATTTCGGTCGGAATACAAATGCGGGTGTGTATGCACAGTATCGGGGTTTTCCTGTAATTTATTACGGGAACAGTTTTTGGAGTTGCCAGTTTGTTTTCCGTTTCGGCCAATTTCCATTGTTCCGTTCATTGGCCGAAGATTGGTGGAGGAGGGTTTATTTGCATTGTTGCAAATAGGCATTTGTGGAGGGGGTCTTTGCATTTTTGTTGTATCATGATAGCACCCTCCTTTGACTTGCTTGACTTCATACTTCATGATGGCTTGACTTTGTTAGCATCATGGTTGTTGATGATGGTTGTGGTTGTGTGTGGTTTTTGCTTATGATCATATTCTTTCATGATGCCCTCTTGCATCATTGCTTCCACCCACCCCTTGACCTTGCTCTCTTTTTCTCTCTCCAATCACATATGAAGGAAGGGGGGCCGGCCATTCCTTTAGGGGATGGGATTCATTTCTCATTTTGGTGGGGGAAAAATTGTTATTCTCATTCTTTTTGTATGCTACATTTTCCCCACCTCTCTCCAAGCTCTCTTTTCCTCCACCAAATGGCATCTCCACTACCCCATAAGGAGACACAAGTTCTACTACATATTCTACAACGAATCTTGGGCACGTTGACTAGCCAGCATCGTGCCCGAGTTGCCTCGGCATTGAGGTGGGAGCCCGTATACATAGTAGGCGATGTGGTGCACTTCCGGCGACGAGGAGGAGACGGACGGAGATCCCGCGAGGAGATCGGAGTGGAGATGAAGACCGGAGGACTTGGATCGTCGGTATATCTCTAACCCATCTTGTTTAGTAGCTTAGACTAGTTAGTGGTTCGATCCCGGTTATAGTGCGCGGTGGTGCCGTTTTGCTAAGTCCGCAAAATTTAAGTTATTCACCGCTTCCGCATTCCGGCGTCGGATTGACGGCCGGGGCGCCGCCGTGCACTTACAGGAAGAGTTTAAGGAAAATTGGTGCTTTCAATTTTCTAGCAAGCAAAAAAGGATATGAAGAAATATGTGCCACCACAAAATGAAAATCTCTCCTCTCCCTTCAAATTGTGGCCGGGCTAATCAAGTGAGAAATGGTGGTGGAGTGAAAGCATCATACAAGAGGGAGGTGAGTGTAGTAAAAGGTGGAGGGTGACCACACCCAAAAGCCATCATAACAAAGTCATGTCAACTCTCATCAAGTCCTAATCCATTCTAATCACCATTAAAGCAAAAGAAAAGATGGAAAAAGAATATAATGATGATGGTCATAACATAATCTCTCAAATGCATAAAACCCCTCCTCAATAAGTTATTTGCAAACTTGCAAATAACCCCCTCCATCGGAAAAGTCCGGCCGGGAAGGATCAAAGGAAAACCGGCCGGAACGGAATGCAAACTGGCAACCTCAGAAAACTGATCCCGTAATAAATTACAGGAAAACCCCATTACTGCATATACATGCCCGCATTCGTATTCCCACTGAATACAAATGCAAAGAGACAAAACTACACTATCTAATACTATGATCCGGCTTAAGCCAAAGCCGGCTAGTAAAATCTGTCCGATCACGATCCGTGCAATACCGCACGTATCTGATCGAACCCTGCCATATCTCCATACGGCCTCTACAGCGTTTCACCCGAAAGCTTGAGTAACTGAATGTGGGGGACTCTAAAGACTCGTCAACACCTTGGTTGTGGATTTAACCACAAGCACGTCAGAGGTATAAGCCAATACGTAACGGGCCACCAGCTATTGACCAAAAGGGACGTCGATGAGCGAACTCATCCTGACACCCTACTGAGCCTGTCAGTGACAATATCCGTACAGTCCGGTCCGTTCGTCTATGAGCATCGCATGGCGGGCCTAGGGGGTTGGTAAAAGTCAGACCCCCAAAAGCGGTACAAGTCGTGTCGGAGTGTACCCCAGAACACCCTGAGATACTACTGGAATACTTACCAGTAAATCTCCTGTCTTGGCCAATGACTTCGTGTAATGGCTCTCCTAGACACAGCGCGAACTCACCCCCAATACCGGGAGAGACGAACCCCTGAAGATCCGCTCACTGCCTCCATGTGACTCGGGACTGTACCCAACTAAAACCTGTTTGCACGTCTCCTTTGAGCGTGGTAAGGTAGTAATCAAAGTACAGTGGGAACTCACACGAGACAAATGACGATCCCCAGGTCGATGAACTAACCTGTACACATGTCACCAGGGAACTGCTATCTGACGTCAGGTATAAGACCAACTAGCATGTTCCCGGCGAGTCCTGTCCGGTGTACTCATAACCCAATGAGCACCTGTATACATCTTAGGTGAACCAACTAACACCAGTGGCTTGTGAGACCGGCCACCACCCCTCGTCAGGGTCTCGACTGTATACACTAGTCTACTCTGGAGTATCGATGCCCTGTCTTGAAACTCCCACGACTATGGACCTTTTAAGGATGTGCTTATAGACTACCAGCTCCCACGTATATGATCGCCCTCATACTGCTGGCAGTCAAGCAAGAATCCTAAAGGCTCTATCAACGTGTAATAGCGACCTGTAAGGTCACCTAAGCAGTACACGATGATAAAGGTAAACCAGATAGCATACTATCATCTCGAGTAAGACTGTTCCACCGGGATAGGTCCTCCCTCAATCATTGCAATCACGTGTCTGTGATCCAATAATTGACTCTGAGGGCATTATCTCCAACATCCATCTCGTAACTCCGGTCGGTATCCTCCAGATAACCGCCGAGTCCAAATACTATCACCGGTAGGTAGTGGTCCCTCTGCCAGGCTCATCGTCTACACCACGAAATCACCTCTCGCCCCGGGGTACCATACCGGGTCCACCATGTACCCGCAGACGGTGCCTCCCGCTCCTCGAATCAGGTATCACATATCAATCTCAGAACCGAGAATACTAATGGTGGACGCACTGAAATATCATATCAAGAGAAACCGGGTTTTCAAACAACACATAAATTCTTGAAACACACCCACGGTTCTCAAATCCATAAATCATATGAAATCCATATCTCAATGCATAAATCCATGAAAACTGATATATGCAATATAAAATAGCAATATGAGTATATTAAGGGAAAATCGCTCTTTTAAATGAATCCAGTTTTAAAATATATCATGCGGTTCCCAAACCCTCCGGAATCAAGTGCAGTATCATATGAGGTCTACATGTAACTATAGCAATATATGTGTATCTACATGTAAGCAGGTATGTATGATGTATCTCGTAAGCACAATAGTACAATACTCAACGTCTCAATATCAAATGACTATACAACACCACTTAGGGGTATATGCAGCTATAGCAGGGTATGTCATGCAACATGGCATAATGATGTGAGCATAGCAAGTACATCATAGCATGATGTAGCAATTCTACTGTGTGAGTGACATAGCAATTATCGATGATGAAAGTGTGTGAGCCGGAAATCGGTGTAAGTGTAACATACGCATCATCGATAATGGTGAAGGTATACTAGCACAGGTACATATATAATGCAAATGAGAATAATATGAATGCAGCATAAAGTACATCGTGAACTAAATGCTATAAGGTATATCTATCTAACATGACCTAGTCGGTGAATCTATCAATCGGCATCCAGCCTCACAACATCACGTACGGTACAATCCATCGTACGGCATCCTCTAATCAAGGGTATGGATAAATCAACAAGTAAAACTCATCGCGTACGGTAATCTATCATACGACGGCATTAAACAATTTAGAGAATCTATCAACCTATACAACATCGGGGGTACGGACCTAAGTCTCGTACAATATATCACTCATTATGCATATCATTATCCATATATATATATATACCTATCTCTTAGGTCACATCCGTGTCAATCTCGTATCAGGGGACCGGCAAGGTATCAACTATTTCCTATCGACTCATATCCATATAACGACATATCACACTAAGTCATCATATCACATCGTATACTCGTTCATCACATTAATATCTCTCATCACATTTGTATAAACGTCATATCTTATTAATTTTACAATACCTCTATCTCAATCTCGTGTCGTGTTTATCGATCTCGAACACACCTCATACCATTATCAACTCATACTTGTTCTTTTTCAATTCGTACCTATCATGATTCACTTCTCATATGTCAATATGTTTATTAGTGTCAACTTTTATCATATTATCGTTATTAAATCCTATACTCATGTTCGTCGCATATCGTTTATCAAGATATAATAAACAAACGATCTTCCATATCAATGTTTGTGGGGGTGCTATACGTCATCCACCTGACTTCCCCCGTAGATATAAATCTACTCACCTGCTAAACTCCTCGCTTAGCCGTAGTCGATGTGCTTCGTCGTCTCGGAATCCACTCGAAGGTACCTACAATAACAACACACATCGCACTATTATCAAAATCAATGTCCGAAAACCGATACGGCACACGGTGCGCTCATAGGTTACAACATATAGCCTACGCATGCAAAAACAACCGAACAACCCTCGTCGTTGACGTACAAATATCCAACGACCTAATACAATATCAAACACTAAAACCAAGAATTCCAAAATCCGGAAAACATAGCCCAAAAACACCCCAATGTGCTCCCAGATTTTGGTTCTGGTCAAATTAGCCAATTTTGCATATCAGGTTGCTCTAGATATAGGATAAATAAGCTACAGAACAAAAATCACCACATTTCACTACAAAGTGGCCGCAAATTGAGGCCATATGGAATAAATCTGTAGCCAGGATAAGAGGGAATGGGCTCGGGTTTCTAGGGTAGGTTCCTGGTTGCCTGCACGTCTATCTGTGTTCGCTAAATAATTTTTAGGGTACCCGGGTCATAGCAGATCTCAGAATCCTATCACAAAATCCACAAAATATGATATTTAACACGGTTACAATCTAAAAATGAAGAGATATACCTCATTGGCCACTTAGGAAAATTCTAAAGTTGCTCAAAGTCTTCAAAATCAAAACTTGAAAGGTTCTATGGGTTTAGAATGGCTTGGTACATGTTTTTAGTGAAGATGGCATGAGGTTTTGGGCAAGTATTTGGAGATGTGGCATGGGGGTAGTGAGGGATTGAAGAAGAAGAAGCAAACATGAAGAAACAAATGGAGGATGAAGGGGTTGGGCAGCCAAGGCTTTCTCACTCTTAGCCCCACCATCTCCTACACCCACTCTCTCTCAAAATATCTAAATCTCTTTTGTTTTACTCACAAATATCTCATGGCATCAACTCCATATTCTATTCACACTCAAATCATTCCCTTTTCTTTTCTTTTCCTTTTCATTTCCTTTCTCAATCTCTATCTCACAAAACTCACAAACACACACATGCACACATGCACATAACATGCTGCAGAATTATGAAAAATGTAAAGATACAGATTTTGCCCAAAAATCGGATAAATATCATTAAAATAAATAAATTATTTAATTCCCCGATAAATTTCCAAATATTGGTATACACTTATACCACTTTACGAAAATCTCAAATTTCGCAAATCGGGTAGCTTTCGCGAAATATATTATTTTAATATTAAATTTCCAAAAATAATATTTTATATTTCAGAAATGTTACAATCTTCTCCCCTTAAATAAATTCGGTCCCCAAATTTAAATTTAACTCCCCACGTATTAAAACATTTCAATATCAGCTCAAATCAACGGGGCTCCGAAATCACGGAAGATACAGAAATACCACAACGCATCCTGTGCGCCGGAAAATGAGTACGAAACTCAAAACTGAACTCCGTCAAGCGTCACGCAAATCATCGGACTTGCACGCATATTATCGGAGTCACAAAAGAGATACAGATCTCAAAATCCACTACCGAAGTCCCATATGCACTAACCAAATACTATAATACATATATAGTACACATACTTGAAAAAAAAACCATTTTTAAAACTGAGTAACTCATGCCAAATCTTTCTCAAATCGCTGTGCTATGCGTATCTCATGGTACAAGTGACGGACGCTCAAATATACGTTCCGCCGTTTTAAAATATCCCAAAAGGTTTTCCTTGAAAAATTTCGTATCACTCGCGGACACGTAGAAAATAGCGAGACTATGGCTCCTTTTTTTTGAAAACCACTTGGTAACTTTTCCATGCATGCAAAGTACTCAGGTACTGTCCTCAGATCAGCCATGTTCGGCTACTACATAATATAGTACCCATCATGAAAACAAAGTGCTCAAGAGTAAAATCAGCCTCAAAAGGCGTGTCCAATAATCATGTACGTCTGGTGCGCACGGAAATCAAATCCAATACAATGTCACAATATGCACAAAAGTAAAACTAAGTGCAATGGTGTACACGAAAACATCTGTCCAGTGCAACAAGTGTGCACGACAACAACATCTAGTGCATCTATAGTGCATGAAAATCTCAACCCAGTGCAACTAATATGCACGAATAAAAATCCCAATCGAGTGCATCCGGTGTGCACAAAATCACATCTCATATCATGCGCCCAACATGCGCAAAAATCCAAATCAAGTGCATCCGTCATGCATGAATAAAACCTAAGTCAAGTGCATCCAACGTGCACGAAAAACAAATCCAGTGCATCCAGTGCACGAAATACCCAATCCGGTGCAACAAATGCACGGTAACTCATCAATAACTCAAATGCGCATAAAAGCAACACCGAGTGTACCAAGGTGTATAAAAATCATAAACGTGTGCAACTGCGTGCACAAAACACGTACTGATACACTGCAAGCACATGTAAGCTATACCGAGTGCAAGAATCAAGTCGAGTGCATACCACATGCACAAAATCAAATCAACCGTATGAAATCCACGAAATCATAAACACGTGCAGCCAAGACACAAAACCGATATCAAGTGCAATAAATGTGCACAAATCATAGACTGACACAACGGTGTGTAAAATGTATCTCAAGTGCAATAACTGTGCACGAAATGTAAATACCCAGTAGGTGCAGCCATGGTGCACGGAAACAATATCATGAAACTCAATCATCAAAACTCAAATCCAAGAAATATAAACGTAACACTCGGACTACAAATGCAAATCGCAACAAATGAAATTGAGATACACCTCCTACAATGTCGAAAAATGTCGGTGCGCCCAAAACTGGCAGAGCAAGAACATCCGCTTGCCTCCTGCTCACGGTCTGGCGTCCTCTGTCTATGGGTCCTCATTTCTCTATGGATTTCCAATCTAGCAATCCATCAGCTCCTCGGCCCGGTCAGGTGTGCTAACGGATACGATTCCGCTCTGGCACTCCTCTGGTCACCTCTGAATACACGTGACATAACTGATCCTCGGTGCAAATCTTATAGCGGCAGTGTCCTGGAAAGAACCTGCTCAAGGTCTCTTCTAATCTCGCCTATGTCGAACTATACGGAGGCTGGTACTCTTGCATAATCTTTTCTCATTTTCTGGACATCTGCGTTCTAAGCACAGCATTTCCTTCGGGAACTGGCAGTATCCCAATGCCTCTGTACACATATCCGATCTCTAATCTCAACCGGGAGTAACGACAGCTCGTCAGCATCTCGCACGAACCTCTTGTTCCACTCGTCTTTATTATCGCCTACTTCGACGTTGCGTCATGCTATCTGCATACTGCAAATGTTCTTGGCTACAGTCAATCTGGAATCTCTCCCACGGACGCGAAATTACAAACTCGGTATCTTCATCACTCTGTAGAAGATCTCTAGCCGAACATGTCCTCGGGAACTCGCCCCAATCATCGGAAGAATACTCAATACTTGTCCATTCTCGATCAACCCACAGCACATCTGGGTGAAGGCCTTTATCTGGAACTGGTCAGCTTACCGATCTCACATCGGAACATCCGACGAACAACGTCATCTCTAGATAATCTACTCTAGATCTGAGTAAGACTCTCCACACTGGAAATCTTCAACTCATCTGGGCCTGCGTCGGCGTATCAAATCTGACGAATCACTTTTTGTCTCTCAACTCAAGATAGACTAGCTATCTCCTGTCGCATCTCTGCCTGAAAGCTCCAGCGATCTCAGCTCGTAAGCCCTGGAAGAGATATCACATCAATCTCAGCAACAGCTGGGTCATCTGTCTGCACGGTAAACGACATCACAATCTTTGAGGTACGCTGTACATCAACAGTCCTATCACAACTGACATCCTCTATCAATGGACCGATCATATGGTGCAAGCCTCAAACAAGAGGTCACAGCACAACCACTGAATCGATACGTTCCCATGTCATCAGAAAACACGATGATCATTCATCGTCCATGATGAGCTCACCCTGACCGCATCACTAGCAGCAGCTCAATCTGCACTCAAACCATGGTGACAGGAACCTCAATCATGTATCGACGAAAGTAGATCAAAGGGATGAAATGAATCAACAGATCCAGAATGAATGCATGATCATAAGGAGGAACGGAATCAGTGATAGTATGATCATGGAAATGAATAGAATCAAGGATCTCAAATGGATGTATAATCAAGGGAATGAAGAGAATCACAAGTCTCAAGATATGTACATCCTAAGGTCACTTAAGTGGAGTATCGTATCGTAAATATGCCGCGGAACATACGTACGGTACGTCACTCTACTCAAGCTACCTACTCCATCAATCAGGGTCAGCCTATATAACGAAAGATCGGTTCTAATACCCCCTATTCAAGTCTAAGTTCCGTAAGGTCAAGCCTAGGTTCCGAAATAGATTACGCCCCAGAATCTACATAGTCAAACCTAAACTCGAACTAAGGTTAAACCTAGCGCTCTGATACCAACTTTGTCACGACCCGAAAATATTAGTTCGTGACCGGCACTTAACTCACGCAACGTCTAAAGGCGCAATGTAAATTAAGTAAGCTGAAGCCCAGAAATCTAAACCCTTTTTAGAAAAAAAGAAATGTGGGCAGCACCTCCCTTGTATGTTTTGATCCAAAACCACTTATCCATGATAATAAAAAAGGCATCCCCAAGTGGGAGCTAGCTCTTCGCCAAACGGCGGATCACAACCACGTAAGACAGAATATATGTATACAATGCCCAACGGCGAAGATCACCACAAAAGATAAAGTAAAGCAAGATATCAACCCCGCAAGCGAACATATAATATATCGCTCAAGTCTCGCAACTACAGGTCTTGTTAAGTCTTTCTACTTATACAAATACTAGTTTCTGATTTGATGGAGTTGACTACATACAATAGGAATAATAATACAAGAGTGGCACAATCCAACATGTACCACCTACCAAAGCAAATCACCCGAATGCAGCTGTGTGCCAGCGATGCCGCTACTAATCCATGCGGACATCCTGCAAGAACTGTGGCACAACGGGGGTGAGTTGCCAACTCGTGAGTAGAAAACATCATCAGGTAAAAATCGAAATAAACAATGATTCCTAGGTCAATTATATCATAAAGATAATACTATGATATGTAGGGTGACCGTATCTGTATATGTGCCAACACATAAATCAATGCCTATCAGCAAGTAGATCTCATCCAACTATATAATCAAAGCCTGTATGCATGTGGATCTCATCCACGTGTCAACCCATGACACAACAACATCATGCATGTAAATATCATAAAAGCATATGCATGTAAATAAGAGGATATAAATCAACGTGTGTCCATCAGTGACACATCGAAATATCATGAAACCCGTGTCCAATATCGACACGTAAATCCTCATATCTCGACTCCGTCAGTCTGCGGGATCGGCCCTCGGCTCCGACAGAACGGGTCGGCCCATATCCATCTTATAACTCCGGTCGGTATCCTCCAGATAACCGCCGAGTCCAAATACTATCACCGGTAGGTAGTGGTCCCTCTGCCAGGCTCATCGTCTACACCACGAAATCACCTCTCGCCCCGGAGTACCATACCGGATCCACCATGTACCCGCAGATGATGCCTCCCGCTCCTCAAATCGGGTATCACATATCAATCTCAGAACCGAGAAAACTCATGGTGGACGCACTGAAATATCATATCAAGAGAAACCGGGTTTTCAAGTAACACATGAATTCTTGAAATATCCTCACGGTTCTCAAATCCATAAATCATATGAAATCCATATCTCAATGCATAAATCCATGAAAACTGATATATGCAATATAAAACAGCAATATGAGCATATTAAGGGAAAACCGCTCTTTTAAATGAATCCAGTTTTAAAATATATCATGCGGTTCCCAAACCCTCCAAAATCAAGTGCAGTATCATATGAGGTGTATATGTAACTATAGCAAAATATGTGTATCTACATATAAGCAGGTATGTATGATGCATCTCATAAGCACAATAGCACAATAATCAACGTCTCAATATCAAATGACTATACAACACCACTTAGGGGTATATGCAGCTATAGCAGGGTATGTCATGCAACATGGCATAATGATGTGAGCATAGCAAGTATATCATAGCATGATGTAGCAATTCTACTGTGTGAGTGACATAGCAATTATCGATAATGAAAATGTGTGAGCCGGCAATCGGTGTAAGTGTAACATACGCATCATCGATAATGGTGAAGGTATACTAGCACAGATACATATATAATGCAAATAAGAATAATATGAATGCAGCATAAAGTACATCGTGAACTAAATGCTATAAGGTATATGTATCTAACATGACTGAGTCGATGAATCTATCAATCGGCATCCAGCCTCACAACATCACGTATGGTACAATCTATCGTACGGCATCCTCTAATCAAGGGTATGGATAAATCAACAAGTAAAACTCATCGCGTACGGTAATCTATCGTACGGTGGAATTAAACAATTTAGGGATTCTATCAACCTATACAACATCGGGGGTACGGACCTAAGTCTCGTACAGCATATCACTCATTATGCATATCATTATCCATATATATATATACATATCTCTCAGGTCACATCCGCGTCAATCTCGTATCAGGGGACCGGCAAGGTATCAACTATTTCCTATCGACTCGTATCCATATAACGACATATCACACTAAGTCATCATATCACATCGTATACTCGTTCATCACATTAATATCTCTCATCATATTTGTATAAACGTCATATCTTATTAATTTCACAACACCTGTATCTCAATCTCGTGTCGTGTTTATCGATCTCGAACACACCTCATACTATTATCAACTCATACATGTTCTCTTTCAATTCGTACCTATCATGATTCACTTCTCATATGTCAATATGTTCATTAGTGTCAACTTTTATCATATTACCGTTATTAAATCCTATACTCATGTCCGTCGCATATCATTTATCAGGATATAATAAACAAACGATCTTCCATATCAATGTTTGCGGGGTGCTATACGCCATCCACCCGACTTTCCCCGTAAATATAAATCTACTCACCTGCTAAACTCCTCGCTTAGCCGTAGTCGATGTGCTTCGTCGTCTCAGAATCCACGTAAAGGTACCTATAATAACAACACATATCGCACTACCATCAAAATCAATGTCCGAAAACCGATACGACACACGGTGCGCTCATAGGTTAGAACATATAGCCTACGCATGCAAAAACAACCGAACAACCCTCGTCGTTGACGTACAAATATCCAACGACCTAATACAATATCAAACACTAAAACCAAGAATTCCAAAATACGGAAAACATAGCCCAAAAACACCCCAATGTGCTTCCAGATTTTGGTTCAGGACAAATTAGCCAATTTTGCATATCAGGTTGCTCTAGATATAGGATAAGGAAGCTAGAGAACAAAAATCACCACATTTCACCACAGAGTGGCCGCAAATTGCGGCCATATGGAATAAATCTACGGCCAGGATAAGAGGGAATGGGCTCGGGTTTCTAGGGTAGGTTCCTGGTTGCCTACACGTCTCTCTGTGTTCGCTAAATAATTTTTAGGGTACCCGGGTCATAGCAGATCTCAGAATCCTATCACAAAATCCACAAAATACGATATTTAACACGATTACAATCTAAAAGTGAAGAGACATACCTCATTGGCCACTTAGAAAAATTTTAGAGTTGCTCAAAGTCTTCAAAATCCAAACTTGAAAGGTTCTATGGGTTTAGAATGGCTTGGTACATGTTTTCAGTGAAGAGGGCATGAGGTTTTGGGCAAGTATTTGGAGATGTGGCATGGGGGCAGTGAGGGATTGAAGAAGAAGAAGCAAACATGAAGAAACAAATGGAGGATGAAGGGGTTGGGCAGCCAAGGCTCTCTCACTCTTAGCCTCACCCTCTTCTACACTCACTTTCTCTCAAAATATCTAAATCTCTTTTGTTTTACTCACAAATATCTCATTGTATCAACTCCATATTCCATTCACATTCAAATCATTCCCTTTTCTTTTCTTTTCCTTTTCATTTCCTTTCTCAATCTCTATCTCACAAAACTTACAAACATACACATGCACACATGCACATAACATGGTGCAGAATCATGAAAAATGTAAAGATGCGGATTTTGCCCAAAAATCAGATAAATATCATTAAAATAAATAAATCATTTAATTCTCCGATAAATTTCCAAATATTGGTATACACTTATACCACTTTACGAAAATCTCAAATTTCGCAAATCGGGTAGTTTTCGTGAAATATATTATTTTAATATTAAATTTTCAAAAATAATATTTTATATTTCAGAAATGTTACAATATTTATAAATTTATTTGAAAATTATATCATGGTAGATGATACATAGAACATGAGTGTATGAGAAACACACATAGAGCGAAAGATTATTGGGGATTTAATTTTTTTAAGGAAAATTGAAAAAGGCTAGAAATGAGTCATGGCCTTGGATGCTTGGAGAAGTATTGAGAAGCCATGACTCATTTTTTTTTTACTCTTAGATATTTATTCACCCCAACCTTATCTCTAGCTCATGGTTCATTCTCTCATTCACTCACACACCCAAGTTTATTTTCTTCCTCAAGAGCTCTCTAGGGTTTTTCTTGAGTTGGAAAAAAAAGAGAAAAAGATTTCTAAATTGAGCAAAATTCTTACTTCATCAACCTACACTATCCTAGCCCTCCAGTATAGGTTGTTTGCTTCACTAATACTTTGATTAGTAAAGAGTGAGCTTGAGTGAGAGAGACTTCAAGGTGGATCATCTTTGGCTTCGAAAACTACAAAGCAAGCTCGTTCTCTTCATCAAGTGGAGTCTAAGAAGAGTTCTAGGGACTACTACTTGGAGCTATAGAAGCGAAGGACCGGTCTACAAAGGTTGTAATCCTCTTCACTTAGTTTAGGACATGTGTGATTACACTAAAACCCTAATTCTCTAGTTCGATTCTTGGATTGTATGCCTTAACACTCTAGATTTTTTAAAATTGCATACTTGATGCTCCTTGATATTTAGTGGTGGTGCTAAGATATACTTTCACCTACGACTAGGGACATTTAAGGATTTACTTATAGATTGCCCAGTTCTCATAAGTGTGATCGCCACAATAGCCCTGATAGTCAAGCATGAATCCTATGAGCTCTATCAACATTTAATCATGATCTGTAATACCACAGAATAAATGTACATAATGATAAAGATAAACCAGATAGTATACTATCATCTTGAGTAAAAGTGTTCTACCCGTATAGGTCCTCCTTCAATCCTCATAATTGCCTGCTCGCCATTACAATAATTTCCTTAAGAGCACTATAAACAACAAGGAGTGTGTTCACGAAGTACAAATTCACACGTCCACTTCCCGTTCGTGCACCACACATCACATATTCACTTAGAAGACGTGGATAGGCACAAGCAGAATCATCTCAGCCACCACCGTCTCAGCATCCCGATGAGTTGTCACGTCCGGAAAGTACGGAACATGACCGGCACTTAAACTACGAAACGTCTCGAGGCGTACGTAATCTAAGTAAACCGAAAACCCAGAAATCCAAACCAAGAAAAGTAGTAGAGTGAAGGAAAACCAATTTAAATCAAGTAGTTTTAATAGCATAGCCGAATTATGCGTTTAAAAAAAACATCAAATATTTCCTGAAAATTTCGGCAGAGTCTCCTTTGTAAATACTGGCCCCCAAATAGGATACAATATGAATAGTATACGAAATCAATAAAAAGGCATCCCCAAGCGGGAGCTAGCTCTTCGTCAATCGATGGTCACAACCACACAAGCAATATAATATACAACGCCAAGGGCGAGGATCAAAATTCAAAAGGAAACTCAAAAACCATAAGAAAACTACAGAAATACAACGCGCGACTCTAAGGTCGAGAGAATAAACATCACTGGTCTCTATCTCAAATAAATACATGTTTGTTTGATGGAACTTCGAGATACAACAGAATAATGATATACAAGATATATAATGGGGGTACGATACAAAGAAACCCACCTACTAGCAAATCACCCGGAAATGGAAGTAGTGCCAGCAAAGCCGTAGTGAAACCTGTACGGCGAAATCTGCAAGAACTGTGGCACAACGGGGGTAAGTTGCCAACTCGTGAATAGAAAAACATCTACGGAAAGAAATCGCATAAATAACGCAACCTAGGTCAAAGATCATAATATATCCTCAATTATATATATAACATGCAACCTATAACAAGGCTAGGGTAAATATCTAACCCGAGTGTAATCTCATGTGCCCGTGTCAGTGCCTCAGGTAGCAATATATCATATGAATGAGGTATGAATGCATGGAAACAGAATACATGTAAATGAAGAACTGTTTTCATAATTTAGTGAGATTTCCTTTGTATTTTTAAAATGAGGTATCATAATGAAATCAGCATAAAACAGTGCCTAGCATCGGCACAAAACGTAATCCCAATATCTCGATATCTCTGTATCATGGTCTCTGTACCTCAATATCTCGAAATCTCAATGTCTCAATCACAATATCTAGGGCGCCGTCAGTCCAGACCGGCCCCTACCATCCATCTCAAGACCACGACGGTATCCTCCGGATATTCGACGCGTCGGGTAAAATCATCGGTAGGTAGTGCTCCCCTGCCAGGCCCACATCGTCATCATCACGCGCTTCTTGCCCCGGGGTACCTTACCGGGTCCACCATGTACCCGAAACGGTTCATCCGTCTCCTCGAATCGGGTCTCGAAATCTATCAGCAAACTCATGGTGGATGACTCATACATCATGGGAAAAACCGCACTTTTTTTTTATTTAAAAAGAGAGAAATCAGTTTATATAAGTTTTACGGTTTTCCCCCCAAATCCAGAAAATTTCATGGAAATCCGAATCCAAATCATCAATAGCATGTAAAACCATGAATATAGGCATAACAATGAATAACAGTATGCATGAAGTGACAAGTAATAACTACAATATTAAGCTGGCATATAAGGCAGGTACACTAATATCATGTCAAATTACTAACTAACAAGCTAAGTCAAGCAATAATATTTTCTAAGGTGTACGTGACATGGCAATTACCGATGAAGATGTGTGTGAGCCGGCAAGTAAGTGTACGTGGTACATACGCATCATCGGTAATGGTGCTGGTGTCCTAACAATATGATATCAACATTGCAATAAGAAATTATAACATAAGTATGCGATGCGAAGCGAACCACAATAATAAGCGGGAGCTGAATACTAGACGCAACTGTAACTAACCTGCATTAATCTAATATAAGTCCTACAAATGGTGCCTTTTGAAATAACACGAATCATGGGGTTTTGAAAATAGGGGCTACGGTGTTTTTATGAAAAGATACGTCTTTTGAAATATCCGTAGGATCCCTTGGGCTGTCTTTTAAAATACCCACGATTCGTTAGTTTTTGAAATAGGTAAGAATCGAATCTAATCTAACAACTAAACTAAACTAAAGGGCTAAGCTAACAAGCTGGACTACAGGTAGGGAAACCGCCTAACATCTGAGTCGATCCATATACATACCTGTATATATATTAGTCGGTGATCCCGCCTCAATAATATCATATCTGATACCATATCTACAATCAGACATCCCAAGTCAAGAGTACGGATCAATCATCAAGATATAGCTCGTACGTAAATCCGTCGTACGGCATCCCTAAATCTGGGTACGGGTCAATATCATATTCCTCACGCCATTCCTCTGGTATCCACTTTATTCAAGATCGTAGTCTAGGGTACTGACCTATGTCTAGTACAATACTAATATCCTCAAGATACTCATGATCTGACTACTGATCGATAATCTCGTACAAACCGATATCATTAGCACATATCATCATCAAGGGGTATACATCGCCCAATACGGCCTAGTATCAATATCCTAGCATATCATATCTTATATCACGATCACATGTCGACCATTTTATTAACAACACTATTCACCCGTATCGTCGTCCCAAGATCCGCTATAACACCAGGACGTACCTCAAGTACGAATCCTGCCATATCACCGATATCACAACCACAAAACAAATCTCATCGACTCAGCTCAATCCCAAGTATCATCCTCAAATCTGTATGTGAACACATAGTCCCATACCCATGTGAACACATAACTATAAAGAATCCCATGAGCACATATAAATAGGAATGTATGCAAGTATGTATGTGTGTATGTGTAGTGCAACACTACCCTAAGGTTCGCAACACTAAAATAATCCAACACACCAATATCCATCCTAAACATCGTTATTAATCCCAAATAACATATAATAAATTGTTGGTGTGTTTACGCATCCGTATACACCACCACGGACTGCGGGGGTGCTATACGCCATCCACCCGACTTCTCCCCGTAGATACAAATCTACTCACCTGGTCCTCGCTCGCCGGTGCCAACGTCGCCACGCGCTTGCTTGTCGTCTCGAAGACTGCATGGGGTACCTACATATCATAACGCACCGTATCACATTAAAATCCGACTCATGACCAAAACGACTCACGAATCCCACATAGGTCAAAACCTATGGTTGCTTTCACAAATCGACCCAAAAACTTTCGACGTCGGCGTACAAACGCCAAACCATCGAGAAAACTCCCAACACACTCATTTGTACAATTACAAGCACTAATTATAATATAAAATAGCTTAAAATTCACAAAAACCCCAATTTCACTTAAAAAGTCATTTTTCCGAAAATCTAGCAAGTACAAATCACCGTTTTAGTACAAAACTCGATATATAAATGAACCTAGCATCCACAATATTCACTAAATATCATAACAAAGTCATATAAACCATTCCTATAATTTATTCTCATCAATTTGCATAAATTCCAAAATCCTAGTTTGCAAAAATATCAATTTTTAACACCTTTTAAAGCAAAATTCACAATTCAACAATTAAGCTTGGTTTTGCATAACCTAAGATATTAAACCACTCATAATAATGTTAATGATGTCATAAAAACATAATTACATTTTTAACCCAATTATTTAACCAATTTTAAATAGCTAGTTAGCAAATTAGCGTAATTATCATAATTTTTAAACTAACAATTAACAACTAGCTACTAACTTTGTTTTAACAAGCCATAAGAGCCTAATACATTACACAACCATACACCAATTTCACAAAACCCTAACTTGCATTCAAACCCTTTCTTGAATTTTATAACTAACAAAATCCAACCCAAACTATACATGAAACACTAAATTAACACTAATTTGAAGCCCAAAAAGCAAGTTAAACTCTTAGATTTGGTTTGTATAAAACACTAGATAGCAAAATAGAATAATTAACTTAATAATGGTGTGCTAAAAACCCTAGTTTAACTCAAACCATTCTCTTGAAGATCCTAGATGAAAATAGCACCAATATTAACACTAAAACAACTCATTTAAAGAAATCTAACCATAAGAATTTAAATGGGTAAGAATTATACCTCTAGATCTAGAGATCTAGCAAGAAATTTTGACTCCAAAGATGGCCTCCTAGCATCCAAAATCCATGCAAGAAAGATTAAGAAGAATGGATGAAGGATGGGCTTGAAATTGTGAAGTTTAAATGGAATTTTGATGGAATTTTGATGAGTTTAGAAGAAAAATGAGAGGGGAAATTTTGGGGCTGTTTATTGCAGGAATTTTGGCTGAGGAGGGAGTGGCGAGAGGTGTGGGGGAGTTGTGGAAAAGAATCCAAGTCAAAGCCCCTCCCAAATTACCATAATACCCCCACCTACTTTACTATATATAAAAACCTTATTTTAACCCATTTCTCACATGATTTAAGGTCAAAAAGAGGGAAATAAAATTCTTGGGCTGCTACAATAGTGTGGGGCCGGCCAAGGGGAGTGAGGGTGAGTGTGAGAGACTTTACAAAAAAATTCTATGCAAAAAGACCCCCCACAATACCATATTTGCAAGTTTTAGTTCAAAATAACTATATTTTTGTTTTCCATAAAATAAATCAATTAAAACTTGAAATAAAATACTAAAAATTTATATTACAACTAGATTTTAATCAACATGATTTTAAGGATTAAAATTAGCCCATTTAAATTTTTATTTATCGCTAATTTAATGTATTTTCTTACCGGCTTAAAATAATATTAAAATATTTAATTTCGAAAAAATTTCAGAAAATTTGAAATTTCACCAGTGGCTCAATAAACACCAAATACTAGCAATTTCATAGCTAGAATATGTATATTTAATTTTATAATAAATATATTTGTATTTTGACTTTTTACAGAAAACCCCCTTATTTTACCGTTTTTTCGAAATTTCACCGAAACGATTTTCAAAACGTTACAATCTTCCCCCCTTAAAGAAATTCGGTCCCCGAATTTAAATTAAAACTTTCCCCAAATACTAAAATATTTCAGCCAAAACCATCAAATCGCCGGGGCTCCGAAATCATAAATACATAAAACAAATCGTAGCGCAACGCATGCGCATGAAAAATGAGCATATAACTTAAATCAGAACTCCGTCAAGAATCCCGCAATCATCGGAGTCATGGGGAAGACATCAATACCAAATCCAAAGCAAAACCAATATGATATAACTCGAAACTATACATGTAAAATATATTCAGGTACTGTCCTCTGACTAGTCCTGCTCGGTACGAAAACACATAGCAATATCATAAAAACGTACTGCTCTATAAGAAAAATCAATCCCCAAAATACGTGTATGAATACTACGTGCGTCTTGTGCGCACGGAAATCAAAATCCAAATATGTGCCATACATATGCACAGAAACAACATCTAAGTGCATCGGGTGTGCACGAAACATCTGTCATAGGCAACATGTGTGCCTGACAGCAAAATCAGGTGCATCTGACATGCACGAAAAATCTCGATTTAGTGCATTTGGTGTGCACCAAAATCACACTTCAAAATATGCGCCCAACATGCGCGAAAATCCAAATCAGGTGCATCCATCGTGCACGAAATCATGAAATCCAATATCAAGTGCCGAACATGTGCAAAATCAAATCAGGTGCACAAGGTGCACAAAACAAATATCGAACATCACCATCGAAATCAAAGTCTAGGGCATCTAAATGCACAACATACGTAACACTGCACTGCAAGCATATATGAACTATACCGCGTGCAAAAACCAAATCGTGTGCGTATATACGCACAAAATCAACTCAAATGTCTAAAACCGTAAAATCGCAAACATGTGAAACCAAGCACGAAAACGATATCAACTGCAACACTGTGCAAAGATCGTAAATCCTCAATCATCAAAATCAAATCATGCGAATCAATCACCCAAAACATCGAAATCAATAATGGCGGAATAGTACCGCTCAAGTGCATCCTCTAAGAATCTCGGACCAACTGTCGCGGTCACTAGTGGGACGTCTCGTCGATGATCATGAACTCTGGCCTGCCGGTGTGCGTAACACGACCACTCCTGGGTCCAAGTCTTCTCTTAATTTGTCCCAGAAAGGTTCTGTCGAGGTCTCTCCCAAATCTCGCCTCTGCCGAACTGTCCGAAAGTCATCGTTCCTTACTAGATCTGTTCTCGTTCCAGAACGGCTGCATACTCATCACGACTCCTTCTGGAAGGTAAATCCAAGTACCACGCCTCGGCATGCGCATCGCATCTCTGATGTCGGCGGAGTGGAACGTCGTCTCATCTAGATCTGGTACGAACCTCTTTCTTCACTTTTCTCTAATGTCGACCGCTTCGGACTCGTCTCGTCGTGGCTGCATGGACTGAGCTCCCACGGCTATCCTCGTATCCGGAGTCTCCCAAGAAATGCATCTCACCACCTAGCATCCGAATTAAGTCGAGCCATCCGATCGATTTGTCAAAACCTCATAATCACCCAAGATCTCAACATCTTGGGCATAGTATAATAGTATCGAGTACATACCACAGCATCGGTGGTCCAGCCGTAGAAGGGCAAACCCAAGCCTCACTAATGGCGCCGCAGAACTGCCGCAAACCCGAAGGTTCAAAGGCTTTCACACGGTCATTAAGTCGAGTTAGGGTTTCATTCTTCTAGAGGGACCATAGAATTGCCTGCATGTCCTTCCGATTACTTTAAACTTGGAATAGTAGGTTTCTGACATTCGATCGTCTCTGTCGACTCTCAACGTCTCCGCATGAAGTCGTCTCTAGCTGGAATCAATTTATCTGATGAGCTCTCATCGGGGTAGCGAACGAACCACATGTCCTGGTCATTCATCCTCGGTGACTAGCGACCTTCTATCATCTCTTAGTACAACCTTGTACTGCAATAGCTCCCACATCTGGGGCGATATCCCGTCGTTCGCTGCAACAACTGGCTCACTCGTCCGCACGCTGAACAGTATCTCAATCATCATGAGTAAGTAATATACCAATGGTCATCAAAATCTGGCTGGCCTCTGTCAGTGGCTCAATCCTCTAGTGCGGATCGGCACGTCCAAGTAATCTCATATAGCGATCCATCCAACACTCGTGGCGCGAAAGCACAATCAAAAGACACACCTCTACAATCGTGTGTCACCGGAATTACGCTCTGGTCAGTCCTCGTTCGTAACGAGCTCGTGCTGACCGCAACTCTAGCCGTAGCTCTCCCTTCCCGTAATCGTGGCAGCAAACCATAACTGGTACCGATGAGGCTAGATCAGTAATGAATATAATACTGAGCAAATAAATGTACATCCTAAGGCTCCTTAAGTGGAGTGGCGTGTCGTAAGTATGCCGCGGAACATACCCACGGTACGTCACTCTACTCTAGTCACCTATTCCATCAACCAAGGGTCATCCTACGCTCCGAAGGTAAAACCTAACGCTCTGATACCAACTTTGTCACGTCCCGAAAGTACGGAACATGACCGGCACTTAAACTACAAAACGTCTTGAGGCGTACGTAATCTAAGTAAACCGAAAACCCAGAAATCCAAACCAAGAAAAGTAGTAGAGTGAAGGAAAACCAATTTAAATCAAGTAGTTTTAATAGCATAGCCGAATTATGCGTTAAAAAAAATATCAAATATTTCCTGAAAATTTCGGCAGAGTCTCCTTTGTAAATACTGGCCCCCAAATGGGATACAACATGAATAGTATACGAAATCAATAAAAAGGCATCCCCAAGCGGGAGCTAGCTCTTCGTCAATCGATGGTCACAACCACACAAGCAATATAATATACAACGCCAAGGGCGAGGATCAAAATTCAAAAGGAAACTCAAAAACCACAAGAAAACCACAGAAATACAACGCGCGACTCTAAGGTCGAGAGAATAAACATCACTGGTCTCTATCTCAAATAAATACATGTTTGGTTGATGGAACTTCTAGATACAACAGAATAATGATATACAAGATATATAATGGGGGTACGATACAAAGAAACCCACCTACTAGCAAATCACCCGGAAATGGAAGTAGTGCCAGCAAAGCCGTAGTGAAACCTGTACGGCGAAACCTGCAAGAACTGTGGCACAACGGGGGTGAGTTGCCAACTCGTGAATAGAAAAACATCTACGAAAGAAATCGCATAAATAACGCAACCTAGGTCAAAGATCATAATATATCCTCAATTATATATATAACATGCAACCTATAACAAGGCTAGGGTAAATATCTAACCCGAGTGTAATCTCATGTGCCCGTGTCAGTGCCTCAGGTAGCAATATATCATATGAATGAGGTATGAATGTATGGAAACAGAATACATGTAAATGAAGAACTGTTTTCATAATTTAGTAAGATTTCCTTTGTATTTTTAAAATGAGGTATCACAATGAAATCAGCATAAAACAGTGCCTAGCATCGGCACAAAACGTAATCCCAATATCTCGATATCTCTGTATCACAGTCTCTGTACCTCAATATCTCGAAATCTCAATGTCTCAATCACAATATCTAGGGCGCCGTCAGTCCAGACCGGCCCCTACCATCCATCTCAAGACCACGACGGTATCCTCCGGATATCCGACGCGTCGGGTAAAATCACCGGTAGGTAATGCTCCCATGCCAGGCTCATATCGTCATCATCACGCGCTTCTTGCCCCGGGGTACCTTACCGGGTCCACCATGTACCCGAAACGGTTCATCCGTCTCCTCGAATCGGGTCTCGAAATCCATCAGCAAACTCATGGTGGACGACTCATACATCATGGGAAAACCGCACTTTTTTTTTATTTAAAAAGAGAGAAATCAGTTTATATAAGTTTTGCGGTTTTCCCCCCAAATCCAGAAAATTTCATGGAAATCCGAATCCAAATCATCAATAGCATGTAAAACCATGAATATAGGCATAACAATGAATAACAGTATGCATGAAGTGACAAGTAATAACTACAATGTTAAGCTGGCATATAAAGCAGGTACACTAATATCATGTCAAATTACTAACTAACAAGCTAAGTCAAGCAATAATATTTTCTAAGGTGTACGTGACATGGCAATTACCGATGAAGATGTGTGTGAGCCGGCAAGTAAGTGTACGTGGTACATACGCATCATCGGTAATGGTGCTGGTGTCCTAACAATATGATATCAACATTGCAATAAGAAATTATAACATAAGTATGCGATGCGAAGCGAACCACAATAATAAGCGGGAGCTGAATACTAGACGCAACTGTAACTAACCTGCATTAATCTAATATAAGTCCTACAAATGGTGCCTTTTGAAATAACACGAATCATGGGGTTTTGAAAATAGGGGCTACGGTGTTTTTATGAAAAGATACGTCTTTTGAAATATCCGTAGGATCCCTTGGGCTGTCTTTTAAAATACCCACGATTCGTTAGTTTTTGAAATAGGTAAGAATCGAATCTAATCTAACAACTAAACTAAACTAAAGGGCTAAGCTAACAAGCTGGACTACAGGTAGGGAAACCGCCTAACATCTGAGTCGATCCATATACATACCTGTATATATATTAGTCGGTGATCCCGCCTCAATAATATCATATCCGATACCATATCTACAATCAGACATCCCAAGTCAAGAGTACGGATCAATCATCAAGATATAGCTCGTACGTAAAGCCGTCGTACGGCATCCCCAAATCTGGGTACGGGTCAATATCATATTCCTCACGCCATTCCTCTGGTATCCACTTTATTCAAGATCGTAGTCTAGGGTACTGACCTATGTCTAGTACAATACTAATATCCTCAAGATACTCATGATCTGACTACTGATCGACAATCTCGTACAAACCGATATCATTAGCACATATCATCATCAAGGGGTATACATCGCCCAATACGGCCTAGTATCAATATCCTAGCATATCATATCTTATATCACGATCACATGTCGACCATTTTATTAACAACACTATTCACCCGTATCGTCGTCCCAAGATCCGCTATAACACCAGGACGTATCTCAAGTACGAATCCTGCCATATCACCGATATCACAACCACAAAACAAATCTCATCGACTCAGCTCAATCCCAAGTATCATCCTTAAATCCGTATGTGAACACATAGTCTCATACCCATGTGAACACATAACTATAAAGAATCCCATGAGCACATATAAATAGGAATGTATGCAAGTATGTATGTGTGTATGTGTAGTGCAACACTACCCTAGGGTTCGCAACACTAAAATAATCCAACACACCAATATCCATCCTAAACATTGTTATTAATCCCAAATAACATATAATAAATTGTTGGTGTGTATACGCATCCGTATACACCACCACGGACTGCGGGGGTGCTATACGCCATCCACCCGACTTCTCCCCGTAGATACAAATCTACTCACCTGGTCCTCGCTCGCCGGTGCCGACGTCGCCACGCGCTTGCTTGTCGTCTCGAAGACCGCATGGGGTACCTACATATCATAACGCACCGTATCGCATTAAAATCCGACTCATGACCAAAACGACTCACGAATCCCACATAGGTCAAAACCTATGGTTGCTTTCACAAATCGACCCAAAAACCCTCGACGTCGGCGTACAAACGCCAAACCATCGAGAAAACTCCCAACACACTCATTTGTACAATTACAAGCACTAATTATAATATAAAATAGCTTAAAATTCATAAAAACCCCAATTTCACTTAAAAAGTCATTTTTCCGAAAATCTAGCAAGCACAAATCACCGTTTTAGTACAAAACTCGTTGTATAAACGAACCTAGCATCCACAATATTCACTAAATATCATAACAAAGTCATATAAACCATTCCTATAATTTATTCTCATCAATTTGCATAAATTCCAAAATCCTAGTTTGCAAAAATATCAATTTTTAACACCTTTTAAAGCAAAATTCACAATTCAATAATTAAGCTTGGTTTTGCATAACCTAATATATTAAACCACATATAATAATGTTAATGATGTCATAAAAACATAATTACATTTTTAACCCAATTATTTAACCAATTTTAAATAGCTAGTTAGCAAATTAGCGTAATTATCATAATTTTTAAACTAACAATTAACAACTAGCTACTAACTTTGTTTTAACAAGCCATAAGAGCCTAATACATTACACAACCATACACCAATTTCACAAAACCCTAACTTGCATTCAAACCCTTTCTTGAATTTTATAACTAACAAAATCCAACCCAAACTATACATGAAACACTAAATTAACACTAATTTGAAGCCCAAAAAGCAAGTTAAACTCTTAGATTTGGTTTGTATAAAACACTAGATAGCAAAATAGAATAATTAACTTAATAATGGTGTGCTAAAAACCCTAGTTTAACTCAAACCATTCTCTTGAAGATCCTAGATGAAAATAGCACCAATATTAACACTAAAACAACTCATTTAAAGAAATCTAACCATAAGAATTTAAATGGGTAAGAATTATACCTCTAGATCTAGAGATCTAGCAAGAAATTTTGACTCCAAAGATGGCCTCCTAGCATCCAAAATCCATGCAAGAAAGGTTAAGAAGAATGGATGAAGGATGGGCTTGAAATTGTGAAGTTTAAATGGAATTTTGATGGAATTTTGATGAGTTTAGAAGAAAAATGAGAGGGGAAATTTTGGGGCTGTTTATTGCAGGAATTTCGGCTGAGGAGGGAGTGGCGAGAGGTGTGGGGGAGTTGTGGAAAAGAATCCAAGTCAAAACCCCTCCCAAATTACCATAATACCCCCACCTACTTTACTATATATAAAAACCTTATTTTAACATATTTCTCACATGATTTAAGGTCAAAAAGAGGGAAATAAAATTCTTGGGCTGCTACAATAGTGTGGGGCCGGCCAAGGGGAGTGAGGGTGAGTGTGAGAGACTTTACAAAAAATTCTATGCAAAAAGACCCCCCGCAATACCATATTTGCAAGTTTTAGTTCAAAATAACTATATTTTTGTTTTCCATAAAATAAATCAATTAAAACTTGAAATAAAATACTAAAAATTTATATTACAACTAGATTTTAATCAACATGATTTTAAGGATTAAAATTAGCCCATTTAAATTTGTATTTATCGCTAATTTAATGTATTTTCTTACCGGCTTAAAATAATATTAAAATAATTAATTTCGAAAAAAATATCAGAAAATTTGAAATTTCACCAGTGGCTCAATAAACACCAAATACTAGCAATTTCATAGCTAGAATATGTATATTTAATTTTATAATAAAGATATTTGTATTTTGACTTTTTACAGAAAACCCCCTTATTTTACCGTTTTTTTTCGAAATTTCACCGAAACGATTTTCAAAACGTTACATGAGTACGTGCAGCCATCATCCCAGCCAGTGTCGTCTCAATGACTTAGCGCCGACGAAGCTGGACCACACAGCCTCCGCTTCGTGCAAAAAAGTAGAAGACACCATATGCATCGAGACGACTGCGTTAGATTTTAGTGTAATGACTTGTTATGTGTAATTTTATGTCGTATTGTGTTGTATTGTAGTCGAACTCGTGTAGAGTCGGCTTAACTTTATTTATATTTAGCGTTTATTGCTTTCCGCTTGTTGTTCTTCGCCTTTAAGCGTCGTATATTTTGCGTAGATTATGTCTCCGCCATGTGGGCGTCGAGTCAGCTCCCGTATGAGGATGCATTTATTTTACTGCCGTTGTACATAAATTTTATTCAAAATTTATAAAAGAGTGAAAGAACGCAGAAACTTACACAAATAGTCCAAGTGGGGGGGGGGGAGGGGGTGAATAGGACTAAGCTACCGATATGCTCAAATAAAAAACTCTAAACTCTTGCTAATGCATAATCACAATTAAATAGCTTAGCAAACGATATACCAATGAGATAAGAGACTAAGCAAGTCTATAATTGTGAACAATGAACATATAGTAAGATATCAAGATATATCAAGTATGAGCAATAAACATATAGGCAAGGGAACACAAGCAAGCAATTCTATCAATGAAAGTAAATAAGCAAGCTATACTAAGAGATAGAAATGCAAATGCAAACACAAGCGATTTAGAGAGATTCAGGAGATCCCCTAGTCCTCTTTCTTTAGGCGCATGAGTCTGTTCCACTAAACACGTCTTTCTCGGAGTCAAACACGTTGCCCGCAAGTAGCCCACAACCCCGCTTCCGGTGGATGCCAAACTAACACGTCTCCTCAAAAGACACACTTCTCTCTACAAGCCCTTTGCGCTTCTCTCTCAATACAATCACACGTGCTCACACTTGAACACTTCTCTTAACAAGCTCTTCTCCCTACAATATATGATCACCTCACTTACAATGACACTCTTGCACTCAAGAGCCCAAACACAAAGAAAAGGAGAAGAAAATGAAGCTTAAATACTCTTAATAGAGTTTCTCTCAAAGCTCAAACTAATACTCAAGGAAATATGGATGATCAAGTTGAGCTCTTGAATATTTTATATGTGAGAGTGAATTAATAGCAAATGAAAACACAATCAAACTCTCATAAGAGATGAAAATTTTCTTTTGAAAATCACTTCAGAATATAAGCAACTGAAATCTTTAAGTGATTGGGGTTCAAAATACCAACACAAAACCTTTTTATAGCCCCCCCAAAAAACTAGTCATTATGGATCAAAGTCAGCAGAAAATACCCAAGGAAAACGTCTGAAGAATATCGGGGCAGACGTCTGAAGTTAAATTGAAAAAACCCAACGACTATATTTTTCAAAATATTTCTTATTCAGACGTCTGTCACAAAGACCTTCAGACGTCTGACGATAAACTATTTTCAACCCGAGACTTTTACACAAACATTTGAAGAACGATGGGCAAACGTCTATCTCTCATAAAAAAAGCCATTTGAAAACACAGAAAGAATCAAGACGTTTGAAGAATAATGGGCACACGTCTGAAGTTATAAAAATTCATTTTTCAAAACCTTCAGCAAACGTCTGTAACATTGAATCGATAAACAAAAACCAACTAGAGATTTTAGCATATACGTCTTAAGTACAAATGACATACGTCTGAAGGTATAAAAAATCCTTTTTCAAAACCTTCATTGGACGTCTGGTCAACTGAACTACAGACGTCTATCCTCTTCTCTAGATATCGGATATTACCAAATATCAGAAAATAAACAGTACACAGACGTCTGAATTTCAACGAGGCAGACGTCTGGCTAAACACAAAAAGCAAAAGTTTAGGCTTTTATAAAAGCTAAAACTTTAAACTCGAAAATTCGAAAATTGTAAAACTTTTGTACTAACGTGCGTGAGTGTTCAAGAGTTCTAATTGATAATAACTATATTCAATAGAGTACTTATAAAGAATCCTATGTCGATGTTGCATTTCTTCGAAATCTTGATTTTTCGACACGAGCTCTTGAAACTTTGGCGCTTCGCTTGAATTTTGCGTTGATTGATCTTCAATTAGTTTCAACACTTGACGCTTCAAACTCAGACTTGGCTTCAAGCTTCTTGGCGATTCATAGCTTGAACTCTTGAATCTCTTGAACCTTGGCTGCTTAGCATCACGAAACTTGAATATGCAAATTGTGAAGCACTCATCCGTATCCTCCCTCCTCCATTAGATATTCCAATTTAAGCTCGATTCCTCCCTCCTCCTTTGCACGCTTGTGCCGTGAGACATCCTGAAATCCAATCTCAAAACGACCAAGTATATCTTATACAGTGTTATGAAAAAATGCAAGATAGTTAAACACAAGTATATGAAACATTCATTGTTCCGATATCACAAATATGAAATGAATAGTATATTCAATATCAATATCTAGAAATCAATCAAATGCAAAATATACACAAGATATATGAAATGACAAGTTAAATATCAAGTGTATACGAGTTTGGTGTCGATAAGATAAACAAGATAAATTATGAAACACCAAACAACTATTCATGTTTAAACTATCATCAAAATAAAAATGGATAATGAAAATCCATAAGCTATCAAGGAGGGGCTGTCTTATAAATGGTTTATAAAAATTGTCCTATACTTTAAAGTGATATTCAAGGTACATAATTAGTCGATCTGAATAACTATATATTCAATAAACTCAAAAAGTCATTTATTTATACATAAGAGCGTGACTTTAGTAAAGCCAGTGCTATATTACTTAACAGACCCATGGATGGATATGCTTTTTTTTAGGGCGCACTTGTCAACTGCGCCCCATTGAAAAATGTATGGGACGCACTTGTCAAGTGTGTGAGACACACTTGGTAAGTGCGCGTCTCATTAAAATGTATGAGGCGCACTTACCAACTACGTCCCATACATTTGAGAGAGGAAATTGTATGGGACACACACGTGCGTCTCTTGGAAATTTTTTTTAAGCAGCACAGCGTCAGGGGCTGACCTGACGTTGAGTTGGCAGAAAGTGTCCTATATTTTTAATTATTTTGGATAGTGGTTTAATTTTAATAATAATTTTTTAAAATGGGCTAAATCTGATAAATTGTGCCCTCTGAAATTCTCGAGTAAAACGACGGCTTCTCTCTTCCACTTCGCTTCACCTCGTTCCTCTCTCTCTCTCTCAAAACTCTTCTCTCAATCTCATAAACCCCATTTCGTTCCCCTCAAATCCCCAATCCTAAACCCTAACCCTAACCCTAATTTCGCTATAGTTAGCTCAAAGTTTCAAAGATTTTCATCCTCATCGCTTTCTTCGTCGTCGACGGTACCCTCCATGCCAGCATCCGAAGAATCCGAGCCGCCATCTCTGGGATATCACGAGGCCCGATTTCCGCATCCTTCATCAGGTATTTGGTGTGAATTGGTTAGAATTGCTGTTAAATTTCATTAAGTTTGGACAGTTTTTGGATAAAAGCCTAATCTTTTACATGAATTATGGAAGTATTTTGGATGTGTATACTCAAATTGCAAGCTTTTGATATGATTTGGTTAGTTGCTTTTTTATTTGTTTTAATGGAGTTTAAAATTGGTGAGTAGTTGTTGTGTTTAACTTCCATTTCCTTCAATGTTGTGGTTTTACTGTATGATTTTATTGACCTTTTGGAAATTATGAAAGTCTTTTGTTTACATATGAGTTAAAATTGCAAGCTTGTTGTGTTTAACTTCCATTTCCTTCAATGTTGTGGTTTTACTGTATGATTTTATTGACCTTTTGGAAATTATGAAAGTCTTTTGTTTACGTATGAGATAAATTTGCAAGCTTTTGATGGGAATTGGTTGGTAGTTGCTATGTTTAGTTTATACTGTTTACTGTATAACATCATTGACCCTTTGGCTTTTTGAATAAGAAGTTAAATTTTTTAACAATGATTAATTCTGTTGTATATGTGTTCGGCTCTCTTTTTCATTGACCATCTATTGAAATACTGTTGTTTAGTTTGTCTGTAAATTTTTAGGATAATTTTAGGTTGAATCTTGAAATTACTGTTGTGTATGTTATTTTAGAAAGTACTAAACAAGATTTTTGAATAATGTAGACTGTTAACGGATGCAACCTGGTCTACTTGGATAACGTCGCGACCTCTCAAAAGCCCTATGAAGTCTTAAAGGTTTTGAATGAATCCTATAATTTGGATGTTCCCTATGGCATCGGTGGCGTGAGGTGTGCAATTGCTCCTGCAGTCTTTTCTCAACTTATCTATAAATTTGTGTATTTTTATTCATTATCATAATCATCATTGTAATTAATATCATCATCTAAAAGCCTTTTCCCATCAAAATGGGGTTTGGCCATGAAGCAAGGCTCTTGAAACACTTTTTGACAATGTTTTATTACCCTTTGTAGACCTAACGTCAAACCATGCTTTAATCAAACCAGGGGCTGAGGAAGCCTGCCATAGACCTAGTTGGCATCTGCCAAGTTCTCTTATTATGGAAGAAGATGAGTTTCTTTTATTTTTGTATATCAATTTCATATCAAAAAAGTTTGACATTATCAGCATCCTTATCCGTAATCCGTCTGATTTTTGTTTGAGAATTATAGGCTTACAGCAAATTTATAATTTAGAAACTCCAGTTTCCATTTTATTGAGTGTTCCCAGATTTTCAAGCTCACTACTATACTAAACACTTTTAACTTCTTTTTTGTTAATATCAGTGCAAAGGCTACAGATGCATATGAGCTAGCAAGGGGAAAAGTTGCAGCATTTATCAATGCTGTGGAGTCTAGAGAGATTGTGTTTACACCGAATGCTACTGAAGCTATCAATATGGTTGCTTACTCATGGGGTCTTTCAAACCTTAGATCCGGGGATGAGGTATTTCTATGGGCGATCTAGTCCTTTTAGCATTTGAAATTTGAACTTTAAAACAAATTTCCGACACTAACAAATTCTGAATGAGTATTGTGTTAAAAATTGTTGAGTTTTAACTTCCATGTTTTTAGATGATATACTTACTATTCTTAATTATTCATATTTTTTGTCAGATACTGCTTACAATTGCAGAACATCACAGTTATATAGTCCCTTGGCAACTAATTGCTCAAAAAACTGGTGCAACTCTAAAATATGTTGGTCTGACCGAAGAACAAGTTCCCAACATTGATTAGTTGAAGCAACTCCTCTCGATAAAGACAAAGCTTGTTGTTACTCATCATGTCTCAAATGCACTTGGTAGGTTTTCAACTTAGTCAATCCTTTTGTTTATACTTAAAATTATTTGTTAGTTTAAATTGTTTATAGAGATGCTTCGATTTAAGGGAATGATCAAATATTCTAGTTATCTCGGTGTTAAAAAGATCTTGTTATGATAAAAGGTCGCGGTCTTGGAAGAGACACAGCATCACGGGCCATTTGTAGATGTGGTATAC
The DNA here is from genome assembly GCA_030015575.1 of Agapanthus africanus. NCBI lineage: Eukaryota > Viridiplantae > Streptophyta > Magnoliopsida > Asparagales > Amaryllidaceae > Agapanthus > Agapanthus africanus. The sequence goes on from JASDDO010000019.1 coordinate 544,091,176, forward strand.
TATTAAGTTTTGTACGTGATTTAACACCTATGCCACATAATGGATGCCGACCCCTTAAAAAAAGGCATGCATGAAAATAAAAATGAAACTGATTTCAAGAGAAAAAATGATCAAGGATATGCTCAAATAATAATATTAGTATGATTCGAGAGGAAATAGTAGGATCCACTCGAACACTACAGTGACATTGTGTTGAATCAAGAGTAGACAGTAAGCGTCTTTATTATGGTCGTTTCATTTTATCTGCGCTCATGAAAGGTCAAACCGATACCATATTGCTAGCAAAGGGCTTTACTTGGAGAAATAGAAGGAACATGTATCATACGGGCAAAATCGGAGAAGGTATTGCATGAATATTCTACGATAGCACGTATTGAGGAATCAACACATGAAATTTGAAAGAAATAGTATTGATGAGTAATTTGTAGGGAGTTAGAGACTCACCCATTTGCATCAGGGGTCATAGATACATACCCGCTCAAGATATCGTCTCGAAATAGTTGACACGACACGGCATACAGCTAACCTGATGGAACAAATTGGTTTGCATATTGGATTATAAATCAAGGGAGATCGCGGATACCGTGTGAACGTGACAAAGAACTCTTAATGCATGGGATTCCTTGAGGATACAAAGATTCACATTTTAATACTTAAAATTCTATTTAAAGTTTAAAGTGGGCATCTGTATCTATCATGATGTCTTATGAAGGCAATAATTTCTTCTATAAGGTTAGGCCATGCTTTAGGATAGTATTCAATGGCCTTTGATATTTTACACATCTTTCTCCTATTCTAGACCTAATTGTGGTTTTTTTCCTGTTTATAACAAAGGAGTTGACACCCTAAGTTGGGGATCAAAGCCTGTTATTGTTTATTATAAAACACAGTATATTTTTTTGAACTGAAGCATCTTCTGCTGGCACACTGACATACGGATTGTGCAATTGGGGTTTTTCATCAGTACACCTTTATGGGTAGCTTTTTCTTATTTCTGTCTTATCTACTATTTATTATTTTTCTTATCGTATTTGTCATGCCCTTGGTAATTTTTGTTGATGTGACTGTAGAAGGTTTAAGTATTTTTCTCCTTTATCGGAAAGATAAGTATATAAATGTTGAAGAAGATAGGGTTGGTCAATCACCTCAAATACCCATTTTTTCCCCTTAGGTTCTATTCTGCCCATTGAGGAAATTGTGGTCTGGGTCCATGATGTTGGTGCAAGAGTTCTTGTTGATGCTTGTCAAAGTGTTCCCCACATGGCGGTTGATGTGCAGAAACTTGATACCGATATTCTTGTTGCCTCTTCTTACTAGGTTTTCCTAACGTTAATAATTCTTCAAGTACTCTGGATATTAGTTTCAGATAAGGTTACTAATATGAAGTGAAATGAACCTGTCTTAGATGTGTTGACCTACCGGCATCGGGTTCTTGTATTGCAAAAACAAATTACTATCGTCAATGGCTCATTTAGGTAAGCATTTAATATGTATTTTCATAAAAGGAATGCTATAATTATCTGCATTAGTTTGGAAGCCCATGGTCATCCCTTTATTTTTCCGGTCAGATGGCGAAGAAATGATTGCTGATGTATTTCAAGATAATTCCACTTCTGCTGAACCTCATTCCAGGTTAGGGAATTTTCCACTTTTAATAATCAACATCTGATGGTGCTAATTTTATTTTCCTTTTAGTGATATAATTCTTTGCTGTTACTGGCAAAGATCTCATTACTTCGGAAATATAGATGAGATTCGAACTATAAAACCCTTTGATGCCTTGTTAATGACAATAATTTTTTTATTATAGTCACTTAACAAGCATACAACTGCATGCTTTCTTAGTTCTTAACACTTTGTAATAGATGGAGTTAAACTTTAAAACTATTTTGAGAAAGAGTCCACATGAAGGGGAAGGAAAATGTATTCATTCTCAGGCACATGTTAGGAAACAGCAAAAGACAGTCTAATTGACATAACTCTATGATACTTGCTACCCTCTTTCCCGATACTTATGAGCCTTAGACAACATCTTTTAGTAACATTCATAATTGCCTTTTCAAATACTTTCATTTTGTTGCACAGGATAATCCTATCCTATGACGATCTAGATTATTATTCTTATTATTTTTTGTAATATGGGTCGTAGTCCAACTATATTCTGTTTGGCTTGCTTTCTATTAAGTTGCAGCTTGGTGCCACTGATATGGAAATTGCATATCATAAAACATTGCACTCAGTCACATATCAGGTTATGCAGGATATTCTAGTTGGAATTATCTGATACCGGTACAACTATATCATGACAATATTTTCTATTTTGTGTTCTACTTTTCCTGTATTGTTTCTGGACTTAACTTTGAATTGATGATGTTTTGAGAGAGATTACATATATAATTTTTGTGCTTTACTGGCTACAGGTTTGAAACAGGAATTCCTGCAATAGCACAAGCCATCAGGTTGTGCGCAGCAGTTGATTATTTGTCAAGCATTAGTATGCAAAGGATCAACAATTATGAGGTGAGTGAACTTGTTTACTTTATTCCTTATGTTCAAAGAGACCAACATGGTGAAGCATGAACTATGAATTTGTTTATCAACAAATAAGTTTTGTGTTTTTCCCTCTGTTATCCTTAAAAACTTAATATCTTTATCATTAATATTCAATTGTAAATCATATTCTCTGTGATTATATGAAATTATCAATTTTAAGTGATTGAAATTGCTGAATAATTTCTTGGCATTTATATTGCTATTAAGCAACTCACTTGCATGGCTAGGGAACATTGATTTGCTATTCACATACATTTAGCTATTTTCTGCATGTAGTTCTATTTTCTGCATGTAGTTGTCATTTTTCTTACCAAGTTTTCATAAATTTAGGTATTTTCTGCAAGTAGTTGTTGAAAAGAATTAAGAGAATTTTTATTGGATTAATTAAACAAGAGTCCATACAAATCTTTATATAGAAATTTATAGATCATCTCTCAATCTGATAACAAAATATATTCATAAGTAATCTCTACCAACAAAATATACTCATAACTAATATATAATAATTAATTATATTCTTAACACTCCCCCGCAAGCTGGAGCATAGATGTCAATCATGCCAAGTTTGGACAGAAAACGAGCGAAAACCGGCCGAGAAAGATATTTGGTAAGGATATCTGCTAGTTGAGTTGAAGAGAAAATATGTTGGAGTGCAACCACCTTATTTGTCATCTTGTCACGAATGAAGTGACAATCTATTTCAATATGCTTGGTCCGTTCATGAAAAACTGGATTCTCAGCAATGTGGATTGCGGCCTTATTATCACATAAGAGTGTAGTCGGAAGCGAAGAAGGAACCCCAAGCTTTGTCAGAAGAGAGGTAAACCATACCAACTCAATAACTGTATGCGTCATAGATCTATACTCGGCCTCTGCAGAAGAAGCCACTACATTTTGCTTCTTATTCCTTCATGTAATCAAATTTCCTCCTAAAAAGACAATAGCCGTGGAACGGCGATCATCAATAGATCCAGCAAAGTCAGCATCCGCAAGGGCCGTGAGCGACAACATAGATGGTTTGTAAAGAAATCCCTGTCCTGGAGAACTTTTGATGTACTTGAGAATATGCTCAACCGTCTTAAGATGAGAGGTCAAATGATTCTGCATATACTAACTCATTGTGCTAACGGCAAAGACAATATCAGGACGAGTGACAATGAAGTAAATAAACTTCCTAACTAGACGTCGATATCGTCCTGGGTCAGGTGGTGGAGAATCCGAGAGATAGAGCTCAATCGAGATAGCTTGACTGAGGAATCCACAGGGGTGTTTGCTGGTTTACATTTCAGAAATCCCGTCTCAGATAGAAGATCAAGTGCATACTTGCGCTGAGAGAGCTGTAATTTACCAGAATTCCGTGATACTTCAATTCCAAGGAAGTATCTAAGTGGCCCATTGTCCTTGGTATGGAAGTGTGAAGCCAAATATTCTTTCACCTTAGAGATGCCAGCAGAATCATTCTCAGTAATGATAATATCATCAACATACACCAACACAATTACCCTACCTTGCGATCGATTATGTGTAAAGAAAATGTGTCGGCGTGACTGCGTTTGAAGCCAATCTGTCGTAGAATTGTACCAAACTTTTTAAACTAGGCACACGACGACTGCTTCAATCCATATAACGATTTATATAGAAGACAAACCATAGACTTTCCCGGTCGCTCAAAATTAGGAGGCTGCCGCATATAAATAGTCTCTGAAAGATCGCAATTAAGAAAGACATTCTTCACATCGAGCTGATGAAGCGGCCATGTCTTAGAAACAGCCAAGGATGTAAGAATATGGACCGAGGTCAATTTGGAAATTGTCGAAAACGTCTCAACATAATCCAAACCGTATCGGTGAGTAAATTCTTTGGCCACTAAATGAGCTTTGAGATGGTCAATCGTCCCATTAGGATTATACTTGACAACAAATGCCCATCGACAGCCGACAACTTTCTTATCCGAAGACGGAGGTACCAATTTCGAAGTTTGATTAGAGCGCAGTGCGGCAATCTCCTCTAACATAGCTGCATGCCAATCTGGATGCTGAAGAGCTTTCTGAACAGAGGAAGGAAGAGTGATGGCAGCCAAGGAAGAAATAAACTGATGAGCAGATTGTATCAGTCTATTATAGGAAACAAAGTTAGAAATATGATGTGCAGTATAGTACATGAACACTTACCTTTATGTAAAACAATAAGAAGAGAGAGATCTTCTAAAGGTAGCGGCGGTGAAGAATCAGGAACAGTGGACTATATAGGAGGACCTGTAGAAAAATTGTTAGAAGAATCATCGGTAGGAGGGGATGAGATAACTTTCTTACGACGGTGATACACCTGTGGATAAGGGGCCACTGGCTGAAAACTAGGGAGCATATGTTAAACTGACGAATCAAGCTCCGAGGAAGATAGGTGAGGAATTTGAATAGTAGGAGTGGGGTCCTTAAAAGGGTTGGAAAATAGGCTTGATTTTCTAAGAATGTCACACCACATGAAGTACAAATATCAGATGTGGAAGGGTCAAAGCAAACATACCCTTTTTATGATCGTGGGTAATGTACAAACACCATATGGGTGGCTTGAGAATCAAGCTTGTCAATATGACTTAGAATATGGGGATAACATAGGCAATCAATCATCTTAGGAGGAATAGGAAAAGACTTGCTCTGCGGAAACAAAATAAAGAAAGAGGACTGGTTGCCTAGGACCGGAGAAGGCATGCAATTGATATGAAAACAGACAGTTAAAAGCACAAAATTCTACAATCGTTTAGGGACATACATATGCAAGAGAAGAGAATGAGCTATCTCAAGTAAATATCGGTTCTTCAGTTCAGCAATTCCATTTTGCTAAGAAGTATAACATGAAGTTTGGTGCAATATTCCACGTGTCTTTCAAAATGCAGAAAACTTCGTGGTAATATACTCCTTAGCGTTATCTGAACGAAGAAGCTTAACTGAAACACTAAATTGATTAGTAATATTAGCAACAAAGATTTTAAAAGTAGACAAAAGTTCAGACCTATTATGCAGAAGATACAGCCAAGTTATGTGTGAATTATCATCAATAAATGTAATAAAATATTTATAACCAAACACGCTAGGAAATTTAAAGGGTCCCCAAATATCAGAGTGTACTAAAACAAAGGGTAAATCATGTCTCTTATTAACTGGGGAAAAAGAGGAGCGATAATGCTTCCTAAGAATACAAGACTCAACTAAATTCTGATAAACTAAAAGAAGATAACATAGTTCGTAAAGAAGAAAGGGGAGGATGACCAAGTCTCCGGCGCTACTGGATGGTAGAGACAGCTGCAGACGCACTGGGAAGGTGATTAACATAATACAGTCCATTCTGCTAATGCACTCATAATCCATTACTTCGTCAGAAGATCCTGTATCACAAAATAAGATGGATAAAAAGTTATTGAGCAGTTGAAATTATTTGTAAGCTAACGAATAGAAAGCAAGTTTTATTTTAAAGATGGCACAATTAAAGCATTTTTCATGTGTAAAGATGAAATAAGTGATACATCAGCAGAGTCAGAAACATGTGTAGTATTACCATTAGTCATGAAAATAAACTCGTGAGGACTAGAAGTAAGATCGGATGATCCATCACGAAACATGTGATTTGAGGCTCCGGAATCGGCTACCCATAAATCAGAATAAGTAAAGATATATCTGACGGAGTGGAAATGTTGGCAGGAGTTACAGAAGAGAGAAGACGACGTAACTGGCCCCACTATCACTGGACAACGGTACCTGACCGGTAGTCATGGAAGGTTGATCAGTAGTTGCTGGTTTGGATGTCTGGCGAGCTGTTGGTGTATCTTCAGGATATCCATGCTTTTTCCAACACCAGTCTTCGCGGTGATTAGTGCCACCGTAATGAGTACAATAAAGGCCTACACAGCCACAACCGCATCCATGGGAACTACGACCCCGAGCAGTCAAAGGGGGGCGACCACGAGATGCCTCACGGCCACCAGAGAGAATCCGAGAAACCATGTCCAGACTGATTGTAGGTTCCCGTCCACGGCCTCGAGTAACAAGTGCGTTCGATATAGACTCAGTAGAGGGGTACGAGACCGTGGGTATACGATAAACGCTCGACATGATGCTCGTCAATGAAAGAGAACCACTCTGAGAAAGAATGAGAGAGCGGACACCCTCAAAGTTGGGTGGTAGTCGGGTCAAGAATAACACGCCAACAAGAGACTTACATTATTTGCGAGTGACAGCAGGTTGTGACAACAGTGTCAGTGGAGATAGGCCGATAGACATTCCACTGATCAAGAAGCCCACTGAAGAGGGCACCAAAATCCTGAATATCTTCCCTTAAAGTAGCCGTAGTAAAGGTATGAAAGACATCATAGCGTTTCTGCAAATTATCCTCAGACGAGTATAGAGAACGAAGGTGTGTCCAAACTTTCTTAGCAGTTTTCAGAGAATAGATGTATAGCAGCGAGATTCCATTGAGTTAGACAACCAAATAATTACCTTATCGTTTTGGAACCAGGTATCATATTACGGATCTTTAGAGTCAAGCGGAGCATCCGTCAAGTGGCGGTGAAGGCCTTTGCTGTTCAAGGCTCATTCCACAGCACTAGATCATTGGAGGCAGTTCTTAGCGCCGGAGAGAGATCGTAGTCAAGCGAAAATCCGTGTTGAAATCAACGGACGATAGAGAGGCTGAGTTAACTTTATTATCACTAGAATCCATGATGAACGGCGCAGAAGAAGATCCCGATATAGAGAATAAAGGCTGTCTAACCCACAAAAATTGTACGGAGCGAGATCATCTAATAGATCATGGAGACGACTAGGGTTTAAGAGTATCTAGGAGGACGGATCGGTGTTGTAGCCATCTATTGAAGGCTCTGGAAGGTGCTGTGGAGGTGGCTGAGGTTGCTGGAGAGTGGGTAAAAGGGATCGAATCCTCTGGAGTAGTGCTGCAGCAAGGATTGAAGGCCCTGCGAAGGTTCGAGCAAGGATCGTAGCCCTCTGGTATGGATCGAAGCTCCAGCAAGGATCGAAGGCTCTGTGAAGGTGCTGGAGGGTGTTTGATGTTGTTGGAGGGACCGGAGGAGCTTGAGGGAGGGCTGGAAAGGAGATGCGAAGGTGCTGGAAGGTGTTCAAGGGTGCTGGAGGGGCCGGAGGGGCTTGAGGGAGGGCTGGAAAGATGTTGCGAAGGGGCTGGAGGGTTTCGATGGTGCTGGAAGGGGCAGGGGAGGGATCAAGGGTGGCTGAGGGTGATATGAGCGGCGGCTGGTGATGAGAGGGGGATTAGGGTTAGGGTTTGGGAAATTTTTTTTTCCTTCCCAATTCTTTTCACCGTTTTGATACCATGAAAATTAAGAGAATTTTTATTGGATCAATTAAACAAGAGTCCATACAAATCTTTATATAGAGAGTTATAGACCATCTCTCAATCTAACAACAAAAATATTCATAATTAATATCTACTAACAAAATATACTCATAACTAATATATAATAACTCATTATATTCTTTACATATTTTTCGAACTAGGTTTTAATTGGCTATGAGGGACATTGCTTTGCAAAAGCACAATAAAATTGGTACTCAGGTGCTGTGCACTTCAATACTTCTCACGTTTTATAGGCTACAATTATGTAGCTGAAAAAAAAGTGTAAATGGATCCAGTTGATGACTAATTGCTTATGTCGGCAGAACCAACGTGATCACGGAGATCATCCAACTTATTCTCTGCAATAGTGTTTCTAGCTTTTGACATTGACAATGATGTGAAGTGGATATGTATTGATGCATACTGTTTCAAGTAGAAAAGTCATGCTTGTTTGCTCTTTGACACTATGTCTTACATTGGACTATATGAGTGAAGAATTATGTCTGCGAGCCCTTTTTGTTTCAGATTTAGAGAGGATATGATGTCAATGGAGGATGAACAGATATGTAGATTGTAGAGTGCAATGATAATTGTCGTTTAACATCTCTCTCATTTATGTTAGGATAGCCCCGTCGTTATTATGAACAGATGACTACTATTACCAATTACAAGTTGAGGGTGTTGCATTCATGTTGAACCAAATTGTGCAAATTTTACTTGCGGCATGCTGAACACACTGGAGAGGTAAACCAATGTATACTACAGACACTTATATCAAGGAGAAAGAAGGATTTGACTTAATACCATCCACATATGTATGCATATTCAATCATGGCGGTCTTCATTAAGTGGGGTTCACCAAGATTCTTCCATGTACTTAGAGAGGAGAGAGCGTTTGCCTCCATGTTAGGACATACTTGAGTAGGTATTATAAAGATAGGAAAATTGTCAGCAGGTAACTGAGGTGGCGGGCTTGGGACATGGATGCTATATGGCAATGGAGGTCATGAGAAAGAGGCAAGGTAATGTAGAAACTGTTTTTGTTGAAATGGCGAGATAATATGTAAGCATGATTAGGTGGCACCGATTGGAGACGAGTAAAGGCAGCTTACAATCACTAGTCTACTCATTGTAGCTATCCAAGTATGCTGTTTGCATAGAAGGCTCCTCAGCACTTGATTGATTGTGATTAACACATTTCAAGTGTCAATATTAGATAGGAAGGTGATGATTGTGTTAAGTAGACAAATGAATGTTTGATTTTTAAAGGGTAAACATTTCAATTTAGGAACTTAGGTAGTGTTGTTTGTGAAAGCATGTGATTTGACTTTCCCAATGTCCAAGCGCAAGCAGATTTTCAAATTAACTAATCAAAATTATCTCTTTTTGGAGAGTTCTTCTCCTTCATGGGAGGTTTTGCGGATCTCTCCTCACCTTTGTTTATATTCCTTTTTCTTGATGAGCCTAGTGACACATGACGAGAATGATAGGGCTACTAAACATATGTGCGTGGGTGCAAAATGACAAACACAATCTTGTAATGAAACTACAAGTCTCAGTGACAAATTTTAGATGTCATATGTCCTAAATCCAATATCAAGTGAATCTCTTATAATCTAGGTATATTTGCATGAATAAATATGATGAAGTATATGAATTGATATGCATACATATATAACAGCGTCCCATTCCACTGTTATATATACCTAGGAGTAAAAATATCATGAAACCAATATGTAAGTATCGACACAGAAATACCGATCTATCAGGTGCTGTCACCAAGACTGGCACCATGATAGGTACGTATCACACGCTATCCGAAAAGCACGGGTGCCTAGCTCTGACCCTCGTCTTTCCACGTATCCATACGTACATGACTCCCGTCGGCATCCTCATGATAACCGCCGAGTCATAGGTAATGTCACCGGATGGTATGGTTCCCCTGACAGGCTCAATCGGCAAGGTCCATCAATCGTCTTGCCCCGGGGTACCTCCGGGCCCCACTATGTACCCTCATACGGCCTCAAGGCCTCCTCGCAGGGGTATATATATATATATCAGAACCGATAAATCTCATGGTGGATCATGAAATATCATATCAAGGAAAACCGGGTTTTTCAAATAATGCATAATTTCATGAACTCCCACGGTCCCCAAATCCAGAAAACATCATGAAAAATCCATAGCTCAATGCGAAAAATCCATGAATATAATATATGCAACATAAAACTGAAATGTAAGCATATAAAGGAAAAGCCGCTAATTAACTGCAACAAGTTAATATAAAATTTCATGCGGTTCCTATTTTCTCCAATTTTAAATAACATCAAGTAAAGATAAATATGTAGCTATAACTGATATATGTGTAAACATAAAGGTATAGTAAGGTATATGTATCTACCTATAAGTAATGATGTAATATACCCCCTGTGTATAAGTAAAGTATGTGTGCAAGGTATACCTGTAGTTATGCCATTAAGTGTGTATGTACCTATTGCTAATGGTAAAATACTCTATAGGTATACAGATATCTAGCAGGTAAGTATGTCAAGGCATATATGTAAGCATGTAAGTATACATGTATTCTATATGTCATATGCGTAAAGAAATATGAATCAATGTCTCAATGTCTCTAACCAAATAATATCATAACTATAAGTGGGTTGTGCGTGACATGGCAATTATTGACGGTGTGTGTAGCATACAATCAGTGCTCGTGCAACATGAGTCGTCAATAATGGTGCAGTGTCCTAAGGATACTAGCCCAAGCACAACAATAACTAACTAGTGGGGTGAATGAGCAATTCTAAATATGACATAGAATATGCGAAAAGTCAAATCATTTCTAGCCCAGACGCATTACACCATGCGGGCGATTCCTCTGTAGATGTTAAATCTACTAACCAACGCTCCTGGCTAAGTGAAGTCTACCACCTGTTTTCCTTTTGTAGCAGTGTCCGTAGTCTCCATCTGCGAACCTGCAACATTAAAACAATAAAACAAGTATATATTAATAATAGACCCAAAACACATACAATCTACACAGACCAACACGACACACATACGTACTCTAAAGGGTTCGTGTTGTAGCTAACGCGTATAGCGACACTACGAAACCAACTCAGAGCAACAGCAACACAGAACACACATCGTATCGGATAACGTATCGCGCGAAACGAAACACTAGAAATACGCAACGTGATCCCAGATTTTTCTGTGCTAATAATTTGTAAAAATTGCAAGTACCATGAGATTACAAATCATCCTAGAGACCCTTATCCAAAAACCCAAACCCCAACTCCCCAGTCTGGCCGCAATTTGCGGCCAGAACCAATAAAACTGCGGCCCGATCATGGAGGAATTGGCTCGTATTTTGAGGGTAAGTTCTAGGTATCTACACTAGGTTACTGTCATGCCAACTTTTGCAACAAATACCTGGTTTAACAGCAGATCATCCGAGACCCAAACAAAACACTAAAAATACGATATTTACCCGAAACGATACGATACGCGATAAAAACAGAAACTTTAAAGCTAAGCTACACAATAAACATCTAAAGAACAGAAAGAGATCAATACCTACACAAAAGAACTCAAAGATCCAAGCTTTGCACACTCCAAGGCATCCAAGAGGCAAGTGATGGAAAAAGATGTGATTTTGTGAAGTTTGTGAATGATTTGAGATGAATTAGTGATGGAGATGAGAGTGATCAGTTGTGTTGAGAGAGGAATGATGGAAAAGAAACGAGATAGAGAAATGAGAGAGTATGTGAGGATAAGAGAGAGGGAGGTGAGTGTAGGGTGAGGTGAGAGGTGAGTGTATCCAATGCATTAATTGCAACCATACTCTCACATTAATGCACCCACACCTCATCACAAAACAAAACCAAGCAAAAATATCTCTCTTCTCACTCAACAAAAGATCAAAGAATTAGGGTTAAGGTTAAGAATTAAAGCAAATGGATTAGATTAGGGTTAAGTGTCAAGATTGCTAAGAACTAGATTATCACAAACAAATCCTCACATTTATGTGCACACGTGCATGCATGCTTATAACAAATAATAATAAATTATTAATTAAATGTTATAAAATATGAGGAATCCGAATTGGTAATCTTTTTACAGTAAACCCGCATTAACGTCTAAACGAACACTAACCGAAATCTAAGGCGTTACAATCTCCCCCTTTATAGAAATTCGTCCCCGAATTTAAAATTTTCACTAAGCGTACCTTCAAAGAGAAGATTACAAACTCTCATATCTCGCTCGCAGCCTCCCAAGTGATTACCTCACTATACGGCTACGTTCAAGAAAACCCTTCACATATCGTAAGATCCTTGACCGAAGTTTCTCCACCTGCCGAACCATTCACACAATTGGCTGCTGGTGAATGAAAGATCGCGTCCAAACTAAATGGTCTTGTGCTGAATCATGTGAGAAAGGTAATGAAGGTAATTGCAAAGTATCGACACAAGGAAATACGGGGTGAATACTCAATAATCTGGGCGGAAGTGCCAAATTAAAGGCAACGAAACTAACTCGCTTTAAGGATCTCATCAGGACCTACAATTCTGGGATAAGCTTCCCAAAACTCAACACGTCATTCATCGGAAATCCGTAGGAATACATGATCTCCCACTGCGAACTCAAGTTTACGACCACCATGGTCGGTATAAGACCTCTGTCCGCAATAGACAATTCTCATCCTGACCTAAAACAACTGGATCATCTTCGAAGTCTCTAGATTAGCTGAGGTCCAAAAATCCTACTAACGCAGAGTCAGAAAAACCGATTGGCGATCGACACGACCTAACCCCTAAACCTAAAGGTTGCCACTTGGAGTGACTCTTGATAACGACTATCGAAGGAGAACCCTAACAATGGCGAGTGACGATCCCCAACTGCCGACAACGACTAATACGCACGCACAAGTATATCCTCCAGAGTCGGTATAGCCCGCTCTCACAAAACCATCATCCCGCGGATGGAAAAGTGGAGCTAAAGCTCAACCAGTACCCAAGGCTTCCTGAAACTCCTGCCCAAGACGGTAAGCAAACAGGGTGCCTTCATTGGATACGATCCACGAAGGAACTCCGTACAACGCACAAACTTAACAAAGAATCAACTGAGCGAACTGAGCATAACCGGACAACAAGCATCCGAATGGAGTCATACCCTGACTAAACCTGGGTAGACACCATAACGAAATTCGTGGAGATCTGCTCCCATTTCCACTTCGGAACGGTTAAAGGTTGCAACTCTCAAGCCGGTCTCAGATGCTCAACCAAAGCACACAACAAGACTGACACCTTGAAACGAAATCCGAAACTTCTCTTTACACCCTTGCCCACCCGTAACTATCTCACAAGTCACATCAAATGTTGGTGGAGCTCGAATGAATACTGAGAGTTGACTGATGTGCCTGCTATAGGATTTCGTGTCTCTGCCCAATAGTATCATGTACAAAAACGCGTCCCTAAACTTAGCACACCCTTATCACAAATCAAGGACTCCGAATCATTACCCAGCCGAGTATGCTCAAGTATCTCTGACGAACGAGTATCGGCGGGCAGTGTCTCACGAAAGCGATAAAGGAAAAGTGGTCGGGCACGGACATGAGCAAGTTGTCCCCCTCAGTAGAGACGAACTTAAGCTGTACTCAACGATCACACAAGAACTGTAAATCTGCAGAAGACTATCTCAACAATCACAACCCGCTGCAGGAAGATGTACATTAAGCTCTGGTGGTCCGTGAAAATCTGACACGACTCTCGAATAAGTAGTGTCTCCAAATCTCCAACGCAAGACCACCGCGGCTATCTCCAGATCATGAGTGGGATACGTGCTAGTACCTTCTCTAATGTAAGGAAGCAAAAGCGATAACTCTATAATGCTATATCAACGCAAAATCAAGCCCCACTCGCGAAACATCATAGTTAAACAACAAAGTCGCCCGAACCAGAAAGCAAAGAAAGAACTGATGCAGTTGTTAACCGAGTCTTCAACTGCTGAAAACTCTGCACGCATGGCTCAGTCCAAAGAAAAGAAATCTCCTTTCCGGTCAGTTCAGTCAACGGTGCAGCACTACACTAGCAGTCTTGCACGAAACGGCGGTAAAAACCTGCTAAGCCCAAAAATCTCCGGACCTCCGTCCGTACACAAGTCTGGGCCAAACCTGTATGACCTCGATCTTCCTCGGGACTATTAAAAAACCGTCTCCCGTAACTATAAGACCTAGGAGTCAACACAAACAAGCCTGAAGAAACACTCTGAGAATCTAGCAAACAGCTGGTGCTCTCTCAGTATCTGCAAAACAAATTCTCAAGTGCTGCTCCTATTTCTCAAGACACATTAGAATATACCAGAATGTCGTCAATAACACAACAATAACTGGTCGAGGAACGGCCTGAAGAAATCTGGTTCATCATGTCTACGAATGCTGCTAGGGTATTGGTGAGTCCAATGACACACCAACACACACAAAACCCGTAGCACGCACAAGGTAGTCTTCGGAATGTCATCACTCCGAACCCGCAACAATGGTGACCTGATCCCGAACAAACTTAGAAAATGTCTCGCACTCTGGAGCTGATCGAAGAAATCGTCAATACGAGGTAAATGATACCTATCCGCACCGTAAGCCGGTTCAATTGACGATTCATCAATACACAACCTCAATCTGTCGTCTTTCTTCTTGACGAACAGAAATAGGAGCTCCCTAATGCGAAACACTCAGACGCACAAGCCCCCCAACAAACAACTCTGCTTAAGCTCCTTAAGCTTCGCCGGCTCATCTGGAACGTCGGAAAACTCTCGTACGAAAGGAACCCGGTCCAACAAACCAACTGTGGCTTCGGTACCACGAATGAACGCTAAGAATCCACGACATCCTCTCTTCAAAAGCCGACTAGCGAAAAAGGCTGAATTCGAGCTGTGAGAGGCGGCACAATTATCCACCCGCACAACAAGAACTGACTCGCCGGGGAAACAACACCTGACTGTTTTCTCACGGTAGTCCACAGACGTCTAACACGTAGCTAACCAGTCCGTGCTTAGGAGAACGTCAAATCCAATATCTCTAGAAGGATCAAAACGACGGACGAATCTCTATCTCCTATCCGATTGGCACACGATCGAAACACGTGTCGCGTAACAAAAGAATCGCTGACAGAAAAATAACACAACAAACGGCCGATCTGCCTAACACGACTCTCGTCCCAACCACGGCACAAGTGTAAAAAACAAACAAATATATCAAAAGAACATACGAATTAAGGATACCTGAAAACTCTGCATTGGACGCCCGCGCGTCCCGATGAGTAGAAGCAAACTCTCGTGTCTGGCCCCTACCCGCAACTGGCTGAACTCCTCTTCTGCTAACCTGTCCCCTCTGAGCGAACTTTCCGCGTCCATGGCCTCTCTGCACATAAGCCTGACGTGGTGCTAAGGAACAATGTCTGACGAGGTGTTGAAGGCTTCCGCATCGAAAACATCCATGCGACGACTGCTGACCCTTATAGGGATGAGAGCTGAACGACCGTCCTCGTCCTAAGCCTCTGCTACTTCCGCGACGGTCACGAAATCTGTCTCGACGACTAAGCCTCTGTCTCTGGACTGGTACACCGGTACGAGTCCTCCACCGTCCCGAAACTCTCAGAGTCTCTGGAATACGTGCCTCGTCAATTGGGGCTGCTTCCATTGGTGCTATGTAGGTGACAGACTGCTGCATGCTGATCGCAAGGAACAACTGGGTAACAGGGGTGTCAACCTCCTGTCGCTGCGCTCGAACGGCCTCAACCAATGAACTCATCGTCTGGCGCATGTCCTGCATCTCTGTCACAAGCCTAGCGATACTATCTGTCGAAGGCGGATCCATCTGCTCCTGTGCAATGAGCGTGCTATCCTGGTCAGTCTTCGCTGCATCACTCTGGGTCCCCATAGTCATCGGCGGCAAGGCTATAAATGGAAATAGGATTCGATATGAACACGGAAATCGAATCACAGGGATATGTCATCAAGGAAGGAATTTCAAGCAATTTGTACCTAGGTCACTTTAGGCGGAGTACCGCATCGTGAGTATGCTGCAGACACACACACTACGTTACTCTGCTTAAGCTACCTACTCCATCATACCAAGATCATCCTACACTCCGAAAGGTAAAACCTAGCGCTCTGATACCAACTTTGTCACGACCCGAAATTGGCACGTGACGGCCCTAATACTACGCAACGTCTACAGGCGTAACGTAGTAAAAAAATCCAAAACCCAGAAATCTAAACCATCAAAAGTAATAAGAAATAATAGCATTTTCAAAACCTTTGAAATCTCAACCCAAATTCATTAAAAATCCAACTTTATTTCCTTTAAAATTTTGGCAGCACCTTCTTTGTAAAAAGCAGTCCTAAAAATGGGTACAACATAAATATAAAAAAAGCATCCCCAAACGGGAGCAAATACACGCCTAAAGACGGAAAACAACCACCACAACAAATATACGACGCCGTAGCGAAGAAATAAAAGACGATATAAAGGAAACTGTATAAAAGACAACCAAGTCACAAAATAATATACAATATCGTCCTCACTTAGTCTCTAAGTCAACATGAAAATAGTAGGTGGAGAGTACAAGGATACAACGAATATACAATACAACAATACGGATAACCACAAAACTCACCTAAGCAAAACTGCACACTATGAGCTGAAGCGGTATCCGTAGCAAAAGATGATCAGATAGATGAATAGCCTGCCTCGACTACTCTGGGGAACACCCTGCAAAACAACCGTGGCACAACGGGGGTGGGTTGCCAGCTCGTGAATAGTAATTAACATATGCAGATAATCGCAAGTATGCACGTACAGCGTGAATCTAACATATGCAATTAATAGCAATAAAGGTCATATGAATGCAATAATCATGAAAGGTACACCTGCAGGTACAACTAATACATGAAGCAATAATAATATGACAATCGGTATGCAATAATCATACAATAAGGATATGAAAATGTATATATGCACAATCATGAAAGGTATACTAACAGGTACAACTACACATGAAGCAATGCATATAATAAAGGTATGTAAATGCAACAGTCATGAAAGGTACTCTAACAGGTACTACTAATACATGAAGCAGTGCATAAATAATAAATGTGGAGTATGGAATGAAATATGTCATTTGCACGGAATCCTGACATCGTGGTAGGATCACAATCCATTAAGACAATCCAAATCCCAATTTGCTCAAATCAGCCCCCAAATTGGCTTTCATAACATATAAGTCTCACAAATCCTTAATGTACAATATCGAATAAATCTCTTATATCCTGAATGTACAAAATCAAGTGAATCTCATATATCCTTAATGTACAATATCAAGTAAATGTCATATGTCCTAAATCTAATATCAAGTGCATATCTTATAATCTAGGTATATTTGCATAAATAAATATGATGAAGTATATGAATTGATATGCATACATATATAACAGCGTCCCATTCCACTGTTATATATACCTAGGAGTAAAAATATCATGAAACCAATGTATCAAGTATCAACACAGAAATACCGATCTATCAGGTGCTGTCACCAAGACTGGCACCCTGATAGGTACGTATCACACGCTATCCGAAAAGCACGAGTGCCTAGCTCTGATCCTCGTCTTTCCACGTATCCATACGTACATGACTCCCGTCGGTATCCTCACGATAACCGCCGAGTCATATATAATGTCACCGGATGGTATGGTTTCCCTGACAGGCTCAATCGGCAAGTTCCATCAATCGTCTTGCCCTGGGTACCTCCGGGCCCCACCATGTACCCTCATACGGCCTCAACGCCTCCTCGCAGGGGGTATATATATATCAGAACCGATAATTCTCATGGTGGATACTGAAATATCATATCAAGGGAAACCGGGTTTTTCAAATAATGCATAATTTCATGAACTCCCACGGTCCCCAAATCTAGAAAATATCATGAAAAATCCATAGCTCAATGCGAAAATCCATGAATATAATATATGCAACATAAAATTGAAATGTAAGCATATAAAGGAAAAGCCGCTAATTAACTGCAACAAGTTAATATAAAATATCATATGGTTCCTATTTTCTCCAATTCTAAATAACATCAAGCAAAGGTAAATATGTAGCTATAACTGATATATGTGTAAACATAAAGATATAGCAAGATATATGTATCTACCTATAAGTAATGATGTAATATACCCCCTGGGTATAAGTAAAGTATGTGTGCAAGGTATACCTGTAGTTATGTCATTAAATGTGTATGTACCTATCGCTAATGGTAAAATACTCTATAGGTATACAGATATCTAGCAGGTAAGTATGTTAAGGCATATATGTAAGATGTAAGTATACATGTATGCTATATGTCATATGCGTAAAGAAATATGAATTAATGTCTTAATGTCTCTAACCAAACAATATCATAACTATAAGTGGGTTGTGCGTGACATGGCAATTATTGACGGTGTGTGTAGCATACAATCAGTGCTCGTTCAACATGAGTCATCAATAATGGTGCAGTGTCCTAAGGATACTAGCCCAAGCACAACAATAACTAAGCAGTAGAGTGAATGCGTAATTCTAAATATGACATAGAATACGCGACAAGTCAAATCATTTCTAGCCCATACGCATAACGCCATGCGGGCGATTCCCCTGTAGATATTAAATCTACTCACCAACGCTCCTGGCTAAGTGAAGCCTACCATCTGTTTTCCCTTTGTAGCAGTGTCCGAAGTCTCCACCTGCGAACTTGCAACATTAAAATAATAAAACAAGTATATATTAATAATAGACCCAAAACACATACAATCTACACGGACCAACACGACACACATACGTACTCTAAAGGGTTCGTGTTGTAGCTAACGCGTATAGCGACACTACGAAACCAACTCAGAGCAACAACACAGAACACACATCGTATCGGATAACGTATCACGCGAAACGAAACACTAGAAATACGCAAAATGGTCCCAGATTTTTCTGTGCTAATAATTTGTAAAAATTGCAAGTACCATGAGATTACAAATCACCCCAGAGACCCTTATCCAAAAACCCAAACCCCAATTAAATTGCGGCCAGAACCAATAAAACTGCGGCTCGATCATGGAGGAATTGGCTCGTATTTTGAGGGTAGGTTCTAGGTCTCTACACTAGGTTACTGTCATGCCAACTTTTGCAACAAATACCTGGTTTAACAGCAGATCATCCGAGACCCAAACAAAACACTAAAATACGATATTTACCCGAAACGATACGATACGCGATAAAAACAGAAACTTTAAAGCTAAGCTACACAATAAACATCTAAAGAACAGAAAGAGATCAATATCTACACAAAAGAACTCAAAGATCCAAGTTTTGCACACTTCAAGGCATCCAAGAGGCAAGTGATGGAAAAAGATGTGATTTTGTGAAGTTTGTGAATGATTTGAGATGAATTAGTGATGGAGATGAGAGTGATCAGTTGTGTTGAGAGAGGAATGAGGGAAAAGAAAAGAGATAGAGAAATGAGAGAGTGTGTGAGGATAAGAGAGAGGGAGGTGGGTGTAGGGTGAGGTGAGAGGTGAGTGTATCCAATGCATTAATTGCAACCATACTCTCACATTAATGCACCCACACCTCATCACAAAAAAAACAAGCAAAAATATCTCTCTTCTCACTCAACAAAAGATCAAAGAATTAGGGTTAAGATTAAGAATTAAAGCAAAGGCATTAGATTAGGGTTAAAGTGTCAAGGTTGCTAAGAACTAGATTAGCACAAATAAATCCTCACATTTATGTGCACATGTGCATGCATGCTTATAACAAATAATAATAAATTATTAATTAAATGTTATAAAATGTGAGGAATCCGAATTGGTAAACTTTTTACAGTAAACCCACATTAACGTCTAAACGAACACTAACCGAAATGTAAGGTGTTATAATTTTCATATAACGTTTTAGTATGATTAGCTTAGAATTGTTTAATATAATCTCTTAAGTTATTCATATATTTATACGTATGTATGTGACAAAAAATTTGATATCAATACGTACCCCGTGTTTTAGGGCTTTGGAGAATTGCGTATCTACCAATTTGAATCGTATCACATCCCGTATATGTATCCAAATCTATGCTACAGTCTGCAACCTACAATCCTTTTTCTCAACAATTTAGTTTCGATAAAATCTAGCGAATACCTCTTACAAGGTAGAGGGAAGAAGTCAACATAGACATATTTTGAGATACCTATCCATAAGTTTCATATTCTTAAAAATACCACTAAGAACTTGGTATTTTTTGGAAAGGACATCCAATATTTTAGATTAAACTAAATATGCACTCCTAATCAATTTCAATCTCAATTCCATTCTTTTTCTGTTATTTATACGTTAGAGGGGTTAAATGAACAAAATACCCCTCAAACATGCAATTTTATTAAATAATAACAAAAAATACATGGGAGAACTTCTGCACTTCGGTTGTGAGATACTGGCAATCCCTAATCTCCACCATGAAGCCATACGTTTACCCTTTTTAGAACCTCTAATGATCGAACGCTAAAATAAAGATAGAGTTCAAACAAACCAAAGTTTAAAGTTTGAAAGTTTGACCAGTAGGTCCTGGGTTAATGACTTCCAATAAGCAAACACTTGCTGTTAGTTTACACTATTGCTTCAAGGAATACCTAGACGGGATACCTTATTATATCGTTTTAAATCACACCATTTAAAGAAAGATCACATCATAGATTTATGTAGTTGCAATAAAAAATAATATAAGTTGAGTCATCAAAAGAGTTCATTATATTTGATTTGATACAATTTTGATACGTGTACATTTCTTTACATCTCTGATTTTGTACAAAAAGAATTGAAAGTAATACAAGTATGCTTTGAAAGATAAGAGTTTTAATATCAAAATCGATATCATGTTAAAGTCTAAGTGGACATTTCCATTTGTGGGACCCAAGCTTAGCTAATTATGAATAATTTTACAACCGTGACAACAGTACTATCAAGAACTTGAAATGAGTTGAAAAACATCCCCAAACAGATTCAGGATAAACCAAAGTTATACAACAAAGGCTTGAAATGATCGTGTTATTCTTGCACCATAATCCTCAGGAGATCATAGCGACAACAGATCTTTAAAATGCCAGGTCAAAATTCGCTATAGCAAGGGAATGCAGGTTTATCTTGCTCGCATCACGTAAGCGTATGCCACCAATGATGTCGCATAGACAAATGAAGACCCATATGTTATAACATCATAGCCAAATGATGGTCTGAATGTCTGAACTCCAAATAATGTGGCAAGCGAACTAATAAATGTAATCGTAATATATACGTGATGGGTCCTCTCAATGGTATACCATAATCGTCATACCATAAAAACAATACGGGCATACTATGTACAACTGAAGAAAAGCCTATCTATAGGTCTCCAGCTTTCCTTTCTCTCGTATCATGAAATCACTTAGCAGCATCAACTAGTATCATTACACTAAATAGTGCCTCAGTGACTGAATAAAAGTGTCTGTTGGGCACCATATATCACGTTACCTGGGGAGCGTGTGCAAAATGATTGCCCCTGGAGAAATCCCATCATAGTTGAGGCGCTATATGTCAGGAGGTTGGACCTTTTTCGGATGAAATTCTATGCGCATTAGCAACCTGCGCAAATAGCAATCTCAGGATAGACCTAATCCATCATCCCGGAATCGTGTAGAGATGGGCCACAATGAGCCACAGGATAAAAATCCTTGGGATGAACGTTGACAATCCCATCACAATCTCTTTGGTCTTCTCATCGTTGCGTCGTTCGTAAAAACCTCCGAGAAATATGGTCTAAGCCAATATCAGTAAAGATGCAAAGACAACGGCTTTCTTTTGTACGATCGCTTCGTCTCTTCGCATGTAAGCAAGCACGCTGACGTAATATTGACTAATACTCCAAAGAAAATTGCTAAACACCAACAAATTTTGCAGGATACGATCAATCGGATTAGCCTCTTAAAGAGTTTACATAAGGGTTCTCCATCTCGAGAAATTTGCTGAGAAATTGGAGCGAGTTACTCCGTTTCCATAATTTCTTTCAAAATCAACAATTCTTATTAATTTTTCAAATATTTTCCAAACTATCGGTATATAATTATACCATTTTACGAAAACCCCAATTCGTAAATCGAATAGTTTTCATGAAATATATTATTTTATTATTTAAATTCCAAAAATAATATTTTATATTTCTGAAATGTTACAATCTTCCCCCCTTAAATAAATTCGGTCCCTGAATTTAAATTTAAACCCCTAAATACTAAAACATTTCAATATCCAGCTCAAATCAACGGGGCTCCGAAATCATGGAATACACAGAAATATCACAACGCATCGAGTGCACATGAAAACAAGTGTGAAACTCAAAATTAAACTTCGTCAAGCGTCGCGCAATCATATGAGTTACAATGGAAATACAAATCTCGAATTCCACTACTGGAATCCAAATATATTATAGTTAAAATCATAATACGTATATAGTACGCATCCTTTTAAATTTCTCTAAAAACTGGATAAAACACATGCAAAATCTTTTCCGAATCGCCGTGTGATGCGTAACACACGGCACAAGTGGCGGACGCTCATTTATAAAGTAGTAAATATACATTCATATATGATTTGCTCAATTATACGTTCCGCCTTTTGAAATATCCCAGAAGGGCCTTTATAAAAGTTCGCGTCACTCGCGGACACATAGGAAATAGTGACTGTAGCTCTTTTTTGAAAACCTCTCGGTGAACTTTTATGAATGCAAAAGTACTCAGGTGTTGTTCTCAGATCAGTCCTGCTCGGCTACTATATAATATAGTACCCAACATCAAATATAATGCTCAAGAGCAAAAAATCAGCCTCAAAAGGCGCATCTAACATCACGTGCGTCTGGTGTGCACGGAAAATCAAAGACAAATACAAGTGCCACGAATGTGCACAAAAGCCAAACTAGGTGCAACGGGTGTGCACGGAAGTATCTGTCAAGTGCAACGGGTGTGCACGATAACATCAAGTGCATCTAAAGCGCACAAAAATCTCAACCCAGTGCAACTAACATGTACGAATAAAATCTCAATCAAGTGCATCCGGTGCACAAAATCTCATACCATGCGCCTAATATGCGCGAAAATCCAAATCAAGTGCGTCAGGTCCGCACAAAATATCTAGTGCAGTAAAGTGCACGAAAACGAACGTCAAGTGCAACGGTGCACGAAAACAGAGATCTAGTGCAACAAATACACAAAACATAATCTCAGGTGCACTACGTGCTCGAAAACTTATCAATATCTCAAATACGAACAAAAACAACACCGAGCGTGCCAAGGTGTATTAAAATCATAAGTGTCTGCAACTGCGTGCACAAAATCCATATCAATGCACTGCGAGCACATGTAAGCTATACCGAGTGCATAAATCAAATCGAGTGCATACAACATGCATAAAATCTCATCGACAGTATCGAAATTCATGGAATCATAAATATGTGCAGCCAAGGCAATCGATATCAAGTGCAATAGATATCCACAAATCATAAATCAATGTAATGGTGTATAAAACATAAATCAAGTGTAATAACTGTGCACAATTGAAAATATCTAGTAGGTGCGGTCATGGTGCACGAAAACAAATCTCATGAAACTCAACCATCGAAACTCAAATCCATGCGATAAAAGTGATACTCGGATCACGAAACACAAATCACAATAAATGACATTGAGGTACACCTCCTTCAATGTCGAAAAATGCCGGTGCGCCCAAAACCGGTAGATCGAGAACATCCGCTTGCCTCCTGCTCACGGTTTGGCGTCCTCCGTCTCTGTGTTCTTGTTGTCTATGTGGATCTCCAGTCCCACAATCTTTCTGCTCGTCGGTCCGGTTAAGTGCAACGACGGAAACAATTCCGTTCTGGCACTCCGCTGATCTTCTCTTGGCCAATTAACATGACTACTCGCAAAGCAGTACGTCACTGGTGATGGCATCTGGCCCTCTGAATATGCGCGAAACAACTGATTCCGTGTTCAAACCTTTATCGCTGTGGTGTCCTGGAAAGAACCTATCTAAGGTCTTTTCCGATCTCACCTATGCCGAACTATATGAAGGTTGGCACTCTTTACTCGATCCTTTTTCTTATTCCCGGACAGCTGCGTCCTCAGCACGGCTTCCCTCTGGAAGTCGGCCGTATCCCACGTCTCTGCATACATATCAACCTCTGGCATCAACGGGGAGTAACATAGCTCGTTAATATCTCGCACGAATCTATTGCTTCACCTGTCTTCATCATCATCCACTTCGATGTCATAACTTGCGGGCGAAGTATTGCAATTCGTTCTTGGCTACAGTCAATCCGGAGTCTCTCACACGGACTCGAAATTACGAACTCGGGTATCTTCACCACTCTGTGGAAGATATCTAGCCGAAAACGTTCTTGGGAACCCGTCCAATTTATCGGAGGAATACGCTCCATTCGTCCGTTCTCGATCACTCACAACGCATCTGGGTGAGGCCCTTCTATCCGAAGCTGGTCAACTTACTGATCTCATATCGGAGCATCCAACGAACAACGTCCTCTCTTGCTCGATTTACTCTACATCTGACTAAGATCCTTCAAACTGAAATTCTTCAACTCAGTGGAGCCTGCGTCGGCGCATCAGATCAGACAAATCATCTCAGTCGCTCAACTCAAGATAGACTAGCTATCTTTTGTCACATCTCTGTCTGAAAGCTTTAGCGGTTTTATCTCACAAACTCTGGATGCGACGTCCCATCAATTTCAGCAACAGCTGGGTCATCTGTCTGCACGGTAGACATCACAATTTCTGAGGTAGGCTGTACATCAACAGTCCTCTCAATTTGGTAGCCTCTATCAATGGCCTGATCATCCGGTGCAAATCCGAATGCTCACCTCAAATGAGAGATCTCAATACTCACAATACACCGATACGTTCCTATGTCATCAGAAGAATATCATGGTCAGTCTTCGTCCGTGACGAGCTCGCTTTGACCGCATCTCTAGCAGCAGCTCTCTCTGCGCTCAAAGCCATGGTGACAGGAACCTCAAGCAGGTATCGATGAAGATAGTGTAGGGTTACTTAGCACGACAGCAAGGTTTCGGGAGGCATCGTCTATGCCATTTTCTAAAATTTGCCATGCTACTTAACCCTAACCCTAGAATCTTAACTAAAGATTTAGACGATACGATATGTAAACAACTTTACAACTAAGTGAATGCGGAATACAACCTTGGTAGACCGGTCCTTCACTTCAAATGTTCCGTGTAGAAGTCCCTTCGCTGCGAGTAATGATCTCTCGAACTCTTGAGAGGCTCCACAAGGTGAAAGATGCAAACTTGCTTGAAGTCTTCAAAGCCGAAGATGATCTACGTCGAGAAGACACAACTCAGGCTACCTCTTCACTAATTAGGGATTAGTGAAGCTAACACCCTAAACTAAATGGCTAATCTAGCAGAGGATGATGAAGTAGGAATTTTGCTCACTTTAGAAATCTTTTTCTCACTCTTTTTCTTCTCCTCTCAAAAACCTAGAGAGCTCTCTCATGAGCAAGAGGAAGACGAAGCAAATAATGGATGAGAGAGTGAATGGCAACCATGGGTGAGAAATATCTCATATAACCCTTGTAGAGACATTACCTTGATTAAAGATTAAGGTTGGGTCAATAAATATCTAGTGCAAGACAAATACAGTGGACTAAGTCAAGGGTTTCCACAAGCTTCCAAAGCTTGCAACCATGCTTAATTCCCACCAATTTATATTTGCACTAAATAAATGAAAACCCTAATAATCTAATGGCATGGTATAAGTCTCATACACCCATGTAGTGTGTATCATCAAGCATGACACAAAAAGAAAACACAAATAATATATATCACATATATATTAAGTGTGCACATATGAGAATAAAAAAGTATAAGTTAGCAAATATTAGTTAATGTAAATTAGCATATCAAATATACAATTATACATTAAATTATCAAATCAACATTTGCTTTAATAGTCCGGTTATATCACATATAACCGACTAATATAATATGTATCATCTTATCGAATCAACACTTGATTCGATAACCCGTTATATCACATATAACCGACCGATATCCCATATCGCGAGAATAGAATACGGTATTACATACTCGTATTATTCTCGGTCCCGCACATATCTCATATGCACTCCTACTTCGTTTTGCCTGAGCCAGTAAACTTTTGTGTAGGACTCTAAAGACTAGTCAATACGCCGGCAGTAGGTGATGATCACATCAAACAACCACAAGCTTTCAGCGGTACTAGCTGGACGTAACGGCTATCCGGGTATTGAGCGATCAGAAGATCAACAAGCAAGCCTGCTTATACTCCTGTAAAGCCTGTCAATGTTGTTTGTAAAAGCTTAGGATATTTTGGTGATGATATTTCCTTATGCTCACCATTAATTAGCTAGTGCTCACCTCTCCCCATTCCATTGCCAGAAAACACTTCTTATGGCCGAGCACAATTGGGAGTGCCCAGATTGGCCGAGCCCATTTTGTTGGGGTGAGGAATTTTTCCTTTGCAAAATCCTTTGTACACTTCATTACATCTCTATTGGTAACTTCATTTACTTTTACCCAATTCATTGGGTGCCTTGAGACAAAATATTCTACACATTCTCTACAATTTTGGACATGTCGGTTAGCAAACTTCATGTCCGAGTTGCTTCGGATTGAAGCGGGAGCCCGTATAAAAATTCGTTGACGTGGTGCCACTTCGAAGAGGAGACTGGAGATCGAGCGAGATCGGAGATGCCGCGAGGAGCGTGGGATGATGGCTAAAGACCGAAAGACATGGATCGATCAGTATAGCCATTCTATCATCTTTGTAGTTAGCTAGTTTAGTGTTAATGGCACGATCCGGGATAAAGTCTATACTAGCGTCAGTTTATAAAAGTTTTTGTTCCGCGTTTGGTCTCGGATTGACGGCCGGGGTGCTACCGTAGACTTACATGGTATCATAGCCACGCCATTAACCTTTACTAGCTTGTTCTAACTTGTTTAAAATATCGATCGAACGAAATTTCCAAAACCGCATTTTCAATGTTAAAGTTTCTGTCGAATTTTTAAACTGGTCTAAAAATTATTTTGGGTATGTCAGAAAATCGTGCAGGCTTTTCTAAGACTACTGTAGAAATTTGGTCGACTGAACCTTCAAGACCGCCGCGGAACCGCCTCACAAGCCTTGTATTGGCCGCTGTTCCGCCGCCGTTTTGGAGCAACAGTGTACCATTTTTCTTCTGGGTATCTTTCATGTGGAATTGTGGTTTATGGAATATTTTGTTTGGGCCCAGATTTTGTTTGAGTACTGGATTTGTACTTGGGGCCCACTTCGTGAAGTTTTGTCGATCGAGATTTTAAATACGTTAGTTTACAGTGCTTACATTATATCTCCGACCGTGAATGTCATTTGATTGGTAAATCTTGTCTAATTGTTATAGTCTTTTTAGACGGGTTTGCGAACGTGACATTCGCGTTGATGTTCTGTGTTGTGCTGTGATGTTGCGGATTTGTCGTGGTGGATAGCTGTGTGCAATGGTAGTGCAGTTTGGATTTATTTGTACATTTGATATCGCGGGGCGAGCGTCCGACATGTGGACTGCCGTTACTGCCTGTTTGTATATTATTTGTTTGGGGCACGACCGGGTTGAGGTCAATGTACCCGTTGTACATATTTTCTTTTTTGTACTAGGATTACCCTCGATGGAGTGCACGGATAGCCGGGTTCTGGAGGGCAACGGGTGCGCATCTCATGGCTTTGAGAGGGAGAGGACCTCACTCTAGGATTGGCAGGCTATTCGCCGCACTCGTAGGGGGTACAGGTTGACCCAAGGTGGGGAGCTCAAGTTACCGGATTCCGTGAAGTGCTGGGTGGTTCATTCACTTTGCTGAAGGGGGCTGTCTCGCTTCAGGTTTTGGCGGGTAACTTGCCGCACTCGTAGGGGTCTAGGTTTCATTGCACAGGCTATCCACACGACCAGTGAAACGTTGGGTTTCAGTTGCGGCTCAATGAAACCCGGGGCTCCCAGATATCTGTATTGTTATGTGATGCTTATTACTTTTCTGTAATGTTGCATTTATCACGCCTGGAGCGATTATTGTATATTGATATATATACTAGTAGATGTTGTATATGTTTTACACCCGCGCTAGTCCAGTCCTCGCTCTGTCGTTAGTTAAGTAACCTAACGGGTGATGACGGGACCCAGTGGCGAATGCGGATGGGATATACGCACATTTTATTTTCGTTCTTTTCTGGTGATTAATTGATGGGACTGCGTTGATTCAGATCAATGCAAAGGAAAACAACCTATTGGATATTGTTGGAACAATTTTCAAAAGACTGTTATTACAAGGACGTTTTCATTTGTTTTGCACAGCGGTATTCAGTTTGGAATATTCAGCACCTCATTCGACGAGGTAAGGGCTGAGATCCCTTCACCGGGAGTGACTCCTTGGGCAGAGGTTTGCGTCAGGGTAATAACTTCATTATAGTCGATTACTTTTTGCTTTGCATCGTGGTATTTAGTTTGGAATATCCTGCACCTCATTCTACGGGGAAAGAGCCGAGATCCCTTCATCAGGAGTGACCTCTTTAGCAAAGGTTTTCGCCACTATATTTTTTGTAAAAAGCTATCCGATTCCTTCACCGATATCAAGTACATTACGTTAAAGGTTTTTCGCCAAAAACCAGCTGTAGCCCTCCGTCATTTCAGATGGGTAGCACTTAATATTCATGCTATGTTTGTTGATCTTCGTCAAGGCATAGTGTATGGTAGCTGCTTGTTACCTTTCTGTTGCATAGATAAATGCGTTGGTTTGGGACAGTCGTATAGCCTTGTTGACCTTCGTCAAGGGCTTGTACGGGTGGGTTCAAATTAACCTGGACAATGACGGGTAGAACTTGACATGTGACTTATGATTTGTTGACCTTCGTCAAGGTCATAAGAGCATGGGGTAAAAATCATATCGAGAGTTTCGAACATACAGGAAACTTGCCAGGCATGCGCATACCTTCTGGAGTGTGATAACGTGAGTGGATTCCTTCACGTTATCATGCGATGAGAGTTGGATCCCGATTCCTACTGATGAGTTGATTTACTCTTCGGGTGATCCCGACTAATTCTTCTTTCAGGTTTGGAGGAGAATTTGACGATACAGTGGGAGGTTTCCTGATTAGATAAAGTGATAACCATTCTGATCTAGGTTAGAGTGCACGCAGAGTGTTTCTTTTCTCTCTATTTGGCAGCGACCATGGCTCGACCCTAGACTATGACTCAGTGATCAAGTTAACCGAACCTTCTTAAAATACTGGCTTTTGGATTGTCTGAGTTGCATACATCATTGCCGCTCCTTCTTTTACCCTTTGCATTTCTCCAGAACACCTCGTATTACTACGGACATCCACTTCCATTGGATAAATCCATCGTATGGTTATATACGAACTCGAAGGAACTTGTTCCAGATTCGAGGATGGATTCAGGTTCAGGAGAAATTGAATTGGTTTATTCAGTTGTCTTTTATCATCACCTTCTCTCAGGTTGTGAGGGCTCCTAAGATTAGGAGAGAGTACACCTATTACGCTTATTGAATATTCTTCTTCCAAACCATAGGCAGGTGCCGAAAGGTAGGGAAGGAAGAAAACCAATCAGCATAAGTTGGGTGTACAGAAGGTAATAAGTAAAGACAAAATAAAGAGATTAGAAAGAGGGCAAAGTAAATTGCGACTGCTATCATTCACGACCAAACCGCGTACTTCATCGCCATTCCTATTTCACCTTTGCTTTTCTCCAGTTCAGGAGAAATAGAATAAGGTTTTATTCAGTTGTCTTTTATCATCACCTTCGCTCAGGTTGCGAGTACTCCTAGATTAGGAGAGTACACCTTTTATGCTTATTGGATAGTTTTCTTCCAAACTATAGGCTGGTGCCGAAAGGTAGGGAAGGAAGAAAACCATTAAGCCTAACGATGGTGTACAGAAGGTAATGAGTAAAGACAAATAAAGGGATTTGGAGAGATGGCAAAGAAATATACGGTTACAGTCATGAATCTGGAAAATGGTAGAGGCATTACTAGGAATACCCGGATACCCCTACGAAACATTTTCATGTTTCAGTTTCACCGTGCATTGTTAATTGTAAACTGATTTCCCAATTAGACTCTTGCTCCAGGGTATGTATTTACCAGGTATGATTCTCACATCTGTATGGTTTTACAGACGATGAGTGGGAGTAAGTTATTGGGAATTAGGTGATCATCCTCATTATATCGGAATTCGTTGTAATTGGTGATATTTGAGAAAATCGCCTAGGTACAGTTCTCAACCTACGACGCACAGGGTTTGAGTTATTCAACTCAAAGGACTTATACAAAGTATTGTATGTTGTCCAGTGTCTATTAGGACAAAAGGGTAGGTCCTCGTACTATATTCTGTTTACTTGTGACTTCTCTAGTTCTTAGACAAGTGTTTCTAGAAATACAAGGTCTAAGTTTTGAGAAGTTATAGGTACAAGAATAAAGTAGAGAACCATATGTTGTAAGTATCGGGATTCTTCAAGGTGATCGAAAATGTAGATACTTGTGTTGGGTATTCAGTTGATAGTAATGGTTTTGAGAACTGGTTTCTTTTTCAGGTTACTCATAATTGGATGCACTCTTAAGTTGAGTAATGCTGATCCGCCTCTCTCCATTTTGTTGACATGTTCTGGAGACAGCTGCATCATTTGAATCTGGTTCCAATTAAATCAGTGCCAAAGTTTCTATATTGGATATAGAATGGTTCATATCTTAACGATGTTAAGGTACGGGGAGTTGTCCGGCTTATGCTTATAACTAGACTCTGGATAACTCAAGGCACGTTTCTGTAATGACAGTTTGTGGGTTGACCCAGGCTATGACGAGGGTTGACTTTCTACCATCTGGAAGATCAATAGTGATATTGTTCTTGACTCGCCACAGTTTTAGTAAAATGGATTTTTCAGAAAAACAGTAGTGGGAGTATGGTAGAACTGCAAGTGATTCCAGAATCGCAAACGATTACTGAAAATTTAATAGGACCTAGAGATTCAATCAGGTTTGACATTCCATTAGCCACTCCCCAGATACTCCGCAGATATGGTAGGTAGCCTCAGGCGCCCGAGAGGTACTCCGGTATGCTCAAGGACGGTGACAGGGAGGTTCTTGTTTACCCAGACTTGCCATTACTGCTGTTCCAGACTATGAGACCCGGCAGGAGATGAGTATAGCGTCGTTCTAAACTAGCTTTAGAAGTGCATGTGTATATGACTCTGCCAGAGGGTTGTTGTGGTCAGTGGGAGCAGCGGAAGCATAGTGGACAAATAGCTTGTGTCTATTTATAAACTAAAGCAGAAATAGCGGAGATAGATAATCTATTTTTGATGTGACAGTCATGGGCTTTGACTTCATCAGAATAGGGGATGGATCTATTAAGAAGGTAGTAGGGTGATGTCCTGGTATTTGGATGACATACACATAGTAGAAAGTAAAATTCCTATACTACGATCGGTTATACTGTGGTTGTCACACAATAGTTTCTCCACATAGGATATGGATATTATATCTGACATTCTGGTTACTAGATCTATGGTTTTAGATCTAGATTTAGGTAGTTTCCCAATCTGGGTACTTAGACAGTATTCTAAAAGGTATTTTAGAATGGATGATTCCTGACATGGTGGTGTACCTGCAAGTGATGGAGTCACCCTCTCTAAAGGTGTCTTACAGACTAAAGGGGAGAGGGATGCGCATGATTGACATATCACTTGCTTAGGCAATTGAGTCAATCATGAGATGTCAAGTACCACACCAGATGTTGTTTTTGCACCAGATGCAATAAGTAGAGATATTAATCCAATCATGGAGAAACGTTAGAAAGCAGTTTTAGAACATGAGCAAATGTTCCAGGGATTTGATAACGGCAGCCTCCTTTGGGAGACGGTTATCATTCCAGGCTTCCAATATGACATGGATGACCGAGTGACTGTCAGAGTTATAGTTTTCCCTCTGACGAGGGGCAGTAGTTTGGACAGGTGGTCCAAGCGGATACCAAGGAAGGTGTGGTGCAGGATACTGATTAGGTTCAGTTGACGATACAGTCTGAGAAGTTTGGATTTGGAGTTCATTTATGAACTAGGTCCCATCAGATATTCAGACATATTCTAAGACATGTATTGCTCAATTCGGGAGATGGCTTTCTCCGCGAACTTGAGATTAAGAGAGACATAGAAAGAAACATCAGGGCGGATCCACTCACTGAGGCTATTTCTCGAACACAATAGTTTTACAAACGAGCTTTGTGACACTGATTAGTAGAGGAGTTGGGTGTTCGGTATCACACGGGCTGCGACTATGCGACATCGCAATAATTAGTCTTAAGTGCAAGTGGGAGATTGTTGGATATAGTGCCCTCAAAGTCAATTATTGGATCACATGCACGTGATTGCAATGATTGAGGGATGATCTATACCGGTAGGACAGTCTTACTCGAGATGATAGTATGCTATCTGGTTTGTCTTTATCATCGTGTACCGCTTTAGGTGACATCACAGATCACTATTACACGTTGATAGAGCCCTTAGGATTCTTGCTTGACTACCAGTAGTATGATGGCGATCATATACGTGAGAGTTGGGTAGTCCATAAGCACATCCTTAAAAGTGGTCCTTAGTCATGGGTGTTTCGAGACAGGGCATCGGTACTCCGGAGTAGACTAGTGTATACAGTCGAGGCCTCGACGAGGGGTGGTGGCCAGTCTCACAAGCCATTGGTGTCAGTTGGTTCACCTAAAATGTATACAGGTGCTCATTGGGTTATGAGTGCACCGGACAGGACTTGCCGGGAACCTGCTGGTTATTGTACCTAGCGTCAGATAGCAGTTCCCAGGTGACATGTGTACATGTTAGTTCATCGACCTAAGATCGTCATTTGTCTCGTATGAGTTCCCGCTGTGCTTTGATTACTACCCTACCACGGCTCAAAGGAGTCGTGCAAACAGGTTTTAGTTGGGTACAGTCCCGACCCACATAGAGGCAGTGAGTGGATCGGCAGGGGTTTCGTCTCTCCCGGTATTGGGGGTGAGATCGCGCTGTGTCTAGGAGAGCCATCACACAAAACCCTCGGCCGAGGCAGGAGATTTACTGGTAGGTATTCCAGTAGTATCTCAGAGTGTTCTGGGCTACACTCCGACACGACTTATACCGCTTTTGGGGGTCTGACGTTACCAGTCCCTAGGCCCGATATGCGATGCTCATAGACGAACGGACCGGACTGTATGGATATTGTCACTGATAGGCTCAGTAGGGTTCCAGGATGAGTTCGCTCATCGGCTTCTCTTTTGCTCAATACACGGGGCAGCTGTTACCGGCCCCCTAGGCCCGATATGCGATGCTCATAGACGAATGGACCGGATTGTACGGATATTGTCACTGATAGACTTAGTAGGGTTTCAGGATGAGTTCGCTCATCGGCTTCTCTTTTGCTCAATACATAGGGCAGCCGTTACGTACAGCTTGTACCACTGACGTGCATGTGGTTAAATCCACGGCCAGCGTATTGACGAGTCTTTAGAGTCCACCACAGATAGTTTTTCAAGTTCGGGCGAAACGTTGTAGAGGCCGTATGGTTTTATGACAGGGTTCGAACATGCACGCGCACTTGTGCACGCGTCATATTTCGGACAGATAATACTGGTGGGCTTTGGTTTAAACCGGATCCTAATATTATATTGTGTAGGAATATTTTTGTCTCATTGCATTCGTATTCGGTCGGAATACAAATGCGGGTATGTATATACAGTTGTGGGGTAATCCTGTAATTCGTTACGGGATTACTTTTGAAATTGCCAGTTTTTCTTCGCTTGATTAAATATTAGTTTTAATGTTTAATTATTGGTTAATGTTTGTGCATTCATTTTTGGCCAAATTATCTTTCATTCATTTTGGCTGAATCTAGTGTGGACAGTGGGTATTTTTGGATTGGGTGAGTCATTGGTTCTTGCTTCTAGATGAGCATGGTTTCTATTGTGAGGTGACTTTTGCATTAATGTTGTTTGTAAAAGCTTAGGATATTTTGGTGATGATATTTCCTTATGCTCACCACTAATTAGCTAGTGCTCACCTCTCCCCATTCCATTGCCAAAAAATACTTCTTGTGGCCGAGCATAATTGGGAGTGCCCAGATTGGTCGAGCCCATTTTGTTGGGATGAGGAATTTTTCCTTTGCAAAATCCTTTGTGCACTTCATTACATCTCCATTGGCAACTTCATTTACCTTCACCCAATTCAAAAATGCCCACTGTCCACACTAGGTTCGGCCAAAATGAATGAAGGATAATTTGGCCAAAAATGAATGCACAAACATTAACCAATAATTAAACATTAAAACTAATGTTTAATCAAGCGAAGAAAAACTGGTAATTTCAAAAGTAATCCCGTAACGAATTACAGGATTACCCCACAATTGTATATACATACCCGCATTTGTATTCCGACAGAATAAGAATGCAATGAGACAAAAATATTCCTACACAATATAATACTAGGATCCGGCTTAAACCAAAGCCTACCAGTATTATCTGTCCGAAACATGACAGTGCACAAGTGCACGTGCATGTTCGAACCCTGCATAAAACCATACGGCCTTTACAATGTTTCGCCCGAACTTGGAAAACTATTTGTTGTGGACTCAAAAGAATCGTCAATACGCTGGCCATGGATTTAACCACAAGCACGTCAGTGGTACAAGCTGTACGCAACGGCTGCCCTATGTATTGAGCAAAAGGGAAGCCGATGAGCGAACTCATCCTGGAACCCTACTGAGCCTATCAGTGTCAATATCCGTACAGTCCGGTCCGTTCGTCTATGAGCATCGCATATCGGGCCTAGGGGGCTGGTAACGTCAGACCCCCAAAAGCGGTATAAGTTGTGTCGGAGTGTAGCCCAGAACACCCTGAGATACTACTGGAATACCTACCAGTAAATCTCCTGCCTCTGCCGAGGGCTTTGTGTAATGGCTCTCCTAGACACGGCGCGATCTGACCCTAATACCGGGAGAGACGAAACCCCTGCCGATCCGCTCACTGCCTCTATGTGGCTCGGGACTGTACCCAACTAAAATCTGTTTGCACGACTCTTTTGAACCGTTGTAGGGTAGTAATCAAAGCACAGTGGGAACTCATACGAGACAAATGACGATCTCAGGTCGATGAACTAACCTGTACACATGTCACCTGGGAACTGCTATCTGATGCTAGGTACAATACCAACCAGCAGGTTCCCGGCGGTCTTGTCCGGTGCATTCATAACCCAATGAGCATCTGTATACATGTTAGGTGAACCAACTGACACCAATGGCTTGTGAGACCGGCCACCGCCCTTCGTCGGGGTCTCGACTGTATACACTAGTCTACTCCGGAGTGTCGATTCCCTGTTTCGAAACTCCCATGACTAGGGACCACTTTTAAGGATGTGCTTATGGACTACCCAACTCTCACGTATATGATCGCCATCATACTGCTGGTAGTCAAGTAAGAATCCTAAGGGCTCTATCAACGTGTAATGGTGATCTGCAATGTCACCTAAAGCGGTACACGATGATAAAGACAAACCAGATAGCATACTATCATCTCGAGTAAGACTGTCCTAACGGTATAGGTCTTCCTTCAATCATTGCAATCATATGCCTGCGATCCAATAATTGACTTTGAGGGCACTATATCCAACAAGTAACACTACCGTACAGTCCGGTCTCTTTGTCTGATATGTTGCATATTCAGTCTAGGGGTGGTAATCGTCAGACCCCAGTAACCGATAAGTCGTGCCGATGTGAGGCTCATAACGGGTCGAGAAACTACTGATAACACTTACCAGTAGATCTCCGAATCAGTCCTGGCCAGGGACCTTCCTGTTATAGCCAATCGAGCACAACACAACATCAACCCCCAATATCGGGAGAGACGAAACCCCTCCTATCGCTCATTGCCTCCATGTGATTCGGGACTGAACCCAAAAGCTACCGTTTGCACGTTCTCTTGAACGTGGTAAGGTAGAAATCAAAGCACAGTAGGAATCACACAAGACTCTATGACGATCTCGGGTCTACATGCTAATCTGTACCAGTATTATCAGAGAACTGTTATCTGACGATAGGTATAATACCAACTAGAAGTTCTCGGCGAGTCCGTTCAGTGTACCCAGTCTCCACTGAGCATCCGTATACCATCTTTGATGTCAAATACCAATGGATGCGGTATCATCCATCGCCCATCATATGGGTCAAGATGCGTATACGCTAGTCTACTTTGGAATATCGATACCCTGTCTCGATACACCCTCGATTAGGAACAATTATAGGATATACTTGTGGACTAATTTTGGCCCCACTAGTATGATCTCCATCATAGTCCTTGTAGTCAAGTACACATGCTAAGGGCTTTATTAACATGTGAGAGCAAGACAGTATCACAATGCAAGTCTACATGTTAAGACAAAGAGCAACCAGATAGCATATTATCATGTTGAGCAAGAAAGTCCTCTCTCCATATATCCAAGCATCCACTATAATATACATCATATGTACAATAATGGCCTCAGGGCATATACATAACTAACAATCTCCCACTTGCACTAAGGCCAGTTGTAGTATCTCATACCCAACATCCCGAAAAGTCTCTCAAATTGTATCTGGGGTATGGCCTTCGTGAGTGGATCCGCTGTGTTCTTCGTGTCAACTCTCTTGACCTTGATCTTCCGGCGATCAACTATCTCTCGGATCAGGTGATACCGCCTCAGAATATGCCTGGATCGCTGATGGGACTTGGGTTCCTTGGCCAAAGCCACTGCTCCATTGTTATCACAATACAAAGGTATTGGATGCTCGATGGACGGAACCACACCAAGTTCGTTTATGAACTTCTTCATCCATGCAGCCTCTTTGGCAGCATCGTTGGCAGCGATGTATTCAGCCTCCATCGTCGAGTCTGCCATGGTTTCTTGTTTGGAACTCTTCCAACAAACCGCCCCTCCATTGAGGATAAAGACAAATCCCGAAACCGACTTAGAGTCGTCCTTATCACTCTGGAAGCTTGAATCGGTAAAGGACTCCACTTGGAGTTCTGTGTTACCATACACCAAGAACATCTCTTTAGTCCTTCTCAAGTACTTGAGAATGTTCTTCACAGCTGTCCAGTGACTCTCTCCAGGATATGCTTGATACCCACTCACTACACTTAGTGAGTATACTATATCGGGTCTGGTACATAGCATCGCGTACATGATAGAGCCTACTGCCGAAGTATAGGTATCCCTTGCATGCGAGCTCTTTCCAAATCAGTCTTGGGAGACATCTCTTTGGAGAGAGTGAGTCCTGTGATCGTAGGTAAATTCACACGCTTGGATTCTTCCATACTAAACCTCTTTAGTATGGTGTTAATGTACCTGGATTGGGACAATCCCAGTATCCGTTTAGATCTATCTCTATAGATCTTAATCTCCAAGATGTAGGAGGCATCACCTAGATCTTTCATTGAGAATCTATGTGATAAGAAGAGCTTGACCGAGTGCAGCATAGGATCATCATTTCCTATCAAGGGTATGTCATCCACGTACAATACGAGGAAGACAACCTTACTCTGTGCCACCTTCTTGTATATACAAGATTCATCTACGTTTTTGATGAAATCAAACTCTTTGACTGCCACATCAAAACAGATGTTCCAACTCCGCGATACCTGTTTTAACCCGTAGATGGATTTAAGCAGCTTGCACACCTTTCCGCTGCTCTCACTGTCTACGAAGCCCTCTGGCTGAGTCATGTACACGCTCTCTTCTAAATCACCATTTAGAAAGGCGGTCTTAACATCCATTTGCTAGATTTCGTAGTTATGGTATGCAGCAATGGCAAGTAGGATCCGGATGGACTTAAGCATAGCCACTGGAGAAAAGGTTTTATCATAATTCGCACCTGGTCGTTGACGAAAACCTTTTGTAACAAGTCTAGCTTTGAAAGTCTCAACTTTTCCGTCTACACCAAATTTCTTCTTAAAGATCAATTTGCTCCCAATGGGTTTTACCCCTTCGGGAGCAACTTCCAAAGTCCATACTTTATTGGTGTATATGGATTCCATCTCAGATCGCATTGCATCCAGCCATTTCGCAGAGTCCCTACTCGTGATGGCCTACTCGAAGCTAGTCGGGTCATCATCTTCCATGATGCAATCCTCGCTTCCACCATCAATGAGAAAACCATAGTATCTCTCAGGTGGATGAGGAACCCTACTAGATCGGCGGAGATGCTGGGGTTCGTTGGAGACTACTGAATCTTCTGGTTCCAATTTCAATTTCAGTTGTAGTTTGTGCCACTGGAACTTCTTCCGGTTCTACCTCTTCGCCACTAATTTCTTTACAAGAAATTCCTTTTCTAAAAAGGTGGCGTATTGAGAAACAAACACCTTTTGTTTCTCAGCGTGGTAGAAAATATATCCTTGTGATTTCTTTGGATATCCCACAAACTTGCATAGAACTGATCGTGCTTCGAGTTTGTCCGGATTTTGCCTTTTGACAGGCCGGACAACCCCATATCTTAACACCTTTAAGATATGGTCTTTTCCCGCTCCATATCTCATATGGTGTAGTAGGTAAAGATTTAGATGGAACTTGATTCAATAGGTATGCTGCTGTCTCAAGCGCATAACCCCAAAAGAAAATAGGCAACTCAGCGGTGCTCATCATAGAGTGCACCATATCTAATAGGGTGTGATTCCTCCGCTCCGATACACCATTGTGCTGTGGTGTATACGGAGGAGTAAGCTGAGAGAGAATCCCATTCTCTTTTAGATAGTCAAGGAACTGCGTGCTCAAGTATTCTTCTCCCCGATCAGATCGTAGGATTTTAATACTTTTACCCGTCTGGTTCTCAACTTCATGCTTATATTCTTTGAATTTCTCAAAAATCTCAGACTTGTGTTTCATCAGGAACACATGTCCGTATCTTGAGAGATCGTCAGTGAATATAATGAAGTACGAGAAACCATTCCTGGCATGTATAGACATGAGACCATATACATCACTATGTATCAGTCCTAAGAGTTCCGTAACTCTTTCTCCGTGTCCAGTAAACGGAGTTTTGGTCATCTTGCCTTTGAGACTGTTGGAGATAGTGCCCTCAAAGTCAATTATTGGGTCGCAGCTACGTGATTGCAATGATTGAGGCAGGACCTATACCGATATGACAGTCTTGCTCGAGATGATAGTTTGCTATTTGGTTTGTCTTTATCATCGTATACATGCTTTAGTTCACTATTGCATGATGATAGAGCCCATAGGATTCTTGCTTGACTACCAGCAGTATGATGGCGATCGTATACGTGGGAGCTGGGGTCTATAAGCACATCCTTAAAGTGTCTCTAGTCGTGGGAGTTTCGAGACAGGGCATCGATACTCCAGAGTAGACTAGTGTATACAGTCGAGACCCCGACGAGGGGCGATGGCCGGTCTCACAAGCCATTGGTGTCAGTAGGATCACCTAAGATGTATACAGGTGCTCATTGGGTTATGAGTACACCGGACAGGACTTGCCGGGAACATACTAGTTGGTATTATACATATCGTCAGATAGCAGTTCCCTGGTGACATATGTACAGGTTAGTTTGTCGACCTGAGATCGTCATTTGTCTCGTGTGAGTTCCCACTGTGCTTAGATTACTACCCTACCATGCTCAAAAGAGTTGTGCAAACAGGTTTTAGTTGGGTACAGTCCCGAGCCACATGGAGGCAGTGAGCGGATCGTCGGGGATTCGTCTCTTCCGGTATTGGGGGTGAGATCGCGCTGTGTCTAGGAGAGCCATTACACAAAGCCCTCGGTCGAGACAGGAGATTTACTGGTAGGTACTCCAGTAGTATCTCAGGGTGTTCTGGGCCACTCTCTGACACGACTTATACCGCTAATGGGGGTCTGACTTACCAGCCCCCTAGGCAGATATGCGATACTCATAGACGAACGGACCGGACTGTATGTATATTGTCACTGTTAGGCTCAGTAGGGTTTATGGATGAGTTCTCTCGTCAGCTTCCCTTCCAATCAATACATAGGCAAACCATTACGTACAGCTTGTACCTCTGACGTGCTAGAGATTACACCCAGTGCCAGTGTGTTGATGAGTCATTAGAGTCCCCCACAGACACTTTCCCAAAGTTCGGGCGAAACGTTGTAGAGGCCGTAAGGTAATATGGCAGGGTTCGGAAAATGCACATGCGTTTTCGCACGTGTCATATTTCTGGCAGATAATACCGGTCGGTTTTGGTTTAAGCCGGATCCGAGTATTATACTGTGTAGATATAATATCTTTGTCTCAGATACATTTGTATTCGGTCGTAATACAAATGCGGGTATGTTTATACCATTACGGGGTTATCCTGAAATTCGTTTCAGGATCACTTTTGGAAGTTGCCAGTTTTCAGTTTTCTATCAGCCGTATTTAACATTCGGTTAAATGCGGATTTATCTTTTCTTCTTGAGTGAGTCATGAGTGTGGAAGGTTCTTGGATGGTGACTAGGTTAGTGATTCATAGTTAGCATTTAATGAGAGTTAATGTTTGTGGTGACTAGGTTCAAGAGTCACCATTTTGCATTAAATGTATTTTGTGACAAATTCATTTGTTTTAGTGCTAATGGTCACTCTCCTAGCTCCTACACTCACCTCCCTTGCTCTATATATGGCTGGCCCCTCCCATCCTCTTCACTTACTCTCTCACTTGTTGTTTGTAAAAAGATTATGATAGTATTTTGGTTCATGGAAATTAGATAGCCTCATTTCTCATTTCACCCGATTCCAAAAGACAACTTCCATAACCGTTCGTCCATAGCCTTGGACGTAATGAGACAAAGTGTTCTACTCATTCTCTACATCAATCTTGGTCGTCTCTTTTGGCAAATTTGACGATCGAGTTGCCTCGGTTCAGAGGCGGGAGCCCGTTTAAAGATCCGTCGACGTGGTGCAACCTGGATGACAAGACTGGAGATCGAGGAGATCGGAGCACCCGCAACAAAGCGTGGGATGATGGTTGAAGACCGAAGGACACGGATCGTTCGGTATAACATTTCTACCCACTTTGTAATTTGTTAGTTTAGCTTTAATGGCAGATCCGGGTTATAGTACGCGATAGCGCCAGTTGTAAAAAGTTTTTGTTCCGCATTTGGCGTCTGTTAGACGGCCGGGCCGCTACCGTGGACTTACAGTGGTATCAGAGCCTAACCATTAAGCTATACTAATTTGTGCTAACGCGTTTGAGAGATTGATCGAACGGAATTTCCGAAATCGCAATTTTCAAATGCTTAAGTTTCTGTCGATTTTAAACTGTCTAAAAATTATTTTGATTATCTCAGAAATTTAAGCAGGATTTTTTAAGCATACGGCAGAAAATTGGACACGTGATCCTGCAGTAACGCCGCGGATCCGCGGTCAAAGCTTGGGTTTGACCGCGGAACCGCGGCCGTTATGTGGGAACAGTGATCCAGTTTTTTCTAGTGAGCTTGTTTTGTGAAATTGTGGGTTTTTGAATAGTTCTTTTAGGCCCAGATTTTGTTACTGTACAGCAGATGTACGTGGGGCCCACTTCGGGAAATTTGGTCGATCGAAATTTTAAATTTGTTAGTATGCAGTACTTATTTTATATCTCCGACCGGGAATGTCATTTGATCGGTAAACCGCGTCTAATTGCTATAGTTCTTTTAGACGGGTTTGCGAACGTGACATTCGCGTTGATGTTCTGTGTTGTGCTGTGTTGTTGCGGATATGTCGTGGTGGATAGCAGGGTGCAATGATAGTGCAGTTTGGATTTATTTGTACATTTGATATTGCGGGGCGAGCGTCCAACATGTGGACTCCGTCACTGCCTGTTGTATAATATTCTTTTGGGGCACGACCAGGTTGAGGTCGATGTACCTGTTGTACATATTTTTATTTCTTTACTAGGTTTATCCCGTGAAGGAGTACACGGATAGCCGGGTTCTGGAGGGCAACGGGTCCGTATCTCATGGCTTTGAGAGGCAGAGGGACCTCACTCTAGAATTGGCAGACTAATCGCCGCACTCGTAGGGGGTACAGGTTGACCCAAGGAGGGGTGCTAAATTTACCGGATTCCGTGAAGTGCCGGGTGTTCCATTCACTATGCTGTGGGGGACTACCTCGCTTCAGGTTTTGGCGGATAACTTGCCGCACCCATAGGGGTCTAGGTTTCATTGCACAGGCTATCCACACGACCAGGGGAACGTCAGGTTTCAGCAGCGGCTCTGTGAAACCCGAGGATCCCAGATTATCTGTATTGTTCTGTGATACTTATTACTTTTTTGTAATGTTGCATATTATCACGCCTAAAGCAATTATTGTATATTGGTATATATACTATTAGATGTTGTATATGTTTTACACCCGCGCTAGTCCAGCCCCCGCTCTGTCGTTAGTTAAGTATCCTAACGGGTGATGACGGGACCCAGTGACGAATGCGGATGGCATATACGTACATTTTATTTTCGTTTTTTTCTGGTGTGATTGATTGATGGGAATGCATTGATTCTTATCAATGTAAGGATAAAACAAACCTATATTTGATGTTGTTGGAATAAATTTTAAAAGGTGTTGTTACAAAGATGTTTCCTTTTGTTTTGCATAACGGTATTCAGTTGGAATATCCTGCACCTTATTCCACGAGGCAAGGGCCGAGATCCCTTCACCGGGAGTGACCCCTTGGGCAGAAGTTTACGTCACGGTAATAACTAAAATGTAGTCAATCACAAGTTGCTTTGTATCGCGGTATTCAGTTGGAATATCCCGCACCTCATTCCACGAGGAAAGAGCCGAGATCCCTTCACCGGGAGTGACCTCTTTAGCAAAGGTTTTTCGCTACTATATTTTATAAAAGCTATCAGGTTCCTTCAACGAGATCAAGTTCATTACGTTAAAGGTTTTTCGCCAAAAACCAGCCGTAGCCCTCCGTCATTTCTTTTGGGTATTCAGTAGTATTCAAGCTATGTTTGTTTGGCCAAAGTCAAGGCATAGTGTTTGGTAGTTGCTGGGTATTCATCTGTTGCGTAGATAGATGCGTTGGTTTGGGACAGTCGTTCTGCCTTGTTGGCCAAAGTCAAGGGCATGTGCGGGTGGGTTCAAATTAACCTGGACAATGACAGGTAGAACTTGGCATGTGACTTATGATGGGTTGGCCAAAGTCACGATCATAAGAGCATGGGGCAAAAATCAATATCGGGAGTTTCAAATATACAGGAAACTTGCCAGGCATGCGCATACCTTCTGGAGTGTGATAACTTGAGTGGCTTCCATCAAGTTATCATGCGATGATAGTTGGATCCCGATTCTCACTGATGAGTTGGTTTACTCTTCGGGTGATCCCGACTAATTCTTCTTTCAGGTTTGGAGGAGAATTTGAGATTACAGTGGGAGGTTTCCTGATTAGATAAAGTGATAACTATTCTGATCTAGGTAAGAGTGCACGCAGAGTGTTTCTTCTCTCTCTTTGGCAGCGACCTTTGACCGACCCTAGACTATGACTCAGTGACCAAAGTTGACCGAACCTTCTTAAAATACTGGCCTTTGGATTGTCTTAGTTGCATAAGTCATTGCTGCTCCTTCTTTTACCCTTTGTATTTCTCAGAACATCCCGTATTACTACGGATATCCACTTCCATTGGATAGATCCATCGTATGGTTATATACGAACTCGAAGGGACTTCTTCGAGGATGGATCCAGTTTCAGGAGAAATAGAATTGATTTATTCAGTTGTCTTTTATTATCACCTTCTCTCAGGTTGCGAGGGCTTCTAGGATTAGGAGAGTACACCTATTACGCTTATTGGATAGTCTTATTCCAAACCATAGGCTGGTGCCGAAAGGTAGGGAATGAAGAAAACCAATTAGCCTAAGTAGGGTGTGCAGAAGGTAATATGTAAAGACAAAATAAAGGGATTAGAAAGAGGGCAAAGTAAATTGCGACTGTTATCATTCACGACCAAACCGCGTACTTCATCGCCACTCCTATTTCACCTTTGATTTTTCCCAGTTCGGAAGAAATAGAATAAGGTATTATTCAGTTGTCTTTTATCATCACCTTCTCTCAAGTTACGAGTACTCCT
The DNA here is from genome assembly GCA_030015575.1 of Agapanthus africanus. Taxonomy (NCBI): domain Eukaryota; kingdom Viridiplantae; phylum Streptophyta; class Magnoliopsida; order Asparagales; family Amaryllidaceae; genus Agapanthus; species Agapanthus africanus. Next base: position 544,135,359 of record JASDDO010000019.1, read on the forward strand.
AGGATTAGGAGGGTACACCTATTATGCTTACTGGATAGTCTTCTTCTAAACCATAGGCTGGTGCCGAACGGTAGAGAAGGAAGAAAACCACTTAGCCTAACGATGGTGTACAGAAGGAAATGAATAAAGACAAATAAAGGGATTTGGACAAATGGCAAAGAAATATACGGTGATAGTCATGAATTGGTTTATGGAAGAGGCATTACTAGGAATACCAGGATACCCCCACGAGACATTTTAATGTTTCAGTTTCACTGCGCATTGTTAAAAGAAAACTAATTTCCCGATTAGATACTTACTCCAGGGTATGTATTTACCAGGTTTCATTCTCATATCTGTATAGTTTTTACAGATGATGAGTAGGAGTAAGTTATTGGAAATTAAGTTGATCATCCTCATTATATCGGAATTCGTTGTAATTGGTGATATTTGAGGAAATCGCCTGGGTACAGTTTTCAACCTACGATACACAGGTTTTGAGTTATTCAAACTCAGGGGACTTATACAGAGTATTGTATGTTGTCCAGTGTCCGTCAGGACAAAGGGGTAGGTCCTCGTACTATGTTCTGTTTACTTATGACTTCTCTAGTTTTTAGACAAGTGTTTCGTAGAAATACAATGTCTAAGTTTTGAGAAGTTGTGGGTATAAGAATAAAGTAGAGAAACAGGTGTCGCAAGTATCGGGATTCTTCAAAGAGATCGAAGATGTAGATTTTTGTGATTGGTATTCAGATAATAGTAATGGTTTTGAGAAACTTGTTTCTTTTTCAGGTTACTCATAATTGGATGGATTCCTAAGTTGAGTAATGCTGATTAGCCTTTCTCCATTAAGTTGATATGCACTGGAGACAGCTGTATGTTTTTGAATCTGGTTCCAATTAAATTAGTGCCTTTATTTCTATATTGTATATAGATTGGTTCATGTCTTAACGATGTTAAGATACGGGGAGTTGTCCAGCTTATGCTTAAAACCAGACACTGGATAACTCAAGGCACGTTTCTGTAATGGCAGTTTGTGGGTTGACCCTGGCTTCGACGAGGGTTGACTTTTCTACCATCTGGAAGATCAATAGTGATATTGTTCTTGACTCGCCATAGTTTTAGTAAAAATAGATTTTTTCAGAAAACAGTAGTGTGAGTATGGTAGAACTGGAAGTGATTCCAGAACCGCAAACGATTACGGAGAATTTAATAGGACCTATATATTCAATTAAGTTTGACATTCCAATAGCCACTCCGTAGATATGGTGGGTAACCTCAGACACCCGAGAGGTACTCAGGTAGCCTCAAGGACGGTGACAGGGAGGTTCTTGTTTACTCAGACTTGACACTACTGTTGTTCCAGACTATGAGACCCGGCAAGAGGATAAGTATAACGTCGTTCTAAACTAGCTTTAGAAGTATACGTATATATATTATTCTGCCAGAGGGTTGTCGTAGTCAGTGGGAGCAGCGAAAGCATAGTGGGCAAGTAGCTTATATCTATTTATAGGCTTGAGCAAATATAGCGGAGATTAGATCATCTGATTTTGATGAGACAGTCATGGTTTTGACTTCATCAGAATAAGGGATGGATCTGTTGAGAAGATAGTAGGGTGTGATGTCCTGGTATTTGGACGACATACACAGAGTAGGAAGTAAAATTCCTATACTACGATCGGTTGTATTGTGGTCGTCATACAGTTGTTTCTCCAGACAGGACATGGATATAATATCAGACATTCTGGTTTCTAAATTTATGGTTTTAGATCTGGATTTGGGTAGTTTCCCAATGTGGGTACTGTGACAGTATTCTAATAGTTTTTAGAATAGATGACTCCTGGCATGGTGGTGTACCTGCAGGTGATGGAGTCACCCTCTCTAAAGGTGTCTTACAGACTAAAGGGGAGAGGGATGTGCATGATTGGCAGATCACTTGCTTAGGCAATTGAGTCAATCATGAGATGTCAAGTACCACACCAGATGTTTTTTGCACTAGATGCAATAAGTTTATATTAATCCAACCCTGAAGAAACATAAGGAAGCAGTTTTAGAACATAAGTGCATGTTCTATGGACTTGATGACGGCAGCCTCCTTTGGAAGACGGTTATCATTCCAGGCTTCCAAGGTGACATGATTGTCAGAGTTATAATTTTCCCTCTGACGAGGGACGGTATTATGGACAGGTGGTCCAAGAGGATACTGTGGGAGGCATGGTGCTGGATACTGATTATGTTCAGTTATCGATACAGTCTAAGAAGTTTGGATTTGGAGTTCATTTATGAACTAGGTCCCATCAGATATCCAGATATATTCTAAGTCAGGTATTACTCGATTCGGGAGATGGCTTTCTCCGCAAATTTGAGATATAGAGAGATATAGAAAGAAACATCAGGGCGGATCCACTCACTAAGGCTATTTCTCGAACACAAGAGTTTTACAAACTAGCTTTGTGAAACTGATTAGTAGAGGAGTTGGGTGTTCGGTATTACACGGGCTGTGAGTATGCGACATCGCAATAATTAACCTTAAGTGCAAGTGGGAGATTGTTGGAGATAGTGCCCTCAAAGTCAATTATTGGGTCGCAGCTACGTGATTGCAATGATTGAGGCAGGACCTATACCGATATGACAGTCTTGCTCGAGATGATAGTTTGCTATTTGGTTTGTCTTTATCATCGTATACATGCTTTAGTTCACTATTGCATGATGATAGAGCCCATAGGATTCTTGCTTGACTACCAGCAGTATGATGACGATCGTATACGTGGGACCTGTGGTCTATAAGCACATCCTTAAAGTGTCCCTAGTCGTGGGAGTTTCGAGACAGGGCATCGATACTCCAGAGTAGACTAGTGTATACAGCGAGACCCCGACGAGGGGCGATGGCCGGTCTCACAAGCCATTGGTATCAGTAGGATCACCTAAGATGTATACAGGTGCTCATTGGGTTATGAGTACACCGGACATGACTCGCCGGGAACATACTAGTTGGTATTATACATATCGTCAGATAGCAGTTCCCTGGTGACATATGTACATGTTAGTTTGTCGACCTGAGATCGTCATTTGTCTCGTGTGAGTTCCCACTGTGCTTAGATTACTACCCTACCACGCTCAAAAGAGTTATGCAAATAGGTTTTAGTTGGGTACAGTCCCGAGCCACATGGAGGCAGTGAGCGGATCGTCGGGGATTCGTCTCTCCCGGTATTGGGGGTGAGATCGCGCTGTGTCTAGGAGAGCCATTACACAAAGCCCTCGGCCGAGACAGGAGATTTACTGGTAGGTACTCCAGTAGTATCTCAGGGTGTTCTGGGCCACTCTCTGACACGGCTTATACCGCTAATGGGGGTCTGACGTTACCAGCCCCCTAGGCAGATATGCGATACTCATAGACGAACGGACCGGACTGTATGTATATTGTCACTGTTAGGCTCAGTAGGGTTTATGGATGAGTTCTCTCGTCAGCTTCCCTTCCAATCAATACATAGGCAAACCATTACGTACAGCTTGTACCTCTGACGTGCTAGAGGTTACACCTAGTGCCAGTGTGTTGATGAGTCATTAGAGTCCCCCACAGACACTTTCCCAAAGTTCGGGCGAAACGTTGTAGAGGCCGTAAGGTAATATGGCAGGGTTCGGAAAATGCACATGCGTTTTCGCACGTGTCATATTTCGGGCAGATAATACCGGTCGGTTTTGGTTTAAGCCGGATCCGAGTATTATACTGTGTAGATATAATATCTTTGTCTCAGATACATTTGTATTCGGTCGTAATACAAATGCGGGTATGTTTATACCATTACGGGGTTATCCTGAAATTCGTTTCAGGATCACTTTTGGAAGTTGCCAGTTTCCAGTTTTCTATCAGTCGTATTTAACATTCGGTTAAATGCGGATTTATCTTTTCTTCTTGAGTGAGTCATGAGTGTGGAAGGTTCTTGGATGGTGACTAGGTTAGTGATTCATAGTTAGCATTTAATGAGAGTTAATGTTTGTGGTGACTAGGTTCAAGAGTCACCATTTTGCATTAAATGTATTTTGTGACTCATTCATTTGTTTTAGTGCTAATGGTCACTCTCCTAGCTCCTACACTCACCTCCCTTGCTCTATATATGGCCGGCCCCTCCCATCCTCTTCACTTACTCCCTCACTTGTTGTTTGTAAAAAGATTATGATAGTATTTTGGTTCATGGAAATTAGATAGCCTCATTTCTCATTTCACCCGATTCCAAAAGGCAACTTCCATAACCGTTCGTCCATAGCCTTGGACGTAACGAGACAAAGTGTTCTACTCATTCTCTATATCAATCTTGGTCGTCTCTTTTGGCAAACTTGACGATCGAGTTGCCTCGGTTCAGAGGCGGGAGCCCGTTTAAAGATCCGTCGACGTGGTGCCACCTGGACGACAAGACTGGAGATCGAGAAGATCGGAGCAGCCGCAACAAAGCGTGGGATGATGGTTGAAGACCGAAGGACTCGGATCGTTCGGTATAACATTTCTACCCACTTTGTAATTTGTTAGTTTAGCTTTAATGGCAGATCCGGATTATAGTACGCGATAGCGCCAGTTGTAAAAAGTTTTTGTTCCGCATTTGGCTTTTGTTAGACGGCCGGGGCGCTACCGTGGACTTACAGAGACATGACTGGCAAGTGTCATAAGATGAAAATTCGGACGGATTCAAATATCCATCCTTATGTAACTTAGCTAGTCGTGTCGCATTGATATGACCTAGTCTACAATGCCACAAGAAGGATTCGTTCATTTCTGAACTATTTCTCTTGTGTGTGTTTTGTATGTTGAGAACCGTGGTTTGATTTAGAACGTATATGCCATTATTTAACGAGCCTGATCCAATCAACTTTTGATTCAGGAAGATGTTCATAACATTATCCTGTACTGCAAAATTATATCCTTTTTTACTTATTAAAGAAACTGATATAAGATTGCATATCAGGTTCGGAATGCAATAGCATTCGTTCAGAATCAATATATTACCATTTGGTAATAGAAGGTGATATTCACCAACTGCTTTGGCTGCAACATTTACACCATTCCCTACTCTTACGGAATGATCACCCATTCCCAGTTCTCTACCTCTCCTTAGCCCATGCAACATATTGCATATGTGGGATCCCCATCCGGTATCTAATACCCAAGACGTAGAGTGTACTGAGAAACAGTTCTCGATAACTAACACACCCGAAGAAAATGCATCAACATGCTTATTCTTCGTTTGGGCGGCGTAGGAATCCGGATATGTCCTTATTTCCTGTTCGGTCTTATAACAATTATAAGAAAGAACGGAACCAACGTTCCCCTGCACAGCATAATAAGCGGGTTCAGTCAATATATCCATATTATTATCTTGATTAAGGCCTGACATGGTCGCTACCTGGAGAGAGAAGAAAACACTTTAGCATATGCTCTTTCAAGATTAGATTGGTTATTATCTTATCTAATCAGGATGACTCCCACTGTTTTTATCAAATCTTCCTTCAAACCCTAAAAGGTAAGACTCGCCGGGATTAATTACACCCTATAAGTTCTCCAATCTTTCGGCCATGCCAGTGTTGGTATTTTGAGGGAGGTTTCTCGTGCTTTTGCACGGACCTAATTAAAATAAACCTCGTTTTCCCAGGGGCGTAACCCCGTTAACACTTTTCTAGACACCTACTTGATCGGCTAATTGTGATGTGTAAAACTCTCTCAGGAGTAACTCTTACTCGTAGTGGGTATCGGGATCCAACTATCTCATAGAAGGTATGCAATCTTATTGCAAATTTCAATACTTGAAATTCCCGATAATACTTTTGCCCCTAGCAACTTATGACCTTAACATAGTCAACAAATCATAAGCGCCAGCTAAGTTCAACCCGTCATTTCCTGGTTGAATTAAACCCACCCTTACGATCCTTAACATAGTCAACAAAGTCGTACGACTACCTTAATCCAATCGCATCTCATGCTTTAGCAGATAATCACTAGTCAGCTACCGCACGCTACGCCTTAACATAGTCAACAAACGTAGCACGAATACTAAGTAGTACTTATCTGAAATGACGGAGGGCTACGACAGGTTTTTAAGAAAACCTTTTGCGTAATGAACTTGATATCGTTATAGAAACAAGTGATTTTGAAAAGGAGTGTTTTTGAGGTTTTTACTAGTTTCACTAAAGAGATCACTTCCGGTGAAGGGATCTCGGCTCTTTCCTTATCGAATAAGGTGCAGGATATTTCACAAATACCACTATGCAAAGCAAGAACTATAGAAGCAATTAAAAACTAAATCGAGTGAGTTGTAGCATCTGCTAGTTTTGCTAAAGAGGTCACTCCCGGTGAAGAGATCTCGGCTCTTTCCTTATCGAATAAGGTGTTGGATATTCTACAAGGAATACCGCTATGCAAAGCAAAAAACTAGAGCTACCATTTTTGAAAATTTGATTCTACAGCATCTTTTAGGTATCTTTTCTTTCATTAATCTCATTAATGACGTCGCATCAATTATGTTTCCTAAGCATCACAGAAGAAACGAAAGTACAACGTACGCTTATGCCATTCGTATTCGCCACAGTGTCCCGTTATGCACCGTTAAGTTACTTAACTAACGACATAGCGGGGCGGGACTAGCGCAGGTGCAAAACATAAGCAACGTTTATTATACATCATATATACAATAATAAAGAATTCGTCTCACGCATATAAAGTGATCACATCACAGAATATCAGCAGCAGAAGATAACATATGAAATATTGGATATACTAGGAATTCCGTGTTTTAAATTAAGCCAGTATAAAACACGGATTCCACGGCCAAACCCACATCTCTAGACCCCTACGAGAGCGGCAAGCAACCTTACCAATTCTAGAGTTAGGAGACCCGAACTCGACTCCTCGAGATGGTCTCCCACTGGACTCTAGAACCCGGTTACTTGTGCTTCCCGCCTTGGGTCTATCCTAATGCGGAAAAGTAAATAAATACAACAATGGTGACATCATCCTCATCCCGGAAGTGCCCCAATAAAAGAATATTACATACAATGAATTTTACATGAATGAAAATAAAAACTCTCATATCACATAAAACCCCCGGCTATTCAAAACACGACATCCAATATAACATATCACAGCAACACATAACATCATATGTCATCAACGTAAGTAAATATGCGCATCCCAATTGTCGTTGGCATATAGCAACGAAACTGTAGATACACCACATATTTCATTTACGGTCGCAGAAAAGAAAATATCAAACTACAACATTTGGAATCCACAATCACCTTAGACATCATAAACCCGAAATATCACATACTTTGGATTTCATGTCTAACAATATGAATTCCAAATATTGTATCACATTCCAGAAAAAGCTAGACGATTTTAAACATTCCGATCGAATCAACAAACACCCAAAATTTCCCAAAGAGCTCAACACTTGAGTATAGTTTAAAAATACTCTGTACATGCCACAGTACCTATGGACCAGCCGTAGAAGGGTCAACCCTTGCCTCACCTATGGCGCTGCGGAACTACCGCAAACCTAAGGGTTTGGCGGCGGTTCTTACGGTCACAAAATCGAGTTAGGTTTTCGTTCTTTTAGAGGGTCCATCGCATTACTTGCATGATTTTTGAATGTTCTTTAACATGGAAAAAATTCAACTCTTGAAAATTTTCCGTCGAGGGAAAAATTGGGTTATTGATATCCGTTCAAACTTTTTAACGCTGTCTAAATAACCCGAAAACATGTTAGAATTACCATTACGAAACATTCCGAATTGCCTTTATAGAAAATTAACATCTCATGCAATTTTAGAAAAAAACAAACACCACCTGAAACACTAGAACCCAGATACCGGAACACCACAAAAAATTCAAGCCCAGACTACACTAAAGAACCGGCCTGCTCGGATTTTTGATGTATGTGGCCGGCCAAAATCCAACTAATTTGCTTCAATTTTCTGTGGTGTTCATGTTATATCTCATACAACATTCTGAAGTTGCTAAAAAAATTTTTAGAGCTCATTTTAAAATCGACAGAAACTTGATTTCAATGTTTTAAGTTACGAAGTGGTTTTGGTTGCGTAATCTAACAAACGCCATCTAATTTTCTAGCTTGGCTCTGATACCACTGTAGAGTTACTTAGCACGATAGCAAGGTTTCGAGAGGCATTGTCCATGTTATTTTCTAAAATTTGCCATGCTACTTAACTCTATCCCTAGAATCTTAACTAAAGATTTAGACAATACGATATGTAAACAACTTTACAACTAAGTGAATGCGGAATACAATCTTTGTAGACCGATCCTTCACTTCAAATGCTTCGTGTAGGCTGCGAGTAATGATCTCCCGAACTCTTGAGAGGCTCCACAAGGTAAAAAATGCAAACTTGCTTGAAGTCTTCAAAGCCGAAGATGATTTACGTCGAGAAGACACCAACTCAAGCTACCTCTTCACTAATTAGGGATTAATGAAGCTAACACCGTAAACTAAATGGCTAATCTAGTAGAGAATGATGAAGTAGGAATTTTGCTCACTTTAGAAATCTTTTTCTCACTCTTTTTCTTTTTCTCTCGAAAACCTAAAGAGCTCTCTCATAAGGAAGAGGAAGTGGAAGATGAAGCAAATAACGGATGAGAGAGTGAATGGCAACTATCGGTGAGAAATATCTCATATAACCCTTGTAGAGACATTACCATGGTTAAAGATTAAGGTTGGGTCAATAAATATCTAGTGCAAGACAAATATAGTGGACTAAGTCAAGGGTTTCCACAAGCTTTCAAAGCTTGCAACCATGCTTAATTCCCACCAATTTATATTTGTACTAAATAAATAAAAACCCTAATAATCTAATGGTATGGTATAAGTCTCATACACCCATGGTAGTCTGTATCATCAAGCATGACACAAAAAGAAAACACAAATAATATATATCACATATATATTAAGTGTGCACATGTGAGAATAGAAAAGTATAAGTGAGCAAATATTAGTTAATGTAAATTAGCATATCAAATATACAATTATACATTAAATTATCAACTCAACATTTGATTTAATAATCCGGATATATCACATATAACCGACTAATATAATATGTATCATCTTATCGAATCAACACTTGATTCGATAACCTGGCTATATCACATATAACCGACCGATATCCCATATCGCGAGAATAGAATACGGTATCACATACTCGTATTATTCTCGGTCCCGCACATATCTCATATCTGCTCCTATTTCGTTTTGCCTGAGCCAGTAAATCTCTGTATAGGACTCTAAAGACTCGTCAATACGCCGGCAGTAGGTGATGATCACATCAAGCCCCCATAAGCCGTCAAGATTACTAGCTGGACGTAACGGCTACACGGGTATTGAGCGATCAGAAGATCAACAAGCAAGCCTGCCCATACTCCTGTAAAGCCTGTCAGTAACACTACCGTACAGTCCGGTTTCTTTGTCTAATATGTCACATATCCAGTCTAGGGGTGGTAATCGTCAGACCCTAGTAACCGATAAGTTGTGCCGATGTGAGGCTCATAACGAGTCGAGAAACTACTGATAACACTTACCAGTAGATCTCCGAATCAGCTCTGGCCAGGGACCTTCCTGTTATAGCCAATCGAGCACAACACAACATCAACCCCCAATATCGGGAGAGACGAAACCCCTCCTATCGCTCATTGCCTTCATATGATTCGGGACTGTACCCAAAAGCTACCGTTTGCACGTTCTCTTGAACGTGGTAAGGTAGAAATCAAAGCACAGTGGGAATCACACAAGACTTTATGACGATCTCGGGTCTACAGACTAATCTGTACCAGTGTCACCAGAGAACTGCTATCTGACGATAGGTATAATACCAACTAGGAGTTCTCGGCGAGTCCGTTCAGTGTACCCAGTCTCTACTGAGCACCCGTATACCATCTTTGATGTCAAACACCAATGGATATAGGATTTTCCATCGCCTATCATATGGGTCAAGATGCGTATACGCTAGTTTACTCTGGAATATCGATGCCCTGTCTCGATACACCTTTGACTAGGAATAATTATAGGATGTACAGTCACCCTTGATCCCACTAGCATAATCTCCATCATAGTCCTGGTAGTCAAGTACACATCCTAAGGGCTTTATCAACTTGTGAGAGCAAGACATTATCACAATACAAGTTTACATGTTAAGACAAAGAGCAAGCAGATAGCATACTATCATGTCGAGTAAGAAAACCCTCTCTATATATATCCAAGCATCCACTGTAATATACATCATATGCATAATAATGGCCTCTAGGGCATATACATAACTAACAGATAGATCATAGGAACGAATAGAAATACAAATATCAAGATATGTACATCTTAAGGTTACTTAAGCGGAGTATCGTATCGTAAGTATGCCGCGGAACATACGCACGGTACGTCACTCTACTCAAGCTACCTACTCCATCAATCAAGGTCAAGTTATGTAACGAAAGTTCGGGTCTAATACCCCTCGGTCAAGTCCAAGTTTCGTAAGGTCAAGTCTAGGTTCCGAAATATATACGCCCTAGACTCCGCATAGTCAAACTTAGTCTCGAACCAAGGTTAAACCTAACGCTCTGATACCACTTTGTCACGACCCGGAAAAAAGCATGTGACTGACACTTGAATCATGTGAAGTCTATAAGACCCCACCTAATTTAAGTAAGCCAAAACCCAGAAATCTAAACCTTTTTAGGGAAATAATAGAGGTGAAGTTTTTAAATTAAAGGTATAATGAAATCGATTTTGCTTTTAAAATGCATAGGTAATGATATATGAAAATGCAAGTGGATTATACTATAGTTGAAAACATTTTGCGTCTTTAAAAATTTGGGCAGCACCTTCCTCGTATATTTTGATCCAAAACCACATACAAACAATATATATAGGCATCCCCAAGCGGGAGCTAGCTCTTCGCCAATTGGCGGAATCACAACCACGAAATAAACATATATACGATGCCCTACGACGAATATCAAACACAGAAAGAATAAATAAGGCAAGACATCATCATCTCAAAGAAGCGAACATATACCCATCGCTCTAAGTCTCACGAATACAAGTCTGACTAGATCTACCAATATACAAATTCTAGTTTCTGACTGATGGAGTTTATCTAGATACAATAGAATATAAAGGGTACAAGAGTGGTCACGATCCAACGTGTGTTCTATCTACCAAAGCAAAACACCCAGAAGGAACCGTGTGCCAGCAATGCCGCTATTGATCCAAGCGGTCAAACCTGCAAGAAAGTTGTGGCACAACGGGGTGAGTTGTCAACTCGTGAGTAGAAAATATCAGCAGGTAGAAATCGAATAAAACTACGATTCCTAGGTCATACTATATCATGAAGGTAATACTATGGTATCTAAGGTGACCATGTATGCATATATGTCAACAATCGAGTCAATGCAAATGACATATATAAATAAATATCTGAAATCATATGTCTATATGCATGTGGATATCATCCACGTGTGTCCATTAACGACACAATCAATATCTTGGAAACCGAGTGTCCAACATCGACACTCGAAACATCATGAAACCCGTGTCCAGTATCCACACGTAAATCCTCATATCTCGGGCTCCGTCAGTCCGGATCGGCCGATATCCATCTCACGACTTCGGTCGGTATCTTCCGGATAACCGCCGGGTCCAAACTATCACCGGTGGGTAGTGCTCCCTCCTGTCAGGCTTATCATCATCCCCACAATCTTCTTGCCCCGGGGTACCTTACCGGGTCCACCATGTACCCGCAGACGATTCATCCGACTCTTCGAAACGGGTCTCGAAAATAAGCTCAGAACCGAGAAAACTCATGGTGCACGCCTCGAAATCACATATCAAGAGAAACTGCGTTTTTAAAATAATTCATAATTTCCTTTGAAATATAACCGCGGTTCTCAAATCCAGAAATCTCATGAAAACAAAATCTCAATGCATATAACCATAAGTACGATGTATGCAAACATAGAACAGTAATATGAGCATATGCAAGCATGTCAAGTGATAGTACTGAATAATGAATGTACTTTACGGTTATGAATAATGTCATGATATAGCAATTCTACTGTGTAAGTGTCATAGCAATTACCGATGATTGTGTGTGAGCCGGCAAATCTGTGTAAGTGTATTATACGCATTATCGATAATTGTGCATGTGTACTAGTAGACGATATCATAACAAAAAATGAAAGCACATGTGTGTGTGTGTATATATATATATATATAAAATGCAATGGGAGTAAAATGAACGTAGCGGAAAGGTAAATAGTAACGCAACAAGCTAAGATATACCTCGATATACGAGCCATACAATTATCGTATCTAAAATAGCACGAATCTTTATTTTTAAAAAAGTAGGGACTACGACGTTTTTAAAGAAAAGAAATACCCTTTTGGAATCCGTAGCGTCCCTCGGTTTGTCTTTTTGAAAATGTACACGATTCGTTAGTTTTGAAAATAGGTATAATTCAAACCTTATTCTAACATCTACTTAAGTAATTAAAAAACTAAAATGCTAAACTAATCCCGAGTCAAAAGTACGGATCAATCATCATATATATATCTCGTGCGGTATATATACATCTTGTACGGTATAGTCCGTCGTACGACCTCAAAATCGAGGGTACGGGTCAAATATCATATATCATAATTCGTACGGTATGATCCGTCGTACGATATCATAGGCAAGGATACGGATCTAAGGTCACGTACAACATACCACTATTTATTCTCACACACACACACACACACACACATATATATATATATATAACTTAAGTCACATCTATATCAAACTCGTATCATGTCTTGGCAAAATTATCTATATTCTTATATCGTCTTACATCCGTATATCGACATATTAAGCCAAGTCATCCTATTTCATCACATTCTCTTTTCGTCATACCAATGTCCCACATCATGTCATCTTGTGTGTGTGTGTGTATATATATATATAATATTTCAGTTGTATGTATGTATAATCTCACTCCATTTCTTGGCATATGAATATAACATGTACATTGCCTGGCATCCTCAAGCCAACATATCTACTAATGTCATCTTTTATCATATCATCTCATACTAAAACCTTTAATCATATCCGTAAGTTCGTAGCATATCTTTTCTCCAAATCATAATTTATATATCGATTTTCCATATCAATGGTTGCAGGGGTGCTATACGCCATCCACCCGACTTCCCCCGTAGATATAAATCTACTCACCTGCCAAATCCTCGCTTAGTCGAAGTCGATCTGCTTCGTCTCGGAAGTCCACGCGAAGGTAGCTACATATCAACACAATCGAAATGCTATTAAAATCAAGTCCGAAAACCGATACGGCACACGAATTGCCTATAGGTTAGAACCTATAGCTTACGCATGCAAAAACAACCATTTAACTCTCGTCGTTGACGTACAAACGTCCAACGACCGAATCACATCAAGAAATTCATAAATCCAAGTTTCAAATATCGGAAAACATAATACGGCAACTGAGGAAATCACTCCTAGATTCTTGCACAGATAGATAGGGACAAAACTAACAATACAGAGGTTAGGTTATAAGGTGTATGAGCTACAGGCAAAATCCCAACACCAGACACCAAAGACTGGCCGGCGAGAAAGCAAAAAGACTCGGTGTCGTCGGTTTTCAGGTGAAGTCTTGGTCTCGTTCTTCTGTTGTGGTCTTATGGTGGTTTAACTAGGTCAATATAGTTGTTTGATTTTCTTAAAAACATCCCAAGTTGCTCCAGATTTCCTGTAAATCCCCCAAACTCCACAAAACCGACATGGGAAAATTCTAAGTTCATGTATCGGGTTCTAGTCTCTGGTCTAGGCCATTAAACATCAATAAGGTCAAGTAAAACACTTACTACACCTCAAATAAACCATCACAACTCAACTCATACTCTAAACCTCATCTAGGAACATTCAAAGATCACAAAACTACACTAGTTAGCTCTAAACTACTATAGGACGTAAAGAAAACTAAAGACTTAACAAAAAGAGTAGAAATATACCTTATTTGGCAATTCAAGAACATTCTTGGGTTGTCCAAAGTGCTCAAAATCCAAATTTGATGCATCCATGGGGTTTGTAGAGAGATTGTGATCATCTTTCATGAAGGAAGTATGGTGTTTTGGGGTGGTTTAGAGCGTGGTGCATGGTGGATGAGGAGCTGGAGGGAGGAGGAGGAGAAGGAAATGAAGATGGAGGAAAAATGAGGAGGATGAGGATAACGATGGTCAAGGCATCTCTCTCTCCCCCTTACATGTCTATACCTACATGTCCCTCCCCATTAAAATATCTTTTTCCTTTTTCCTTATATTTTCTTTTCAAAACCAAAAACCTTAATAAAACCAGTAGCAAATGAAGCATGGTTCAAAATAAGGTGAGCAAGTTTTGCAACATGTTGTGTTGCATGTCACATACACATAAACAAGATTAATGCATGATTAGTGAAAATTAATCAAGTTTAGCATTAACATTGTATACAAATAATTATATAATAATCTATAAATGCTCAATTCACAGAATTTCTTTCAAAATAAATAATTCTTATTAATTTTCCAAATATTTTCCATACTATCGGTATATAATTATACCATTTTACGAAAACCCCAATTCGCAAATTAAATATTTTTCGTGAAATATATTATTTTATTATTTAAATTCAAAAAATAATATTTTATATTTATGAAATGTTATAGGATGGCACCAAGATGTATAGGGATGTTAAACAACACTTTTGGTGGAATGACATGAAGAGAGAAATTGTCCGCTATGTGTCGAAATGCTTAGTAAGCTAGCAAGTGAAGGCCGAACATCAGAGAATGGTCGGTCTTTTGCAACCACTTCCCAATTCTCGGTGGAAATGGGAACACATCACTATGGACTCCGTGACGGCTTTTACCGCGGAATCCTAAGGGCAATAACGCTATTTGGGTCATCGTCGACCGTTTTACAAAGGCGGCCAATTTTCTACCCTTTCGAGTGGGACAATCTACGGAGATGTTGGCAGAGAAATACATGCAAGAGATCGTAAGGTTACATGAGGTGCCTATCAGTATAGTATCAGACAGAGACAAGATTCCTCTCACATTTCTGGAGAAGCTTGCAAGAGAGCTCGGGCACTCGTCTCAATTACAGTATAGCTTACCACCCTCAGACTGACGGACATTCTGAACGTACGATACAGATATTAGAAGGCATGTTGAGGGCCTATATGCTAGATTTCAAGGGATCGTGGGAGGATCACTTACACTTGGTAGAATTCTCTTATAATAACAGCTACCAGGCGAGTATTCAGATGGCCCCATTCGAGGCACTTTACGAGCGCAAGTGTCGTTCCCCACTTTACTGGGATGATGTGGGTGAGCGAAGATTGCTAGGACTGGAGCTCATAACCCAAATCGTTGATAAGGTCCAGGCAATCAGAAACCGTATCTAGGCAGCACAAGATCACCAGAAAAGTTGGGCAAATGCTAGTTGAAGACCTTTTGAGTTTGGTGTAGGAGATCATGTTTTTCTTAAAATTTCGCCGACTCGAGGTGTGATTAGAAGTCCCCGATTTATCATACCATTCAAGATTATGGAGCGTGTTGGAGTAGTGGCATACAAATTGGGTTTTCCACCCTCCTTAGCTGATGTGCAAATGTATTCCATGTATCTCAGCTACGCTGGTAAGTTCGCGATGACAGTCATATTCTCGATCATTCCGAACTAATCTTGAGCACCGATCTCTCGTATGAAGAGCAACCTACAGCCATTGTCGACCGAAGAGAGAAAGTGTTGAGGAACAAAATCATCCCTTTAGTTCTTGTATCTTGGGACGGACGTTCACGCGGAGATCCACTTGGGAGCATGAGGACGAGATTCGTCAAAAATACCTACATTGTTTCCTTAATCTTGTAGTTCGTCCTTCCACTTTTGAGGACGAAATTTCCTGTAAGGTGGGTAGGATGTAACAACTTATTTTGCATACAATATTTCTAATGTTATCGAAATATTATTTTACATCAATAAAATTTCTCCTATAATCATAGAATTTACTTATTGGTTGGTTGCTAATGTAGTTATTTTAACTTTTGATGTATACGATTCTGGTATGAAAATTCTTCAGTTTTAGGTAATTTATTTTAATTCTTTAGTGGCAGCAAAACAATATTTTCATATCTTAAGATTCTTAAACTAATCTATTAATATTTGGTTGGCAAATATATTTCTTTGCCTAACTTCATTTGCCGTTGACATGGGAATAAGGAAAATCCGTATCATCTCTAAACAAACGCATATATACACACACACATACATAACCATAATCTCTCTCTAAATCTATATATAAATATATTATTTCCTCTCTCTCACTTTACGGCACCTCCTTCTCTCTCCTTCCCCGAGACCCAGCACAACCCGCCATCTCCTCGTCGTCTCTACCCCTCGTATCCACCTCACAACCACCGTCACCATCGACACCCATCCCCTCATCACCTCTCCTTCGACCTCGATCACCATCATCGAACCCAACTCGCCGGTGAACTCAGATACCCTCACACCCAAGCACAACCCTCACCGTTAACTTTATCCTCCACAATCCAACACCCCGTCTTCACCTCATCGCCACCGCTTGCTGTTTCCCCGAGCATCCACGACCATCTCCCCTAACTCCGGCCACCTCCATCGTCGTCATCATCGTCGTCTCAACTCCAAAACCCGACACCCCCATCTTCGACCACGACAACATCACCCTCGCCTGCACCTCCGAGACTCACCGTTGCCGCAGCAAACCCATAACCCACCATCGAGCCGAGACCCCAACTCTTGTCGCCGACGGTCTTATCACCAAATCCTAGCCGAGCCAAGTGCAGCCATCTCCATCTGCAACCCTTCAGCCCTCGCTTCGACCCAACACCAGCGACCCCCTCTCTGTCGCAGTACACCGAACAACCACCCATCTCGCCGCCAACCTTGCATCATCTAGCCAGGTCCAAGTGCACGCCAGGAATTGAAACTGCGATTGTCCGTTCCTTTGTATTATTGTGATTGTCGTGTTTTTGTCCCCAAGACAAGTATTCTTGCTTTACTTTTGGCCGATGCAACATCGGCAATCCCTCATATATATATATTTTTAACCTGCACTGTTTGAATAAAAAAAATGTGTTAGTACTCAATATTATTTTATATCGTTATAAAAATATAGACTCATATACAGGGAAGTGATAAAAAAAATTAGATTAAGTGTGGATCTGCAATGAGATTTATTTAAATACAAATAAAGTTCGAAAGTTAATCTATCTTATATATATATATCTTACTAGCCAGCTTGTAATTATTATATCCATATTAAGATTAACAGTAAAGATAACAATTATGACGAGCTTGTACATCGCTTTCATGCAATTACTATTAGCAGATAACAATTACACTTGACATGTCATGATTATTCATTACTCCAGTTTTTTAAGAACGAGATCTCTAATTAGGATGCTGAACTACATGCCATGATACAAACTACTGTTTACCAGTTTCATTTCTATACACTTACCATATTACAAGTTCCCGTATTTTCAGCATTCTTAATTAGTGATTTAGTTATTACCATAGTAGATATGAATACGCGGGATGTAGGGATAGTTTGAGTGTGCATTCGTGCAACAGGATCTCAGGAGTCCCATACCGGCAGCTCGTACCGGGCTATATCGGTTGTATGTTATTACAGCTCGTACCGGGCTATATCGGTCATATGTTTATCCCACAGTTGGCCCGTGTTTCCTAACCCATGGGGCCCTACCCTTAGGTTAGGAATACTCCTGCAGAGGTTGACCCACACACTTGAGCTCATGATAGGATATATTACCTTTTAGTGACCGGTAGGATATGACTCGACCTGTTTATATGTCTGTATTACTATATCCATATGTATTTATAAACATGCGCACACGGGCTTCATTCCACTTACATACTCATGTTATCATACTACATACATCCTTTTTACGTTGAGTACTTGTTGGGATGTTCTGACATATCTGAGATTTGCCATCTTAGCTTTAGAGATGGATTTTCAGGCTGAGCAGGATTGGAGCGGCTATCAGAACTTTGCCGAAGATCAGTAGCCCGTAGGTTTATTTCTTTTCAGTTAGTATTTAGCATGTGCGCCCTTGTGGGACATTAGGACTCACGCGTCTTTTCGGATTTTTATATTATTTCGAACCTATTGTATTGGATCTTTATTAGTATCGATTATCTAGTGGACCTATTTTTAGTATTCCTTGTGGTTTAGTTGCAGCATGATTATCAGTATTATCTCTTTTGTTATTGGATTTTATTTTTGACAAGGTAAGCTAGACAGGCTTAATGTGATTATGAAAGGATCTTTTCTTACCGGTAGCACGGCTGGCCTTTGTCGTTCTCCGTATTCTGTATTTTGGGAAGCGGGGCATGACACAAGCTATCAATTACTCTCATTTTGAATGGTCTATTTGTTAATGAAGTCACCTTTTAAATTTTAAATTTTTAAATAACATGCTGCTGGAAGTGATTTCCTAGATTTTACAAATTTTTTTACCAAGAGTATAAACCCTTTACTTTCTCTTCAGAATGAACTGTCAAACTATCTATATCATAGCCTCACCGCTGTCCCAAATGTGCGAATCTATGGTCCAGCTCCCTCCAAAGCAGTTCATCGTGCTGCTTTCTGTGCATTTAATGTCGAGAATATACATCCAACAGACATTGCAACTTATCTTGATGAACAGGTAGGTACTCTCACAATTTGAATGGCCTGCTTCATTCTTTCCTTGTTTATATCTAAAGTTCTAACAACTTTATCTCTATTGTTACTAGTTTCAAAGGATATGCTTGCAACATTCCTATACTTTGAGGAAGTTCTTAATGCATTAATATTCGATAGATAAAAATACGTGAGACGATAAATAAAGAATTTATTTTAAATATGATTTTGTGCAAGTTGGCATTTAAAGAAGTTATAGCAGTTTCTTATTTTTATTGCTATCATTGCATGCTGGAATGTTTATAAGTACATTACAACGTTTGTGCTGTCAAACTATGTCGAGGCAACTTGGTTGTTTCTTCTTTGCTTCATTTGTGCCTTAAAGTTGAATATGATTTCCCTACCAAATCTATCCTCCGCCTTCTTCTAGACTTCTCTCTCCGGCCTAGGACAAATTGAAAGAGTATGGCAAGCCCTTTTGTTATTCATAGTTTACTTGGCCATTAATTTGGCACTAATTCAGAGAATGAGCACCAGATGCTCGTAAAACATGTCAATCATTTAAGGAACCTAGGTTCATACCCAAGCCCTATTTTGGTTGGGAAAGAGTTAAGATTATGATGGAAAATGTAACCATCTCAATAATATATTGTCTAAAAATATATCTTAAAAAAGAAAAAAAATAAGCTTGTCCTATTAATGCTCTCTTTTATATGTATCTTATTTATCTTTTGGTTGATCTTTCTTCAGCATGGTGTTGCTATTGGCTCGTGTCACCATTGCGCTCAACCCCCACATCGCTTCTTAGGTATTAATGCAAGCGCTCGTGCAAGCCTTCACTTCTATTACACTAAAGAAGAGGTGGATATCTTCATTGAAGCGCTTACGATCGATTTCTTTTA
This sequence comes from Agapanthus africanus, assembly GCA_030015575.1. Classification (NCBI taxonomy): domain Eukaryota; kingdom Viridiplantae; phylum Streptophyta; class Magnoliopsida; order Asparagales; family Amaryllidaceae; genus Agapanthus; species Agapanthus africanus. Next base: position 544,155,006 of record JASDDO010000019.1, read on the forward strand.
TTCTTACCTATAATTTTGTTCTTATATTTATTTTCTTTTTAATTATGTTCTTATGTCCAATGTAAGATTTTCGTTTCTCTGTAAGTTCTTTCTGGTTATATTTTTTAGGTGTATAATATACATTTGTAGATAAAATTTTGGTTATAGGTTATTGACATTGACCCGTTCAAGGTAATCTGATTAGAAAGATGAAAATTGCTTTGTAAGAGCTCCTAGTTGGGGCGTGCTGCTATTGCTCGAGCTAACTTGGTGTACTCTGTATGGGATGTTGTAATAAAAATGTCATGTTACGGTTTTTCAATATTACAGTTCACAGGTACTATAGCACACATCAGAATCAAAATCTGTTTCCATACGAGTCACATATGTCTGCTCCAAAACAGGTTTGGTTTACTTCATTGGGGCATGTATGCTTATTAGTTATTGCAGCTTCATTATATGTATACATTCAAAATTGTGTGGCTTACATCAATATTCACAACGAGCAGCAGATCACTAGCTAATCCTTTCGTTTTTTACCTATTCGCTTACCATTTTCCAGTTTGCCTTTTCAGACAAAGAGAAGATAAAAATTCTCCATCCCTCTCAACACAAAAGGAGGTATGTTGGAACCTATCCATTGTGTTAGTGTGAGAACTAATGGCCCCTTTCATTATCGAACATAGTTGAAGCTGGCCAACATGTCCATGATCTGATAGTGAGGTTAATTCTAACTATGACTCCTATCTGGCCTTCACATGTTTTCACCACCTCAATCTTTATATCTCCATCACAGTGCAATCATTTTATGTTGTGTTCCTTATTCATCATGATCTCTTACATTCATTGTGCAGCCCACAATCGGGTAGTTCTATAGTCATAGGATGTCTTTAGTATCAAATACAGTGTGGGATCTATGTCCAGCATCTTACTGAACCTTCATCAAGAACACTAGTATGGCTGAAATCAGCTTCTTGTGGACTCCGGATTGGTGTGGTTCAAATCCCTCTTACACATCGTAAATGAGGCAAATTTCATCCCTGGCTTCGTTTACTTCGAGGAGTACTTGAATATCTTTATTGACCTCATAACAATACATCCAAGCAAACTATTTGATAGAAGGATGCTTTTGTTTTGCTTATTTGTAGTAAAACATGCAAGACATGTCGTCTCCATAGTTCATATAGATCCAACTGTTTCCGTTAAAATTGCATTTCTATCTTTATTAACCTCACGACTCTATGATGTAGAAAAATGTGTTTGGTTGGGCCAAATTTGTAGCTCCATAACTAAAACAACAAGAACAAGAAGTTTTAATCCCAAACTTGTTGGTTGAATACATGTATCATTGTCTTCTATTCAGCTACCAACTATTGTTGGGCTGCGGCAGATTTGACTGCAATTTCAAAGGTTTCTTAACTCAAGTTGCAGTTCCATGATTGCAAAAAACAACTTACATTAAAACACAACATGTATTATGAAAGTTTGATGTCGTTGGGACTTAGAAATACTTGGGGGTTCTTCTATCTACACCCAATCCTTTTCTTTTGAAACTCCTGTGGCACAGTTTACTGTGGCTGTCCCTCTATAATACCGACGATGCTTACAAGTGATATTTCCTCATATTACGATACGTGGCGGATGACGTGTCCCGAAAGTTATGGAGGTGGAATAAATGAGTTTCATTAGGGGCGTTCTTCAGGACCTTGTCTCCAAGGACGTATCCGACCTTTCAGGAGACCTCCCTAAGTACTTTCCACCTTCACCTAGCAAACGGCCAATAGCTCGTCTCCGAGCCATCTGACAGGACGAGCTTCCTCGGTCTTCTTGCACGTTTCCGAGCCATCTGACAGGCCGAGCTTCCTCGGCCTTCTTGCTCGTCTCCGAGCCATCTGTCAGGCCGAGCTTCCTCGGATTCCCCAATCAACCGAGAGCGCGGAACCCAAGCGCCCCCGCAACGGCTTCGCGTATCTCGCTGGGATGAGATATCCGCCTCCCTATGGTTAACGTCCCATGCTGGCACGTCTCTCCATTAATGAGCGTATCCCGTCATTAATGGACAGATCCCGCCATCAACGCGGGCGTTACGAGAGGATCGTAACTGACGGCGGGAATCTCACGTCGGCTCGCTCCATGCGACCCTTATATAAACCCCTTTTTCAGACGACTCAGGTAACTCTAACTCATTTTCAATACGCCGTTACTCTACACCTATTCTTAGGCACTAACTTGATCGTCGGAGGGTCCTACGGTGGTTATCCATCCCAGGACTTTCTTTGCAGATAGCTCGGCGTCAACGCCAACCCATTGAGATCAACAATTTCCAAACCAAATCTCAATCGTCAAAGACCGCCATTACAGGATCGACGGAGGACAACATCTGAAGGAGATCAAAGCCTCTATCAGTTGGCGCCGTTTGTGGGAACCTTTAGAAGCTTTTCCACCTCTAAAAGTTGATCATCTTCCGCCCTCGGCACGATGGCGAGCGACGATCCAAATACGAGCCGTCACAACGGAGGCGGGAGCGGCTCGTCTCCCCCTTCTAACGTTATCAACGCCTTATCCGCTCGGATAGACAGGCTTGCATCGCTGGTGGATGCTCTTATCCGCGTTCAAATTGCGGGCCATACCCATCAGACCGCGGTTTCCCCTTCCCGGGATAACGACGTCCGCAGAAGAACGGATTGGCACGTTCAAGCCCTCGATCACGCTCATCAGCGTCACCGAGCGCCGGCGTGCTGACTCCGGCCACCGTGACCTGCATGCGGCGATGGATTCCATGACCCGCTGGACGCCGGACAGCTATACACCCCGATCCCAGGGAAGACTAGGCCGTCGCTCCGATACCCTCCGCGCGTTCTCACCCTCTGAGGAGGTGTCGGTCAGCTCGCCTGCTTCCAGGCATGACCGACGCCCCCACTCCCGCAGATGCCGTGCTAACGGCGAACGTCGAGACAACTCGAGAAGGGTCTCGCCCGAAGATTTAAGAAATTTGATAGAGCGGAATCGGAGCCGCACCATCGCGCAGACCTGGAACGAGGGTAGCCACCACTCCAACTGTGCAGAATCCTCGGGGTACCGCCACCGGCTTGAGTCCCTCGAAAAGAAAATCGAAGGCATACGGCGGGGCGGCCATACGTCCGGTGAAGGGGCCAGGTATTCCGCCGATTCACTCACAAAACCCTTTACGGAAGAGCTGCTATCCGAGCACGTCTCGTCCAGGAACAAGCCGCACAAAGTGGCCCTCTTCGACGGAAAGTCCAGCCCGAAAGACCATTTGGACGCATTTAAGGCGGGCATGAGCTTCCAAGAAAACTCATACGCAGCTTAATGCCGAGCTTTTCCCGCCACCTTGATCCGAGCCGGCCGGAACTGGTTCCGGGGGCTTGCGCCGCGCTCTATCTCTACTTTTGAAGAGCTGGCTGCCGAATTCCTCGGTCATTTCGTCGGTAACCGATGAAAAAAGAGAACATTCGACTACTTATTCACTGTCAAGCGCGGGAATAAGAAATCCTTTAAAGGGTATGTCACCCGCTTCTACAATGCCCTCCTGGAGGTACCCGAACACCGCGACGTAACGACCATCACCGCGCTGAGGTCGGGTCTTAAGCACAAAGAGTGGCTCCGCTCTTTTGCATTGGCGCAACCTAAGACCATGGCCGAAGTAAAAGCCTGGACCGAGCGAGAAATCCAGCTCGAGTCAGAGGTAAACTCAAACCTGTCCCGAGCCAACCAAGGAGACTGAAAGAAGAAGGACATGGAAGAGAAAAGGAAAGACGATCGTCCGAGACCTTATTCCCCGAGGTTCCAAGAATACACCCCTCTGAACATTTCCCAAGCTGAGCTATTGGAGGAAGCTAAGGGTGAGAGGTTCTTCAGGCTCCCGCTGGCTACCCGAAGCACGGGAAAACTGCTCCAAGCCCGTATTATGCCTATCATCGGACGTAAGGACATCCGACCGAGGATTGTAAACAACTGTGCGATTACATCGAAGAGCTGATCCGCTCCGGTCACTTGGAGAAATACTTGCGAGACAAACATCAAGCAGATAAGGGGCAAGCTGACCAAATTACAGCCGAAGAGCTGATAATAGGGCAGATCATAGTCGTCACCAACTGACCCAAGCCCGAGCAACAAGGACACCCGCCGAATCCGTTCATTTAATACGGGAGAGTTTAAATTAAATCATTGAATCTGTATTTTCTATAATTATAAAGATTCTTGTTTCCCTGCAATCTGAACTGCTTCTCTCTATTTCCATACTATAACACCCTGCAGGGCCACCTAGTAACTTCCAGCTCGGTCCATCCGCAGTGGGTAGCTTCCTGCCCAACAACGCTGTAGATGTAAAAGCCCTCATCACGAGGCCACCGAGCTCGCTCCATCTGCAGTGGGTAGCTTCCTTCCCAACAACGCTGTGGATCAAAAGCCCTCCTCATGAGCCCACCGAGTATTTTCCTGCTCGGTCCATCTGCAGTGGGTAGCTTCCTGCCCAACAACGCTGTGGATCTAAAAGCTTTTCTCACGAGGCCACCTAGTAACTTCCTGCTCGGTCCATCCGCAGTGGGTAGCTTCCTATCCAACAACGCCGTGGATTTAAAGCCCTTCATCACGAGGCCACCGAGTAGCTTCCTGCTCGGTCCATCCGCAGTGGGTAGCTTCCTGCCCAAGAACGCCGCGGATCTAAAAGCCCTTCTTATGAGGCCACTGAGTAGCTTCCTGTTCGGTCCATCTGCAGTGGATAGCTTCCTGTCCAACAACACCGTGGATCTAAAAGCCCTCATCACGAGGCCACCGAGTAGCTTCCTGCTCGGTCCATCCTCAGTGGATAGCTTCCTGTTCAACAACGCTGTGGATCAAAAGCCCTCCTCACGAGGCCACCGAGTAGCTTTCGGCTCGGTCCATCCGCAGTGGATAGCTTTCTGCCTAACAGCGCTGTGGATCTAAAAGCCCTCATCTCGAGGCCACCGAGTAGCTTCTTGCTTAGTCCATCCACAGTGGATAGCTTCCTGTCCAACAGCGCTGTGGATCAAAAGCCTTCCTTACGAGGCAAAGTTTCCTTCTCGGTCCATTCGCAGTGGGTAGCTTCCTGCCCAACAGCACTGTGGATCTAAAACCCCTTATCACGAGGCCACCGAGTAGCTTCCTGCTCAGTCTATCCGCAGTGGGTAGCTTCTTGCCCAAGAACGCCGTGGATCTAAAAGCCTTCCTCACGAGTCCACCGAGTAGCTTCATGCTCGGTCCATTCGCAGTTGGTAGCTTCCTGCCCAACAGCGTTGTGGATCTAAAGCCCCTCATCACGAGGCTACCGAGTAGCTTCCTGCTCGGTCCATCCGCAGTGGGTAGCTTCCTGCCCAAGAACGCCGTGGATTTAAAAGCCCTCCTCACGAGGCCACCGAGTAGCTTCCTGTTCGGTCCATCTGCAGTGGATAGCTTCCTGTCCAACAACGCTGTGGATCTAAAAGCCCTCATCACGAGGCCACCGAGTAGCTTCCTGCTCGGTCCATCCGCAGTGGATAGCTTCCTGTCTAACACCGCTGTGGATCAAAAGCCCTCCTCACGAGGCCACCGAGTAGCTTCCTGCTCGTGGATAGCTTTCTGCCCAACAATGCTGTGGATCTAAAAGCACTCATCACGAGGCCACTGCTGCTCGGTCCATCCGCAGTGGATAGCTTTCTGTCCAACAGTGCTGTGGATCAAAAGCCCTCCTTACGAGGCCACCGAGTAGTTTCCTGCTCGGTCTATCCGCTGTGAGTAGTTTCCTGCCCAACAGCGCTGTGGATCTAAAAGCCCTCCTCACGAGGTCACCGAGTAGCTTCCTGCTCGGTCCATCGCAGTGGGTAGCTTCCTGTCCAACCACACTGTGGATCAAAAGCCCTTCTCATGATACCACCGAGTAGCTTCCTGCTCGGTCCGTCCGTAGTGGGAAGCTTCCTGCCCAACTACACTGTGGATCAAAAGCCCTCCCCACGAGGCCATTGAGTAGCTTCCTGTTCGATCCATCCGCAGTGGATAGCTTCCTACCCAATAACGCTGTGGACCAAAGCCCTCACCGCGAGGCAGCCGGGTAGAATCGAGTGATACCGTCCTACACTTGATTATCAATCGGTTCATACTCGACGCGCGATCGCAACCTCAACTCCGGGAAAAGGGAGGATACTGACCTTCCTACACTTGGCTATCGTCCGATTCAGACTCGATGCGCGATCGCCACCTCGACTCCGGGGAAAGGAAAGATACCGACCTTCCTACACTTGGCTATCGTTCGATTCAGACTCGATGTGCGATCGCTACCTCGACTCCGAGGAAAGAAAGGATAGCGACCTTTCTACACTTGGCTATCGTTTGATTCAGACTCAATGAGCGATCGTCACCCAGAAAGGGTAGACACCGGCCTTACACTAGCAAGATAAAAAGACTTACGAGCTAAAAACACTTGTAGAATAAAGATTCGAATAATGAAAGGTATACGAGCTAAAGTACTTGCAGATTGATCAGATATCTAAGCGAATAAAAATTACACTTTATTCATGATCAAAATTATGTACAAATGTATTATGGGCTCCTCAGCCTTACAAAAATGCCCGAAAGCTTACAAAAATCCTAAAAAGAAAAAAAGGAGAAGGGGGATAGCTCAGGCCGCTCGCTCGACCGGGATCTCTCCCTGCTCGACGCCAACACCAGGGACCAGAATGGTGACCTTAGGGTCAGTGCTCCCGCCGACGGCCTCGCCTCCTACGGCCTACTCGGTGCCTCCCCCCTACGGCGTTTCCTTAGCGAGGGGGTACTTTGCGCGGAGCTCACGATCAACGAACTCTGGCATAGACCCCTTGACGGCGTCGAGGGCACTGTGCCACACGACGGCCGCGGATTCGGCGAGATCAAGGTAAAATTGATTGGACGCCTTATAATCCTCCACGACCTTCACCGCCCGGCCCTAAGTAAGCTTTGCCGCGTTTAAGGCAGTCCGAGCATCCTTCTTGGCGGCGTCCCTCGACCTCTTCATCACGTTGTAGATGCCGTTCGTCTCCTCCAACTTAGCTTGGATAGCCCGGTTGAACTCGTTCAGGAGCCGATGGGACTTTTCATCTTGGAGGTCGTCAGCCTCTCCGCAACTAATCTCAAGTCGAGGGCGGCCGCCTTCTCCTCCGCCAGCTGCAATTGGAGGCTAAGTTCTTCCTCCTGCGAGGAGGATTCGCCCACCATCTTCATGGCTAAAGTTACCTCCTCGGACTCCATGGCAACGAGAAGAGAGCAGTGATGAAGGACCTGAAGAAGACAACAAACGTGTTAAAAAGCTAAAAATCGAGGAAATAAAACTAAAGGAAATTTTGACAAAGGCTAGATACCAACCTGAACGGCCTCCTGCGCTATTGCGGCCATCTGGGCCTTTATAGTTCCTCGAGGAATCTTAGTCCCGGCTGCCGCCTCCATGTCTGCCAGCAAGCTGTCGGCCACAGATAGCCCTGAGGGCGCCTCAATGCAGAAATCGCCCTCCTGCACTGAAATCCCGGTAGGGGGTGGCCGAGAGACCACCCGCTTATGTCCTTTGAGGGGGACCTCGGCGGGCTCCTCCTCCTCCTCCCTCGTCCGGGGCACCGAGTTCCGCACGTGCTTCTGACCCCCCATGGCGCTCCTTCCGGACTGGAGGTACCGCGGAAGGTTTGGGCGGAGATGTTTGCCTCGGGGCCGAGCTCGGACCGGGGAGGGACGAGCTTGCACCCCCAGCCTTCTTTCCTTGGGTCTTGGTGGCCATGGCGGTTAGGATTTTTGATCGGTCCATGAGCTCTGCAAAAAAGTACACATAAACAAAGGGGGTTAGCGACACTAAAACGTCAAAGGAAATTTAGTAAAGTCTAAACAGATCGTCAAAAGCCTTAAATTACCCAAGAAACGAGCAGGACTGAGCCCAGCCCAGCTCAGTACCTGGTCGGAAAGCAGGGCATCCGTCCGATCGGCTCCCACTGGGACACCACCCTCGCCTCGGGGGAAGTCGACTGCTTTGCCCTCGGGCAGTCGGCCCTGTGCGATTGTGTAGGCACAGGCCAATCCTCGCCCTCCTGTGGCCCGACGAATACATACTTTTCCTTCCATTCATGGATGGAAGAAGGGATGACCACTACCTCCGACCCGGCCGCCCCACCCTTATGTTTTTTAAACAAAAAGTATACCCAGCTCGGCTCTTCCTTACTTGTACCGGGGTGATTTTTGTAACAAAGGAAAGACACGAGAAGGGTCAAACTGAAGGGGGTCTGATCTAATTTCAACTGGACCAGAAACCCGAGGAGGATCCTCCACGAGTTCGGCACTAGCTGGCCCGGGGCAAGATTGAAGCAACAAAGTACCGCACTAATCTCGGGTGAGAAGAGCAGACGCATTCCTGCCCGGAATGCTTCCAGATACAGGGCAACCTCCTTGCTCTGCACCTGATCTGCCCGCTCACCTTCCCTAGCCAAACGAAGGGAATAATTAGAGGGAACATGGAATCGAGTCCGGATATCGGAAAGCTCGACCATGCGATTAAAGACAGAAGGCGCATCACGGGTGTTCCCGATGTGCACCTTGGGAACTCTTGTCGCCGCCCGACGGCGAGTGACAAGGGCGGTCTTGACTCTAGGGGCGAACCCGACATAGAAGATGAAGAAGAGGAAGAACTCTCTTGGCTATCTGAAGCTGAAGAGAAGGAAGATCCACTGGACTCGGCCCCAGAAACTGGAACCTCATTGTCCGACTCTACCCCTAGTACATCTATAGACACCTCGGAGGAAGACATCTCACCTGATTCAAAGAAAGGGACTTGCCGAGGAAAAACCAACAGAAGATCCGATCTATGCGGAGAAGCTCCGAGCAATCTTGATGGAACCAAAGAAAATTAAGGCAAAGTGTTGGGTCCTAAGATGGTCCCCTTCTATTTATACACCCCTAAAGAGAGCATCCTACGGTCCAAATCGATTCCCGCCAAAACGAAGTATCGCGCCTAAAACGGCCGTCGAGGCTCTACGTGGCGGATGACCATTCATGACGTCTCTTCGTTTCAGGGGTTAGAGATAGCTTGTCACGCTCGCCAATCGACGATCGACGCGTGGCCCGTACCCCAACCGACGAATCGACTGAAACGGCGCCCCCTCTTTAAAGCGCAATCATTTTACTGATCCGCTGACGCCGTTGGAGATACGCGCGAAAATTCATGCGCATGACGAGACGACATGTAGGCTCAAAGATCGAAACGACTCAACAGCCGAGTGCCATGTCGTTCCTGGACGATCCATATTATGATTCTCGGTGCCAAACTGAACAGAAGAAAAACCGAGCAGGCCACTCTCGATCCGACCCATGAAAAGACCGGAATGAGAATGGGGGGCTAATGATGATGCTCACAAGTGGTATTTCCTCAGATTACGACACGTGGCGGATGCCGTGTCCCGAAGACCATGGAGGTAGAATAAATGAGTTGCATTAGGGGTGTTCCTAGGGACATCGTCTCCGAGGACGTATCCGACCTTTCAAGAGACCTCCCTGAGTACTTTCCACCTTCACCTAGCAAACGGTCAACAGCTCAACTCCGAGCTTCCTCGGTCTCCTTGCTCATCTCCGAGCCATCTGACAGGCCGAGCTTCCTCGGTCTTTTTGCTCGTTTCCGAACCATCTGACAGGCCTTTCTCGGCCTCCATGCTCGTCTCCGAGCCATCTGTCAGGCCGAGCTTTCACGGCTTCCCTGATCAACCGAGAGCGCGGAAACCAAGCGTCCCCGCAACGGCTTTGCGTATCTCGCTAGGACGAGATATCCGCCTCCCCACAACCGACGTCCCACGCCGGCATGTCCCTCTATTAATGAGCGTATCCCGCCATTAATGGACGGATCCCGCCATCAACGCGGGCGTAACGAGGGGATCGTAACTGACGGTGGGAATCTCGCGTCGGCTCGCTCCATGCGACCCCTATATAAACCCCTCATTCAGACGGCTTAGGTAATTTGAACTCATTTTCAATACGCCGTTACTCTGCACCTATTTCTCGACACTAACTTGATCGTCAGAGAGTCCTACGGTTGTCTCCCATCCCGGGACTTTCTTTGCAGATAGCTCGGCGTCAACGCTAACCCATTGAGATCCACACGCTCAACAACTCCCAAACCAAATCTCAGCCGTTAAAGACCACCATCACAGGATCGACGGAGGACACCATCTAAAGGAGATCACAGCCTCCATCAAGTACAGATGCCCCGGGATGTTCACTGCAAATAGGTGGTTTCACTGCATACTATAGTATAATTAGCATCTCTTTCCATGCGAGTCATATATTGTCTGATCCAGAAACAACTCTGATTTCCTTAGTTTCGGTAAGCTGTAGACTTTTTCATATATGAATCGCTTAGAATAATATTAATAAACTAAGCAGCAGAGGACTTTTCAACTTATATTTCCATCTTTAAGCTTTGCTGTTTCCCTTTTTTTCAGCAAAGACTAGATCAAATATTCATTTAAGTTCTTAATACTATCAATTTTATGAAAGCTGTTTTGGACCCTACACTTGTGATCTCTACTGCTGTGAGAACTGATGGGGCCCTATCATTAATTATTATCCTTTTTCAGGTAAATTGGCTCCAATTAATCCCATCACTGCAGATCTCACTTTAAGTAAATGGGTGGGCCCAGGTTTGCTGAGCTCGCAGGCAATGAAATCTTTCTTGCATGACTTTAATGGGGCTGCGGCCCAGGGTCCCAACCAAAACCTCTATTTACATATCAAACCCTTTGAAGTGTTTCATGTTTCAATATTCAAGCTCTAAATCATTGAAGCTTTTTATTTGAAAATAGGTTAAATTGCAAGTATCCTCAAACTTTTTATAAACCTGCACTTTTGTCTGCATAGCAAGGAACACCTTAACTTAAAAAACCTCCACTTGCACCAACTGTAAATGCTCTAGTTTTTCCGTATTTGCTCCTTTTTCTCTTAAACCTGTCCATTATATCACTATCAAGCAAACCAACTCTTATATACTTTTCAAGAAAAAAATGGGCAGAAAATCACGTGATGGTGATATAATTGGAATGTTATGGTGTTTTTTCTGCTAAGAGTGCAAGCTTTTAAGATGTATAGGTTATTTGTGTAGCTGGATACAAGGTCACTGGAACACTAGAAGTGCATAATTTAAAAAATTAGGACGGTTTTTCTGCTATACGGGCAAAATTATGGGAAATTTATTACAATTTTGTTTTGAAAATAAGATGTTTCTTCTTTTGCATGGTGGCTTGTTGTTCACTTAGGAAAGATTTTGAAAGTTGAAGAAGTTGAAAGAACTGATATTTTGGGAGTGAAATTTTGGTATTGGCAGCTTTCATTTTAGTTAGAAAGGTTCGGTTTCATTTTAGCTAGAAAGGTTGAGTCAGCGGCACTAACTGTACGTAACGGCTATCCAGATATTGAATGAAAGGAAAGCTTACGAGCAAACTCATCTGTACACCTACTGAGCCGGTTTGTGACAATCTACGTATAGTCCGGTCTGTTCGTCTGAAAGTATCGCATACCGGGTCTAGGGGGTGGATAAAATCAGACCCCTAATAATGCGATATTTCGTGTCGGTGTGAAGCTCGTTACCCACCGAGAAACTACTGATCCAAATCAATAAATCTCGTCCATCTTGGCCAAGGATTTCTGGTGATGGCCATCCGTGCACAGTGTGACATCTACCCTTAATACCGGAAGAGACGAATCCCCGACGATCCGCTCACTGCCATCATGTGGCTCGGGACTGTACCCAACTAAAACCTGTTTGCACGACTTCTTTGAGCCGTGGTAGGGTAGTAATCAAAGCACAGTGGGAACTCACACAAAACAAATGACGATATCAGGTCGACAGACTAACCTGTACTCATGTCACCTGAGAACTGCTATCTGATTATAGGTATAATATCATCTAGCATGTTCTCAGCGAGCCCGTCCAGTGTAACTCATAACCCAATGAGTATATGTATACTATCTTTGGTGACTAACTGACACCAATGACTGTGAGACCGGCCATCGCCTCTCGTCGGGGTCAAGAAACGTATACACTAGTCTACTCTGAAATATCGATGTCCAGTCTCGATATTTCACGACCAGGGACGTTTAAGGATTTGCTTATAAACTAACCCAGTTCTCACAAGTTTGATCGTCATAATAACTCTGGCAGTTGAGCAAGAATCATAAGGGCTCTATCAATATGTAATAGTTGTTGGATATGTATGCCCTAGAGTCCTTCATTGTACATGATGCTATGCATATATATGTACAGGACAATCTTGCTTGATATGATGGTATGCTATTTGGTTTGTGTTTATCTTAATATGTGATGTGTTTTACTTTGTATTTCATATCTTGTATACATGCTGATAAAGCCCATAGGGTCTTTGCCTGACTACCTGCGTTGTGATGGCGATCATACTAGTGGGAGCTTGGGTAGTCTATAGGCACATCTTTAAAAGCGTCCATAATCGTTGGAGTATCGAGACTGGGCATCGTTACTTCAAAGTAGACTAGAGTATACATATCTAGACCCTAACGAGAGGCGATGGATTGGTCCCGCAACCATTGGTGAGGTGCACCTAAGATTGTATACAGGTGCTCACTGGATGTGAGTACACTGGACAGGACTCATCGAGAACTGACTAGATGGTATTACACCTAGTGTCAGATAGCAGTTCTCTGGTGACATGAGTGCAGATAGTTTGTAGATCTGAGGTCATCATTTGTCTCGTGTGAGTTCCCACTGTACTTTGATTACTACCCTACCACAGCTCTAAGGAGTCGTGCAAACAGGTTTTAGTTGGGTATAGTCCCGGTCCACATGGAGGCAGTGAGCGACTATTGGGGATTCGTCTCTCCCGGTATAGGGAGTCGATGTCGCGCTGTGATTGGTTGGTCATTACCTTAAGTCCCTAGTCAGGGCGGATTGAGAATTACTGGTGGTCGGACCAGTAGATTCTCGGATGGTCTTGAGCCATACCGACACGACTTGTCTGGTTATTAGGGGTCTGACGTTTTTCACCCCCTAGACCTTATATGTGATACCCTCAGATGAACATACCGGACTGCACGGAGATTATCACGGATAAGCTCGGTTGTGGTTTCGGATGAGTTCACTCGTCGGCCTCTTTTTCGACATGTACCTAGGTTGCCGTTACGTACAGCTAGTGTCACCGACGGACTTGTGGTTAAATCCACTGCCAGCGTACTGTCGAGTCTTTAGAGTTTCACACAGAGGGTTTCCCTGGATCAGGCGAGACGATGTAGAGGCCGTATGGTCTTACGGCATGGTTTCGATCGCATACGTGTACTGGCTACATGGATGATGTTCGGACGAATAATACTAGTGGGTTTTGGTTTAGCTGGATCCTAGTATTATACTATTGGATTATACTTGTCTCATTGTATCCGTATTTTTTCGGATTACATACGGGTATGTATATACGGTGAGGACATTCTTGTAATTTCACAAGAATGAGCTTCTAGAAGGAGACACCTCATTATTGATTTATCCTTTTTTGCTAAAGGATTAATGAGATGGAAATTAGGAGACACTTGAGGAATGGGTTGAAAGCATGGCTTTGTTTATTGTTTATTCATTTGTAGTTCCTATTCAAGCATGGTTGATTATTTTGAGACAAATAATCCATGCTTGAATTATTGTCATGAGACTTAGCTATGCTCTCCTCTCATTCTCTAGTTTATTATCACATTCTCATTCTCTCTTCTGGGTTTCATCTCCTCCTCCCTCAAGCTCATCCCTTCATATGTGTTGTGATTCATTGAGCTTTGAGACAAATTAATCCATTGATCACTCTCTACACTACTTAGTAATCTCTTCAAGCAAATTAGATCACTAAGTTAGCTCACTTGAGATTGAAGCTTGACTATAGACCCTCGGGTGGATCTTTCTTCGACACCAAGGAGACCGGCAACTGAGTTCGTTCGGAGCATTGTAGGAGCCAAAGAAAGGAGTTCAAAGTTGAAGCTCGATCCAAGGAGCAAGGAACCTAGAGAAGACATGAAGGACTAGACACGAAGGTATAACCCTCTATCCGAGTAGTTAGAGCCTTCAAGTTGTTTAGTTTAACTAGTTAAGCTTTAATCAAGATTCTAAAGTGGATAAAGTCTATGTTGCAAAGCCAAACATGATATTTTGATGTGAGAAAAATCATTTTTGATGTATTCCGCTTCCCTGCGAACTCGCGGGATGTGCGACATAGACTTACACTGGTATCAGAGCCACTTAAACCTAAACTAGCTTGCTAGCAAATAGTTAGAAGTTTGATCGAAAGTTTTTTGCCTGAAAGCATATTTTCTGGACTTGCTCGCTATCGATTTTTAAATGAGGTCAAAAAATATTTTCAGAGGTCTTAAAAATACGTGCAAGTAATTGTAAGAACACAGAAGAAATTTGAGCACGTGATCGCCCAAGACCACCGCGGAACCCCGCGAAACTCACTGTTTCGCCGCGGAACCGCGGCCGAGTCGAGGTTCACTCCAAATTTCTTCTATGGATCTATTTGTTGAGAATATGGTTTCTGGAATATTTTGTTTTTTTGCCCAGAGTTATTTGTGTTCTAGATTGTTCATGGGGTAGAAACAAATTTGTTATTCGATCGAAATTCTAAGTTATTTGGCTAATCGGGTTCTCTATGTTTGTATATCTGTGCTGAACGTCTGCTAATGCTATACGTCGATTGGTGGGGGTTGTACAGATCTGTGATGTGATCTATGATGGTTTGTGTATATGGATTGTTGGATCGTCGTGAATGAATAGCCCGGGGATGTAAGAAGAGCGTTTTTCTTTTCTTTCATTTATGTACAATTTGTAAATTGATGTAATATTATTTTTGCGGGGCACATCCGGGTTGAGGTTGTAGCCACCGTTGTATATTATTTCTTTTTACCGTTTTTGCTCCTAGGATACACCTAAGGTGGGGTGCACAAATTACTGGGTTCTTGAAGTGCCGAGTGGCCTACTCATTTTATTGAGGGATGCTGCTTCACTTCGGGAATTTGGCAGCTATTCATCACGACCATGAAATCCGTGTTTCGTTACAGGCTTAAACGACACGGAAATCCTAGTATATCCAATATTTCCATCTGTGATTCTGTGATCTGAAATGCTTATTATTGCGTGAGACGAATAGCTATATATATTTATTATATATAATAAACGTTGGTTATGTTTTTCTCCCGCGCTAGTCTAGCTCCCGCTCTGACGTTAGTTAAGTAACCTAACGGTGTAAGACGGGGCCCAGTGGCGAATGCGGATGGCATAAGCATACGTTCTATTTTTGTTTCTTTTGCTGCAATGATAAGGTTAATTGAAGGGACCGCATTAATTCTAATTAATGCAAGAAAATAAACCTAAAATCTGATGTCGTTAGAACAATTATAAAACCACTCGGTTTTCTTTAAAAAACATTTTTAAAAGCGGAGATTAAACCACTCCTTTTCAAAAGCTATCAGGTTCCTTCGACTATATCAAGTTCAATACGTTAACGGTTTTTTCGCCAGAAAACCAGCCGTAGCCCTCCGTCATTTCAGATAGGTATCTACTAGTATTCATGTTATGTGTTTTGACCTTTTCCAAGGCATAGTGTTTGGTAGCTAGTGGGTGCTGATCTTTGGCATAGATAGATGCATTAATCTAGGACCGGCGTACAGCTGTTTTGACCTTCGTCAAGGGCTTATACGAATTGGTCTAGGTTAATATGGATAATGACGGTAGAACTTGACTTGCGACTTATAATGTTTTGGCCTTCGTAAAGGTTATAAGCGCATGGGGCAAAAATCACATCAGGAGTTTCATGCATAAAGAAGGAAACTTGCTAGTGTTGCATACATTCTTGAGTGTGTTTTTTTTGATAGGCTTCCTTCAGATTCATCACATAATGATAGTTGGACCCTGATCCTACTGTGAGTATATGTTACTCTTCGGGAAACAATTTCACTTAACAATCAATGCTATAAACCAAGTAGGTGTCTAGAACAGTGTTAGCGGGGTTACGCTTCCAGGAAAAGAGCTTATATAATTAAGGAATTTCGCGAAAGCGTTGAAAAACCTCCCTCGAAATACTGACACTAGCCTGGCTGAAAGGTTAAGCAAGTATTGTGACGTGCGATTAATCCTGACTATATCTTCTTTTAAGGTTTGGAGAAGAATTCGAGGAAATTGTGGGAGCCATCCTGTTTAGATAAATTAAAAACCAATCTAAACTTGTAAGAGCATATGCTGAGTGTTTCTTTTCTCCACTCCTAATTACAGCGACCATGATGGGACTTAAGCTCATATTAGATAAAAATAAACTCGCTATGCCAAATTATAAAGACAGGCCGAGAAATGTCCAAATGGCTCTTACATATGATAAGGTCGCATACGTCCTCACGGCAAAAGCTCCCCCTGTTCCTGGTCCAAAATCCTCGGTCGCGGACATTGAGGTCTGTAAGATCTGGGATCTTGATTGCGCGAAGGCCAAGTGACTCGTGCTGGCCTCCATGGACAATGAACATCAGAGGCGGCACGAAAAGATGGACATTGCTTCCATCTTCCTCCATACCAAATAATTATATGGAGAGCAATCTCGTATCGTAAGATACGAGATCTCGAAGAAACTTTTTCAAGCGAGGTTAGCCATCGGATCATCTTTCGGGGACCACGTCCTATGTAAGTCGATGTAGTACACCCCAGTACTTGTGGGGAGGCGGAATTTTCAAAAACGATCAAGTTTAAAGAACGAACATCGACTAACCGCTTGAATCGAAGCTAAACTATAAATAACCGAACACAAAGTGTTTCTTAACTATTGTGTTTAGGGATTATACCAAATGAAACTAGTCCTTCGTCTTTACGATCTCCTTGTTCTCCTCGGCCTTCTCTAGGTAGTAGACGATCCACCCGAGAGCAAAACTCCAAGCTACACCTCTAACTTGAGGCAACTAATCTACTTTGATTGCTAATCAAAGAAGAAAGGATGATATAGAGTGAAGGTAATGGATGTTTAAGTCTAACTAATCCTTTGATCTCAACACATGAGGATTAAGGATTAGTCTCTTGAAGATGAGAGCTTGAGGAGAGAGAATGTGAGATAAGATAATGAGATGAGAGAGAGTGTATCATAATATATTATGAAGCATTCTTATTTTTAGAATAATGAATAAAAGAAATGAATAAGCATGCTTCATAAATGCAAAATGGTGATTCATTAAGCATGTGTCATTATCATTTATGGTGCAATAATGATAATGATGAATCACCCTCATGACTCACAATCTTATCCAAAGTAACCTCCTTAGTCACATCTTCTAGAAGCTTCTCGCACAATTACGAGAACGCCCCTCCGATCCGCAAAAATACGGAAAAACTTTAGACTGTAAAAATCCAATAACCGGATACCAGTAACTGGCTTAAACCAAAGCCGACTGGTAAAAACTGTCCGAAAGTCGTACGTGCGTAAACGCACGTATGCGTCCGAACCCTTTGTCGCAAAAACCATGCGACCTCTATATCGTTTCGCCTGGAGTAGGAAACTCTCTGTGTGGGACTCTAGAGACTCGACTACTACGCTGGCAGTGGGTTTAACCACAGACCGCAAGCGGCACTAGCTGTACGTAACGGTCCCCAGGTAGTTGTCGATAAGAAGGTCGATGAGGAAACCCATCCGAACTCCTACCGAGTCTGATGTGACAATCTCCATACAGTCCGGTCCGTTCGTCTAAGACTATCGCATATCGGGCCTAGGGGGGCGGCAAGCGTCAGTCCCCTAATAGCGGTATAAGTCGTGTCGGAGGGAAGCCCATTACACCCTGAGAAACTACTGGAACCTACCAGCAAATCTCGCTTGCCCTGGCCAGGGACTTTGCGTAATGACTCTCTGACACAGCACGATATCTACTCCCAATACCGGGAGGGACGAATCCTGTCTAACCGCCACTGCCTCCAAGTGCTCGGGACTGCACCCAACTGCTGCCTGTTTGCACGACTCCTTTGAGCCGTGGTAGGGTAGCAATCTAAGAACAGTGGGACACACTCGAGGCGAAGTAGCAGTGTCAAGTCTGCGGACTATGCTGTACTCATGTCACCTGGGAACTGCTCACTGACGACTGGTATCAAACCAACCAACAGTTCCCTGTGAGTCCTGTCCGGTGTACCCGTAACCTAACGAGCACCTGCATACTATCTCCAGTACGACGTACTGACGGCTGTGGGACAGACCATCTCCCCAACTGGGATGAGAAGCGTACACACTAGTCTACTCCGGATATCGATGCTCTGTCTCGATAATCCAACGACCAGGGACCTGAATAAGGATGTGCTTGTAGACTACCCAGCCCCCACTAGTGTGACTGCCATCACAACGCTGGTAGACAAGCAAGATCCTAAGAGCTCTATCAATACGTACACTCACATATTAAGATAGAAAAACCAAGTAGCATACTACCATGTTTAGCAAGACTGTTATATACATGTGAATATCCCAAGCTTCCATTAAGTAATATA
Source organism: Agapanthus africanus (assembly GCA_030015575.1). Classification (NCBI taxonomy): domain Eukaryota; kingdom Viridiplantae; phylum Streptophyta; class Magnoliopsida; order Asparagales; family Amaryllidaceae; genus Agapanthus; species Agapanthus africanus. The sequence continues at coordinate 544,173,496 of JASDDO010000019.1, forward strand.
CAAACTAGTATGATACAGTAATGGCCTTCTAGGGCATAAACACTAACAATCTCCCACTTGCACTAGGGCCATGTACTGGCATATCGTAGACCAATGATCTCGAGTAGCCTCTCGAACTGAATCTGAGGAAGGGCCTTCGTGAATGGATCAGCAATGTTCTCTTCAGAAGCAACTCTCCGAACCTCGATCTCCTGACGATCAATGATCTCCCTGATCAGGTGATACCGCCTCAAGATGTGTCTGGACTTCTGATGGGACCTTGGTTCCTTCGCTAAAGCTATAGCTCCGTTGTTGTCGCAATACAGAGGTATTTGATCAACTATGGTAGGAACAACCTGAAGTTCTGTTAGGAACTTCTTCATCCAGACTGCTTCTTTTGCGGCATCGCAAGCAGCTATATACTCCGCTTCCATCGTCGAGTCAGCAACGGTGTCCTGCTTGGAGCTCTTCCAGCACACCGCCCCTCCATTGAGGGTAAAGACATAACCCGACATGGACTTGGAATCGTCCTTATCACTCTGGAAGCCGGAATCAGCAAAGGCCTCCAACCTGAGGTCTTTTCCGCCGTAAACTAAGAACATCTCCTTAGTCCTCCTCAGGTACTTGAGAATGTTCTTTACTGCTATCCAGTATTTCTCCCCTGGGTCTGACTGATACCGGCTTACCACGCTCAGTGCGTAAGCTACATCTGGTCTGGTACATAACATCGCATACATTATAGAGCCTACCGCAGAAGCGTAGGGTATAATAGACATGCGTTCCCTTTCCAAATCAGTCTTGGGAGACATCTCTTTGGAGAGGGTGATTCCGTGACAAGCCGGTAGATTACCGCGCTTAGAATCTTCCATACTGAATCTTTTCAGTACAGTGTCGATATACCTGGACTGCGAAAGTCCCAACATCCTCTTGGATCTATCACGATAGATCCGGATCCCCAGAATGTAAGAGGCATCACCCAGGTCTTTCATGGAGAACCTGTGTGACAAGAATCCTTTGACAGATTGTAGCATAGGAATGTCATTTCCTATCAATAGAATGTCATCCACGTACAAGACGAGGAATACGACACTTCTGGCCACAACTTTACTATATATGCACGGTTCATCTGGATTTTTGATAAAGTCATATTCTTTGACTGTCTCATCAAAACAGATGTTCCAACTCCGCGATGCCTGCTTTAGTCCATAAATGGACTTAAGCAGCTTGCATACTTTCCCGCTGCTCCCACTCTGATTGAAACCCTCTGGCTGATCCATATAGACGCTCTCTTCTAAATTTCCATTCAGAAAAGCCGTCTTTACGTCCATCTGCCAGATTTCATAATCATGGAAGGCAGCAATAGCAAGAAGGACCCGAATGGATTTGAGCATAGCCACTGGAGAAAAAGTTTCGTCATAGTCCAAACCAGGTCTTTGACGAAAACCCTTTGCAACAAGTCTAGCCTTATAGGTTTCCACCTGTCCATCTACACCAATCTTTTTCTTGAAGATCCATTTGCATCCTATGGGTTTTACCCCATCTGGAGCAAAGTCCAAAGTCCATACTTTGTTGGTGTACATGGACTCCATTTCGGTCCGCATTGCATCTAGCCATCGTACCGAGTCGCCGCTCTGGATGGCCTGCCGGAAGTCAGTAGGTTCATCATCATCTATGATGCAATCCTCTCTATCCCCATCTATGAGAAAACCGTAGTATCTCTCAGGCGGATGAGACGGCCTACTACTCCTGCGGAGGGGTGCGGGAATGTCTTGTTCTTCTTGAACTCCTGGTTCTACCAAACTTTCAGTAGCAGTTTGTGGTTCTGGAATTTCTTCCAGTTCTATTTCGCTCCCACTTATTTCCTTTTCTAAAAACTGATTTTCCAGAAAATGGGCATTACGAGAAACAAAAACCTTTTGTTCCTCTGCGTAATAGAAATAATATCCCTTGGAGTTCTTTGGATATCCCACAAACATACATTTTACTGATCGTGCCTCGAGCTTGTCCACATGCTGCTTTTTAACAAAAGCTGGACATCCCCAAATCTTCATATGCTGAAGATGGGGTTTCTTCCCAGTCCACATCTGATATGGAGTGGTAGGCACAGGCTTGGTAGGAGCCCTGTTCAGAAGATATGCCGCTGATTCTAGCGCATAACCCCAGAAAGATCGCGGTAACTCAGCATTACTCATCATGGATCGTACCATATCCAATAGGGTTCGATTCCGTCTCTCCGATACACCGTTATGCTGTGGAGTGTATGGAGGAGTAAGCTGAGAGAGAATTCCTTTCTCTTTTAGGTAACCTAGGAACTCGGCACTTAAGTATTCTCCACCTCGATCAGATCTCAGTGTTTTAATACTTTTGCCTGTTTGGTTTTCTACTTCATTCCTATACTCTTGGAATTTCTCAAAAGCCTCGGATTTATGTTTTATCAGATAAATGAATCCGTATCTTGAGTAATCATCCGTGAAAGTAATGAAATAGGAAAAACCACCTCTCGCATGTGTAGACATTGGACCGCATACATCGCTGTGTATGAGTCCTAAAAGCTCGCTCGCTCTTACTCCTTGTCCAGTAAATGGAGTCTTTGTCATCTTTCCTTTGAGACAGGATTGACAAGTGTCATAAGATTGATATTCGAACGTGTCCAAATATCCTTCTCTATGCAACTTAGTCAACCTTCTCTCATTGATGTGACCCAGTCTACAATGCCATAAGAAAGCTTTATTTAAATCTGGAGACTTTCTTTTTAGTGTGTTCTGGACATTGAAAATTTGGAGTTGGTTTAAAACATATATGCCGTTATTTAGAGTACCGGACCCAATCAAACCATGATTAAGGTGGATGTTAACAACATCTCTTACAAACGTGAAATCATAACCTTTATTTGATAACAAGGAAACTGATATGATATTACACGTTAAGCTTGGTACAAAATAACAGTTATGCAAAACCAAAATATGTCCACTCGTCAATCCTAGGTGATAATCCCCAACGGACGCAGCTCCCACGCTAGCTCCGTTAGCAACCCTGAGGATCATATCACCTTCCTTCAGCACTCTACGGTTTCTCAGTGCCTGCAATGAATTGCAAATATGAGATCCTGATCCGGTATCCAATACCCAGGAAGTAGAGTTGATCGACAGACAATTCTCAATTACAAACACACCTGAAGTCGAAGCCACAGCTTGCTTCGGTTCCTGGTTCTTGGCGTTCCACGCCTTGCAATCCTTCTTCCAGTGCCCTTTCCTGTGACAATGGAAGCACTCATCCTGGCCAACTACCGGTGCTGCAAACTTTTTCTTTCCCTTCCCTCCCACCTTACTAACACCTCCTCTAGGTTTGGGTGCGGCCTTCTTCTTCCTTCCTTTGGCCCTAGCCTTGGACCCGGAAGAAGATGCACCGCCAACAAACATAGCGGGTGTTTCCCTTGCCTTCTGCAAGGTGCCCTCTGCACTCCTTAACATGTTCAGGAGTTCCGCAAGTTCAACTTCTTTTCCTTGAAGATTGAAGTTGAGGATAAACTGGGCGTAGGTGGGAGGAAGGGACTGGAGAATAAGGTCTGTATAGAGCTCATTATCCAAAGTCGTCCCAAGGTCTGCGAGCTCCTCAATATAGCCGATCATCTGTAGGACATGTTCACCTACCGATGACCCGACAGCCAACCTCGCTCGAAATAATTTCTTAGAGGTCCCGTATCTTGCTATACGAGATTGCTCTCCATAAAGTTCCTTTGTATGGAGAAATATGCCATCTAGGGACATATCCTCGTGCCTCCTCTGATGTTCATTGTTCATCGAGGCAAGCACGATGCACTTGGCTCTCGCGCAATCTAAATCCCAGGTTTTGCGGATTTCCTTATCCGCATTGCTGGATTTGGGACCAGGGACAGCAGGTGCCGTAGCGGTGAGGACGTACCCCAGTTTGTCATAGGTCAAAGCCATTTTGACATTCCACAGCCAATCTTTATAGTTTGGCCCTGTCAGTATATTTTTCTCTAAAAGTAACTTAAGTCCAGTCATTTTCAGGGTCGCTGCAATTAGGAGAAAGAGAAGAAAACTCTTTAGCATGATGCTCTTGCAAGTTTAGAGTGGTTTTAAGTTTATCTAAACTGGATGGCTCCCACTGTTTCTCGAATCCTTCCTCAAACCATAAAAGAAGAATTAGCCAGGACTATTCTCACCGTACAATACTTGCTTAACCGTTCAGCCAGGCCAGTGTCGATACTTCGAGGGAGGTTTTCCAACGCTTTCGCGAAGTTCCTTAATTAAATAACCTCTTTTCTCTGGGGGCGTAACCCCGCTGACACTTTTCTGGACACCTACTAGGTTTATAGCATTGATCGTTAAGTGACGAATATCCTGATAAGTAGCATATACTCACAGTAGGATCGGGATCCAAATATCATCGTATGATAATGTTGAAGGAATCCTACCAACATTCATCAAACTCCAAATGGTATGCATCTCTTTGCAAATTTCAGTTTCTTTAGAAATTCCCGATATAAGTTTTTGCCCCATGCTCTTATGACCTTGACGTATGCCAACAAATCATAAGTCACATGTCAAGTTCTGCCCATCATTATCTTGTTAATTTGAACCCACCCGTATATACCCTTGACGTATGCCAACAAGGTAATGCGACTGTCCCAAACCAACACATCTATCTATGCAACAAATGAATACCCCAGCAGCTACCAAACACTATGCCTTGACGTATGCCAACAAGCATAGCTTGAATACTACTGACTATCCATAAGAAATGACGGAGGGCTACGACTGGTTTTGGCGAAACCGTGAACGTAGTGAACTTGATATAATCGAAGGAACCTTGATAGCTTTTAAAAGGAGTGGTTAAGTCTCCGCATTTTAAAAATATCTGTTTTTAAAAATAACCGAGTGGTTTCTTTTAAATTGTTCCAACGATATAAACTTTGGTTTGTTTTTCTTTGCATTATAGATAATGCGTCCCATCATTAACCTATCATTGCAGAAAACAACGAAAATACAACGTCCTCTTATGCCATCCGCATTCGCCACGGGGTCCCGTCATCACCCGTTAGGTTACTTAACTAACGACAGAGCGGGGGCTGGGCTAGCGCGGGTGTAAAACATAAGTGACGTCTAAATAGCTATCATATATATAGATATTTTACATTCGTTTGACGCAATGATATTCATTCCAGAACACAGATAAACAATATTGGATTTGCAAGCAATCTGTATTTCTTTTGAGCCTGCAAGAAAAGACAGATTACACAGTTGTGATGAATAGCCGATACCCCACCCTCGACCCCTATGGGTACGGCAAACTACCCGCCCGGCAGTTTGTGTACCCCACCTTGGGTCAGTCCTAGGAGCAAAAACAGTAAAATGAAATAATACAACGGTGGCTACAACCGCAACCTGGATGTGCCCCGCAAAATAATATTACAACAAATTACATTTACAACAAATGAATTAAACAATAACCCATTGCTAAACCCCGGCTATACACCACAACAGTCCAATACAGTTTATATGCACAAACAGATATAACCATTACAGAAATGTGCAACCCCCTGCCAACCGACATACTAGCAGTTAGGGGAGGTTTACGAACACATTAAACAATCACAGATATAATCCAATATGCAAATACTGTACAATTTCGATCGATTAAACAACATCAATATTGCTCCAAAATCTGCTCTGTTAAACTGTAACCTGAGCAAATATTAAATATTCCAGAAAACCCCAAATAATACACAGAAGCAACAGAAGAAAAATCGGCTCCTGACTCGCCAACTCGGCGGCGGAAGAGCGGCGACTCAGTAGGCTGAGGCCGCGGTTCCGCGGCGAGTTAGGCGATTCAGGTGACTGTTTTTCTTGGGTGTTCTTCTGGTGTCTTTTCAAGCTCTCTGAACTTACCTGAAAAATTTTTGGACATCATTTTAAGTTCGACAGAAACTGAACAGATTTAGGGTTTTCCGGCTTCGTTTTTCCGTTCGAAATTCGTACAAATTTGCAATCAAGTTATTTAGTGTTTAGCGAGGCTCTGATACCACTGTAAGTCGATGTAGTACACCCCAGTACTTGTGGGGAGGCGGAATTTTCAAAAACGATCAAGTTTAAAGAACGAACATCGACTAACCGCTTGAATCGAAGCTAAACTATAAATAACCGAACACAAAGTGTTTCTTAACTATTGTGTTTAGGGATTATACCAAATGAAACTAGTCCTTCGTCTTTACGATCTCCTTGTTCTCCTCGGCCTTCTCTAGGTAGTAGACGATCCACCCGAGAGCAAAACTCCAAGCTACACCTCTAACTTGAGGCAACTAATCTACTTTGATTGCTAATCAAAGAAGAAAGGATGATATAGAGTGAAGGTAATGGATGTTTAAGTCTAACTAATCCTTTGATCTCAACACATGAGGATTAAGGATTAGTCTCTTGAAGATGAGAGCTTGAGGAGAGAGAATGTGAGATAAGATAATGAGATGAGAGAGAGTGTATCATAATATATTATGAAGCATTCTTATTTTTAGAATAATGAATAAAAGAAATGAATAAGCATGCTTCATAAATGCAAAATGGTGATTCATTAAGCATGTGTCATTATCATTTATGGTGCAATAATGATAATGATGAATCACCCTCATGACTCACAATCTTATCCAAAGTAACCTCCTTAGTCACATCGTCTAGAAGCTTCTCGCACAATTACGAGAACGCCCCTCCGATCCGCAAAAATACGGAAAAACTTTAGACTGTAAAAATCCAATAACCGGATACCAGTAACTGGCTTAAACCAAAGCCGACTGGTAAAAACTGTCCGAAAGTCGTACGTGCGTAAACGCACGTATGCGTCCGAACCCTTTGTCGCAAAAACCATGCGACCTCTATATCGTTTCGCCTGGAGTAGGAAACTCTCTGTGTGGGACTCTAGAGACTCGACTACTACGCTGGCAGTGGGTTTAACCACAGACCGCAAGCGGCACTAGCTGTACGTAACGGTCCCCAGGTAGTTGTCGATAAGAAGGTCGATGAGGAAACCCATCCGAACTCCTACCGAGTCTGATGTGACAATCTCCATACAGTCCGGTCCGTTCGTCCAAGACTATCGCATATCGGGCCTAGGGGGGCGGCAAGCGTCAGTCCCCTAATAGCGGTATAAGTCGTGTCGGAGGGAAGCCCATTACACCCTGAGAAACTACTGGAACCTACCAGCAAATCTCGCTTGCCCTGGCCAGGGACTTTGCGTAATGACTCTCTGACACAGCACGATATCTACTCCCAATACCGGGAGGGACGAATCCTGTCTAACCGCCACTGCCTCCAAGTGCTCGGGACTGCACCCAACTGCTGCCTGTTTGCACGACTCCTTTGAGCCGTGGTAGGGTAGCAATCTAAGAACAGTGGCACACACTCGAGGCGAAGTAGCAGTGTCAAGTCTGCGGACTATGCTGTACTCATGTCACCTGGGAACTGCTCACTGACGACTGGTATCAAACCAACCAACAGTTCCCTGTGAGTCCTGTCCGGTGTACCCGTAACCTAACGAGCACCTGCATACTATCTCCAGTACGACGTACTGACGGCTGTGGGACAGACCATCTCCCCAACTGGGATGAGAAGCGTACACACTAGTCTACTCCGGATATCGATGCTCTGTCTCGATAATCCAATGACCAGGGACCTGAATAAGGATGTGCTTGTAGACTACCCAGCCCCCACTAGTGTGACTGCCATCACAACGCTGGTAGACAAGCAAGATCCTAAGAGCTCTATCAATACGTACACTCACATATTAAGATAGAAAAACCAAGTAGAATACTACCATGTTTAGGAAGACTGTTATATACATGTGAATATCCCAAGCTTCCATTAAGTAATATACAAACTAGTATGATACAGTAATGGCCTTCTAGGGCATAAACACTAACATCCTAAAGATGATTTCTCTCATCGAAGAGCTCGCGGACCTGGAAACCATGTTGGAAAATGAGTTGTATATCGACTTGGTCTTCTAGTCCTTTCCCTGCACCTATGCCCAGTTCGTATTGAATTTCAATATGAACAGTATGGAAGTTTCACTTCCTGAGCTCCTCAACATGTTGAGGATGGAATAGAGCACCTTGAACAAAAGCAAGGAAACACCCGCTCTTTTTTTTTTGGAGGATGTTCTTCTTATAAATCCAAGGCTAAGGCTATGGGAAAGAAAAAGAAGGCCCCTACCAAACCGAGGGGAGGTGTGCAGAAGGTGCAGGGGAAAGGGAAAGGAGAAAATGGTAGGGGCAGCCATAAAGGAAGAGTACTTCTATTGTCGGAAGAAGGATCATTGGAGGAAGGACTGCAGGGCCATAAAGGCCAAGAATCAGGACACGAAGCAGGTTGTGGCTTTGGCTTCATGTGTGTTCGTGATTGAAAACTGCTTTTCCATAAACTTTTCTTCCTGGGTATTGGATACCGGATCAGGATCTCACATCTTTAATTCTTTGCAGGCGCTGAGAAGCCGTAGGGTTTTGAGGAAATGTGATATGACTCTTATTGTTGGCAACGGAGCCAGTGTGGACGCAGTTGCAGTAGGGGAATATCACCTTGGATTGGCGAGTGGACATATTTTGTTGTTGCATAATTGCTTTTTTGTACCCAGTATGGTGTGTAATATTATATCGGTGTCTTTATAATCCAATGAAGGATATAATTTTGCACTTGTAAGTAATATTATCAACATTCACCTAAATCATGAAATGGTTAGGTTGGGTACACTTAGCAACGGAATATACATTCTCGATCAATATCAAGTTTTCAACGTCCAAAACACACTAAGAAGAAAAGCTCCATAATCAAACCAAGCTTTTCTATGGCATTGTAGACTCGGTCATATCAATGAAACACGACTGACTAAGTTACATAAAGAAGGATACTTAGATCCGTTTGAGTATCAATCATATGCAACTTGTCAATCATGTATCATAGGAAAGATGACAAAAACTCCGTTCACTGGACACGGAGAAAGAGCCACTGAGCTCCTGAGACTCATACACAGCGACGTGTGTGAGCCAATGTCTACACATGCACGAAGTGGCGATTCCTACTTCATTACTTTCACAGATGATTTCTCTAGGTATGAACATGTATTCTTAATGAAACATAAATCTGAGCCTTTTGAGAAATTTCAAGAGTATAAGAATGAAGCGGAAAAGCAAACCGGCAAAAGTATCAAGATGCTCCGTTCCGATAGGGGCGAAGAATACTTAAGTACCGAGTTTCTGGAATACCTAAAAGAGAATGGAATTCTCTCTCAGCTTACACCTCCATTCACACCGTAACACAATGGCGTATCAGAAAGACGGAATCACACCTTACTGGATATGGTGCGTTCCATGATGAGTAATGCTGAGTTGCCGCCATCCTTTTGGGGTTATGCACTGGAATCTGCTGCATACCTATTGAACAAAGTTCCAACTAAGTCTGTGCCTACCACTCCATATTAAATGTGGAGTGGGAAGAAACCCTGTCTTAAGTATTTGAAGATATGGGGTTGTCCTGCCTTTGTCAAAAGGTGCATCCGAACAAACTAGAGGCATGTTCAGCACTGTGTAAGTTTATGGGATATCCTAAGAATTCTAGGGGTAATTATTTCTATCATGCTGAGGAATAAAAGATCTTTGTTTCTCATCATGCCGCTTCATGGAAACTCAATTTCTCGAAAAAGAGATAAGTAGGAGCGCGATGGAGCTGGAAGAAATTCCAGGACCACAGACTATTACCGAAAATTTAGTAGAATCTGAGACTTCAATGGAACAGGATGCACCCACGCCACTCCGCAGATCTAGTAGGCAATCTCATCCGTCCGAGAGATACTACGGTTTTCTCGTAGACGGGGATCGAGAGGATTGCATCATCGACGATGATGTGCCGACTAGTTTTCAGCAAGCCATCATGAGTAAAGACTCAGTGAAGTGGCTGGATGCTATGCGATCCGAGATGGAATCCATGTACACAAACAAAGTATGGACTTTGGATTTTTCTCCTGTTGAGGTAAAACCCGTGGGATGCTAATGGATTTTCAAAAAGAAGATTGGTGTAGATGGTCAGGTAGAAACCTACAAAACTAGACTTGTTGCTATAGGTTTTCGTCAAAGACCAGGATTGGACTATGACGAAACTTTTTCACCAGTGGCTATGCTTAAATCCATTCGGATCCTACTTGCCATTGCTTCCTTTCATGACTATGAGATCTGGCAGATGGATGTTAAAACCATCTTTCTAAATGGAAGTTTAGAAGAGTGTGCTTTCATGGATCAACCAGAGGGCTTCGTAGACAGTGGGAACAGTGGAAATGTGTGCAAGTTGCTTAAATCCATTTATAGATTAAAGCAGTCATCGCAGAGTTTGAACATCTGCTTTGATGAGACGGTCAGAGAATTTGACTTTATCAAAAATGTAGATGAACCCTGTATTTATAAGAAAATTGTAAGGAGAACTGTGGTAATCCTCATTTTATACGTTGATGACATTCTCCTAATAGGAAATAACGTTTCTATGCTACAATCGGCCAAGCTGTTCTTATCACAGAAGTTTTCTATGAAACACCTGGGTGATGCCTCGTACATTCTGGGGATTAAGATCTGTCGTGACAAATCTAAAAGAATATTAGGACTTTCACAGTCGATGTACATTGACACCGTACTAAAGAGGTTTAGTATGGAAGATTCTAAGCGCGGAAATTTGCCCGCTTGTCTCGGAATCACACTCTCCAAAGACATGTCTCCCAAGACTGACGAGGAGAAGGCTCACATGAGCATAGTACCCTACGCTTCGGCAGTGGGGTCAATAATGTATGCGATGTTATGTACCAGACCAGATTTAGCTTACACACTTAGCGTGGTAAGCAGGTATCAGTCTGACCCCGGTGAGAAACATTGGATAGCAGTTAAGAACATTCTTAAGTACTTGAGAAGGACTAAAGAGATATTCCTTGTATACGGTAATGGGGACCTCCAGATCGAGACTTTTATCGATTCTGGCTTCCAAAATGACAAGGATGACTCTAAATCTTTCTCGGATTATATGTTAACCCTTAACGGAGGGACGGTCTGTTGGAAGAGCTCCAAACAGGACACCGTAGCAGACTCGATGATGGAGGCTGAGTATATCGCTGCGAGCGATACCATAAAAGAGGCTGTCTGGATCAGGAAGTTCATTTCTGAACTTTAGGTGGTTCCATCCATTGCTAATCCAATACCTTTATATTACGATAATAATGGAGCCATAGCTTTGGCAAAGGAACCACGGTCCCATCAGAAGTCCAGACATATCTTGAGGCAGTATCACCTGATCAGGGAGATCGTGGATCGCCAGGAGATCGAGATACGGAGAGTGGACACAAAAGACAACACGGCAGATCCATTAACCAAGGCCATTCCTCAAGTCCAGTTCGAGAGACTGTTCGAGATGTTGGGCATGCGGTACGCCAGCTACTGGGTTTAGTGCAGACAGTGTGTACTCTTTGTGCCAATTACAGGCCTTAGTTCAAATGGGAGATTGTTGGATATGTATGCCATAAAGGCCTTCATTGTACAGGATGCTAGGGATATACATGTACAGGACAATCTTGCTTGATATGATAGTATGCTATTTGGTTTGTCTTTATCTTAACATGTGATGTGTTTTACTTTGTATTTCATATCTTGTATACATATTGATAAAGCCCGTAGGATCTTTGCCTGACTACCTACGTTGTGATGGCGATCATACTAGTGGGATCTGGATAGTCTACATGAACATCCTTAAAGGCGTCCCTAGTCATAGGAGTATCGAGACTAGGCATCGTTACTCCAGAGTAGACCAGTGTATTCATATCTAGACCCTGACGAGGGGCGATGGATTGATCCCGCAACCATTGGTGAGGTGCACCTAAGATTGTATACAGGTGCTCACTGGATGTGAGTACACCAGACATGACTCGCCGAGAACTGACTAGATGGTATTATACCTATCGTTCGATAGCAGTTCTCTGGTGATATGAGTGCAGATAGTCTGTCTACCTGAGATCATCATTTGTATCGTGTGAGTTCCCACTGTGCTTTGATTACTACCCTACTAAGGCTCTAAGGAGCCGTGCAAACAGGTTTTAGTTGGGTACAGTCCCGAGCCACATGGAGGAAGTGGGCGACTGTTGGGGATTCGTCTCTTCCGATATAGGGAGTCGATGTCACGCTGTGATCGGTTGGTTATTACCATAAGTCCCTGGCCAGGGCGGATTAAGAATTACTGGTGGTCGGACCAGTAGATTCTCGGATGGTCTTGAGCCACACCGACACGACTGTCTGATTATTAGGGGTTTGACGTTCTCTACACCTAGACCTTATATGCGATACTCTCAGACGAACAGATCGGGCTGCACGGAGATTGTCACGAATAGGCTCGGTTGTGGTTACGTATAAGTTCGCTCGTCGGCCTCCTTTTTGACATGTATCTGGGTTGCCGTTACGTACAGCTAGTGCCACTGATGGACTTGTGGTTAAACCCACTGCCAGCGTACTGTTGAGTCTTTAGAGTCCCACACAGAGGGCTCCCTGGATCAGGCGAGACGATGTAGAGGCCGTATGGTCTTACGGCAGGGTTTCGATCGCATACGTGTACTGGCTACACGGATGATGTTCAGACGAATAATACTAGTGGGTTTTGGTTTAAGACGGATCTTAGTATTATACTATTGGATTATACTTGTCTCATTGTATCCGTATTTTTTCGGATTACGGATACGAGCATGTATATACGGTGAGGACATTCTTGTAATTTCACAAGAATGAGTTTCTAGAAGGAGACACTTCATTATTGATTTATCCTTTTTTGCTAAAGGATTAATGAGGTGGAAATTATGAGACACTTGAGGAATAGGTTGAAAGTATTGTTTCTTATTTATTCATTTGTAGTTCCTATTCAAGCATGGTTGATTATTTTGAGACTAAAATAATCCATGCTTGAATTATTGTCATGAGACTTAGCCATGCTCTCCTCTCATTCTCTAGTTTATTATCACATTCTCATTCTCTTTCCTAGGTTTCATCTCCTCCTCCCTCAAGCTCATTTCTTCACATGTGTTGTGATTCATTGAGCTTTGAGACAAATTAATCCATCGATCACTCTCTACACTACTTAGTAATCTCTTCTAGAAAATTAGATTACTAAGTTACTTCACTTGAGGTTGAAGCTTGACTATAGGCCCTCGGGTGGATCTTTCTTCGACACCAAGGAGACCGGCAACCGAGTTCGTTCGGAGCATCGTAGGAGCCAAAGAAAGGAGTTCAAAGCTGAAGCTCGATCCAAGGAGCAAGGAACATAGAGAAGACCGAAAGGACTAGACACGAAGGTATAACCCTCTATCCGAGTAGTTAGTGCCTTCAAGTTGTTTAGTTTAGCTAGTTAAGCTTTAATCAAGATCCTAAAGTGGATAAAGTCTATGTTGCAAAGACAAACATGATCTTTTGATGTGAGAAAAATCGTTTTTGATGTATTCCGCCTCCCCGCGAACTCGAGGGGTGTGCGACATAGACTTACAATAGTGATCTGTAATACCATATAATACATATATATGATGATAGAGATGAGCCGGATAGCATACTATCATCTCGAGTAAGACCGTTCTACCCGTATAGGTCCTCTCTCAATCATTATAATCGCCTGCACACGATTACAATAATTGCCTTGAGGGCACTATATCCAACAATCTCCCACTTGCACTTAAAGCTAATTATTGCGGTGTCGCATACTCACAGCCCATGTGCTACCGGACACCCAACTTCTCCACTGATCAGTTTCGTAAATCATGTTTGCGAGACATTCGTTTTCGAAAAATAGCCTCAGTGAGTTGATTCGCTCCAATGTTTCAATCTTTATCTTTCTATATCTCAATTTCGCGGAGAATGACTATCTCCTGAAATGAGCGATACATGTCTTAGAATTTGTCTGGATATCTGATGGGACCAAGTTCACAAATGAACTCCAAATCCAACAAACTTCTTAGACCATATCATCCATTGAATTTAATCAGTATCTTGCGCTATGCCTTAGTATCCACTTGGACCCCCTGTCCAACTTACTGCCTCTTAGAAAGGGGTAAACTTTAATTCTGACAGTCACTCTATCATCCAGGTCACTTTGGAAGTCTGAAATGATAACCGCTTTCATGAAGGAGGCTGTCGTTACCATATACTAAGAACATTCTCTTATGTTCGTAACTGCTTCCCAATGTTTCTCCAGGATTGGATTAATATCTGCTTATTGCAGCTAGTGCAAAAGCAATATCTGGTGCGGTACTTGACAAAGCATGATTGACTCAATTGCCTAAGCAAGTGATATGCTATTCATGCAAATCCCTCTCTTCATCAGTCTAGAAAATATCTCTTTAGAGATGGTGACTCCATCACCTGCGGGTACACCACCACGCCTGGAGTCGTACATTCTAAAACACTTTAGAATAGTGTCAAAATACCCGAATTGGGACACTTCCCAAATTTAGATCTAAAACCATAATCCAGTCACTAGAATCCCTTATATTTTCTCCAGATCCTATGTCAAGAAACACCTTGTGACAACCACAGCATAACCGATCGTAGTATAAGAACATCACTTCCTATCAGGAGTACGTTATCCAAATACCACGACATCACTTCTACTATCTTCTTACCAGGTCCATTCTGATGAAGTCAAACTCTATGACTGTTACATCAAAAACTAGATGATCTATCTCTGCTATACTTGTTTTAGTCTATAAATAGACATAAGCTACTGGCCCACCATGCTTCCGCTGCTCCCACTAACTAAAACAACCTTCTGGCAGAATCATATACACGTGCACTTCTAAAGCTAATTTAGAAAGACGTTGTAGTCATCCATCTGCCAGATCTCATAGTCTAAGACAGCAGTAGTGGCAAGCTTGGGTCATCAAAACCTCCATGTCACCATCTTTGAAGAGACCGAAATACCTCTCGAGTTGCTGAGGTAACCCACCAAAATCTGCGGAGTGGCTAATGGATTGTCGAATCCAATTGAATTCTTAGGTTCTACTAAATTTTAAGTAACCGTTTGTGGTTCCGGAATCACTTCCAGTTCTACCATACTCCCACTAATGTTTCTGAAAAGAATTCATTTTACTAAAAAGATGATGAGTCAAGAACAATATAAATATTGATCCTGTGAATGGTAGAATGTTAACCCTCGTCAAAGCCTGGGATAACCCACAAACTGCCATTACTGAAACGTGTCTTGAGTTTATCTGGATTCTGGTTTTAAGTATAAATCGGACAACTCCATATACCTTAATGTCGTTAAGATATGAATCCATTCTATATCCAATATAGAAACAAATGCACTAATTTCGTAATAACCCTAATTTTCTTATACACTTTTTCCATACAAAATTTTAAATTCCTTATTTTTCAAAACCCTTAAAGGGGTATTTATTGCCTGAGCACAAGACTTAAGTAATTAATTAGTAATTTAATTACAAGAAAGAGCTTGTAACTCATTGGTAATACCCTACATTGCTGAACCAAGCTATCAGAGTTTAAATCCCCTGCCCCACATTATTTTTAATATTATTTTGTTTTAAATCCTTTGGAAGCCTAACAGTCCACACACCATAACTCCCAAAAGTTGAACTAAACCTGAAAATCTAAAAATACCAGGAGCCACACCTGACGACCCCCCACCCCCTGGAACCTTGACTCGGGCCGGCGCCGCCGGCCGAGTCTCCAACTAGGGTTTTGTACCTTTTCGCCTTCTCATACCCCTTGTATAATCTAATTTAACGGATCGGTTCCAGAGAATGATTTATGCCCCATTTAAACCATTTTTTAATGATTTTTCACACTTTTTACAATTTTTTATTTAAAAACCCTTCACCTACCCTACCCTATAAATACACCCTCTACCCTCTCACCCCAAAATCCTGAGCCCACTCTCTCAAAATTTTTCGAAAAGTCGTGTACTTTGAAAACAAGCTCGAGGCGAAACTCCGACGAAATTTCGGCGGAACTTCCGGCGAACGTTTTAGGAACTACCGGCGATGACGCAACCCATCGGCAACCCCCTAGTTCCCTCTCACTCTCTAGTGTAATCGAAAACCCGTAAGTCCCTTTCTATCTCTCTTTTCCATTATCAAAATACGGATTTACAAAACCCGACGGAATCGGAATAAATCCCATTTCCGATTCGGTTTTCTATAAAATTCCACTTCTCACTAATACAATCATACTTAAATATCTTTATGTTGACTATTAAACACTAATCAAACAATTTGAACAAGTTTCATCACATGAAATGATAGTTATTTCAATTTATCGTATTTTTCACTTAAATACCACATTATTTCAATCCTTCATTTAACCCCATCAAACTTGCTATACAATTAAAGTAGATCACGAGGTAACGACCTACCTCCTCACACACTCATATACAGCACCCCTGAGAACTTAGAATACGAGAAAACAAACATTTTCATTTAAATACCATATACTTAATAAAACCATTTCTAAAAGATTTAGTTTTGATACACTTTTTAAGGAAGTACCACTTATTATGAAAATACGATAAGTTGTGGACATCGGTCATTTATCTAAACTTGACTTTGTGGTGTCTAGGCTAGACAAGTGAGAAAGATAACTTTAAAAGACCCGTCTCACGGTGATTCGTGAGCGGATCCCTCGTTTCCTCACTTGTACTTACCTGGCCACAATTGGTGGTGAAGAGGCGATTTGAGGCATCTCACAACTTGTCGTTTGGACCAGTTAGGAATAGACTAATTGACTTAGGAGAATTTAGAACATATAATACGGAAAATATACACCTTTACAGATAAATACCATTTATTTCATAAAACCGTTTTCTAAAGGATTTAGTATTTTACAATGTTTGCAAAGCGCCGCTACAACCCATTTTGGGGAACCCGTTCGGGATGGTGTGGTTTATCGCACATCCTCGGGCTTAGTAGTGCGAGATTCAGACCTCCGGAAGGAGCATTCGGTCTCGAAAGATTTAAAATACGACATCTTAAGAAAATGAGATTTTCTAGAATATAAAATATTTATTAAAATTATTTTTGTATAAATATATGTATATTTAACATTAAAATATCTATTTTGTTATGATATAAATATTCCACTTTTTTCTAAAAATCACAAGAACAAATTTTACACGAAAATACCATAAATTCCACATAAATCAATATTACAAATAAATACGTTTAATTCTGAAAATAGGATATTTTCACTAGAAATATCACAATACAAAATCCACCTTCATTACAACTCTAAAAACGAATGACGAATACTTGAGGTGTATTTTGAAAAGTATATAAAAAGTATTTTTACATAAAACCCCCTTAAGTTTTATAAATTACCTTAAGGACCCTAGCAATTATAGGCTTAAGAAATAATCAAGACTTCGACTTATATTTCTAATTGTCTGACTCGGATTTGAGTCTAATTAATCTGACTTGAATATGATTCAAGTACAATTTACAATCTACAATATTAAAAACCAACATGAATCCATGAATCCAATTATCAATTTATACAACTTGACCGAACCGAACCATGGATATACATTCCATTTACATGGTTCTCCAGTTATTCCATTTACATGATTCTACGGTTACATCCGTTTACTGATATCATGGTTTCGGTCGGTCATCCAATTATACAATCTATATAGTTTACAATACAATACAACAATACAATTAAAATACTACGGGGTTTAAGGGGTAGACTGGTACGGAAGGTGTTAGAAGTGGCACGAGACGGTAAGACTTAAGACACCTAACATGAATACAATTGCCGTTGTTCCGGACCTTCTAACGGAGCCTTGTACTCTATATTCCGTTTGCTCTGGTCTCTAGCATATAGAGATCCCTCTCGTATACACTGGCATTCTTTTATACCAAGCTACAAACAACAGCGTTAATAAAACATTACAACAATATAATACAACATTAAAAACTACTCTCTCTCTCTTCTACTCTCTGTCTATTTCTCCCTTATCTTTGGGACTTACCGAGCGACCCGTTCGCTGACGACATTCTATTCCTTCTTCTTTGAATGTCGTCAGGTGGTTTGGACCCGTTAGAGAACAAGCCCACTGCTGAAGACTTGGTCCAGTTCTGTGAAGACCCCGAGCTCTAGACATTGTACCTTTTCCATTCAGCACTTTTAATTTCCTGTTATGCCAGTGTTTAGGCATCGTTTTATTTCAGTTGTATTTCCTTTTGATGCATTGTACAAAAGAATATTAATAAATAAAGTTGTTTTTATTATATCTTGTCTCTTGTGTATATTTTCTTTTATATTGCTTAGCTACGCTTAGCGTATGTACTTCTGAGTATATACGTAGCGGACCGGTCGCCTCCCCTTTGCCGTATACCAGGAAGCGGGGCGTGACAGGTTTTGTTGGTAGCCCATGCTGGTCAGAGCTGTATGGAACCCTAAGCAATATAAAACACAAGAACCAGCAACTAAAACTTTCTTTATAATCATGTTCCTTGAAACCCATCATTTCTTATTCTTTGAATCATATAATTTGAATCTGTCCTAACCTAAATTTTTCATTCAAGATTGTGGATTCACCAAACAACACCAGCACCAATGTCAACAATACACCTCCACCACTTTGTCACGACCCGAAAGTACGGAGCATGACCGGCACTTAGCCTACGAACGTCTCGAGGCGTACGTACTTTAAGTAAGCTGAACCCAGAAATCCAAACTAAGAAAAGTAGTAGAGAGTAGGAAGAACCATATCAAATCAACCTGTATGCAACATAATATACAATGCCTAAAGGCGAGGATCACAATAGAAAGAAAACTCCAACAACAAGAAACCCAGAGAAAATGTAACGCACGACTCTAAGGCCAAAAGAATAAACATCACTGGTCTCTATCTTAAAAATAATACATGTTTGGTTGATGGAACTTCTAGATACAACTGAAATATAATATACAATGTATAATGATGGGTACGATACAACAACCCACCTACTAGCGGATAGCAAGTCACCCGGAAAGAAACCGTGCCCGCAAAGCCGTAATGAAACCTGTATGGCAAACCTGCAAGAAACTGGGGCACAACGGGGGTGAGTTGCCAGCTCATGAGTAGAAAAAGATCTACAAACAGAAATCGCATGTATGACGCAATCCTAGGTCATACGATCAGAATATATAATTCTCAAATATATATAACCATCATCTAACAAGACTAGGGTAAATATCTAACCCAAGTGCAAACCCATGTGGCTGTGTCAGTGCAGCAGGTGGCAATGTATCATATGAATGATGTATGAATGCATGAAACAGAATGCATGTGCTGAAGAAGACTGCTTTCATAAATTTGTGAGATTTCTGTATGTTAAAATGAGGTATCATAATGAAATCATCACAAAATAGTGCCCAGCAACGGCACAAAACATAATCTCAATATCTCGATATCTCTGTATCACAATCCCTGTACCTCAATATCTAAAATCTCAGTCTCAATCATAATATCCGGAGCGCCGTCAGTCCAGATCGGCCCCTAACATCCATCTCATGACTACGACGGTATCATCCGGATATCCGACGTGTCGGGTAATATCACCGGTCGGTAGTGCTCCCTCTGCTAGGCTCAACGCCATCTCCTGCGATCTTCTTGCCCCGGGGTACCGCACCGGGCCCACCATGTACCCGAAACGGTTCATCCGCCTCCTCGAATCGGGTCTCGAAATGCATCAACAAAACTCATGGTGGACGACTCATACATCATGGAAAAACCGCATTTTTATTAAAAAGAGAGAAAGCAATTTATATATATGTTTTGCGGTTTTCCTCCAAATCTAGAAAATCTCATGGAAACCCGAATCCAAATCATCAATAGCATGTGAAATCATGAATATAAGCATGAGAATCCATGAATGCAGCATATAATGAATAACGGTATGCATGAGGTGACAAGTGATAGCTACAATGTCAAGCTAACATATAAAGCAAGCATACTAATATCATGTCACTACTAGCTAGCAAGCTAAATCAAGCAATAATATTTTCTAAGTGTTCGTGATATGGCAATTACCGATGAAGATGTGTGTGAGCCGGTAAATAAGTGTACGTGGTACATACGCATCATCGGTAATGGTGCTGGTGTCCTAACAGGAGGATATCAATAATGAAATATGAACCATAACAGTATGCGATGCAGAACAACAATAATAATATGCGGGAGCTGAAATACTGAACACCATGATCACTAAACTGCATCTAATGTCATAAAAGTCATATAGCTACACCACTACAAGGCTGGGCTAAAGCTAACAGTAGGTAAGGGAAACCGCCTAACCTCTGAGTCGATACATATAAATATATATATATATAGTCGGTGATCCCGCCTCGCTCATATCACATCCGATACCATATCTCTATAATCGGTTATTCCCAAGTCAAGTAGGCGGATCAATCATCAAAATACAGCTCGTACGTAAATCCGTCGTACGGCGTCCCCAAATCTGGGTACGGGTCAATATCACATTTGTCATATTATTCATCAAGTATTCTCTTATCAAATACCATAATCTGGGTATTGACCTATGCCTAGTACCATGATAACATCATCGCTATAATCAAGATCTAATCACTGATCGACAGTCTCCTATAAATCAATATCATTATCATATATCGTCAATATAATCATAATCCAGCTTCTGATTTACAGCCTCTAGCAAAAACGATATCATCATCCCAAATCATCTCAAGGTGTATACATCGCCCAAGGCGGCCTATCACAAATATCCTGTCATATCATATCATATCACATCCTATCTCGTATCATAATCACATGTCGATCATCTAAAATATATGTATCACTATGTATAGGACATCGTCATCAAGACCCGCTATCATATCAGGATGTATATCAAGTACGAATCCTGCCAATCACCGACATCATAATCTCAAATCAACTCTCATCGACTCATCTCAATCCCAAGTATCATCCTCAAATCTGTATGTGAACACGTAGTCCCATACCTATGTGAACACATATCTATAGGAAACCCATAACCACATATGTAATAAGGATGTATGCAAGTATATATGTGTGAATATGTATGTGTAGTGCACCCGCTACCCTAGGGCTCGTAACCTAAATCATCCAAGCCACCAATTATCCATCCTAAACATCCATAATTTCCCAAACAACATATAATAAATTGTAGGTGTGTATATGCATCCGTATACATCACCTCGGACTGCGGGGATGCTATACGCCATCCACCCGACTTCTCCCCGTAGATATAAATCTACTCACCTTTCTTTATGCGTGCCGGTGCCGATGTCACCATTTGCATCTCCAACGCCTCGACGCCACGCGGGATACCTATAAGGATATCACATGCTAAAACACATGAAAACCATGTCGGAAACCAAAATAGGGCACGCTACGCCTATAGGTAAAAACCTACGGCCTCGCGTGCAAACACAGCCAATATCCGCTGTCGTTGACGTCCAAACGCCACCCGACAGAAACGAATCATCGAATACCAAAATCCATACGAAAACATGTCGTAAATCATACGCCAACTCATGAAAATCAACTCAGATTCTATCCAAACTGGAATCAGTCAAAACTAGACATACAGGGGGTCAAGTTTACATGAAATAGGGCTGTGCACGCAAAACGAGGCAGTTTCACCCTGCTCTGGCCGCAAATTGCGGCCAGGGGGATTAAATCTGCGGCCGGGGTTTTGAGATGGGGGTAGGGCTTTGGGTAGTGGTTCCAGGGTGCCTGCACAGCTCACTGCCAAGTCAATTTTAGTCTAGGAGGCCCCGGATGAAAGCAGGTCTTAGAAAGGTCTATAAGTCGACAAAAACGCTAAATACGCCAAGTATAGCAAATCTGGTAATTTGGTGAAATCTGGAACAAATCTTGGTCACAATGGTCTCAAATACACCTAATAAGGCTACCCTAACATTCAAAACCAACTCTTGGCCAAATCTCACTCAAAATCACTAAACTAGCACTAGATTATGGATATAACAGTAACTTTCAGTTTTAACCAACCATAACTTGACAAAGAGGAGTTGGGTTGCAAGATTATACCTCAAGAGAATCCTAGAATGATGGAGAAAAGAGGATGAAGGAAGGAGGAGTGGGTTGGTGCTGCCGGAGTGCCCCGGGACTGCAGTTGCTGTTGCAACTGAGGCTGATGCTGGTTCTGCTTGTTGTTGTTGCTGCTACTCAAGCTGCTGCTGCTGCTTGTTGTTTGCTATATTCTGTTGTTGATGAAGTAGCAGCTAAAGAAGGGGTTTGAGGTATTTGTGGTGAAGTGTTGGAGTTGTTTCAATGATGCTAGGGGCTGTTTCCTGCTGCTGTAGCAGCTGATGCATTTGGGGCTGTTTCAGGTGTTTGCAAAGGTGCTGATGCTGGAGTTGTGATGCTGGAATTGTGATGGCTGTTGTTGCTGTTGCTTAGGTGTTGTGGGAATGGTTGTGGTGGTGTGGTGGTGTTGTTTCAAATGATGTAGCTGCAGGGGCTGCAGATGATGAAGCTGATGGTGAAATGTTGGGGCTGAAACTGCTGATGATGCCACTGCCGCTGCAGCTGAAGTGTTGGGGTGGCTGATGTGAGAAATTTAGGGGCTGATGTTGCTATTGTAGATGGCTGAAGCTGTTACATCAGCTGCTGTTGTAACAGTTTTGGTGGCTGATGTAGGGTGAAGTGTTGTAGGTGTTGGGCTAAAGCTTTGTTTCAGCAGCTGATGCTGGTTTTCTATGAGGGGTGAGTTTTTGTGTGAGGGTGAGAGGGAGAGATGTGATAAATGAGAGGATGTTTAAGAGTGGGAGGGGGTGTGAAGGAGCACACAATGGATAATGAAAAATTGGATGGATCATGGCACACTCTAGCCATCTCTCTCTCTCTCTCTCTCTCACTCAAGTGCTAGCACACACAAGCCAACAAATTCTTTCTCACTACACTAGGTCAACTAACACTAATCATCCTTAACCAAGCTAAAACCCTTAATTAAGCCAATTAACCTAATCAAATGGTTCAATCCATCATGGTCATCTCAACATGGTTCAACCCTAGGCTACCATGACCAAAACAAGAAACAAGTGTAGAAAATGTTATGTGCAACATTTTTGCACAAAAAGCCAAAAATCCAATTAGCGATTTTTAATCGCGGTTAACACCAAAATATCATATAATCCATCATAAAAACTTCAAAATGGCATATTTCCACAAAATGAGCTATTTTAGAATTTCTATAGTTTTCTCCAGAATTTCCACCATTTATCGGTATTTAATTATACCGAATATTAAAATATTCATTAAAAATTAATATTAAATTACGAAAATTCCCAAAAATAATATTCTATTTTTTTGAAATGTTACAGTCTTCCCCCCTTAAAAAAATTCAGTCCCCGAATTTAAATTTAAACCTCCAAATTCCAAAATATTTCAATAAAATGTCCAAGTCAACGGGGCTCCGAAATCGTCAATCCATAGAACGCATCATAGCGCAATACATGCGCATGCGTAACGAGCAGATAACTCGAAAACAAAACTCCGTCAAGCATCTCGCATTCATCGGAGTCAAGGTAAAACACGAATACCAAATCCAAGGCAAAGCCGATATGCTATAAATCGGAACTATGCATGTAAATACCAAATCCGTACATGTAAATACCTGAAGGGAATGCATGCCAAATTTCTTTAAAAATCGCTGTGCAATACACATAACACTGCACAGTGGCGGACGTCTCTATAAGAAAATAGCCATATACTTATATACCTTTTGTTTAACATTCACGACCCGCCATTTTGAAAGCAATTTAGAAGGTTTCCCTCGTTTTAGACGTTTCGTGTCGTACCGGACACGTATGTAAATAATGAGACTATAGCTCGCTTTTGGAAATCCCTTTGAAATCTATCAGTGCATGCAAAGTATATCCAGGCACTGTTATCTGACCAGTCCTGCTCAATACGAAAACAAATCACATCAACACAAGAAAAATGTACTGCTCCATAAGAAATCAATCCCAAAAAGTACATATGAAAACTACGTGCGTCTGGTGCGCACGGAAATTAAAATCCATAAATGTGCCAAGCAGGTGCACAAAAACGACATCAAGGTGCAATGGGTGTGCACACAACATCGGTGATAGGCAACGTGTGTGCCTGACCGCACATGCACGAAAAAATCTCGATTTAGTGCCTCTGGTGTGCACCAAATCGCATCTCAGAACATGCGCCCAACATGCGCTACAAATCCAAATCCGGTGCATCCATCATGAAAACCCAATATCAAGCGCCGAACATGCGCAAATCCAATCAGGTGCATAAAGTGCACAAAACAAATATTGAGCATCACCATCAAAATCGAAGTCCAGTGCATCCAAGTGCACAAAATACATGTCACTGCACTGCAAGCATATATAAACTATACAGAGTGCAGGAACCAAATCGTGTGCGTGTATACGCACAAAATCAACTCAAATGTCTAAACCCCATAAATCACAAACATGTGAAACCAAGGCACGAAAACAATAACAAATGCAACACGGTGCAAAAATCTTAAATACTCAATAGCACATGAAAACAAACGTCAGGAAACCCAATCATCAAAATCAGTCATGCAAATAGATCGCCCAAAATACTGAAACAAGTATAGCGGAATAGTCCCGCTCAAGCGCATCCTCCAAGAATCTCTGGCTAACTGTCGTGATTACTCATAGCATATCTCGTCGACGATCCTGAACTCTGGCCTGCTGGTGTGCGTAACATGACCACTCCTGGGTCTAAGTCTTCTATGTGGATTACCAATTTCACGATCCATCGGCTCATCGGCCCTGTCAGGTGTGCTAACGGGGACGATTCCGTTCTGGCACTTCTCTGGTCCTCTCTCGGTCAACCATCGCGACCACTCGTAAAGCAGCATGTTACTGGCGTCGGCCTCTGGCTCTCTGAATGTACATAGCACCTCCGATTCTGGGTGCAAGTATCATTGCAGCAGTGTCCTGGAAGGAATCCTGCTCGAGGTCTCTTCCAGTCTCGTCTCTGCCAACTGTCCGGAAGTCATCGTCCTTTACTATGTCTGCTTCTTGTTCCGGAACGGTTGCATACTCATCGCGACTCCTTCTGGAAGGTATATGGTACTATGCCTCGGCATGCGTATCGCATCTCTGGTGTCGGCGGAGTGGAACGTCGTCTCATCTCGATCTGGTACGAACCTCTTACTCCACTTTTCTCTAATATCGACTGCTTCGGACTCGTCTCGTCGTGGCTGCATGGGCTGAGCTCTAATGGCTATCCTCGTATCTGGAGTCTCCCAAGAAGTGCATCTCACCATCTAGCATCCGAATTAAGTCGAGCCATCCGATCGAGTCGTCAAAACCTTATAATTCTCCCAAGAGCTCAACATCTTGGGTACAGTATAATAGTATCGAGTACATACCCCAGTATCGGTGGTCCAGCCGTAGAAGGGCAAACCCAAGCCTCACTAATGGCACCGAGGAACTGCCGTGAACCCTAAGGTTCAAAGGCTTTCACACGGTCATTAAGTCGAGTTAGGGTTTCATTCTTCTAGAGGGACCATAGAATTGCCTGCATGTCTTTCCGAATACTTTAAACTTGGAATAATAGGTTTCTGACATTCGATCGTCTCTGTCGACTCTCAACGTCTCCACATGAAGTCGTCTCAGCTGGAATCAAACTATCTGATGACCTCGCATCGGGGTAGCAAACGATCCACATGTCCTAGTCATTCATCCTTAGTGACTAGCGACCTTCTACAACCTCTTAGTACAATCTCATACCGCGATAGCTCCAACATCTGGGGCGATATCTCGTCATTCGCAGCAATAACTGGCCCACTCGTCTGCATGCTGAACCGTGCCTCAATCATCATGAACAAGCAATGCACCAACGGTCATCAAAATCTGGCTGGCCTCTGTCAGTGGCTCAATCCTCTGGTGCCAATCCGCATGTCCGAGTATTCTCATACAGCGATCCATCCAACGCTCGTGGCGTGAAAACACAATCAAGATACATCTCTGCAAACGTGCGTCTCCGGAATCATGCCCTGGTCAGTCCTCGTTCGTAACGAGCTCGTGCTGACCGCAACTCCAGCCTTAGCTCTCCCTACCCGTAATCGTGGCAGCAAAACCATAACTGGTACCGATGAGGCTAGATCAGGAATGAATATGATACTGAACAAGGAAATGCACATCCTAAGGTTCCTTAAGTAGAGTGGCGTGTCGTAAATATGCCGCGGAACATACCAACGGTACGTCACTCTACTTTAGTTACCTATTCCATCAACCAAGGGTCATCCTATACTCCGAAGGTAAAACCTAACGCTCTGATACCAACTTTGTCACGACCCAAAAGTACGGAGCATGACCGACACTTAGACTACGAACGTCTCGAGGCGTACGTACTCTAAGTAAGCCGAACCCAGAAATCCAAACCAAGAAAAGTAGTAGAGAGTAGGAAGAACCATATCAAATCAACCTGTATGCAACATAATATACAATGCCTAAAGGCGTAGATCACAATAGAAAGAAAACTCCAACAACAAGAAACCCAGAGAAAATATAACGCATGACTCTAAGGTCGAAAGAATAAACATCACTGGTCTCTATCTCAAAAATAATACATGTTTGGTTGATGGAACTTCTAGATACAACTGAAATATAATATACAATGTATAATGATGGGTACGATACAACAACCCACATACTAGCGGATAGCAAGTCACCCGGAAAGAATATGCATTAGAGTGGTTAACGTAGCGGAAGCAGAGGTGCCCGCAAAGCCGTAATGAAACCTGTACGGCAAACCTGCAAGAAACTGGGGCATAACGGGGGTGAGTTGCCAGCTCGTGAGTAGAAAAAGATCTACAAACAGAAATCGCATGTATGACGCAATCCTAGGTCATACGATCAGAATATATAATCCTCAAATATATATAACCAGCATCTAACAAGACTAGGGTAAATATCTAACCCAAGTGTAAACCCATGTGCCTGTGTCAGTGCAGCAGGTGGCAATGTATCATATGAATGATGTATGAATGCATGAAACAGAATGCATGTGCTGAAGAAGACTGCTTTCATAAATTTGTGAGATTTCTGTATGTTAAAATGAGGTATCATAATGAAATCATCATAAAACAGTGCCCAGTAACGGCACAAAACATAATCTCAATATCTTGATATCTCTGTATCACAATCCCTGTACCTCAATATCTCAAATCTCAGTCTCAATCATAATATCCAGGACGCCGTCAATCCAGATCGGCCCCTAACATACATCTCATGACTACGACGGTATCCTCCGGATATCCGACGTGTCGGGTAATATCACCGGTCGGTAGTGCTCCCTCTGCTAGGCTCAACGCCATCTCCTGCGATCTTCTTGCCCCGGGGT
This sequence comes from Agapanthus africanus, assembly GCA_030015575.1. NCBI lineage: Eukaryota > Viridiplantae > Streptophyta > Magnoliopsida > Asparagales > Amaryllidaceae > Agapanthus > Agapanthus africanus. The sequence goes on from JASDDO010000019.1 coordinate 544,200,924, forward strand.
ACCGCACCGGGCCCACCATGTACCCGAAACGGTTCATCCGCCTCCTCGAATCGGGTCTCGAAATCCATCAACAAAACTCATGGTGGACGACTCATACATCATAGGAAAACCGCATTTTTATTAAAAAGAGAGAAAGCAGTTTATATATATGTTTTGCGGTTTTCCTCCAAATCCAGAAAATCTCATGGAAACCCGAATCCAAATCATCAATAGCATGTGAAATCATGAATATAAGCATGAGAATCCATGAATGCATCATATAATGAATAACGGTATGCATGAGGTGACAAGTGATAGCTACAATGTCAAGCTAACATATAAAGCAAGCATACTAATATCATGTCACTACTAGCTAGCAAGCTAAATCAAGCAATAATATTTTCTAAGTGTTCGTGACATGGCAATTACCGATGAAGATGTGTGTGAGCCGGCAAATAAGTGTACGTGGTACATACGCATCATCGGTAATGGTGCTGGTGTCCTAACAGCAGGATATCAATAATGAAATATGAATCATAACAGTAAGCGATGCAGAACAACAATAATAATATGCGGGAGCTGAAATACTGAACACCATGATCACTAAACTGCATCTAATGTCATAAAAGTCATATAGCTACACCACTACAAGGCTGGGCTAAAGCTAACAGTAGGTAAGGGAAACCGCCTAACCTCTGAGTCGATACATATAAATACATACATACATACATACATACATACATACATACATATATATATATATATATATATATATATATATATATATATATATATATATAGTCGGTGATCCCGCCTCTCTCATATCACATCCGATACCATATCTCTATAATCGGTTATTCCCAAGTCAAGTAGGCGGATCAATCATTAAAATACAGCTCGTACGTAAATCCATCGTACGACATCCCCAAATCTGGGTACGGGTCAATATCACATTTGTCATATTATTCATCAAGTATTCTCTTATCAAATACCATAATCTGGGTACTGACCTATGCCTAGTACCATGATAACATCATCGCTATAATCAAGATCTGATCACTGATCGACAGTCTCCTATAAATCAATATCATTATCATATATCGTCAATATAATCATAATCCAGCTTCTGATTTACAGCCTCTAGCAAAAACGATATCATCAGCCCAAATCATCTCGAGGAGTATACATCGCCCAAGGCGGCCTATCACAAATATCCTGTCATATCATATCATATCACATCCTATCTCGTATCATAATCACATGTCGACCATCTAAAATATATGTATCACTATGTATAGGACATCGTCATCAAGACCCGCTATCATATCAGGATGTATATCAAGTACGAATACTGCCAATCACCGACATCATAATCTCAGATCAACTCTCATCGACTCATCTCAATCCCAAGTATCATCCTCAAATCTGTATGTGAACACGTAGTCCCATACCTATGTGAACACATATCTATAGGAAACCCATAACCACATATGTAATAAGGATGTATGCAAGTATATATGTGTGAATATGTATGTGTAGTGCACCCACTACCCTAGGGCTCGTAACCTAAATCATCTAAGCCACCAATTATCCATCGTAAACATCCATAATTTCCCAAACAACATATAATAAATTGTAGGTGTGTATACGCATCCGTATATATCACCTCGGACTGCGGGGGTGCTATACGCCATCCACCCGACTTCTCCCCGTAGATATAAATCTACTCACCTTTCTTTATGCGTGCCGGTGCCGATGTCGCCATTTGCATCTCCAACGCCTCGACGCCACGCGGGGTACCTACAAGGATATCACACGCTAAAACACATGAAAACCATGTCGGAAACCAAAATAGGGCACGCTACGCCTATAGGTAAAAACCTACGGCCTCGTGTGCAAACACAGCCAATATCCGCTGTCGTTGACGTCTAAACGCCACCCGACAGAAACGAATCATCGAATACCAAAATCCATACGAAAACATGTCGTAAATCATACGCCAACTCATGAAAATCAACTCAGATTCTATCCAAACTGGAATCGGTCAAAACTAGACATACAGGGGGTCAAGTTTACATGAAATAGGGCTGTGCACGCAAAACGAGGTAGTTTCACCCTGCTCTGGCCGCAAATTGCGGCCAGGGGGATTAAATCTGCGGCCGGGGTTTTGAGATGGGGTTTAGGGCTTTGGGTAGTGGTTCCAGGGTGCCTGCACAGCTCACTGCCAAGTCAATTTTACTCTAGGAGGCCCCGGGTGAAAGCAGGTCTTAGAATGGTCTATAAGTCGACAAAAACGCTAAATATGCCAAGTATAGAAAATATGGTAATTTGGTGAAATCTGGAACAAATCTTGGTCACAATGGTCTCAAATACACCTAATAAGGCTACCCTAACATTCAAAACCAACTCTTGGCCAAATCTCACTCAAAATCACTAAACTAGCACTAGATTATGGATATAACAGTAACTTTCAGTTTTAACCAACCATAACTTGACAAAGAGGAGTTGGATTGCAAGATTATACCTCAAGAGAATCCCAGAATGATGGAGAAAAGAGGATGAAGGAAGGAGGAGTAGGTTGGTGCTGCCGGAGTGCCCCGGGACTGCAGTTGCTGTTGCAACTGAGGCTGATGCTGGTTCTGCTTGTTGTTGTTGCTGCTACTCAAGCTGCTGCTGCTGCTTGTTGTTTGCTATATTCTGTTGTTGATGAAGTAGCAGCTAAAGAAGGGGTTTGAGGTATTTGTGGTGAAGTGTTGGAGTTGTTTCAATGATGCTAGGGGCTGTTTCTTGCTGCTGTAGCAGCTGATGCATTTGGGGCTGTTTCAGGTGTTTGCAAAGGTGCTGATGCTGGAGTTGTGATGCTGGAATTGTGATGGATGTTGTTGCTGTTGCTTAGGTGTTGTGGGAATGGTTGTGGTGGTGTGGTGGTGTTGTTTCAAATGATGTTGCTGCTGGGGCTGCAGATGCTGAAGCTGATGGTGAAATGTTGGGGCTGAAACTGCTGATGATGCCACTGTTGCTGCAGCTGAAGTGTTGGGGTGGCTGATGTGAGGGATTTGGGGCTGATGTGTTGATATGGGTGCTGATGTGAGTGTGTAGGTATTGGGCTAAGGGGGTTAGGAGCTGGTGTAGGGTAGCTAGTGGGGTGTTGATGGCTGAGGGTATTGTTTCAGCTGAAATTTAGGGGCTGATGTTGCTGTTGTAGATGGCTGAAGCTGTTACATCAGCTGCTGTTGTAGCAGTTTTGGTGGCTGATGTAGGGTGAAGTGTTGTAGGTGTTGGGCTAAAGCTTTGTTTCAGCAGCTGATGCTGGTTTTCTATGAGGGGTGAGTTGTTGTGTGGGGGTGAGTTGTTGTGTGAGGGTGAGAGGGAGAGATGTGATAAATGAGAGGAAGTTTAAGAGTGGGAGGCGGTGTGAAGGAGCACACAATGGATAATGAAAAATTGGATGGATCATGGCACACTCTAGCCATCTCTCTCTCTCACTCAAGTGCTAGCACACACAAGCCAACAAATCCTTTCTCACTACACTAGGTCAACTAACACTAATCACCCTTAACCAAGCTAAAACCCTTAATTAAGCCAATTAACCTAATCAAATGGTTCAATCCACCATGGTCATCTCAACATGGTTCAACCCTAGGCTACCATGACCAAAATAAGAAACAAGTGTAGAAAATGTTATGTGCAACATTTTTGCACAAAAAGCCAAAAATCCAATTAGCGATTTTTAATCGCGGTTAACACCAAAATATCATATAATCCATCTTAAAAACTGCAAAATGGCATATTTCCACAAAATCAGCTATTTTAGAATTTCTATAGTTTTCCCCAGAATTTCCACCATTTATCGGTATTTAATTATACCGAATATTAAAATATTCATTAAAAATTAATATTAAATTACGAAAATTCCTAAAAATAATATTCTATTTTTTTGAAATGTTACACACTACCACTCACAACTGTCGTTCCCTCTCCACTCAATGAGCAAACGGTTCTGCTTGAGGCAATCCGCAGCCTCCTAGAGGGACAACATCAGCTCTTGAACTGTCCCGAGGCTGAAGCACCTGGGGTGAAGCAATTCAGAGCTTTACATCCCAAACAGTTCTCAGGAAAGGGGAGCCCACTGGAAGCTGAGGAATGGGCTCAAAGTATCGAGGATGATCTGGCAGCAGCACAAGTGCCAGAAATAGCTTGGGTCCGAGTTGCAAAGCTGCAACTCACGGATAATGCACGGAACTGGTGGAAGGCGGAAAAAAGCCATCTTGATCAGCCCATTGAATGGAAGACTTTTCGCAATAAGTTCGACGTGAAGTACTTCCCTGTGACTGCCAGGTTTGTCATGGAACTGCAGTTCATTCATCTACAACAAGGTTCGATGTGGGACAAGTCCGTAGATGAGTATGACGCTGAATTCACCATACCCAGTCGGTAAGATATGTCACAGTATCTCAAATTTTTAATATCATATACTACACAGCTAACACAAGACCGTAACAGATTTGCGGCACACCTGATACCGACGGATGAGATCAGAGCCCGTCGATTTCAACAAGGTTTGGACACAGAAAATCAGGCTGCACTAGCCACAGGGAAATTTCTGACACATGAAAATACTTTGGAAGCTGCCAGCAGTTATGAGGCAGTGATAAAGGCGAGGGGCAGACCCCAATCTGCCGGTTTGAAACGCCTTGCCACTCAAATAGCAGGAGGAGCCTTTTCCAGGCTATCGTTTGAACCCAGGAGATCAGAAGAAACCTATGACCAGTCAAGTCCAGATTTCTGCTACTACTGCAGAAGAAAGGGACACTTGTGGAAGGACTGTAGGCGCGCAAAAGGCCTGTATCTAATTTGTGGCGCATCCAACCACGGAATTGGGAACTATCCTTATAATAGCAACTCAGCTCACACACCCACCAATTTCCCGCAGCGACCAGCTATCGAGGCTCCTGCACCTCGTTATGCACTACCTGCTCCACCACCTGCATAGCCTACTCGCCAATTCCAACAAGCAATGAAGGACATGTCTAGAGGGTAGAGAAATAGGCCCCAAAGACAGAATGCGCCTCCAGCTAGAAGGAATGTACCACGGTGACAGACATTCACATTAGAAGCCGTAGAAGCCGAGACTGTAGGTCAAGGTAACACCGGTAAGCCTTTTTCACCCTTGTATCACTTTGTTATTTTTATACACTATCTATACTCCAGTCACCAAACTTCCTTGAACTGTTATATTTTCCTTTTACAAATTTCGAGGATGAAATTTTTATAAGGAGGGTAGAATATAACAACTCTAATTTTTTTATACACTTTTTCCATACAAATTTTTAAATTCCTTATTTTTCAAAATCCTTAAAGGGGTATTTATTGCCTGAGCACAAGACTTAAGTAATTAATTAGTAATTTAATTACAAGATAGAGCTTGTAGCTCATTGGTAATACCTTGCATTGCTGAACCAAGCCACCAGAGTTCAAATCCCCTGCCCCACATTATTTTTAATATTATTTTGTTTTAAATCCTTTGGAAGCCCAACAGTCCACACACCATAACTCCCAAAAGTTGAACTAAACCTGAAAATCTAAAAATACCAGGAGCCACACCTGACAACCTCCCCCCCTGGAACCCCGACTCGGCCGGACGGCCGAGTCTCCAACTAGGGTTTTGTGCCTTTTCGCCTTCTCATACCCCCTGTATACTCTAATTTAATGGATCAGTTCCAGAGAATGATTTATGCCCCATTTAAACCATTTTTAATGATTTTTCACACATTTTACAATTTTTTATTTAAAAACCCTTCACCTACCCTACCCCTAGCCTAAATACACCCCCTACCCTCTAACCCTTCACCCCAAAATCCTGAGTCCACTGTCTCAAAAATTTTCCAAGAGTCGTGTACTTTGAAAACAAGCTCGAGGCTAAGCTCCGACGAAATTCCGGCGGAACTTCCGGCGAACGTTTTAGGAACTACCGGCGACGACGCAACCCATCGGCAATCCCCTTAGTTCCCTCTCACTCTCTAGTGTAATCGAAAACCCGTAAGTCCCTTTCTATCTCTCTTTTCCATTCTCAAAATACGGATTTACAAAACCCGACGGAATCGGAACAAATCCCATTTCCGATTCGGTTTTCTATAAAATTCCACTTCTCACTAATACAATCATACTTAAACATCCTTATGTTGACTATTAAACACTAATCAAACAATTTGAACAAGTTTCATCACATGAAATGATAGCTATTTCAATTTATTGTATTTTTCACTAAAATACCACATTGTTTCAATTCTTCATTTAACCCCATCAAACTTGCTATACATTTAAAGTAGATCACGAGATAACGACCTACCTCCTCACACACTCATATACAACACCCCCGAGAACCTAGAATACGAGAAAACAAACATTTTCATTTAAATACTATATACTTAATAAAACCATTTCTAAAAGATTTAGTTTTGATACACTTTTTAAAGAAGTACCACTTATTATGAAAATATGATAAGTTGTGGACATCGGTCGTTTATCTATACCTGACTTTGTGGTGTCTAGGCTAGGCAAGTGAGAAAGATAACTTTAAAAGGCCCGTCTCACGATGATTTGTGAGCGGATCCCTCGTTTCCTCACTTGTACTTACCTGTCCACAATTGGCGGTGAAGAGGCGATTTGAGGCATCTCACAACTTGTCGTTTGGACCAGTTAGGAATAGACTAGTTGACTTAGGAGAATCTAGAATATACAATACGGAAAATATACACCTTTACAGATAAATACCATTTATTTCATAAAACCGTTTTCTAAAGGATTTAGTATTTTACAATGTTTACAAAGCGCCGCTACAACCCATTTTGGGGAACCCGTTCGGGATGATGCGGTTTATCGCACATTCTCGGGCTTAGTAGTGCGAGATTCAGACCTCCGCAAGGAGCATTCGGTCTCGAAAGATTTAAAATACGACATCTTAAGAAAATGAGATTTTCTAGAATATAAAATATTTATTAAAATTATTTTTGTATAAATATATGTATATTTATCATTAAAATATCTATTTTGTTATGATATAAATATTCCACATTTTTATAAAAATCACAAGAACAAATTTTACACGAAAATACCATAAATTCCACATAAATCAATATTACAAATAAATACCTTTATTTCTGAAACTAGGATATTTTCACTAGAAATATCACAATACAAAATCCACCTTCATTACAACTCTAAAAACGAATAACGAATACTTGAGATGTATTTTGAAAAGTATATAAAAAGTATTTTTACATAAACCCCCCTCTTGTTTTATAAATTACCCTAAGGACCCTACCAATTATAGGTTTAAGAAATAATCAAGACTTCGACTTACATTTCTAATTGCCTGACTCGGGTTTGAGTCTAATTAATCTGACTTGAATATAATTCAAGTACAATCTACAATCTACAATATTACAAACCAATATGAATCCATGAATCCAATTATCAATTTATACAACTTGACCGAACCGAACCATGGATATACATTCCATTTACATGGTTCTCCAGTTATTCTATTTACATGATTCTACGGTTACATCCGTTTACTGATATCATGGTTTCGGTCAGTCATCCAATTATACAATCTATACAGTTTACAATACAATACAACAATACAATCAAAACACTACGGGGTTTAAGGGGTAGACCGGTACGGAAGGTGTTAAAAGTGGCACGAGACGGTAAGACTTAAGACACCTAAAATGAATCCAATTGCCGTTTTTCCGGGTCTTCTAACGGAGCCTTATACTCTATATTCCGTTTGCCTTGGTCTCTAACATATAGAGACCCTTCTCGTATACACTGGCATTCTTCTGTACCAAGCTATAAACAACAGCGTCAATACAACATTACAACAATATAATACAACATTAAAAGCTACTCTCTCTCTCTCCTACTCTCTGTCTATTTCTCCCTTATCTTTGGGACTTACCGAGTGACCCGTTCGCTGACGATATTCTATTCTTTCTTCTTTGAATGTCGTCAGGTGGTTTGGACCCGTCAGAGAACAAGCCCACTGCTGAAGACTTGGTCCAGTTCTGTGAAGACCCCGAGATCTAGACATTGTACCTTTTCCATTTAGTACTTTTCATTTCCTGTTATGCCAGTGTTTAGGCATCGTTTTATTTCAGTTGTATTTCCTTTTGATGCATTATACAAAAGAATGTTAATAAATAAAGTTGCTGTTTTTATTATATCTTGTCTCTTGTGCATATTTTCTTTTATATTGCTTAGCAACGATTAGCATATGTACTTCTGAGTATATACGTAGCGGACCGGCCGCGTCCCCTTCGCCGTATACCAGGAAGTGGGGCGTGACAAATTTAATTAGAACCAGATTCAAAAAACATGCAGCTGTTTCTAGTGCATATCGACTAAATAGAAGTAGGCCATGCATCATTGCTCATCAAGAGTGCACCCACGGATGAGTAACTTGAGAAAGAAGCAAGTTCTCAAATATTTTACTTATGATGGAATACCTAGCATAAATATTACTTTAAAGAATACTGATACTTCTAACGCATGGTTCTCTACTTTATTCTTATACCTATAACTTCTTAAAATTTTGGACCTTGTATTTCAACGAAATGCGTGTATAAAATCAGAGAAGTCACAAGCAAACAGAATATAGTACGAGCACCAACCTCTTGTCCTAATGGACATCAGATAACATACAATATTTTGTATAACCCTGTGCGTCGTAGGTTGAATACTGTATTATAGTTAAGAAGAATTACACTATTATTGAATACACCTTACCTAATCATCAACCGATAAAGGTAAATGTCATAAACATAATTTCAAAAAGTTATATCTCACTTTATAAAATAAACATATAGATATATCGGTTTGAAATTGGTGCATAACAGATATTCAAAACCCAAAAATTTGCCATTAGGCCCAGATGATTTTCTCAAATATCACCAATTACAAAGAATTCTGATATTAAGAATCTAATCACCCAATTTCCAATATTCTACTCTCACTCAGCATCTGTAACGCCATACAGATGTGAGAATCTAGTTTGGTAAATATATACCCTGGAGTTAGAATCTAATTGGGAAAACAGTTTTCAATTAACACCGCACAGTAAAACTAAAACATGAAAATATTTCAAGGGGGTGGCTGGGTATTTCTAGTAATGTCTCTTCCACTATCCAGATTCATGACAGTGGTCACAATTTTCATTGCCCTCACTCCAATCCCTTTATATGTCTTTGCTTCTTACCTTCTGTACACCATACTTAGGTCAATTGGTTTTCTTCCTTCCCTACCTTTCGGCACCAGCCTAAGGTTTGGAAGGAGACTATCCAATAAGCGTAACTGGTGTACTCTCCTAATATAAGGAGATTTCGCAACTTTAGAGAAGGTAAAGAGAAAAGAAAAACGAATAATCTTATTCAATTTCTTCAGAACCGGAATCTATTCTCAAACCGAAACAAGTTTCTTCGAGTTTGTATGTAACTATACAATGGCATACCCAAGCAATATAGATCTTCTTAGGGATATAGAGTGTTCTGGAGAAATGCAAAGGGGAAATAGGAGTGGCAGGGATATATACGATTTTATCGTGAATCACGACAATCCAAAAGTCAAAGTGTGTAAGAATGTTCGGTTAACTTGGTTCAAGAGTTTTAGTTTAAGGTCAGGTCATGGTCGCTGCCAAATAGAGAAAGATAAAATAGATACTTAGCATACACTCTAACCTAAATTAGATTGGTTAATCACTTTATCTTATCACGATGGCTCCCACTGTTTTCTTAAATTCTCTTTCAAACCCTAAAAGGAGAATTAGCCGGGATCATCTGAAAATCACCCAAGAAGTAACACCTACTCATCAGTGGGAATCGGGATCTAACTATCATTGTGCAATAATTTTGATGGAAACCGTCCAAAATTATCACATTCCAGAAGGTATGCGCAAACTTGGCAAATTTCTCTTATATTTGAAACTCCTGATATGGTTTTTACCCTTAGGACCCAAGGATCTTGATGCTTGTCAACAAATCAAGGGTCCTACTCAAGTTCAACCCGTCATTATCTTAATTGCAATGAACCCACCCGCACTAACCCTTGACGCTTGCTAATAAGGAAGTGTGACTGTCTCGATCAATCGCATCTCTACGTAACAGATAAGTATCACTCAGCTACCGTACACTATGCATTGACGCTTGCCAACAAACATAGCACGAATACTGGGAGCTACCTATCTGAAATGACTGAGGGCTACGGATGGTTTTTGGCGAAAAACCTTTAACTTAATGAACTTGATATCGTTGGAGGAACCCGAGCAATTTTGAAAAGGAGTGGTTTAGGCTCCACATATTTGAAACGATTGGTTTTATAGAAAACTGATGGTTTTGAAGAAAACCGAGTAGTTTATAGTCACGTAAACTTTTGCCAAAGAGGTCACTCCCTGTGAAGGGATCTAGGCTTTTTCCTTATCGAATAAGATGTAGGATATTCCTCACTAAATATCTCAATGCAAAGCAAAAAGAAACTCTTATGGTTTTTAAAAATTAGTTTCAACATCATTTAGGTTTGTTTTTCTTATATTAATCAGAATTAATGCAGTCCCATCAATTAATCATATCACGCTAGAAAGAAACGAAAATAGGCACGCATATATATATATATATATATATATATATATATATATATATATATATATATATATATATATGCAGTCCCATCAATTAATCATATCACGCTAGAAAGAAACGAAAATAGGCACGCATATATATATATATATATATATATATATATATATATATATATATATATGTCATCCGCATTCACCACAGGGTCCTGGGTCTTCACCGTAAGGTTACTTAACTTACGGCAGGTCGAGGACATGACTAGAGTGGATGCAAAACATATATAGCGTCTACTATATATATATATATATATATATATATATAATATGAACAATCGTCTCACGCATGATATCAAGTAATATCACAGAAGCATCATAGCGGAAGAAAACGCAATATGGAAATGCGAAAAATCTAGGAAAAGTACATTTCAATGGAAGCAAATATGAAATACAATTTTCCGGTCGTGTGTATAGCCCGTAGTATCGGATCTTAGACCCCTATGAGTGCGGCAAGCTACCCGCCAATACCAGAAGCGAAGCAACCCCAATCAATGAAGGGAGCGGGCCACCCAGCACTTCCAAAATCCGGTGACTTGGGCACCCCTCCGCGGGTCAATCCTATACCCCTACGAGTGCGGTGAATAGCCCGTCAATTCTAGAGTAAGCCACCTCGGTCTCAACGCCATAAGATGGAGGCCCGTTATCCTCTAAAACTCGGCTACTCGAGCACTTCACCACGGGGTAATTCTAGTGCATTTAATGAAAACCTGAATATACAACGGCGACTACGTCCACAGCCAGGATGCGCCCAAAGAATAATACAAGCTGCGATGATGACAGTCCACATATCAGACGCTTGCCACACAATATGAATATATACAACATCACGGAGCTATCAAACACTACGTACATCGGGTTATATATCGCGACAATCTAACACAACCATAATCACAGAGCAACACAAGACATCAATATGAATATCATGTTTGTAAATCCGTCTGATTGTACATATAGCAACCAGTCGGATTATACCGCGCTATGATATTCACGGTCACAGAAACAAATGCATAGAAAAACATGAATTTAAAATTTCAATCGATTAAAACTTTCCGCATTGGCCCGAAATACAAAGCAGTACATAAACAAATCTGGATCAAAACCAAATATCCCGAAAATCACAATTCCAAATGCTGGACCACTAGAAAAAATTTGGTAGCCTAAAACCAAAATTTGGCCGCTAATTAGCCCCAAAAGTCTCAGTTGGCCACTGTTTAGCCTCCAAATTTTGTCTTCAGGCCTCCAAAATTTTTTTGAGGCTATAAATAACCTACACATATTTTTAAGGGTCTCAAAATTTTTTTTTAAGCACCTTTAAAACTCCGAACAACAAGCTAAAATATGGAATAGTGAGTCGGAAAATTCTGTCGATCGAAACTCTAAATTTGTGCAAACAAGTCTAGCCTTTAGCCTGGCTCTGATACCACTGTTGAGAACTTAAGCACACTAGCAAACTAATTTTAGAAGATGGCAATATGGATTTCAAAAATTTCTGGTTTGCTGAAGTTCTAAAACCATGAATCGAACTAAAGAACTAGAACTTACTAACAAAAACTAGTGAGTTATGTTAATTTACTATGTTAGCAATACTCACATCTTTAAACTTTCTTCAAGAGCTTCGGATCACGTTTGCAAGGCGGTCCTCTTTCGCCAAAGAAGATCTACCCGAGAGAACCAATCTAAGCTTCAGCTTCACCCAGTGAAGCAACCGACGCTCTAAACTCGCTACGAATAGAGAGTGGGGATGCATGAATTTTCCACTATCTTTTTCTCTTAAATCTAAAGCTCAAGAGAGCATCTAAAGGAGGAGGTGAGAAAAAACAGCCTTTAGCAAGCCAAGCAGGCATGCGAGCATGAAAGAAGTGAATGATAGAATAGAATGACTTTTCAATTTTTTGAACCATATAAATAAAAATATCATAAATCATTTGTTAATAAAATAATGAAGCTCATTACTCTCTACATGTCTTCAACCATGCTCAATGCCACCTCATCCTTCATCTCATTTTATGAATATTCATAAATGAATATTCATAAATGAGGTGTCCATCTTCTAAAACAAATTCCGTAAAAATACGGAATACAATCCAGTATACGTATTGAAATACATATACACGTATTCATATAAAAATACGAATAGCCAAGAGAGAAAATGAATAGTGAACAATAATACTAGAATACATATTATATATATATATATATATATATATATAAATAAATTATTAAATCAAACTTGATTTAATAATCCGGTTTAATTCTAAACCGCTAGTATTTTCAACCGTCCAATTAAAATCCGTATAGCATGTACACATATTTAATCGGATACATGTATGTACCAATATACATCATCTATATCATATCGCCTGAACAGAGAAAACCCTCTTTGTGGGACTCTAAAATCTCGTTAATACGATGGCAGTGAGTTTAACCATAAACATGTCAGCGGCACTAGCTGTATGTAACGGCTACCCAGCTATTGAGTGAAAGGGAGGCCGATGAGCAAACTCATCCGTATCCTACCGAGCCTGTCTGTGACAATCCATGTACAGTCTGGTCTGTTCGTCTACGAGTATCGCATACCGGGTCTAGGGGGTGGATAAAATCAGACCCCTAATAACGCGATATTTCATGTCGGTGTGAAACCCATTACCCACTGAGAAATTACCAATCCAAATCAGTAAATTCCGTCCACTTTGGCCAAGGATTTCTGGTGACGGCCACTCGTGCACAGTGCGACATCTACCCTCAATACCGGAAGAGACGAATTCCCGATGATCCGCTCACTGTCTCTATGTGGGTCGGGACTGTACCCAACTAAAACCTATTTGCACGACTCTTTTGAGCCGTGATAGGGTAATAATCAAAGCACAGTGGGAACTCACACGAGAAAATGACGATCTCAGATCGACAGACTAATCTGTACTCATATCACCCCAGAACTGCTATCTGACAACAGGTATAATACTATCTAGTATGTTCCCGATGAGTCCGTCCAGTGTAACTCATAACCCAATGAGCACTTGTATGCTATCTTTTGTGACTAAGTAACACCAATGGCTGTGAGACAGACCATCGCCTTTCGTTGGGGTCAAGAAACGTATACACTAATCTATTCTGGAATATCGATGCCCAGTCTCGATATTCCCACGACTATAGACATTTAAAAATTTGCTTATAGACTATCCAGTTCTCACAAGTTTGATCGCCAGAATAACCGTGGTAGTCAAGTAAGAATCCAATGGGTTTTATCAACATGTAATAGTAATCTGTAATACCACATAATAAATATACATGATGATACAGATGAACCAGATAGCATACTATCATCTCGAGTGAGACTATTCTACCCGTATAGTTCCTCTCTCAATCATCATAATCGTCTGCCTGCGATTACAATAATTGTCTTGAGAGCACTATATCCAACTGTAGCAAGGTCGGAGAAGGTCCAGTGGCGGCGGTGGTAGAGAAGTGAAACAGAACACACAAATACTGATTTTGATGGATATATAATAGAAAGTTCGTACTTATTAGCCCGGTGACAACATTCCTTTCTATTGCGCCTGAAATCTCTATTTCTGCAAATATGTCACGCATCACTTTCTAACATTTTCAGGTGTCCCGATTGATATCTGTGGTGATGTTTTATGCTGGTTGAAAGGCTTCCTCCTGCTCGACCCGCTTCAACACAAGGATATCATTATTCTAGTTCCCCTCGGGTATTGACACACTTGTGGTCGCCGTGAGTGGGATGAGATTCCTTAATGGAAGACTAATTAATTACGACAAGTGTTTCTTTTTTATTGGGTGGCCACCCTATACATGATGACGTGGTAGCCTGGGGACACTTAATACTTTCGAGCGGAGGCACAAGTTTAGGGTCTTTTTTGAGCTGAATCGTAGTTGTTGTGGGTTAATTCTTCTTCATGTCTCTAAAATCTATAAATAGCAATTGTTTTGCTAGGATTTATTATTGCCAAAAAATTGTATCCATCTAAAGAGAGGGCAGCCAAGTGCTTTGAGGGTTTGACGGAGAAATGAGAGGTTTTTAGGAGAGGTTTAGAGATTATTGTATGGGGTTCGAAGAGGGGTCGTTGTGTTTTCATGTAATCTTACTCTGGTGGAAGTTCTCATCGCGGATGTAGGATTAGATGCGGGTTTCCACTGAACCTGGGTATATCCTTATGTTCCTGCTGTTTGGTGTATTTTTCTATTCGTTATGTGGTTTGATTTGATAGTCTTCATTATCTTTAGAAGCATGCGATTTTGTGGTTGTTTTCCCTACGCTGTATCATTTGTTTGCTTTGGGCTTAAGTGATCCCTTCGGGGTTCATCATGCTCGTACAGAGTTTGGTATTATAATAAGTGGTATCAGAGTTTCAGGCTCAATGATTCGGAGATTTAAGGAAGATGACTACGAGCTACACGATAGAGAACATTGACGGTCGTAACAATTTTAGTTTATATAAATTGAAAATGATAGCTGTTTTGAAACAACAGGGGTTCATAAGATTGTCTTTACCAGAGAGAAGATACCTGTCCGACGAGATACTTTGCGAGATCGAGGAAAAGCCCATAGCAGCAACCATATGGTGAAAGCTGGAGTCCCTCTATAATAAGAAATCTTTTACGAACCATCTTTACTTCAAGCATAAGTTAGAGAGATTGAAGATGAAGGAAGGAACTTGCGTCAAAGTCAAAGACCGTAGACGAGCTCAACCGATGATTTTATTGCGTTCTTGTTGGAAGAAAGTGATATGATACTACAAAAATTAATTAAACAAATCATAATTTTCAAAACAGATGTTTTATAAAAGATGAAATGGGAAAACTTATTGGGATTTTCGATGTGGAAAGACCGAGGCATGCTTGAAGTGCACTGTCCTTAAAGTAGATTCACGCCCTCTTGTTGAATCAACCGGATACAATAGGTTCTCTAGCGCGCTACTTCTCAAGATTCAACGGTAGTTAAGGTAACCGTGCATTCGATAATTTCGACTTATGAACAGTTTCGAATCTGTTGCTTTGATATCATGATTAGAATAGGAAGATAGATTTTGATGAGAAGAAAAATAGAGAGGAAAAAAGAAAAATTATTTCTCTATATTATGATATGATTTTAAGGCTTGCTATCTTCATAAGGAGAAAAGAAATGTGTAATATATAGGATTATAAAAAAGCTTTGAAATAAATGACAAGTTTATTGCGATTATGGAGAAAAGCAATTAAGCCAATTTAATTGCTGAAGAGTATCATAAAGAGATGTTTACCCAATAACCCCATGTCACCATTTCAAAACCAAGCAACACATATGCATGAAGCATGAAATATATATATTTTTGAATTAAAGAATATGGATGAGCATGAGATTTGAAGCATATGCACAATTAAATTAAAATCATATATTTGGTTTTGAAATGCCTATTTATTCCAACAATTTGGACACTATTTCAAAACTCAAATGATAAGATTAAAAGGGATAATCGAGATGTTAGACGATGAAAGATAATACCAGAGCAAAACATGTTTTTAATTATGGTATCTTTTGGACTATGAACCATAACTCGGATAATATAAGTACGAACAGCAGAGAGCTGGTGAAGCTGATAGCTTCTTTGAACCATACCCTCTTATTAAGATACATTTACTTATATCTCGCAACACTGTCTTTTGAAATTTAATATTTGAGACTTCTAAAAGCTAAATGCTTTTCTGATCATATTGTCTAGAGTGTCTGTAAGAAGTTTAGACTGTGCATGTGATGCTTGGTTTTGAGATATTCACATGGGTATATTGACCGAGTCAACATCTCTTTATGATGCTCCTTATAGCAATTAAATTGGCTTAATTATTTTTTTTCATAATTCATTTTAATTGCAATAAAGTTCTTATTTATTTCAAAGCTTTTTATAATTCTATATATAACAGGTATCTTGTCTTCTCCTTGTGAAGATTGCAAGCCTTAAAATTAAAATCATAACATAGAGAAATAAATTTTCTTTTTTCTTCTCTATTTTTCTTTTCATCAAATCTATCTTCTTATTCTTCTCTTGATACCAGAGCTATAGATTCGATGTTGTTCATAAATCGAACTTATCGAGTACATGGTTACTTCAACTACCGATGAATCTTGAGAAATAGCGTGCTAGAGAACCTATTGCATCTGGTTGATTCACTCAGAGAGGCGCGAATCTACTCTTAAGGACATTGCTCTTCAAGCATGCTTTGCTCTTTCTTCATTGAAAATTCCTATAAGTTTTTCCCTTTTCATCTTTTATAAAACACATGTTTTAAAGATTATGTAAATTAGTTTAATTAATTTTAGTATTATCCTATCACTTTTTTCCAACAACTTAAAAGTAGACTATTTTGGATGCTATTTCTTTTGTAGATTTGGATGTTGTGATATCATATCAATTATATTTAACAGCGACTTCTATAATTATTGAAATAGTGATTCGATGTTTTTAGTAGTGGTTACATATATGCAAAAGGTGTTTTGCTCCATCTATCATATAAAGTTTACTTTTTATTGATATTATGAAAATTTGGATCTCTTAATATCTTGATAATTATTATTATCGGTCATTTTCATACAAGTTTATTGAAGAAAATTTTGTTCGTGATCAATGTTTTAATTTTGGGACTACTTACCTTGTTTTGTATATCTGGTTTGAGATTTAGCCATTTTGCATTGACATAATTGATTTGGAAGTATTCTATTGCTCGAAAAAGAATATATCATAAATTGATTATGAATTTTTTGTGCTTCTTTTGAAATTAATGAAATTTTATTTTGTTCTAATCGAAGATCCTTATAACAAAATATAGATAGATTTTGTTATGACTTCTTTACTGAGGCTAAGTAGATTTTTCAACTTGTGATTCGATTTGTATTGGGATACTTATATAAAATTATCTATATTTAAAATATGTTTATTGAGATTTGATATATCTAATGATGTGATATTTATTATAAATTGACAAATAATAGTAGTCGATATTTTTGTGCGGAAAAAGTTATTTCTAATACGAAATATATTGTGGTCTATTTGCGAAAATTAATGGATTCAATCTCATGCCTATAACATGTGAAGGCATTATTGTGAGTGTGGACCACTAGCTAAATTCATAAACATGAGTTTGTGGCTCTATATAAATGTTTGATGTTACCTTATTAAATTGGAGAAATGATTTTGAAAATAAAGACTTGTATGCACTAAGTGGGCTTCTTTCAATAGCTTTTATGGGTTTATCAAACAAATGTGGAATTATGGAGAAAAGCAATCAAACCGATTTAATTTCTATAAAGAGCATCATAATAAGATGTTGTCCCGGTCAATAGCTCCATGTGACCATCTCAAAAACCAAGCAAAACACACACACACACACACAGAATAATGGAGGAAATATGCCATAGGAGGGAATTCTCTCCTATGGCGTCGAAAAAAATACAATCTCCATCGTGTTTTCCGACGATCGGCACCCATCATTTTCATCGTTATCATCTAAGATATGAGTACACCAAATTTCATGCGATTCTACAATTTTTCACCGTTGAATTAGTGGGTTCAAAATTAACGGTTTATCGACAATAGAACTTTTTACATTGTTAAATCAACGGTGAAAAGGTTGTAGAATCACATGAAATTTGGCGTACCTATATCTTAGATGATAACGATGAGGTTGATGGATTCCGATCGTCGGAAAACACGATCGAGGGCGTATTTTTTCGACGCCATAGGAGAGAATTCTCTCGATGGCCTCTTTCCTCCATTATTCTCATATATATATATATGTGTGTGTGTGTGTATATATATATAAAGAATATTGATGAGCATGAGATTTGAAGCATATGTATAATTAAATTAAAATCATATATTTGGTTTTGAAATACCTATTTATTCCAACAGTTCTTTGACCTTCAAGTTCAACCAATTAGTCAAGTCGACGGTGTATGGCTCTTTGTCCCCGAGTTTAGCCAATTCAACAAGTTGATGGTGTATGGCCGTAACAAGCTATACTTAGAAGATGTCAAGGCGGGCTGTGTTGAGAGATAAGGTGGCGGGTCACAAGAATATTCAGGGTGATGTGATTCCTGTTAGAGACCGTGCGGAGAAGCGGTCGGATGACGGCTTCAAGGGAAAGTCAAGAAATCGCGAGAGTGACAAGTGGTTTTCTTTGTGGTTTGATTCTATAACCGTCAATATATCTTCTTCATTATCTTTAGAAACACGCGATTATGTTGTTGTTTCCGTTGTGCTGTATCATTTGTTTGCTTTGGATGATCCCTTCGAGATTCACTGTGCCGGTATAGAGTTAGGTATAACAGACACCATTATTGAAGCTTGGCCTACATTAATCTGATATTAGATTTTATTGTACTGCCAACTACTACTCATATCTGGCTTTTCACTTGCTACCACAATCTCTCCATCTGAATGCAAATATTTGGGTCTTGATGTCCCTCATTCATCACGATCTTTATCACTCATTGCTTGTATCCCACATGGGGAGGGATCAGATCTTTATCACTCATTCGATTGTCATAGGAAAAGGAGAACATGTCTTTAGCATCAAAGAGAGCTTCTGATATATGGAAACCATCATCAAGAACGCTAGTAAGACTGCAACAGATTGTCGAGTTCCAAATATTTTTCATAGTTGAGTCCAACCTTCTACCTCATCTTCATTTACTTCCGAGGTTTATGTGAATATATCTCTATCGTTCTCATGGGAACGTATCTTCACACACGAACATATCCGATAGCATTTTTTTAAAATTTTGCTTTGGGTTTGTCTAATGACTTGTAGCAGGATATGCAATACATATCGACGCCAACCCCAGCAAATTTAACGATTGCACTTATATTGCATAATTCTATTTGGTTGGATTGCAATTAAGACTACACATGTTAGAAAACTCTCTTTGGTTGGATCAAATGTGTAGTAACAACTACTACAGCAACAACGACCCTTTATCACAAACTTTTTTGTCGAATACATGCATTTATTTTGTTCAGCTGTTTATACCAAATTTTGGCAACGATATATCTTTGCGTGTCTTTATTTCTTGTGTTCCGTAAACTATAGTTTAGCTGCATAAGATTCTACTGCGATTCCAAAGTTACCCAACTCAAGTTGTAGTTCCATGTTGCAAAACAACTATTACTTAAAACTAAAGCACATGCCTTGAAATTTAAATGGAGTCGGAAATACACGGGTGCATCCAACCCTTTTTTGCCGTTGAGAAACTCCTGTAACATTCACAGGAATTGAAACCAGTGAACTCCATATCGGGAGGAAGTTTTATCACGACCAACTATGCTCAATCATAGCGTTCAATTTATCTCTGAACGGTATAGCTGTGGCTGTACTGCAATAATACAGTTGTCCTGAGACGTGCATAATCCATGCAAAATTTGGATTGAACTACAATGTATCCCAAAGCATAATTATAGCAGCTGTTTCCATGTGAGTCATACTATCTTATCCGAAAAAATGTCCGATTCCTTTGATTTACTCATGTAGAATTATAACAGCTTGTTCTGCACAGGAATCCTATATCTATAATTAAAAAAAAAAAGCTCTTTACTATAATTTTTCAGATGCTCAACAGCAGCAAAGACTTTATAATTGTCCTTTTGTTTGTAAAATTATTAATTTTGCAAAGCTGTTTTGTACCCTACGCTTGTGATTTATTACAGGTGTGAGAGCTGATGGGGGCCTTTCATTAAATCAATGAGCTTTTTCTAGTAAATTTGGCTACATTTTCTCCTAGCAGCAGCAAACCACACTTCAGTTATTGGGCGGGTCAAATGGATTTGGTGAGCTCTCTCAGGTACTTATAGTCTTCGTGTTTACAAATCAAACCCTTTAAATTTTGCTCTGGAAAATATGATTCTTCTTCTTTTGCATTGTGGATTGATATTTATAATAATGAATCCAAGCCATCACAGACGTATGATTCTTCAGGTCAGAGGGACAGAGCACCCCCATCCACAATTCAATTATTGAATTGTTGAATTACGTTTAGATTATTTATTTATATATCTGTTGGATAATGGACTGATGAATAGACATGGAAAACAGCAAAGGCGAGGGACATAGCACCCTTAACCTTCAGTCCATCTAACCAATCAAGAAGCATCCTTATTTGAGTTGGAGAACAGCAAGTTTTGGGCTTTATTCCAAACCCTCTAATGCAACCGCCGCACCCCTGCGCTTAAACCTGCCTCGCCTCATGTCATTGCTTATTACCATGCTTCTTCCTCAAGAAATCCAACGTATGCGTTAAGGCAAGAAAAGGGAATGAGAAGGATACTCGGCATGCTGATCACTCTTATCAACTCGACTCTCTGTCCCTGGCTTATGCTCACAGGTCTTTCATCACTACCTTACCATGATAGCAGACGTTTGTCCCTTTCAGGTCAGGCATCTGGTATTAGCTAGGAATTCACAGAGTGCAGCCAGACGTTTGCCCAGATGTTTGGATTTCTAACAGAGCGTAACCAGACGTCTGCACCTGTGCGGGGCAGACGCCTGACCCTACACGACTAGTATAGTTTGGAAAGATTTCTGAATATTTTGTTTAGAGATTTTGAGATATTAGACTATGAGATTTAATCGTAACAGAATATTTAGAGATTGATTTGATTGTAACAAATATTATATTTGAAATAATATATAAAGGAAAGCCACGATAGAGAAGAATCTCTAAGGCTCATTCTTCTTCAATATCTCATTCTTCCTCTAACTCTTGCTATTTCTTCATGGTATGAGAGTCATAAAGACTAAAACCATTAAAAAATTTCTTCTCTATATTTCTACTACTACAATGACAACCAATCAAGATCAATCCTCTGTTCCTCGTCCCAACATCAATTCTTAAACCTAATGCATCGTCGCTCTTTTCAACGTATGGACCGAATGCCATGTCACTTATCCCAAGCCTTCAGATGACTCGTTCCAAATCTTGAAGCCATCAAACTCACTCGCAACAACTATCTCGGCTGGAAGATACTGGGAACTTTGGCACACTAGTAAACAAATTTTAGAAGACAGCAATATGGATTTCAGAAATTTCTAGTTTGTTAAAGTTCCTAAACCATGAATCGAACTAAAGAGCTAGAAGTTGCTAACAAAAAAACCTAGTGAGCTAAACTAATGTACTATGTGCATAATACTCACATTCTCAAGTTTTCTTCAAGTGCCCCAGACCGCGCTTGCAAGCCGGTCCTCCTTCGCCGAAGATAATTCTTCTGAGGGAAACGATCCAAGCTTCAGCTTCGCCTAGCGAAGCAACCGACGCTCTAAGCTCGCTATGAATGCAGAGTGGGGATGTACGAATTTTTCACTATCATTTTCTCTCAATTCTAAAACTCAAGTGAGCAGCTAAAGAAGGAGGAGGAGGTGAAGAAGTGGCCATGAGCAACTCAAGAAAGAATGAGAGAGTAAAACCAAGAACAGAATAGCATGTAGAAAAGAATGGCTTTTCAATTATTTTGCAAGCATATAAAATATCATAACATTTTACAATAAACAAATAAAGCCTCATTTCTCTCTACATACCTCTAACCATGCTCATGCCACCTCACCCTCCACCTCATTTGCAAATGATTTTCTAAAAAGAAAATCATATAATGAGCTATCCATCCTTAGAAGATATTCCGTATAAATACGGAATACAACCCGGTATACGTATCGAAATACATATACGTGTATCCGTATAAAAATACGAATAGCCAAGAGAGAAAATGAATAGTGAACAATAATACTAGAATACACACACACACACACATATAAATTATTGTATCAAAACTTGATTTAATAATCCGGTTTAATTCTAAGCCGGTAGTATTATCAACCGTCCGATTAAACTCCATGTAGCCTGTATACAAATTTAATCGGACACCTGTATATACCAACATACGTCATCTATATCATATCTTCTAAACCGGGAAAACCCTCTGTGTGGGACTCTAAAGACTCATTAATATGCTGGCAGTAGATGTAACTACAAGTACGTCAGCGGTACTAGCTGTACGTAACAGTCACCCAAGTATTGAGCGAAAGGAAGGCCGACGAGCAAACTCATCCATACCCCTACTGAGCTTGTCTGTGACAATCTCCATACTGTCCGGTCTATTCATCTAAAAGTATTGCATATCGGGTCTAGGGATGGATAAAGTTAGACCCCTAATAATGCGATATTTCGTGTCGGTGTGAAGCCCATTACTCACTGAGAAACTACTGATCTAAATCAGTAATTCTCGTCCACCTTGGCCAAGAATTTCTGGTGATGGCCACCCGTGCATAGTGCGGCATCTACCCCCAATACCGGAAGAGACGAATCTCTGACGATCCGTTCACTGCTTCTATGTAGTTCGAGACTGTACCCAACTAAAACCTTCTTGCATTATTCCTTTGAGTCGTGGTAGGGTAGTAATTAAAGCACAGTGGGAACTCATATGAGAAAACTGATGATTTCAGATCGACAGACTAAGCTATACTCATGTCACCTGAGAACTGCTATATGAAAATAGATATAATACCATCTAATATGTTTCCGGCGAGTTCGTCCAGTATAACTCAAAATCCAATGAGCACTTATATACTATCTTAGGTGACTAACTGACACCAATGGCTTATGAGATCGGCCACCGCCCTTCGTCGGGGTCTCGATAAGTATACACTGGTCTACTCCGAAGTATCGATGTCCAGTCTTGATACTCCCTCGACTAAGAACATTTAAGGATGTGCTTATGGACCACCCAGCTCCCACTTATAAGATCGCCATCATAATACTGGTAGTCAAGCAAGAATCCTATGCGCTCTATCAACATATAATGGTGATTTGTAATACCACATAATGCATGCATATGATGGTAGAGAAAAACCAGATAGCATACTATCATCTCGAGTAAGACTGTTCTACCCGTATAGGTCCTCTCTCAATCATCATAATCGCTTGTCTGCGATTACAATAATTGCCTTGAGGGCACTATAGCCAACAATCTCCCACTTACACTTAAGGCTAATTATTGCGGTACCGCATGCTCACTGCCCGTGTGATACCGAGCACCCAACTTCTCTACTAATCAGTCTCGTAAAGCTTGTTTGCGAAACTATCGCGTTCGAGAAATAGCTTCAGTGAGTGGATCTGCTCCAATGCTTCTATCTTTATCTCTCTATATCTCAATTTCACGGAGAAAGACTATTTCCCGAAATGAGTGATACCTGTCTTAGAATTTGTCTGGGTATCTGATAGGACCAAGTTCATAAATGATCTCCAAATCCAACAAATTTCTCAGACCGTATCTTCCACTGAATTTAATCAGTATCCTGCTCCATGCCTTCCTTAGTATCCTCTTGGACCCCCTGTCCAACATACTGCCCTTTAAAAGAGGGAAAACTATTAACTCTGACACCCACTCTGTCATCCAGGTCACCTTGGAAGCCTGAAATGATAACCGCCTCCTGAAGGAGGCTGCCGTTACCATATACCAAGAACATCCTCTTATATTCATAACTGTTTTCCAATGTTTCTTCAGGATTGGATTAATATGTGCTTATTGTAGCTAGTGCAAAAACAATATCTGGTGTGGTATTGGTGTGGTACTTGAAAAAGTATGATTGACTCAATTTCCTAAGTAAGTGATATGCCATTCATACAGATTCTTCTCCTCATCAGTCTAGAGGACATTTTTTTAGAGAGGGTGATTCCATTACCTGCGGATACACCACCACGCCAGGAGTCGTCCATTCTAAAACACTTTAGAATAGTGTCATAATATCTGAATTAGGACACTTCCTAAATCTAGATCTAAAACCATAAGATCTAGTCACCAGAATCCCTGATATTTTGTTCAGATCCTATGTGGAGAAAATATCTTGTGACAACCACAGTATAACCGATCGTAGTATATGAATATCACTTCCTATCAGAAGTACGTTGTCACGCCCCGCTTCCCAGAGTACGCAAGATTTGGGCACGTGACATAGCCAACCATGCTACCTGTGGGTAGGAAGTATCCATCCACAGTCACATTACGGTTGTAAAGATATCCAGAACAGTAAAATAAAATAAACTAATACATGTCCAAATCCATAACAACAAGAATCAATAAACAATAAGTGCGGAAGCTAATGATCCAATACAATGAATAAACAGTATGTCCCATAATGCGGGCTCACATCTGGAAATGAAATGACATAAATGAACTAAACTCTAAAGAACTCACAGTTCAGCCTGCTGGCTGAAGTACTCCTGCTCGGTCGACGACAAAGGTACGGGATCTGGGCCATGCAAAACCCAGACGTCAGCGCGTCATGATATCAAGTGTATAGCATAAACATGGTAATAAACAATGCAAGCATGAACATGAATAAAGCAGCAATAAGAAGTAAAAAACAGGGTAATGTGCAGTAGTGACTAAACTGTCCTATCAGGTTTTCTACTCTATAGTCTTTGAAACCAATTGATGAATCGTCGATGTAACTCAATAGTATCCCGTGCGTGCCCGGGACCACGGTCATGATTCTCGGGGCTGAATCCGAGACGTGCCGCTAAGCAGTAAAAGGTAGTAGGATAGATGAGTGATGTCAGCATCAACACTCCGGAGCTGGCCAAGCCCGTAAGACTGATCAGAACAATGTGTCGAACTGTTGAGTTACAAGTCGGTTTCACCTTTGATTTCCCCATACCCCCAAGCTATGTATGTCAGGTCAGGTATTCAGTAGTCAAGGACTAATGCCAACACAAGTCAAGTAAAGGTAGGTCTGTCTGGATCGACAGCAGGAATGGTTAGGTTTGTCGGCATTAGGCATGAGATCAGGTAACAGGTCAGGTTACTTTCAACAGGTAGAGTCGATATGTACAGGGTGTTGTGTCCGGTGTATCAGTACATGAGTCAGGTGTATCAAGATTGGTCAATATGTAATGCAATCAGGTATATGATGATAACAGGTATAGTAACAAATAATGAACAGTAGCAGGAAACAGTAAATAGCAATTATTATTCTATGTGAACATAGTGATGTTTGTATTTCATATTAATCCGGTTCACGCACCTTTGAGGTGCAAAAGCCACAAGATAAAACAATATCGATAGTATACATAATGGAGTTTCAAGAATTTGAACTAAGTATAATATTTACCTCATGAGTGGCTTTAACAAATGAAGTGAGGATGATCTAGCAATTTAGGCAAGGATGTGCCAAATTGGTTAATTAGTTAAGGTGTTTGATTAAAAGCATACCGATTAACTACAAGTAGCAACTACAATGGTTTAACATTACGGATGATTGTAATTGTCATCAAGTTGTGTGGTTATAACAGATAACATGATTATTAAGTTTGTAGCATGTTAAAGCAAGTATTCGGATACTTGCCTCGGCGGTTCCGCAAACCGAAACGCGGATGCAAAGTCGGTAGAAACCACGATACGGAAGCACGGGCCACGGATCGAGTCCCAACAGAGGTCACTGGAATCACACGGACCAGGGGACTTCGCTGGAGCGTCGGGTTCGTCAGACGGCACGGTCGGATTCCGGCAACGACAAAGAGCGAAGTTAGCAATATGATAAACATGCAAGATCAGCGGGGTTTGCACCAAAGGAAGTAAAGGAATGCTTACAGAGGAGGAACAGGGGCAACTGTGATGAGGCCGACGGCGATGGATCCACCGGCGGTGAACAGGAGGTGCGGCGAGGGTGCTGGACGGCTGAAAGGGCTCGGGGTCGCTGGAAAAGGGGGCTGCGGCGAGTGAGGAAGAGTGTGGTCGGCTTTGGTGATCGTGGGAGAGAGGGAGGTGGTCGGAGGTGGCGTCAACGATGTCGCCGGCGCGTTTTTCCGGCGAACAGGGGAGGTGCAGGCGTTGGGTGAAGGGTCGGGTTTGCTTTTCCGGCGAGGGGAGGAGGGAACGACGACGAGGTCGGGTCGAGTAGGGTGAAAGGGAGTCGTGGGGTCGTCGACGACGATGGGCGACGTCGACGGTGAGGTTGCGAGGGTGGAGGCGAGGTCGGGAATGGGTGCAGTGCAGGAGAGAGGAGGAGGAGGAAGGAGGAAGGCGCGGGGGTCTCGTGGTGGCGAGGGCGGCGACGGCGAGGTCGCGGCGGCGATGGTGGCTGCGCGAGTATGAGGCTAGGGTTAGGGTTGCACGGGCGTTCTCGCGAGGAAGAAGACGGGAGGGGCGGCTGTTGCATGGTTAAATATATATAGAGGGGAGAGAGAGAGACTGATGGGCAAGAGAGAGAGAGATTGAGAGAGATTGAGGGAGGAGAGAGAGAGAGACTGGGGAAAAGAGAGCGGGGTCCACACGGGGAAACCAAGGCTCGCGATTGGTTGGGATGTTAGGAAAAGGAAATTTAAAAGATTTAAAGAAGAGATTTTAATAGGATTCGTGAAGGATTTGCTGTTAGTAAATAATAAAGATTAGAATTAGATATTAAATTCAAATGGGCCATTTTGGCGCAAAATGAAACATTTTCAAATCGCGCCCGGTTTGCGCCCAAATATTCCAAATTCAAATTATAGGATTTTAAGCGGGTTCCAAATTTTAAAATGAAATGTTTTATGATTAAAAAGCATGCCCCCAAGTCGGACACTTGCACGCGCGCGTAGTCGCCCAAACTTGCCCGTTTAGCCAAACGGAACGGAATCTCGACACGCGGATGCTACCACGCGACTAGTGGCGACGAGTAGGCCAACATGGACATCTTAAATTTCACTTTCGGAGTTAAAATTTGTTATGTGCCAAAATGACTTAACCGGGTAAAATTTAGCAATAAACACCAGAAAATCAGGAAAATTAGAAATAGCAATAAATAACCCTCAACTAGTAATATACATAGTATTATTGGGCTCGGGTGTTACATCATACCCAACTACAAAAGAATTTCGTCCTCGAAATTCCAAGAATACAAGATAACTAACTACTGAAAAAGATGAGGGAATTTCTGCCGGATCTCGTCTTCTCGCTCCCAAGTAGATTCTCCATGCGATCGGTTACCCCAAGAAACTAGCACAAGAGGGATAACCTTGTTCTTAAGAACCTTTTCTCTTCGATCCTTGATCTCGACTGGTCGTTCCTCAAAAGTCAGGTCTTCCCGAACGGTCAACTCCGAGTGATCCAAAACATGGGTCTCATCACGAACATACCTCCGTAGTTGAGACACATGAAATACATCATGAACTCCTGCTAATGACGATGGTAACACCAACCGGTACGATACCTCTCCGACACGCTCCAATATCTCGAAGGGTCCAACAAATCGGGGACTAAGCTTTCCCCGACTTCCAAAGCGAATCACTCCTCTAGTCGGTGGTATCTTCAGGAATACCAAATCGCCCACGGCGAACTCTAGAGGTCTTCTTGACGTGTCGGCCCAACTCTTCTGTCTGTCTTGAGCTGCCTTCATATGCTTTCTGATCGTATTCACCTTCTCGACTGTCTGCACCACCAAATCTGGTCCTAGTAACCTTCGTTTACCAACATCATCCCAACAAACCGGTGAACGGCACTTACGACCATACAGTGCTTCAAACGGGGCCATCTGAATTGTCGCTTGGAAGCTATTGTTGTACGAAAACTCCACCAGGTGTAGGTGATCCTCCCAAGAACCTTTGAAGTCTAACATGCAAGCCCTCAACATATCTTCAAGGGTCTGGATCGTTCTCTCCGATTGTCCATCAGTCTGGGGATGATAAGCTGTGCTAAACTTCAATCGAGTCCCCAAACTTTCTTGTAATCTCCTCCAAAAGTGCGACAAGAACCGAGTGTCCCGATCGGACACGATGCTTACCGGTACTCCACGCAATCGGACAATCTCCTGCATGTACCGCTCTGCTAAAGTCTCTGTCGATTGACCAACCCGGAAAGGAATAAGTGAGCTGCTTTGGTCAACCGATCGACAATCACCCATACAGCATTGTTGCCCTTTGGACTCCGCGGTAAAGCCGTCACGAAATCCATGGTTATATGTTCCCACTTCCATTGAGGAATCGGAAGTGGTTGCAACAAACCGGCAACCCTTTGGTGTTCAGCCTTAACTTGCTGACATACCAAGCACTTAGCCACGAAGCGAGCGATTTCCCGTTTCATACCTTCCCACCAGAAATGCTGTCGAAAATCTCGGTACATCTTTGTCCCTCCTGGATGTACAGAGTAAGCTGAACTGTGTGCCTCCTACATAAGCTCTTCACGCACATCTCCTTTTGGCACACACACACGGCTACCATATCTCAACGAACCATCTTCATGGATCAGTAGATCGGTTCGTAGTCCGGCTCCAACCTGCTCTCGAAACTTTTGCAGTCTAGGATCCTGCGATTGCGCCGCTTTAATCTTCTCCACTAAGGACGATTGTACTTGCAACTGCATCAACTGTCCTGTAGCAAGCGGTAGCACAACCTCCAAGTCAAATCTCCAAAACTCCTCAATGATCTCTCTCTGTGCAGTCAATAACTGAATTGCTGGTAACCGACTTAGCGCATCTGGCACGACGTTAACTTTTCCCGGATGGTACTTAAGATCAAGGTCGTAGTCGGCCATCAGCTCCAACCATCTGCGTTGCCTCATGTTCAACTCCTTCTGAGTGAACACATATTTCAAACTCTTGTGATCCGTAAGGACTTCAATTCTCTCGCCTAGAAGGTAGTGTCTCCAAATCTTCGGGGCGAAGATCACGGCTGCAAGCTCCAAGTCGTGAGTCGGATAGTTCTGCTCATGAGTCTTCAGCTGTCTCGATGCGTAAGCGACGACTTTCCCATTCTGCATCAAAACACATCCCAATCCCTTTTCCAGATGCGTCGCTGTGAATCACTAGTCCTCCTGAATCATCCGGTACGGTTAGGATAGGGGCGGTTATCAACTTCTGCTTCAACGTCTCGAAGGCCAATGCACATCCATCTGTCCAAACAAACGGTACCTCCTTACGCCTAAGCTTGGTTAACGGCTCAGCTAAACGAGCGAAGTTCTCCACAAAACTTCAGTAGTAACCGGCGAGTCCAAGAAACTTCTTATCTCTGCAACATTCTTTGGAACAGGCCAATCTCGAACTGCTGCAATCTTCTCGGGATCAACGGCGATTCCATCGCCCGACGCGACATGCCCCCGAAACTTCACTCCTTCCAACCAGAAATTTGCACTTACTCACTTCGCGAATAATTTCTCCTGTCTCAGCGTCGGCAGTGCGATCCTTCTTCTTCACTAAGAGAACTGGAGTTCCCCACGGTGAGTTGCTACTTCGAAGCCATCCCTTCTCGAGTAATTCACTCACTTGTTTCTTAACTCCCTCCACTTATACTGGTGCCATTGCATAGTCAGCTTTTGATACTGGCGTTGCACCCGGAGTAAGGTCAAACGCAAACTCCACATCTCGCTTCGGTGGTAAGCCCGGAATGTCTTCAAACACATCCACAAAGTCGTGAACAACTGCCGGCTCTCCATCACTCTCCACTACCATAGCCGCAAGAACACTGTTCGTCGGCCTAGCCCTAAACTCGACTGGCCCGACAGAATTTCTTCCTCCAATGAAAGTAAACTTAGGATGTCCGGGAATCTGGAATTACCTTCCTCGTCCTACAGTCAATGTGGGCGTGGAAAGTGCCAAGAAAAACCCATCCCTCATAACTGCCCGTATCTATCACCAAGAAATCTGCAAAAGCTCCCGTCCACAAACAACAACAGTACAATCTCTACACTCCTTACTAGCTATGATTTTCCCATTTCCAGTGTGTATGTCCCAAAAACTAGACAGGGTCGTGCAGGTGATCGAGTGTGTAGTTATAAACTGGATGACATAAACAATGGGATGCTCCGAAATTAAGTAATGCCAAAGCGGGAAAACCATGAACGAGTAAATTACCTGAAACTACTTCTCCCGATGCCTTAGCTTCTTCAGCTGTCAACGTGAACGCTCGAGCCTGCTGTGGTCCTTGAGTAAGCGGTTCCTGTCCTTGGAACGGTACCTGCGGAGGCTTCTGTGTATCATCCTTTGTGCGTGGCTTCGACGGACAAGCATCAACGGTGTGGTCTGCCGCTCCACATCTAAAACAGAGTCCCAGCCTCAAACGACACTCCCTTCGCACATGTCCGGGTTTATGGCAGTAACTACAGATCACGCTCCCCTTCCGATCACCCATACTTGTTTTCTTCATTGGTGCCACGCTGCGCCTGTTCACTGGAATACTTCTACGTACGGACGTGGGGTCCATTGCAAATGCTGGTTCCAGCTCGAGTTGTTCCTTTAGTTTCTCCAACAATCCCCTTATCACTCTTCGCCTGGCGGCTAAGACCGCATGCCCTGGGTCCATCTCCAAATTCTGATCGGCCATAACCCTGGAAATCAAAGTACCCAACGTTAGCATGATGATGGTTTTCAAGTATAGATCAAGGCTAGAACTCCAAGATACTTAAATAGAGTGCCGCATTGTAGCTATGCCGCGGTATCATAGCCGCAATTACTTAACTCCACCCAAGTCGCCTAAGTCCTAGAGATAACAAGAAGTTAGGTTTTCAAGTTTGACAATGCAAAGTAAGTTTGCATGTCGACATGGTCCGGAAGAATGATTCAAGGATGGTAAAACGGTCAAAGTGGCAGGACATGTTTCCTAATCAAGGGTATTCTGATTCGTGTATCGGGTGCGATACCCAACTACAAAGAATCAACCCAATTAACCTATGGCTCTGATACCATAAAACCATGTCACGCCCCGCTTCCCAGAGTACGCAAGATTTGGGCACGTGACATAGCCAACCATGCTACCTGTGGGTAGGAAGTATCCATCCACAGTCACATTACGGTTGTAAAGATATCCAGAACAGTAAAATAAAATAAACTAATACATGTCCAAATCCATAACAACAAGAATCAATAAACAATAAGTGCGGAAGCTAATGATCCAATACAATGAATAAACAGTATGTCCCATAATGCGGGCTCACATCTGGAAATGAAATGACATAAATGAACTAAACTCTAAAGAACTCACAGTTCAGCCTGCTGGCTGAAGTACTCCTGCTCGGTCGACGACAAAGGTACGGGATCTGGGCCATGCAAAACCCAGACGTCAGCGCGTCATGATATCAAGTGTATAGCATAAACATGGTAATAAACAATGCAAGCATGAACATGAATAAAGCAGCAATAAGAAGTAAAAAACAGGGTAATGTGCAGTAGTGACTAAACTGTCCTATCAGGTTTTCTACTCTATAGTCTTTGAAACCAATTGATGAATCGTCGATGTAACTCAATAGTATCCCGTGCGTGCCCGGGACCACGGTCATGATTCTCGGGGCTGAATCCGAGACGTGCCGCTAAGCAGTAAAAGGTAGTAGGATAGATGAGTGATGTCAGCATCAACACTCCGGAGCTGGCCAAGCCCGTAAGACTGATCAGAACAATGTGTCGAACTGTTGAGTTACAAGTCGGTTTCACCTTTGATTTCCCCATACCCCCAAGCTATGTATGTCAGGTCAGGTATTCAGTAGTCAAGGACTAATGCCAACACAAGTCAAGTAAAGGTAGGTCTGTCTGGATCGACAGCAGGAATGGTTAGGTTTGTCGGCATTAGGCATGAGATCAGGTAACAGGTCAGGTTACTTTCAACAGGTAGAGTCGATATGTACAGGGTGTTGTGTCCGGTGTATCAGTACATGAGTCAGGTGTATCAAGATTGGTCAATATGTAATGCAATCAGGTATATGATGATAACAGGTATAGTAACAAATAATGAACAGTAGCAGGAAACAGTAAATAGCAATTATTATTCTATGTGAACATAGTGATGTTTGTATTTCATATTAATCCGGTTCACGCACCTTTGAGGTGCAAAAGCCACAAGATAAAACAATATCGATAGTATACATAATGGAGTTTCAAGAATTTGAACTAAGTATAATATTTACCTCATGAGTGGCTTTAACAAATGAAGTGAGGATGATCTAGCAATTTAGGCAAGGATGTGCCAAATTGGTTAATTAGTTAAGGTGTTTGATTAAAAGCATACCGATTAACTACAAGTAGCAACTACAATGGTTTAACATTACGGATGATTGTAATTGTCATCAAGTTGTGTGGTTATAACAGATAACATGATTATTAAGTTTGTAGCATGTTAAAGCAAGTATTCGGATACTTGCCTCGGCGGTTCCGCAAACCGAAACGCGGATGCAAAGTCGGTAGAAACCACGATACGGAAGCACGGGCCACGGATCGAGTCCCAACAGAGGTCACTGGAATCACACGGACCAGGGGACTTCGCTGGAGCGTCGGGTTCGTCAGACGGCACGGTCGGATTCCGGCAACGACAAAGAGCGAAGTTAGCAATATGATAAACATGCAAGATCAGCGGGGTTTGCACCAAAGGAAGTAAAGGAATGCTTACAGAGGAGGAACAGGGGCAACTGTGATGAGGCCGACGGCGATGGATCCACCGGCGGTGAACAGGAGGTGCGGCGAGGGTGCTGGACGGCTGAAAGGGCTCGGGGTCGCTGGAAAAGGGGGCTGCGGCGAGTGAGGAAGAGTGTGGTCGGCTTTGGTGATCGTGGGAGAGAGGGAGGTGGTCGGAGGTGGCGTCAACGATGTCGCCGGCGCGTTTTTCCGGCGAACAGGGGAGGTGCAGGCGTTGGGTGAAGGGTCGGGTTTGCTTTTCCGGCGAGGGGAGGAGGGAACGACGACGAGGTCGGGTCGAGTAGGGTGAAAGGGAGTCGTGGGGTCGTCGACGACGATGGGCGACGTCGACGGTGAGGTTGCGAGGGTGGAGGCGAGGTCGGGAATGGGTGCAGTGCAGGAGAGAGGAGGAGGAGGAAGGAGGAAGGCGCGGGGGTCTCGTGGTGGCGAGGGCGGCGACGGCGAGGTCGCGGCGGCGATGGTGGCTGCGCGAGTATGAGGCTAGGGTTAGGGTTGCACGGGCGTTCTCGCGAGGAAGAAGACGGGAGGGGCGGCTGTTGCATGGTTAAATATATATAGAGGGGAGAGAGAGAGACTGATGGGCAAGAGAGAGAGAGATTGAGAGAGATTGAGGGAGGAGAGAGAGAGAGACTGGGGAAAAGAGAGCGGGGTCCACACGGGGAAACCAAGGCTCGCGATTGGTTGGGATGTTAGGAAAAGGAAATTTAAAAGATTTAAAGAAGAGATTTTAATAGGATTCGTGAAGGATTTGCTGTTAGTAAATAATAAAGATTAGAATTAGATATTAAATTCAAATGGGCCATTTTGGCGCAAAATGAAACATTTTCAAATCGCGCCCGGTTTGCGCCCAAATATTCCAAATTCAAATTATAGGATTTTAAGCGGGTTCCAAATTTTAAAATGAAATGTTTTATGATTAAAAAGCATGCCCCCAAGTCGGACACTTGCACGCGCGCGTAGTCGCCCAAACTTGCCCGTTTAGCCAAACGGA
The DNA here is from genome assembly GCA_030015575.1 of Agapanthus africanus. Taxonomy (NCBI): domain Eukaryota; kingdom Viridiplantae; phylum Streptophyta; class Magnoliopsida; order Asparagales; family Amaryllidaceae; genus Agapanthus; species Agapanthus africanus. The sequence continues at coordinate 544,234,991 of JASDDO010000019.1, forward strand.
ACGGAATCTCGACACGCGGATGCTACCACGCGACTAGTGGCGACGAGTAGGCCAACATGGACATCTTAAATTTCACTTTCGGAGTTAAAATTTGTTATGTGCCAAAATGACTTAACCGGGTAAAATTTAGCAATAAACACCAGAAAATCAGGAAAATTGGAAATAGCAATAAATAACCCTCAACTAGTAATATACATAGTATTATTGGGCTCGGGTGTTACATACGTCATCCAAATACTAGGACATCACTCCCAATTACCTTCTTACTAGGTCCATCTATTATTTTGATGAAGTCAAACTCTATGACTATCACATCAAAAATAAATGTTCTATCTTCGCTATACTTGCTTTAGTCTATAAATATACATAAGCTACTAGCCCATCACGCTTCCGCTGCTCCCACTGACTACAACAACCCTCTGACAGAGTCATATACACATGGACTTCTAAAGCTCATTTACAACGACGTTATATTCATCCATCTGTCAGATCTCATAGTCTAGGACAACAGTAGTGGCAAGCGTGGGTTATCAAAACCTCCCTATCACCATCTTGGAGGAGACCGAAGTACCTCTCGAGTGGCTGAGGCCACTCACCAAATCTGCGGAGTGGCTGATAGATTGTTGAATCCAATTGAATTCTTAGGTTCTATCAAATTTTCAGTAATCGTTTGTGGTTCTGGAATCACTTCCAATTCTACCATACTCCTACTAATGTTTTCTGAAAAGAATTTATTTTAGTAAAATGGGTAGCAAGTCAAGAACAATATAACTATTGATCCTGCAAATGGTAGAATGCTAACTCTCGTCAAAGCTCGGGATAACCCATAAACTGTCATAACTGAAACGTGCCTTGAGTTTATTCGGATTCTGTTTTTAAACATAAGACGGACAATTCCTTATAACTTAACATCGTTAAGACATGAGTCCATTCTATATCCATTATAGAAACAAAATCATTAATTTAATTGGAACCAGATTCAAAATATACGGAACTGTTTCCAGTGCATATCGACTAAATGGAAGAAGGCCATGCAATATTACTCATAAAGGAGCGCACCCACAGATGAGTAACCTGAGAGAGAAGCAAGTTCTCAAATATATTACTTACGATGGAATACCTAGCATAAGTATCTACATCTTTGATCACCTTGAAGAATCCTGATACTTGCAACATATGGTTCTCTACTTTATTCTTATACCTATAACTTCTTAAAATTTGGACCTTGTATTTCAACGAAATGCGTGTCTAAAACTAAAGAAGTCATAAGTAAACGGAATATAGTACGAGTACTAACCCCTTGTTCTAATAGATATCGGACAATATACAATGTTTTGTATAAGTCCTCTGAGTTTAATAACTCAAACCCTGTGCGTCATACGCTGAAAATTGTGTTATGATTAAGAAGAATTACACCATTGTTGAATGCACTGTTGGGATTTTTTAGCACCCTGACTATCTACCGTGGCCGTCGAGGAACAACTTTTTTTGGGGTTTTGAAAACTGGCGATAGAAAAACCTGTCCAAGAATTTACCATAAACCTAAACTAGCAAGCAAAGAGGAGAGCTAATTACTATGATGGAAATGTCTCACCAAAAGATCCATGTCATTCGGTCTTCTATCCTCTTCGTTTGCTCCTAGGGATCTCTTAAAACATGTTTGATCGCCTTTCCTTGCTCGTTAGATCTCCTGGATCGAGCTTGATCACCGGTCCTCCTCCGTCGAAGATGATCCACCCGAGATATGTAGTCCATGGCTTTAGCTCTACACTAAGAGTATAGTGGAGCAACTAGAGACTTTAGATTGCTAATCTAAAATGTTTAGGATGTAGTGAGTAGTTTTATGTGTGTATCTATCTCACCTCCTCTCTTGTTCTCAACACATGAGATTGTAGAGAGGAGCTTGAAGATGATGGTGGAGAAACCCAAGAAAGGTAGTGAGGAGAGTGAAGCAAAGAAAATCTGGTGAGAATGAAATCCATGAGAGAGAAAAAGATCAATCATGGTTTTGTAAAACCATTTTCCCAATATTAAAACCCAACCATGCTTGAATAGTTTGCATAAATGAATTGAATATTCATTTGTCAACACTATAGAAGCATGGTTCTCACCATACTCCCCTCACCACCTTTACACCTCATTTTCAATTTAAAGATAAATGGATAAATCTAAAACGAGGTGTCCACCTTTTAGAATGTTTTCCGTATAAATACGGATTACACTCTACTGTATATATATACCTGTATTCGTATCAAAATACGAATATCCAAAGAGATAGAATAACACAAAGAACATAATACTAGAATATATATATCGAAATACATATATGTAAATTATTAAATCAATATCTGATTTAATAATCCGGCTCAATCCCGAGCCGGCTAGAATTATCAACCGTCCGATCGAAAGTCCGGGTAACTAGTACAATCATTTGATCGGGACCCTGTACGTATCCAATACAGCTACTACATCATTTTTCCTGAACCAGGGAAACTCTATGTGTGGGACGCTAAACACTCGACAGTATGTCGGCAGTGAGTTACTAGATAAATCCATAACCACAAGCACGTCAGCGGCACCAGCTGTATGTAACGATTACCCGGGTACCTGTCGAAAAGGAAGGCCGACGAGAAAACTCATCCGAATCTCTACTGAGCCTATCTGTGATAATCTCCGTACAGTCGGGTCTCTTCGTCTGAGAGTATCGCATACTGGGTGTAGGGGGTGGTAAACGTTAGACCCTAATAACCCGATAATTCGTGCTGATGTGGCCCAGAACCAATCCGGGAAACTATTGATCAACCTATTAGTAAATCCCAACTGCCTTGGCCAAGATCTTATGGTGCTGGTTGATTAGTCTAAAATATTGCACATTGTATGAACATTTTCCCTACTATTATTAAGTACTAAAATGTGTTTATTGTAAATATAGAACATATATGGGTTTATTTGTAAAAAGTTTATTATCATATGTTTCTACATTTTAATTAACATAATGAGGGAAAATATAAACATATAATATTTAAATGAAATCTTAATAATTAAAATATGCATATCATATCAAATATTTCTAATCAATATTCTTAAGATTTTATATTATATAAATGGTTAGGATAATATCTTAAGATTACCAAATGCTACTAATACTTTGATTTAAGATATTGTGCAGGTATTAGCTCAGGTCTGGAATCCAAGTAAGAGATCCAAGTCAAATCGGGATATCGGAACCGAATCTACCAAATTTTAGAAGCAAATCGAGAGATCTAGCAACGGCAGAGACTCAGAGTATTATTTTCAGAATCTAGATATCAAAAGGATCTCCACATGTCAACACAAGAAGCCAAAAAAAATCCCAAGTCATGATCCCACCAAACCGCGGCGGAAGGGTGGCCAAACATGGCATTTTGCAGTGGTTCAGCGGTCAAATCTAGGCCATTGGATGTGAGATTTTGGGATCATGATCTTAACTGCATATATTCCTATATGGAATCTAGGGTTTCTGGTTTCAAAGACTATATAAGGGATCGAGAGCTGTACATTGAAAATCATCACCAAAGAGATCAAGAGATCCAAGAGATTCACATATCTGAGTGATCATCATCTATTCATCCACCTCCAACAAGAGAGAGATCTAGAGTAAACTAGAGTTCTTGTATTCTACTTTCTAAAGAGAATTGTAAATGCAATAGTTGATTAATAAATGTCGTTTTTATTTTATTTCTTTTTGCATTTAATTTCTGCACTTGCATTTCTGTATCTTAATTATGATTTCATTCTTCAACCTTTCCTCTAACTTAACCATGAGCGAGTAATTCCTAGCTTGCCAGGGTTCTCAGGATAGGGTAGGATAATGGATGAGAAAACTTTTTAACTTCTTTTATACATTTTAAAGCTTATAAATTTTTGCAAAACAAATATTAACTTCCTTATCGGACGCGCTATCAATTTATTGATAGGCTCGACCACGATTTGAGATTGGTTTAACACTTGTTTTGTTAAGGGCTAGACATGAATAAAGATCAATGAAAGAACAATGGTTAGTAGTGGGGTGTCATGCCCCACTTCCCGGTGTACGGCGAAGGGGACGCGAGGAGGCCGCTACGTATCTACTCTGAAGTAAATACGCTATGCGTATCTAAGCAATATAAAAAGAATATACACAAGAGACAAAAATGTAATGAACATCAACTTTATTTATTAACATTCTTTTGTACAATGCATGGAAAGTAAATACATCTGAATGAAAGCAATGCCTAAACAGTGGCATAACAGAAAAGGAAATATTGTAAAAGAAAAGTACAAGTGAAACTACAGCTCGGGATTTTCAGTAAACTGGTCTAAGTCTTCGGCGCTGGGCTGGATCTCTGGAAGGTCCGAATCACCTGACGACATTCAAAGAAGAAGAAAGAGAACGTCGTCAGCGAACAAATCACTCGGTAAGATAAGGGAGACGTAGAATAGACATAGAGTAAGAGAGAGAGTATAACTTTTAAAGTTGTAATTAGTGTTAACACTGTTGTTTGTAGCTTGGTACAGAAGGATGCCAGTGTATACGAGAGGAGTCTCATTTGCCCCGGAGACTAAGGTATCAGGAACTCAAGGAACCGTTCATGCCACGGTATAACAACAAAGGAATACATGTTAGGTGTCTTATGATTGCAGTCTCGTGCCACTTCTAATACCTTCCGTACCAATCTACCCTTTAAACCCCGTAATATCTTGATTGTATTGTTGTATTGTATTGCAACTTGTATTGTCTTGTAATATAGATTGTATAATTGGATGACTTGCCGAAACCATGATATCAGTAAATGGATGTAACTGGAGAATCATGAATGTAACCGGAGAATCATGGATGTAACTGGAGAATCATGTAAATGGAAGTATATCCATGGTTCGGTTCGGTCAATATAGATTGAATATATTGGATAAATGGATTCATGGATTCACGTTGAATTGTAGTATTGTAGATTATACTTGAATCATATTCAAGTCAGATTATTATAATAAGACTCAGTCTGAGTCAGAACAATTAGAAAAGAAATTGAAGTCCTGATTGTTTTGGTGTTATCGGTAACCGCTGCACATGGGCGGCATGATTTGTGTCTTTCTCAAAGATGATTAGCATTTTGATAACACCGTTGTTAAGTTGTTTACCTTAAATAGGCAAGCACCCATTTCTCCGGCTCCCTGAGGCTCAAGAGATTGGTCCCGCTTAAACCTATATTTACTAGGGTCCTTAAGGTAATTTATAGAACTTAAGGGGGATTTATATAAAAATACTTTTGTATAATTTTCAAAATACACCCCAAGTATTTAATTATCATCTTTAGAGTTGTCATAGATGTAGATTTTATATTTATGATATTTCTAGTGAAAATAACCTATTTTTCATAATAAATGGTATTTAATTGTAACATTGAACTTGTATGGAATTCATGGTATTTTAATATAAAGTGATTCTTGTGATTTTAGGAAAAACTTGGAATATTCATATTATCACAAAATAGATAATTTAATAACACATAGATACATATTTATATAAAAATAATTTTAGTATATATTATATTTCTAGAAATCTCATTTTTCTTAAGATATTTGTATTTTAAATCTTTCGAGACCGAATGCTCCTTGCGGAGGTCTGCGTATCGCACCACTAAGCCCAGGGATGTGCGATAATCTGCACCATCCCAGTCGAATTCCCCAAAATGGGTTGTAGCGGCGCTTTGCAAAGATTTATAAAAAATACGAATTCTTATAGAAAACGTTCTAATAGTTAGTGGTATTTATATGTAAAGTTTCGTTTTTCCGTATTCTATGTTCCCGAAAGATATTGTGCTATGTTGCATATGAGTGTGTGAGGAGGTAGGTCATTACCTTGTGATCTACTTAAAGGTATAGCAAGATTTTGATGTTTTAAATGTCGGAATTAAACTACATGGTATTTTAGTGAAAAAATACGATAACAATTGAAATAGAAATCCTTTTGATATGGAACTTGTTTAATATGACTTGTTAATATTTAATAGTCAACGTGTAGGGGTTTAGTATGATTGTATTTAAGAAAAAAGTGAGATTTTTAGGAAGAATCGAATCGGACATCGGATTAACTCCGATTCCGTCGGGTTTTATTAAAAAAAGTTTTAAGACTAGAGAATAGAAGAAGGAGGTGGGATTTACGGGTTTAGAGATTATAAGAGAGGAAGAGGGAACGGTAGGAGGCGCCGCTGCGTCGTTTCGTCACAGGGAGCTCCTAGGATTGTCGTCGGAATTTCTCCGAAGTTTTCACCTTTTGCTAACTTCAATTGCACACTAATCATCTAGGGTTTTTCTTGAGAGTTTTGATCAGAATTTCAGAGTGAGGGGTGTGTGTTTAGGGGTGTTATTTATAGGGTAAGGCTAGAGTTTAGGGTAGGTGAAAGGGTGTAAAGAAAAAATGTATTAAATTGTAATAAAATGTATTAAAATGGAGTAATTAGGGTTTTAAAGGGTCTCTGAAGCCGATCCAAGGAAATAAAGTATGCAGGAGTGATGGAGAGGTGAAGAGACCTAACTTTCATGTTGGGAACTCGGCGGTCCGGCCGAATCCGACTGGCGGCGGCGTCCCGAGTCGGCCGAGTCGCCGGTCGATTCGGCCGATTCGGCCGAGTTAGGGGTGCCTCGTGCTCCTCGTCGTTTGGGTATTCTCCTAGGACAGTTTGTTTTATTTGTGTAGTGGGGTTTTTACGAGTTATGCACGTGTAAACCCTTAGACTTCTAAAAGTTGAAAATAAAATAATATTAAAAATAATGTGGGCGATGGGATTTGAACTCTGGTGGCTTGGTTCAACAGTGTAAGATCTTACCAATGAAGTACAAGCTCCTTCTTGCTATTAAAAAGCAAAACAAACTTATAAGTTGTGCTCAGGCAAAAATACCCCTTTCTGTATTTATTGAAAAATTTGTACAGAAAGTTGTACAGGAAAATTGGGGTTGTTACATTGGGAAACCTTAGTTTCTTTCAAAAACCCTAATCCACATTCATCACTATCGATCTAGTTTTAAACTATTAAAAGATAAAAGAGTCATTTTTAATTATTCATCCATTACTACTAAGTCCTATGAACCCTACAAGCCTTTTCATTATAAATCTTATTCCATTTTAAAATATAACGACAAACAATCATCCATCTTTCATCAACTCGTCTAAACCAAGAAAAGAGTTCACGTTTCCTTGCAGACGACCCGTACTCATCGCGGCTAGCTATCAACGATATCGTCTTAATTGCGGTTATTTACGAACACACTTTTTAACGATCAATCAAATGGCGCCGTTGCTGGGCAAACGGTCGTAATTATTTTCTTGTTATTCTGGTTGATTTCTTATAAAATCCAGCAAATATAAAATAAACAAAACCGCAACTTGCGCTTTTAACGATTATTGTGCGAGTTTTGCAAAGGAATCTAGAGTAATTAGAGCAGGCAAATAGAGATTCAGGGACTTTCAACTTGGACCAGAGGAGTATAGATGGGCCCTGCAGAAAAATTAGCAAATGTTCCTTCTAAACCGCGGCGGAATCGCCGCATTTGGGTGCTATTGGCGGCGGAACCGCAGCTTTATTGAGGAATTGGGACCCCAAAATCTTCTGGTAATTTCCTATTATCTTTCTCTCTCCTCTAAAACTTCAATAAATTGATTTTACCTGCAGGATTCTTTACAAACATCGCCGCTAAAAATCTTTTTGCGTGTTTTAGATTTTGGTTTGTTTTGCATATCTAAAACGGACATTAAGGGGCAATAAACCCAAATTCAGATTAGGTGGGGATTTCATCACCCTTCCTAAACCCCACAAATCACAAACGTGCATACGCATAACCCTACATTAATAAAAAAAATATCTAGGCCAAGCCCTAAGGACTGTCACGCTCAATTAGGACAAAGGAAGGTCGTGGGTAATCTATTGCTTATCTGCATTTTTCTTGTGGTGTCTAAGGCAAGTGTAACTAAGGAAAGTGGTTACTTAATTAGGCCCGCTATTTTGGTGATTCGTAAAGCGTGTAGGGTTCCTAGGCACTCTTGTGAAGGTTCATAAGGCATCAAACATGCCCGGATTAAAATTTAGACGTGCCGAACAACTCAAAGCCAGGATCTTTGCTAGATTATTAGGGTTTAACATGCAATATGATAACTTTTATCTAAGTGTGAGGGATTACAACCTTTGTAGTCCGCTCCTTCACTTCACAAGCTCCGAGTAGAAGTCCCTTTGCCGCGATCCACGATCTCCCGGACTCATGAGAAGCTCCACGACTCGAACGATCCATGCTAGCTCGAAGTATTCCAAATCTCCGATGATCTACCTTGAAGTTGCTACGACTCAAGCTTACACACTCAAAAGAGAAGAACACACTAATCCCATGGGCTAGATGAGATGAGGATGAGAGAGTAGTAATTTTGCTTTCTTTTTAAATCATTTTCTCATTTTATTTCATCACTTTTGGATTTTCAAGAGAGCTTCTTCAAGAGAGAAGAAGAAGAAGATAATGGATAATGATAATATGAATTAATCCTTTTGTGATGAATAGAAAATAAAGTATATGATTGATATGTAAACCATGGTCAAGGATGAATGGATAAGAATGTGTAGAGAAACAACTAGGGTTAGGGTTTGGTTAGGTTAAAAGAATGTGTCATTCTAAATATCTTAAGAATGACAAAAGAAGAAAGCTTCTAGAAGGAACTTGAAGCATCCAACCCTAATCAAACCTTAACCTCAATTAATCATCCTTAAACATGTTTAACAATTAATCATATCATGTCACAATAATATATATCACATATATATTATATATTTGCAACAAAAGAAAATAATACAATTAACATATATCGCATATATATCAATGTATCATCCACTGAGAAAATAAAATAATTAAGCGAGCCAATATTAGATAATGTAATACAATATATCATATATATTATTATACATTAAATCATCGAATCAACACTTGAATCGATGATCCGGCTATATCGAATATTACCGACTAATATATCATGTACCGATTCATCGAATCAACACTTGATCCGATGACCCGGTTCATTTCTAAATATCCTGAGAATATAATACGGTATCCCATATCGCATTATTCTCGTTCCTGCGCATATCACATATGTGCCACTACTCCGTTTCGCCTGAGCCAAGAAACCTCTGTGTAGGACTCTAAAGAATCGTCAATACGCCGGTAGCAGGTGATGATCATATCAAACACCCACAAGCTGCAAGCGGTCAGCTAAACGTAACAGCCACCCAGGTATTGAGCGATCAGAAGATCAACAAGCTAGCCTGTGCGTTCTCCTGTGAATCCAACCAGTAACACTCCCGTACAGTCCGGTCTGTTCGTCTGATATGTCGCATATCAAGTCTAGGGGTGGTATACGTCAGACCCCAGTAATCGATAAGTCGTGTCGATGTGTGGCTCATAACAGGTCGAGAAACTACTAGTAACACTTACCAGTAAATCTCTATATCAGCCCTGGCCAGGGACTTCCAGTTATAGCCAATCGAACACAGCACAACATCAACTCCCTATACCGGGAGAGACGAATCCCCTCCTATCGCTCATTGCCTCCATGTGATTCGGGACTGTACCCAAAAGCCACCGTTTTGCACGCCCTCTTGGACGTGGTAAGGTGGAAATCAAAGCACAGTGGGAATCACACAAGACTCCATGACGATCTCGGGTCTACAGACTACCCTGTACCAGTGTCACCGGAGAACTGCCATCTGACGTGTGGTATATCACCATCTGGGAGTTCTCGGCGAGTCCGTCCAGTGTACCCAGTCTCCACTGAGCACCCGTACACCATCTCTGATGTCTAACACCGATGGATATGGGATCATCCATCGCCCATCATATGGGTCAAGATGCGTATACGCTAGTCTACACTGGCGTATTGATGCCCTGTCTCGATATACCCTCGACTAGGAACAGTTATAGGATGTACTCATCGACTACCGCGGCCCCACTAGTATGATCTCATCATAGTCCCAGTAGTCGAGTACAAATCCTAAGGGCTTTATCAACATGTGAGAGTTAAACAGTAAACCAATACAAGTCAACATGTTAAGATAAAGTGAAACCAAATAGCATACTATCATGACGAGCAAGAAAGTCTTCTCTATATATAACCAAGCATCCATTATAATATACATCATATGTACAACAATGGCCTCTAGGGCATATACATAACTAACAATCTCCCACTTGCACTAAGGCCAGCTGCTGTAGTATCTCATACCTAGCATCCCGAATAATCTCTCAAACTGTATCTGGGGAATAGCCTTCGTGAATGGATCCGCAGTGTTGTCCTTCGTATCTATTCTCCTGACCTCGATCTCCCGGCGATCAACTATCTCCCTGATCAGGTGATACCGCCTCAGAATATGTCTGGACTTTTGATGGGATCTGGGTTCCTTGGCCAAAGCCACAGCTCCATTGTTATCGCAATACAGAGGTATTGGATGCTCAATGGATGGAACCTCACCAAGTTCACTAATGAACTTCTTGATCCAGACAGCCTCTTTGGCAGCATCGTTGGCAGCGATGTATTCAGCCTCCATCGTTGAGTCTGCAACGGTATCCTGTTTGGAACTCTTCCAACATACCGCCCCTCCATTGAGGGTAAAGACAAAACCCGAATGCGACTTAGAGTCGTCCTTATCACTTTGGAAGCTGGAATCGGTAAAGGACTCGACCTGGAGTTCTCCGTTACCATACACCAAGAACATCTCCTTAGTCCTTCGCAAGTACTTGAGAATGTTCTTTACTGCTGTCCAATGACTCTCTCCTAGATCCGCTTGATACCGACTCACTACACTTAGTGAGTATGCTACATCGGGTCTGGTACATAGCATCGCATACATGATAGAGCCTACCGCCGAAGCATAGGGTATCCCTTGCATGCGAGCTCTCTCCAAATCAGTCTTGGGAGACATCTCTTTGGAGAGAGTGAGTCCAGAGATCGTGGGTTGGTTCCCACGCTTGGATTCTTCCATACTAAACCTCTTTAGTATGGTGTCAATGTACCTGGATTGGGACAATCCCAGTATCCGTTTAGATCTATCTCTATAGATCATGATTCCCAATATGCAGGAGGCATCACCTAGATCTTTCATTGAGAATCTCTGTGATAAGAAGAGTTTGACTGATTGCAGCATAGGAATATCATTTCCTATCAAGAGTATGTCATCCACGTACAATACGAGGAAGACTACCTTACCCTCTGCTACCTTCTTATAGATACAAGGTTCATCTATATTTTTGATGAAGTCAAACTCTTTGACTACAACATCAAATTAGATGTTCCAACTCCGCGATGCTTGCTTTAACCCATAAATGAATTTAAGCAGCTTGCACACCTTTCCGCTGCTCCCACTATCTACGAAGCCCTCTGGCTGAGTCATGTACACGCTCTCTTCTAAATCACCGTTTAGAAAGGCGGTCTTAACATCCATTTGCCAGATTTCGTAGTCATGGTATGCAGCAATGGCAAGTAAGATCCGGATGGACTTAAGCATAGCTACTGGAGAAAAGGTTTCGTCATAATCCACACCTGGTCGTTGACGAAAACCCTTCGCTACCAGTCTAGCTTTGAAAGTCTCAACTTTTCCATCTACACCAAATTTCCTTTTAAAAATCCACTTGCTCCCAATGGGTTTTACCCCTTCAGGACCATTTTCCAAAATCCATACTTTATTGGTGTACATGGATTCCATCTCAGATCGCATTGCATCCAGCCATTTCACAGAGTCACCACTCGTGATGGCCTGCTCGAAACTAGTCGGTTCATCATCATCCATGATGCAATCCTCGCTTCCACCATCAATGAGAAAACCGTAGTATCTCTCAGGTGGACGAGAAACCCTACTAGATCGACGGAGAGGCTAGGGTTCGTCGGGTATTACTGAATCCTCTGGTTCCACTAAATCATCTGTTGTAGTTTGTTCTGCTGGAACTTCCTCCAGTTCTACCTCAGAGCCACTAATCTCTTTTGCAAGAAATTCCTTTTCTAAAAAGGTGGCGTGTTGAGCAACAAACACTTTTTGTTCCTCGGAGTGGTAGAAGATATACCCTCGCGAATGCTTGGGATATCCAATACACTTACATAAAACAGATCTTGCCTGGAGTTTGTCCGGGTTTTGTCTTTTGACATAAGCCGGGCAACCCCATATCTTAACAAAATTAAGATATGGTCTCTTCCCTTCCCATATCTCATATGGGGTGGTAGGCACTGATTTGGTAGGAACTTTATTCAGTATGTATGCCGCTGTCTCAAGTGCATACCCCCAGAAGGAAATAGGTAACTCAGCCTCGCTCATCATAGAGCGCACTATATCTAATAGGGTGCGATTCCTCCGCTCCGATACACCGTTGTGCTGTGGTGTATAAGGGGGAGTAAGCTGAGAGAGAATCCCATTCTCTTTTAGATAATCTAGGAACTCACTGCTTAAGTATTCACCTCCTCGATCAGATCGAAGAATCTTAATAGTTTTGCCCGTTTGGTTCTCTACTTCGTGTTTATATTCCCTGAATTTCTCAAAAGCTTCAGACTTGTGTTTCATCAGGAATACATATCCGAATCTTGAGAGATCGTCAGTGAATGTAATGAAGTAGGAAGAACCGTTCCTGGCATGTGTAGACATGGGACCGCATACATCACTATGTACCAGTCCTAAGAGTTCGGTAACTCTTTCTCCGTGTCCACTAAACGGAGTTTTGGTCATTTTTCCTTTGAGACATGAATGGCAAGTATCATAAGATGATAATTCGAACGGATTCAAATAACCATCCTTATGTAACTTAGCCAGTCGTGTTGCATTGATATGACCAAGTCTACAATGCCACAAGTAGGATTCGTTCATATCTGAACTTTTCCTCTTGTGCGTGTTTTGTATATTCAGGACTGTATTCTGATTTAGAATGAATATGCCATTATGTAACGAGCCTGATGCAATCAACTTTTGATCTAGGAATATGTTCATAACATTATCCTGTACTACAAAATTATATCCCTCTTTACTCAATAAAGAAACTGATATAATGTTGCACATCATGTTCGGTATATAATAGCACTCATTTAGAATCAGTGTATTACGACTTGGTAATACAAGGTGATATTCGCCAACTGCTTTGGCTACAATACTTGCACCGTTCCCTACTTGAACGGAATGTTCACCTTTTCCCAGTTCTCTACCTTTACGTAGCCCATGTAACTGTTTACATATGTGGGATCCTGATCCGGTATCTAATACCCAGGACGTAGGGTGAACTGAGAAACAGTTCTCAATAACTAACACACCCGAAGAAGATGCATCAACATGCATGTTCTTTTGGGCGGTGTGAGAATCCAGATATTCTCCTGTTTCCTGTTCAGTCTTATAACTCTTATAAGAAAGAATGGGTCTAACGTTCCCTTGCTCAGTACAATAATCAGGTTCAGTCAATACATCCATATTATTATCTTGATTATAGCATGACATGGTCGCTACCTGGAGAGAGAGAGAAGAAAAACACTTTAGCGTATGCTCTTGCAAGATTAGATTGGTTATTATCTTATCTAATCAGGATGTCTCCCACTGTTTTTATCAAATCTACCTTAAAACCCTAAAAGGTAAGATTAGCCGGGATTAATTACACCCTACAATTTCGTCAATCTTTCAGCCAGATCAGTGTCGGTACTTTGAGGGAGGTTCCCCGTGCTTTCGCACGGACCTAATTAATGTAAACCTCGTTTTCCCAGAGGCGTAACCTCGTTAACACTTTTCTAGACACCTACTTGATCGGCTAATTGTCCTGTGTAAAACTCTCCCAGGAGTAACTCTTACTCGCAGCGGGTATCAGGATCCAACTATCTCATAGGAGGTATGCAATCTCATTGCAAATTTCAACACTTGAAATTCCTGATAATGTTTTGCCCATAGTGTCCTATGACCTTGACGGAGGTCAACAAACCATAGGCTACTAGTCAAGTTCATCCCGTCATTTCTTGATTGAATTAAACCCACCCGCACGACCCTTGACGGAGGTCAACAAGGCCGTACGACTACCCTAATCCAATCTGCATCATATGCATAAGCAGGTAAATACTAATCAGCTACCGCACACTACGCCTTGACGGAGGTCAACAAACGTAGCACGGATATTAACTAGTCTATATCTGAAATGACGGAGGGCTACGCAGGTTTTTCATAAAACCTTGAGCGTAATGAACTTGATATCGTCGTAGAATCGAGTAGTTTTTGAAAAGGAGTGTTTTTGAGGCTTTTCTTAGTTTCGCTAAAGGGGTCACTCCCGGTGAAGGGATCGTCGGCCCTTTCCTCATCGAATAAGGTGCAGGATATATCACATATACCGCTGTGCAAAGCAAAACACTAAAAGCAATCAAAAGACAAACCGCGTTTTGTAGCATCTGCCAGTTTTGCTAAAGGAGTCACTTCCGGTGAAGGGATCTCGGTCCTTTCTTCATCGAATAAGGTGCAGGATATATCGTATATATCACTGTGCAAAGCAAAACTGTAGCTACCCTTTTTATTAAGTTTTTTGATTCTGCAACATCTTTAGATTTCTTTTCTTTTATTAATCTCATTAATAAAAATCCCATCAGCTTATGCTTCCTAAGCATCACAGAAGAAACGAAAGCAGTAATATTTATATATCAGCATATATATATATAGTATAAGCATTCGTCTCAGGCAGTAATATGATCTCATCACAGAACATTGCAGCAGAAGAACATATATGAAATATTGGATATACTAGGACGTCCGTGTTTTCAATACGAGCCTGTATAAAACACGGATTCCACGGTCGCGACGAATAGCCAAACCCACATCCCAAAACCCCTACGAGAGCGGCAAGTAACACTGCCAATTCTAGGGTTAGAAGAACCGGTCTCGACTCCTCGAGATGGCCTCCCACTGGACCCTAGAACCCGGTTACTTGTGCTCCCCTCCTTGGGTCTACCTAATGCGGAAAAGTAAATAATATACACTGGTGACAGCAACCGCAACCTGGAAGTGCCCCAAATAAAAGAATATTACATTACAAATGAATTTTACATGAATGAAAATAAAAACCCTCATCTCACATAAAACCCCTGGCTATTCAGAACGTGACGATCCAATATAACATATCACAGCAACACATAATATCTCATATCATCAACGTAAGTAAATATGCGCATCCCAATTGTCGTTGACATATAGCAACGAAACCGGCGATCTCACATATTACACTTACGGTCACAGAAAAGAAAGTGTTGTAAGTGCACGGCGGCGCCCCGGCCGTCAATCCGACGCCGGAATGCGGAAGCGGTGAATAACTAAAATTTTGCGGACTTTGCAAACCGGCACCACCGCGCACTTTAACCGGATCGGACCATTAACTAGTCTAAGCTATCTACAAGAATGGGAATAGAGATATATACCGACGATCCGAGTCCTCCGGTCTTCATCTCCACTCCGATCTCCTCGCGGGAACTCCGTCCATCTCCTCCTCGTCGGAAAGGGGCACCACGAAGCCGGGTACTTTTACGGGCTCCCACCTCAATACCGAGGCAACTCGCGCATGAAGCCGGCAACTCGACATGCTCAAGATATGCTGTAGGAAGTGTAGTGTAGAGTGGATGTCTCACTTTGGGGATTGTTGCCATTTGTAGATGATGGAGGAAACAAGATAAGAAAAATGGTGCTTGCATTTTTCTTAGCATGAAAAGAGATCAAGAATGAAAACCTCAAGAATGAAAACTCTCATCTTTTTCTTTCTCTCAACCATGGAAAAGCTTCTTTCATCAAGTGAGAAGAATGGTGGAGGAAAAACCATATATCATATGAGGGAGGTGAGTGTAGGAGTGAAGAAGAGGTGACCACATCCAAGGGACAAAGAAACATACAACCATGCTTGTTACTATTAAACCCATACCCTCACTTTATCACAATCAAATCTCATAAAGCAAAAGCATGGTTGAAAAGAAATGAAAGCTATCATAATCAATCTATTACAATAAACCCCCTCCACAAATGTTATTTGCACAATTGCAAATAACACCCTCCATCGGAAAAGTCCGGCCGGGAAAGAACAAAGGAAAACCGGCCGGAACGGAATGCAAACTGGCAACTCCAGAAAACTGGTCCCGTAATAAATTACAGGAAAACCCCAATACTGTGCATACACACCCGCATCTGTATTCCGTCCGGATACAAATGCAATGAGACAAAATCTACACTGTACTAAACTAGGACCGGCTTAAACCAAAGCCGGCTAGTAATATCCGTTCGATCCTGATCCGTGCAATACCGCACGTATCTGATCGAACCCTGCCATATTCCTATACGGCTACTAGTACAAACCGTCC
Source organism: Agapanthus africanus (assembly GCA_030015575.1). Taxonomy (NCBI): domain Eukaryota; kingdom Viridiplantae; phylum Streptophyta; class Magnoliopsida; order Asparagales; family Amaryllidaceae; genus Agapanthus; species Agapanthus africanus. The sequence continues at coordinate 544,251,378 of JASDDO010000019.1, forward strand.
GATCCTGATCCGTGCAATACCGCACGTATCTGATCGGACCCTGCCATATCTCCATACGGCCTCTACAGCGTTTCACCCGAAAGCTGAGTAACTGAAAGTGTGGTGGACTCTAAAGACTCGTCAATACTATGGCTGTGGATTTAACCACTAGCCCGTCAGAGGTATAAGCCAATACGTAACGGGCCACCAGCTATTGACCAAATGAGACGTCGATGAAGAAGCTCACCCCGACACCCAACTGAGCCTGTCAGTGACAATATCCGTGCAGTCCGGTCCGTTCGTCTATGAGTATCGCATGGCGGGCCTAGGGGGTTGGTAAAAGTCAGACCCCCAAAAGCGGTACAAGTCGTGTCGGAGTGTAGCCCAGAACACCCTGAGATACTACTGGAATACCTACCAGTAAATCTCCTTGCCTTGGCCAAGGACTTTGTGTAATGGCTCTCCTAGACACAGCACGACCTCACCCCCAATACCGGGAGAGACGAACCCCTGAAGATACGCTCACTGCCTCCATGTGGCTCGGGACTGTACCCAACTAAAACCTGTTTGCACGACTCCTTTGAGCCGTGGTAGGGTAGTAATCAAAGTACAGTGGGAACTCACACGAGACAAATGACGATCCCCAGGTCGATGAACTAACCTGCACACATGTCACCAGGGAACTGCCATCTGACGTCTGGTATATGACCAACTAGCATGTTCCCGGCGAGTCCTGTCCGGTGTACTCATAACCCAATGAGCACCTGTATACATCTTAGGTGATCCAACTGACACCAGTGGCTTGTGAGACCGGCCACCGCCCCTCGTCGGGGTCTCGACTGTATACACTAGTCTACTAATGGAGTATCGATGCCCGGTCTCGAAACTCCCACGACTAGGGACCATTTAAGGATATGCTTGTAGACCCCCAGCTCTCACTTATATGATCGCCCTCATACTGCTGGTGGTCAAGCAAGAATCCTAGGGGCTCTATCAACGTGTAATAGCGACGTGTCATGTCACCTAAAACAGTACACGATGATAAAGGTAAACCAGATAGCATACTATCATCTCGAGTAAGACTGTCCTACCGGGATAGGTCCTCCCTCAATCATTACAATCACGTACCTGTGACCTAATAATTGACTCTGAGGGCACTATCTCCAACAATCTCCCACTTGCACTCAAGGCTAATTATTGCGATGTCGCATACTCACAGCCCGTGTGATACCGAACACCCAACTCCTCTACTAGTCAGTCTCACAAAGCTCGTTTGCGAAACTATTGCGTTCGAGGAATAGCCTCAGTGAGCGGATCCGCTTAGTTGTTTCTTTCTATGTCTCTCTATATCTCAAGTTCGCGGAGAAAGCCATCTCCCGAAATGAGCAATACCTGTCTTAGAATGTGTCTGGATGTCTGATGGGACATAGCTCATAAATGAACTCCAAATCCAAACTTCTTAGACTGTATTGTCAACTGAACTTAATCAGTATCCTGCGCGCCATGCCTCCCTCAGATTGCCTTGGATCACCTGTCCAAAATACTGTCCCTCATCAGAAGGAAAAACTATAACTCTGACAACCTCCTTGTCATCCATGTCACCTTGGAAGCCTGGAATGATAACTGTTTCCTGAATGAGGCTGTCGTTATCATTTCCCTAGAACATCCACTTATGTTCTAAAAACTGCTTCCGACTGTTTCTCCAGGATTGGATAAATATCAACTTATTGCATCTAGTGCAAGAACAACATCTGGTGTGGTACTTGACATCTCACGATTGACTCAATTGCCTGAGCAAGTGATCTGCCAATCATGCCCGTCCCTCTCCCCTTTAGTCTGTAAGACACCTTTGGAGAGGGTGACTCCATTACCTGCAGGTACACTACCGTGCCAGGAGTCGTCCATCCTAAATACTCTTAGAATGCTGTCAAGTACCCTGATTGGGAAACCACCCAAATCTAGATCTAAAACCATAGATCTAGTAACCAGTATGTCAGATACAAAATCCATTTCCTTTGTGGAGAAACAACTGTGTGACGACCAAAGTATATCCGATCGTAGTGTAGGAGTTTCTTTTCCTACTCTGTGTATATCATCCAAATACCAGGATATCACACCCTACTACCTTCTCAACAGATCCATCCCCTATTCTGATGAAGTCAAACCCATGACTGTCACGTTAGAAATAGATGATCTATCTCCGCTACTTCTGCTTTAGTCTATAAATAGACATAAGCTACCTGTCCACCAATGCTTCCGCTGCTCCCACTGACTACGACAACCCTCTGGCAGAGTCATATAGACGTACACTTCTAAAACTGGTTTAGAACGACGCTATACTCATCCTCCCGCCGGGTCTCGTAACCTGGAACAACAGCAATGGCAATTGTGGGTAAACAAGAACTTCCCTGTCACCGTCCTTGAGGCTACCGGAGTACCTCTCGGGTGCCTGAAGTTACCCACCTTATCTGCGGAGTGGCCAATGGAATGTTAATCCAGATTGAATCTTTAGGTTCCTTATCAAATCTTCAGTAATCGTTTGTGGTTCTGGAATCACTTCCAGTTCTACCATACTCCCACTACTGTTTTCTGAAAAAAAAATCCATTTTTAATAAAACTGTGGCGAGTCTAGAACAATATCGCTATTGTTCATCCAGATGGTAGAAAATCAACCCGCGTCATAACCTGGGTCAACCCACAAACAGCCATTACAGAAACGTGCCTTGAGTTATCCAGTGTCTGGTTTTAATCATAAACCGGACAACTCCCCGTACCTTAACATCGTTAAGATATGAACTGTTCTATATCCAATATAAAAACAGAGGCACTGATTTAATTGAACCAGATTCAAATCATGCAGCTGTCCCCAGCGCATGTCAACTAAATGGAAGAAGGCCGATCAGCGTTACTCAACTTAGGAATACTTCCAATTATGAGTAACCTGAAAGAGAAGAAAGATCTCTTTATCATTACTATCAACTGAATACCATACACAAGTATCTACATCTTCGATCACTTTGAAGAATCCCGATACTTGCTACACCTGGTTCTCTACTCTATTCAAATACCTATAACTCCTCAAAACTTAGACCCTGTGTTTCTACGAAACACATGTCTAAGAACTAGAGAAGTTAAAAGTAAACAGAATATAGTATGAGGACCAACCCCTCTGTCCTGATGGACCCTGGACAACATACAATACTCTGTATAAGTCCCTTGAGTCTGATAACTCATTCACTGTGTGTCGTAGGTCGAAAACTGTACCTATGGTTAAGAAGAATTACACCGCTGTTTAATGCTCCTTACCTAATCATCCACTGATATAGGTAAATGTCGTAGACATAATTTCAGAAAGGTATATCTCACTCTATGAAAATAGACGTACAGATACATCGATTTGAAATTGGTGCATAACGGCGGATATTCAAAACCAAATACTTGCCGTCCGGCAAATAACCCAGGTGACTTCCTCAAATATCACCGATTACAACGAATCCCGATATAATGAGGACAATCACCTAATTCCCAATAGCTTACTCCCACTCATCATCTGTAAAACCATACAGATGTGAGAATCATACCTGGCAAATACATACCCTGGAGTAAGTGTCTAATCGGGAAATCAGTTTTCTTTTAACATTACACAGTGAAACTGAAACACTGAAATGTTTCGATGGGGTATCCTGGTATTCTTAGTAATGCCTCTTCCAGATTCACGACTGTAACCGTATAATTCTTTGCCACCTCTCCAAAACCCTTCATATGTCTTTAGTCTTTACCTTCTGCACACCCCTTTAGGCCAAATGGTTTTCTTCCTTCCCTACCGTTCGGCACCAGCCTATGGTTTGGAAGAAGACTATCCAATAAGCATAATGGGTGTACTGTCCCAATCCTAGGAACACTCGCAATGAGAGAGGGTGAAGATAAAAGACAACCGAATAAACCTTATTCCTATTTCTCCTGAACCAGAATCCATCCCCGAACTGGAACAAGTTCCATTCGAGTTCGTATATAACCATACGATGGAGTATCCAAATAAACTGTGGATCTTCGTAGTGATACGGAGTGTCCTGGAGAAATACAAAGGTGATGTGGGAGTGGTAACGAAATATTTGGTTTGGTCGTGAATATCTGTTGCAATTTACTTTGCCCTCTTACTAATCCCTTGTTTTGTCTGAACTTAATACCTTCTGTACACCGTTTAGGCTAACTGGTTTTCTTCATTCCCTACCGGTCGGCACCAGCCTATGGTTTGGAAGAAGACTATCCAATTTGCGTAATAGGTGTACTACTCCTAAACCAAGGAGTACTCGCAACCTGAGAGAAGGTGAAAAGAAAAGACAACTGAATAATCCTATTCGTTTTCTCCAGAACCGGAAACCATCCTCGAATTCCTTCGAGTTCGTATCTAACCATACGATGGTTTTGTCCAATGGAAGTGGACGTTCGTAGTAATACGGGGTGTCCTGGAGAAAAGGGTAAAAGTAGGAGTGGCAATGAGGTCTGCAACTCTGACAATCCAAAAGCCAGTGTTTAAGAAGGTTCGGTCAACTTGGTCACTGAGTCATAGTCTTAGGGTCGGGTCAATGGTCGCTGCCAAAGAGAGAGAGAAAAGAAACACTCAGCGTGCACTCTAACCTAGATCAGAATGGTTACCAATTTATCTAATCTGGAATCCTCCCACTGTACCTCAAATTCTCCTCCAAACCTGAAAGAAGAATTAGTCGGGGTCACCCGAGGAGTAAACTAACTCATCAGTGGGAATCGGGATCCAACTCTCATCGCATGATAACGTGACGGAATCCGCTCACGGTATCACACTCCAGAAGGTATGCGCATATCTGGCAAGTTTCAGTACTTTTGAAACTCCCGATGTGATTTCTGCCCCATGCTCTTATGACCTTGACGAAGGCCAACAAATCATAAGTCACATGTCAAGTTCTACCCGTCATTCTCCAGGTTAATTTGAATCCACCCGTACAAGCCCTTGACGAAGGTCAACAAGGCTATACGACTGTCCCAAACCAACGCATCTATCTATGCAGCAGAAAGGTAACAAGCAGCTACCATACACTATGCCTTGACGAAGGTCAACAAACATAGCATGAATACTACGTGCTACCCATCTGAAACGACGGAGGGCTACGAATGGTTTCTGGCGAAAACCTTTAACGTAATGAACTTGATATCGTTGAAGGAACGGATAGCTTTTTGAAAATATAGTGACGAAAACCGTTGCTAAAGAGGTCACTCCCGGTGAAGGGATCTCGGCTCTTTCCCCGTAGAATGGGGTGCAGGATATTCCAAATGAATACCACGGTGCAAAGCAAAAGTAATCGGCTATAGTGAAGTCATTGCCCTGACGCAAACTTCTGTCCAAGGGGTCACTCCCGGTGAAGGGATCTCGGCCCTTGCCTCGTCGACTGAGGAGCAGGATATTCCAAATGAATACCACGATGCAAAACAGAAATGAACGTCCTTGCAATAACAGCTTTTTGAAAAGTGTTCCAACAACATCAGATTAGGTTTGTTTTAACTTGCATTGATCCGAATCAACGCAGTCCCATCAATTGATCACACCACAAAGAACGAAAATATACTGACGTACGTATATGCCATCCGCATTCGCCACTGGGTCCCGTCATTACCCGTTAGGTTAGCTAACTAACGACAGAGCGGGGACTGGACTAGCGTGGATGCAAAACATATACAACATCTACTAATATATATACCAATATATTATATTCGCTCAAGGCGTGAATAATATGCAACATCACAGAGAATGAACAGCATCACAGAAACAATACAGATATCTGGGATCCCCGGGTTTCACAGAGCCACTACTGAAACCCGACGTTCCCCTGGTCGTGTGGATAGCCTGTGCAATGAAATCCTAGACCCCTACGGGCGCGGCAAGTCACCCGCCAAAACCTGAAGCGAGGCAGCCCCCTTCAGCGCCGTGAATGGACCACCCAGCACTTCACGGAATCCGGTAACTTGGGCACCCCTCCTGACCCCCTACGAGTGCGGCGAATAGCCCGCCAATCCTAGAGTGAAGTCCCCTCCGTCTCAATGCCATGAGATGCGGGCTTGTTGCCCTCTAGAACCCGGCTATCCGTGCACCCCTCCGCGGGGCAATCCTAGTACAGAAAGTAAAATATACATACACCGGGTACATCGACCGCAACCAGGTCGTGCCCCAAAAGAATAATACAATCAGGCAGTGACGGCAGTCCACATGTCGGGCGCTCGCCCCGCAATATCAAATGTACATAATACAACAAAACAGTACTAGCATTGCATCCAGGCTATCCCCCACGACCGATCCGCAACATCACAGCAAATACATAGAACATCAACGTGAAAGTCACGTTCGCAAATCCGTCTAACCGGGCTATAGCAGTTAGACCGGATTTACCGATCGAGTGACATTCACGGTCGCAGATATAATGTAAATACTGTGAAAAATGTGTTTAAAATTTTCCGATTGATCAAACATTAACAAGTGGGCCCCCAAACAAAACTGTAGCAACCACAGAAAACCTGGGCCCAATTTTAATATTCCAAAAACCACAATTATCACTCAGAAACACACTGAAAAAATTTGGGGTGGTGAACAGTAATATCCGCGGCGGAAGCGCGGCCAAAGCAGGGATTTGGCCGCCCTTCCGCGGCGGTATGGGGAGATCGAGGTACCAAATTTTTACAGTGTGCTTAGTTTTCCCTGCACATCATTCTGAGACCACCTGAAAAATTTTTGGACTCAAAAAAAATTCGACAGAAACTGATGTGCAAAGAAATACGGGTTTTCGGGATTTTGTTCGATCGGAAACGTAAAACACATTACACAAAAGCTAGACGAAGTTAATGGCGAGGCTCTGATACCACTGTAAGTGCACGGCGGCGCCCCGGCCGTCAATCCGACGCCGGAATGCGGAAGCGGTGAATAACTAAAATTTTGCGGACTTTGCAAACCGGCACCACCGCGCACTTTAACCGGATCGGACCATTAACTAGTCTAAGCTATCTACAAGAATGGGAATAGAGATATATACCGACGATCCGAGTCCTCCGGTCTTCATCTCCACTCCGATCTCCTCGCGGGAACTCCGTCCATCTCCTCCTCGTCGGAAAGGGGCACCACGAAGCCGGGTACTTTTACGGGCTCCCACCTCAATACCGAGGCAACTCGCGCATGAAGCCGTCAACTCGACATGCTCAAGATATGCTGTAGGAAGTGTAGTGTAGAGTGGATGTCTCACTTTGGGGATTGTTGCCATTTGTAGATGATGGAGGAAACAAGATAAGAAAAATGGTGCTTGCATTTTTCTTAGCATAAAAAGAGATCAAGAATGAAAACCTCAAGAATGAAAACTCTCATCTTTTTCTTTCTCTCAACCATGGAAAAGCTTCTTTCATCAAGTGAGAAGAATGGTGGAGGAAAAACCATATATCATATGAGGGAGGTGAGTGTAGGAGTGAAGAAGAGGTGACCACATCCAAGGGACAAAGAAACATACAACCATGCTTGTTACTATTAAACCCATACCCTCACTTTATCACAATCAAATCTCATAAAGCAAAAGCATGGTTGAAAAGAAATGAAAGCTATCATAATCAATCTATTACAATAAACCCCCTCCACAAATGTTATTTGCACAATTGCAAATAACACCCTCCATCGGAAAAGTCCGGCCGGGAAAGAACAAAGGAAAACCGGCCGGAACGGAATGCAAACTGGCAACTCCAGAAAACTGGTCCCGTAATAAATTACAGGAAAACCCCAATACTGTGCATACACACCCGCATCTGTATTCCGTCCGGATACAAATGCAATGAGACAAAATCTACACTGTACTAAACTAGGACCGGCTTAAACCAAAGCCGGCTAGTAATATCCGTTCGATCCTGATCCGTGCAATACCGCACGTATCTGATCGAACCCTGCCATATTCCTATACGGCTACTAGTACAAACCGTCCGATCCTGATCCGTGCAATACCGCACGTATCTGATCGGGCCCTGCCATATCTCCATACGGCCTCTACAGCGTTTCGCCCGAAAGCTGAGTAACTGAAAGTGTGGTGGACTCTAAAGACTCGTCAATACTATGGCTGTGGATTTAACCACTAGCCCGTCAGAGGTATAAGCCAATACGTAACGGGCCACCAGCTATTGACCAAATGGGACGTCGATGAGGAAGCTCACCCCGACACCCAACTGAGCCTGTCAGTGACAATATCCGTGCAGTCCGGTCCGTTCGTCTATGAGTATCGCATGGCGGGCCTAGGGGGTTGGTAAAAGTCAGACCCCCAAAAGCGGTACAAGTCGTGTCGGAGTGTAGCCCAGAACACCCTGAGATACTACTGGAATACCTACCAGTAAATCTCCTTGCCTTGGCCAAGGACTTTGTGTAATGGCTCTCCTAGACACAGCACGACCTCACCCCCAATACCGGGAGAGACGAACCCCTGAAGATACGCTCACTGCCTCCATGTGGCTCGGGACTGTACCCAACTAAAACCTGTTTGCACGACTCCTTTGAGCCGTGGTAGGGTAGTAATCAAAGTACAGTGGGAACTCACACGAGACAAATGACGATCCCCAGGTCGATGAACTAACCTGCACACATGTCACCAGGGAACTGCCATCTGACGTCTGGTATATGACCAACTAGCATGTTCCCGGCGAGTCCTGTCCGGTGTACTCATAACCCAATGAGCACCTGTATACATCTTAGGTGATCCAACTGACACCAGTGGCTTGTGAGACCGGCCACCGCCCCTCGTCGGGGTCTCGACTGTATACACTAGTCTACTAATGGAGTATCGATGCCCGGTCTCGAAACTCCCACGACTAGGGACCATTTAAGGATATGCTTGTAGACCCCCAGCTCTCACTTATATGATCGCCCTCATACTGCTGGTGGTCAAGCAAGAATCCTAGGGGCTCTATCAACGTGTAATAGCGACGTGTCATGTCACCTAAAACAGTACACGATGATAAAGGTAAACCAGATAGCATACTATCATCTCGAGTAAGACTGTCCTACCGGGATAGGTCCTCCCTCAATCATTACAATCACGTACCTGTGACCTAATAATTGACTCTGAGGGCACTATCTCCAACAAGTGTAAAACTACAATATTTGGAATCCACAATCACTTTAGACAACGTAAATCCGAAATATCACATACTTCGTATTTCATGCCTAACTCTATGAATTCCATATATTGTATCACATTCCAGATAAATAGACAGCATTAAACTTTCCGAACAGATAATCAAATACCCAAAATTTCCCAAAGTGCTCAACTCTTGAGCGGAGTTCAAATGGTCCCAGAATATGTCACAGTACCGGTGATCCAGCCGTAGAAGGGTCAAGCCAACGCCTCACATGTGGCACGCCGTACTGCCCCAAACCCGAAGGTTCAAAAGGCAGTTCAAGACGGTCACATAATCGAGTTAAGGTTTGTTGTCTTCTAGAGGGTCCACCGCTTAACTTGTACAAATTTTCCGAAAGATTTAAACCCGAAAAAAATTTCAACAGTTGAAAGTTTGCCGTACCGGGAAACAGTTAGTTAATGATATCCGTTCAAAAAGTTTAACAGTTTCTAAATATCTGGAAAGAAATACGAACTTAAATATTCCGATCGAATCTACTATTACAAAATAAACCCCAGATTTAAAAAATAATGGAATTACTGTTAAAAATATCCAGAAGCATCAACAAGTACCTACGGACATTACCATAAAATCCACGTGTCACAAATCGACTGTTTCGCCGCGGATCCGCGGCGCAAGCAATGCCATGCGCCGCGGATCCGCCGCCGTTTAGTCGAATTAGGGGCTCGGGTTTTATGGTAATTCTTAGAATTCCCTGCTGATTTTTTTACATATTTTTAATTCAGAAAAATCCCAAAATTTAAAAAATTTCCAGAGAGGGGTCAAGTTTCGTCGTTTCGGGTTCGATCGGAGTTTTAACTTCGTAAACACATCGCCTAATGCTCTAGCTAGGCTCTGATACCACTGTAGGGTTCCTAGGCACTCTTGTGAAGGTTCATAAGGCATCAAACATGCCCGGATTAAAATTTAGACGTGCCGAACAACCCAAAGCCAGGATCTTTGCTAGATTATTAGGGTTTAACATGCAATATGATAACTTTTATCTAAGTGTGAGGGATTACAACCTTTGTAGTCCGCTCCTTCACTTCACAAGCTCCGAGTAGAAGTCCCTTTGCCCCGATCCACGATCTCCCGGACTCATGAGAAGCTCCACGACTCGAACGATCCATGCTAGCTCGAAGTATTCCAAATCTCCGATGATCTACCTTGAAGTTGCTACGACTCAAGCTTTCTCACTCAAAAGAGAAGAACACACTAATCCCATGGGCTAGATGAGATGAGGATGAGAGAGTAGTAATTTTGCTTTCTTTTTAAATCATTTTCTCATTTTATTTCATCACTTTTGGATTTTCAAGAGAGCTTCTTCAAGAGAGAAGAAGAAGAAGATAATGGATAATGATAATATGAATTAATCCTTTTGTGATGAATAGAAAATAAAGTATATGATTGATATGTAAACCATGGTCAAGGATGAATGGATAAGAATGTGTAGAGAAACAACTAGGGTTAGGGTTTGGTTAGGTTAAAAGAATGTGTCATTCTAAATATCTTAAGAATGACAAAAGAAGAAAGCTTCTAGAAGGAACTTGAAGCATCCAACCCTAATCAAACCTTAACCTCAATTAATCATCCTTAAACATGTTTAACAATTAATCATATCATGTCACAATAATATATATCATATATATATTATATATTTGCAACAAAAGAAAATAATACAATTAACATATATCGCATATATATCAATGTATCATCCACTGAGAAAATAAAATAATTAAGCGAGCCAATATTAGATAATGTAATACAATATATCATATATATTATTATACATTAAATCATCGAATCAACACTTGAATCGATGATCCGGCTATATCGAATATTACCGACTAATATATCATGTACCGATTCATCGAATCAACACTTGATCCGATGACCCGGTTCATTTCTAAATATCCTGAGAATATAATACGGTATCCCATATCGCATTATTCTCGTTCCTGCGCATATCACATATGTGCCACTACTCCGTTTCGCCTGAGCCAAGAAACCTCTGTGTAGGACTCTAAAGAATCGTCAATACGCCGGTAGCAGGTGATGATCATATCAAACACCCACAAGCTGCAAGCGGTCAGCTAAACGTAACAGCCACCCAGGTATTGAGCGATCAGAAGATCAACAAGCTAGCCTGTGCGTTCTCCTGTGAATCCAACCAATAACACTCCCGTACAGTCCGGTCTGTTCGTCTGATATGTCGCATATCAAGTCTAGGGGTGGTATACGTCAGACCCCAGTAACCGATAAGTCGTGTCGATGTGTGGCTCATAACGGGTCGAGAAACTACTAGTAACACTTACCAGTAAATCTCTATATCAGCCCTGGCCAGGGACTTCCAGTTATAGCCAATCGAACACAACACAACATCAACTCCCTACACCGGGAGAGACGAATCCCCTCCTATCGCTCATTGCCTCCATGTGATTCGGGACTGTACCCAAAAGCCACCGTTTTGCACGCCCTCTTGGACGTGGTAATGTGGAAATCAAAGCACAGTGGGAATCACACAAGACTCCATGACGATCTCGGGTCTACAGACTACCCTGTACCAGTGTCACCGGAGAACTGCCATCTGACGTGTGGTATATCACCATCTGGGAGTTCTCGGCGAGTCCGTCCAGTGTACCCAGTCTCCACTGAGCACCCGTACACCATCTCTGATTTCTAACACCGATGGATATGGGATCATCCATCGCCCATCATATGGGTCAAGATGCGTATACGCTAGTCTACACTGGCGTATCGATGCCCTGTCTCGATATACCCTCGACTAGGAACAGTTATAGGATTTACTCATCGACTACCGCGGCCCCACTAGTATGATCTCATCATAGTCCCAGTAGTCGAGTACAAATCCTAAGGGCTTTATCAACATGTGAGAGTTAAACAGTAAACCAATACAAGTCAACATGTTAAGATAAAGTGAAACCAAATAGCATACTATCATGACGAGCAAGAAAGTCTTCTCTATATATAACCAAGCATCCATTATAATATACATCATATGTACAACAATGGCCTCTAGGGCATATACATAACTAACAAAGCGGATACCTCCCACTTACCCGGCCTCAAGATTGATAAGGAGGTAATAGAGGATTGATCCTGCGAATTGTCTTTTGGAAGTCTAGGGGCGGTCTAGTAAATTGACCTAGGTAGCCCTAGTTCTAGGTATTATTTGTTCACATTTGTCGAGTCTCTCTTTCAAAGCAAAACAATTTCCAAAATCCAAAAAGAGCTTAAATCATTAACATTTCACCCTATTTTCTTTTCACTTTCTTATAATGGATAACCCAAACAGACGAACTCTTACCGAGCTTTGCTATCTAGAACCAGATATTTCTTGTTTTCGTAATTGCTTCGGTACAAATTCCGACTCTACCATGTCTTTAAGGGATATGATAGAGCGTGTTGAAAAGAACAGTTGGATACCTCACTCAAGGTCCTTTTAATCGCATCAAAATTCAATATCTTCTTATGTTGATAATCTGTTTAAGGCTAGTGAGGGAACTTCTAAACGCATGTCCATCGCTGAGCATATTGCGAAAGCTAATAGCCAAAGTTTCAATCTTTTCACTAATCCAAAACCTTAGGACAATAAACACCATCATTTCCATATGAAAATATTGATACTCGTTTTGAGGCGAACATGACATCTTTTACACCCATGACCATTGCTGAACAAATAGCAATTGCCAGTCACCAACTAACCAACCAACCAATCTCAATATTTTTCATATCACAATGTTGATCCTAATCCTGTTTATGAAACTTGGATACACCCTTCTAATTCTTATCCACACTACCAAACTTTTACACACTCTTATGTTGACACTTATCTTAAGGCTAATGGAACAAGTCATAAACGCTTGTCGATTGTGGAACATATTGAACTTGCCCGTAGCAAACAATTAAAAGCATCTCTTGTTGATACTTCTCTTAAGGCTAATGGGACAAGTCATAAACGCATGTTAATTGCGGAACACATTGAACTTGCTCATAGCCAACAATTAAAGGCATCTCTTCTTAACATTTCTTTTCAGGCTAATGCGGCAAATCATAAACGCATGTCAATTGAGGAATACATTGAACTTGCCTGTAGCCAACAATTAAACACATTCCAACCATACTCAACTTTATCACCTTATCTAGACAGTGCTTCTGAAAATCAATTAGAAAGTTCCACGGTACAAAGAGAATCCTTCATTGGAACTTCATCACAAACCATGTCTAGTCCTGAAGAAGACTTGGAATTGAGTTGTGAAAAAGAACAAGAGATCCATCAAAGTCAAACCAAAACCAATTCTTTTGATCTCGACACCTTCCATCCTACACTCCAACCGAATGTATTCAATGTTCAGCCGCTTAATAATCTAAGTGCTGAGGTGCCTGAGAGCCTTACAGTAGTCCAAATCAAACTGATCGTTATTCGAATGCACTTGATATTTCAAACCTTCCAATTCCGTCAAGTGAACCAAGTGATTTATCGATTGAGAATAGTATAATTGATGAATTTTTAAAGAACTGTTCGTTTGATTTGACTGAAGATGAGAGCGGTGATGAGAATATCGTTGAAGATGAACCCGTTATGTTAAATGAGTTGGATTCTCTGACCCATCATGTCCCTTCTATTGAATACGAATATCTTTCTGTACAATTAACCGATCCTATTTTTACTACCGACGTATCCGAGAAGCAGAACGATATTCATCCTTCATCTCTTACATCTGGTTCAACAATGCTGGACACCCAAATTTTTTTACCCATTTCATCACCCTTTTTAGGCCCCACAAATCACAAACGAGCATAAGCATAACCCTACATTAATAAAAAAATATCTAGACCAAGCCTCTAAGGACTGTCGCGCTCAAATAGGACAGAGGAGGGTCGTGGGTAATCCATTGCATATCCATATTTCTCTTGTGGTGTCTAGGCAAGTGTGACTAAGAAAAGTGGTTACTTAATTAGACCCGCTATTTTGGTGATTCATATAGTGGATGCCTCTCACTTACCTGGCACTTACCTGGCCACAAGATTGATAAGGAGGTAGTAGAGGATTGATCCTGCGACTTGTCCTTTGGAAGTCTAGGAGCGATCTCGTAAATTGACATAGGTAACCCTAGTTCTAGGTATTGTTTGTGCACGTTTGTTGAGTCCCTCTTTCAAAGAAAAACAATTTCCAAAATTCAAAAAGAGCTTAAATCAGTACCATTTCACCCTCTTTTCTTTTCACTTTCTTATAATGGGTAACTCAAACAGACGAACTCTTGCCGAGCTTTGCTATCCAGAACCAGATATTTCTTGTTTTCGTAATTGCTTCGGTACAAATTCCGACTCTACCATGTCTTTAAGAGATAGGATAGAGCACACGGAAAAGAACAGTTGGATACCTCACTCAAGGTCCTATCAACCGCATCAAAATTCAACATCTTCTTATGTTGATAATCTGTTTAAGGCTAGTGAAGGAACTTCTAAACGTATGTCCATCGCTGAGCATATTGCGAAGGCTAATAACCAAAGTTTCAATCCTTTCACTAATCCAAAACCGTTAGGACGACAAACACCATCATTTCCATATGAAAATATTGATACCTATTTTTGAGTCGAATATGACAACTTTTACACCCATGACCATTGCTGAAAAAATAGCAATTGCCATGTTAGTGATATATGCCCTAAAGGCCATTATTGTATCATACTGGTTTGTATATTACTTAATAGAAGCATGGGATATTCACAGTTGTTTTGACAGTCTTGCTCAAAATGGTAGTATGCTACTTGGTTTGTTTCTACCTCAATATCTGCATGTGTTTCTTTTAGCATATCGCTTATACATATTGGTAGAGCCCTTAGGATCTTTGCTTGATTACCAGCGTTGTGATGGCAGTCACACTAGTGGGGGCTGGGGTAGTCTACAAGCACATCCTTATACAGGTCCCTAGTCGTAGGATTATCGAGACGGGGCATCGATACTCCGGAGTAGACTAGTGTATACGCTTCTCATCTTAGCAGGGGAGATGGTCTGTCCCACAGCTATTAGTACGTCGTACTGAAGATAGTTTGCAGGTGCACATTAGGTAATGAGTACACATGACAGGACTTGTCGGGAACTGCTGTGTTAGTTATATGTATGCCCTAGAGGCTATTACTGTACATGCGATATATATTGTAGTGGATGCTTGGATATATATAGGGGGAACTTTCTTGCTCGACATGATAGTATGCTATCTTGTTGCACTTTATCTTAACATGTACACTTATAGTCTCTCTATTACATATTGATAAAGCCCTTAGGCTGAGTACTTGACTACCAGGATTATGATGCAGATCATACTAGTAGGGCAGAGATAGTCGGTAAGTACATCCTTCAATTGTTCTTAGTCGTGGGAGTATCGAGACAGGGCATCGATACTCCAGAGTAGACTAGCGTATACGCTTTTTGACCCATATGATGAGCGATGGATGATCCCACATCCATTGGTGTTTGAAATCAGAGAAGGTATACGGGTACTCAGTGGAGACTGGGTACACTGAACGGACTCACCGAGAACTCCTAGATGGTATTATACCTATCGTCAGATAGCAGTTCTCTGGTGACACTAGTACAGGTTAGTCTATCGATCCGAGATCGTCATAGAGTCTTGTGTGATTCCCACTGTACTTTGATTTCCACCTTACCACGTTCAAGAGATCGTGCAAAACGATGGTTTTTAGGTACAGTCCCGAGTCACATAGAGGCAATGAGCGATAGGAGGGGGTTTCGTCTCACCCGGTATTGGGGGATGATGTTGCGCTATGCTTGATTGGCCATAACAGGAAATCCCTAGCCAGGGTTGTTGAGATCTACTGGTAAGTGTTATCAATAGTTTCTTAAACCGTTGAGAACTTTGCATCGGCATTACTTATCAGGCTATTGGGGTCTGACGTTATACCACCCCCAAGCTGCGATATGCGACATATCTGACGAAGAGACCGGACTGTACGGTAGTGTTACTTGATTGGATTCGCAGGAGTATGAGCATGTCTGCTTGTTGATCATCTGATCGCTCAATATTCGGGTGGCCGTTACGTTTAGCAGACCGCTTGCGGCTTGTGGGTGTTTGATATGATCATCACCTACTGCCGGCGTATTGACGAGTCTTTAGAATCCTACACAGAGGTTTCCTGGTTCATGCGAAACGAAGTAGGAGCACATACGTGATATGTGCGGGACCGAGATTAATGAGCGTATGTGATACCGCATTATATTCTCGCGATATGTGATATCGATCGGTTATATGTGATATAGCCGGGTTATCGGATCAAGTGTTGATTCGATAAATTGTTACATTTGATATTAGCCGGTTATATGTGATATAGCCAGATTATTAAATCAAGTGTTGATTTAATAATTTAGTGTATATTTATGTATTTGATATATTGAATTACATTAACTAATATTAGCTCACTTAAACATTTCTTTTTCTCACTTGTGTACAATTAATATATATGTGATATATATTAATGTACATTATTTTTGTGTCATGCTTGATGCCACATGCTTCATGGGTGTATGAGACTTACACCATGCTTATGATAATCTAGGTTTTTTTTTTATTTATTTAAGTAAATCATAAATTGGTGGAATTATGTCATGGCTTGAAACTTGGAGAAGCTTGTTGCTAACCATTGACTTAGTCCACTAACTTTGTTTTACTTGTAGATATTTGTTAACCTAACCATTATTGTTAGCCATGGTTTATTCTCTACATGAGTTAGTGTATGACACTAACTCACCCATGATTGCTATTCTCACCTCATAAGTTTCATTCTCATCTCCACTTCATCTTCTTCTTCCTCATGAGAAAGCTTTCTAGCTTTTAAAATGGTGAAGAAATATTGTGAGAAAAATAAATCTAAAGTGAGCCCAATTCCTACATCATCATCCTCTACTGTATTATCTATTTAGTTTAGGGTGTTTTCTTCACTAATCTTCCATTACTGAAGAGATAGCATGAGCTTGAGTCTTCTCGACGTAGATCATCTTCAGCCTCGAAGACTTCGAGCAAGCTTGTTCATTTCTTCATGTGAACCCTTACTAAAGTTCGAGTGTTCATTACTTGGAGCGAAGGGACTACTACATGGAGCTTTAGAAGTGAAGGACCAGTCTACAAAGGTTGTATTCCTCATTCACTTAGATATAAAGTTGTTTGCATTGCTTATTCGTCTAAATTTCTAATTAAGATTCAAGGTTAGGGTTCTTTAGTACGGAAAAAATTTGAAATTGGTATGGAAGATGCCTTCCGAAACCGTGCCGCCGCCGTAGGAAGCCCTACAGTGGTATCAGAGCCAAGCTAGAGATTTAAACAATATTTGTTAGATTACGAAACTGAAACTACTCCGAAACTTGAAATAAGAAAACCTAGTTTCTGTCGTTTTTAAAATGGCCTCTAAAATTTTTTTAAGCAACTGCAGAATGTTGCATGAGATGTAACATGAACACTATAAAAATTTCAGCCCTCGTCACCGGAATTTGGCCGGCCACATCAAGGATAAAACCGGTTTGCTCGGTTTTCCTACATCTGATCGGGTTGAATTTTTTAGTGTGTTCCAGTCTCTGGATTTTAGTATTTCAGGTGTTGCTTGTTTTTTCTAAGATTGCATGTGATGTGGTCTTACTGTATTGGAAATTCGGAGTGTTTCGTATTCATAATTTTAACATTGTTTCGGGTTATTTAGACGACGTTAAAAAGTTCGAACGGATATCAATAACCCAATTTTTCCCTCGCTGGAAATTTTCCAAGAGCTGGATTTTTTCCGTGTTTAAAATCTTCAGAAAATCATGCAAGCGATTCTGTGGACCCTCTAGAAGAACGATACACAAATTTAACTTTTTGGATCGCGGATCTGCGGTCATAACATAGGGTTTGCGGCAGTTCTACGGTGACATGAGTGAGGCATGGGTCGGCTCTTCTACGGATGGTTCATAGGCGCTGTGGCATGTTTTGGGTACTTTTTAAACTCCGCTCAAGTGTTGAGCTCTTTGGGAAATTTTGGGTGTTTGTTTATTCGATCGAAAAGTTTAACATCGTCTAGCTATCTGTGAATGTGATACAATATTTGGAATCCACTATAATTAGTTATTTGATAACTAGTTTGAATTTTATAAATCTAGCAGTTTAGTCTCATTTGATCGGTTGACACGGAATTTTGCTGTGGATCAAAAGTCCGCCGCAATTACGTAGTGTATGCGGATACTCGCCGGGTAACCTTACTAGATAGCCATGCCCCATAGCCCCGACCAAGTGACTGTAGGAGAACCCTTGTCACGACCCGAAATTGGCACGTGACGGCTCTTAAACTACGCAACGTCTACAGGCGTAACGCAATTTAAGTAAGCCGAAAACCCAGCAATCTAAACCATCAAAATTAATAAGTGATAATAGCATTTTCAAAACTTTTGAAATCTCAAAACAAATTCTTTAAAGTCCAACTTTACTTTCTTAAAAATTTTGGCAGCATCTCCTTTATAAAAACTAACCCCAAAAATGGGTACAACATAAATATAAAGTAAAGCATCCTCATAGGGAGCAAATCCACGCCCAACGGCGGAAAACAACCACCACAACAGATATACGACGCCGCAGTGAAGAAATAAAAGACGATATAAGTAAATCTGTATAAAAGATATCTAAGTCCAAAATATACAATATCGTCCTCACATCAAGTCTCTAAGTCATACACATGAAAGTGGTAGATAGAGAGTACAAGATACAATGAATATACAATACGCAATATTGGATAACCGTAAAACCCACCTATAGCAAAACTGTACACAGTCAGCCGTAGCGGTATCTGCAGCAAAAGATGATACGAAAGATGAAAAGCCTGCCGCGACTGCCCTGAGGGACTACCTGCAAAACACTGTGGTACAACGGGGGTGAATTGCCAACTCATGAATAGTAAATAACATATGCAGATAATCACAAGTATGCACGTATAGCGCGAATCTAATACATGCAAGCGGATAGCAATAAATGGTCATATGTATGCAACAGTCATGAAAGGTACTCTATCTGGTACTACTAATACATGAAGCAATGCATATAAAATAAATGAGGAGTATGGAATAAAACATGTCATTCTCAGGGAATCGTGACCTCATGACAGGACCAAAGTCTATCAAGACAATCTAAATCCTAAATTTCCTCAAATCAGCCCCCAAATTGGCTCTCATATCCTGTAAGTCGCATATATCCTGAATGTACAATATCAAGTATATCTCATATATCCTGAATGTACAATATCAAGTAAACGTCATATATCCTGAATGTACAGTGTCAAGTAAATCTCATATATCCTGAATGTACAATATCAAGTAAATCTCATATATCCAATATCCAGTACGAGTAAGTTTCATATAAAGTGAGTGTCCAACATCGACACCCAAAAACATCATGAAACAAGTGTCTAGCATCGACACATAAATACTGGTCTATCAGGCGCTGTCACCACGACTGCCCCCCTGATAGGTACGTATCATACGCTATCCCGAAAACTTGAGTGCCTAGCTCTGACACTTGAAATTCGACGTATCCATACGTATATGATCCCGGCCTGTATCCCCACGATACCCGTCGAGTCAAAGGTACTGTCGCCGGTAGGTATGGTTCCCCTGTCAGGCTCATCGGCGTGGTACATCGAAATCCCTTTCTTGTCCTGGGGTACCTCCGGGCCCCATCATGTACCCTCACACGGCCCACTACGCCTCCTCGCATGGGGTATATATATCAGAACCGATAAAACTCATGGTGGCTGCTGAAATATCATATCAAGAGAAACCGGGTTTTTCAAATAATGCATAATTTCATGAAACTACCATGATCCTCAAATCCAGAAAACATCAAGTAATGAATAAGTATAAATGCATGAATCAATACACATATATTAGAGTCTCATTCTACTAATATATGTATATAGGCATATATAACAGCGTCCCTTTCCACTGTTATATATACTTAGGTATAAAAATATCAGAGAACATTATGAAATCCATGAATGTAATATATGCAACATGAAACAGTAATATGAGCATATATAAAGGAAAAGCCGCTATTTAACTGCAACAAGTTAATATATATATCATGCGGTTCCTAATTTCTCCAAGTCCATATAACATCAAATAAAGGTGAACATGTAGCTATAGCCAGGTGTGCGTAACCATGTCGATATAGTAAGATATGTGTATTTACCTATCAATAATGATGTAATACCCTCCAGGTATATGTGTAAGTAGGTATGCAAGCTGTACATGTAGCTATGTCTCATGTGTGTATATACTTGTCACTAATGGTACGATACCATATAGGTATATAGGTAATTAGCATGTAGGCATGGCAGAGTATACTACTATCATATGCGCCAACGTATAAGAATCAATGACCCCACGTCAATAACAAAACAGTACCATATAGGTATGTGTAGCCCTAACTAGATAAGTGAGTATACATGTAAGTATGTATACACGGTGTACATGTAACTAGAAAAGTATATGAGTGTACATATAAGTATGTGTGCATAGCAAGGCATATGTGTAAGCATATAGGTATACATGTATGCTATATGTCGTATGCACAAAAGGAAATAGGGACATATAGGTATGCATAGCTAGGAACGCAAAGCGACATAACTACCAAGCCTAGACCCTGATCGTACCGATCGCGCATTCAAAACATAATAATAAACGTGGAATCTAATATAAATAACGTCGCAACGTCAAAAGAAACCCACGCCAAAACTTACCGAAATCTAGTAAGCAACTTATCGCAATAATTTGCACAAGTCTAAAACTAATATAATTCTAGCGATTTCAAACATCTTAAAATAGCTTAACTAAGTTAGCGAAACCACCTCCATATTTTTAAACTTGCTTAATTAAGGTTTCGTAAAAATCTAGTAAGCTAAAACTTTTAATTAGACAAAGTAGGAATTAACAACAATTAACATATTCCATCACTAGAATAAGTTTTCCTAAACTTCAATTAACATTGAACATTTCATCAAGTTTAAACCCTAACTTGAATTTCTTAAAATTATGATGAATGAATTAATCAAGAGTTTAAAGATATAATAACCATTTAATTAACTACCTAAGTGGTTTTAATACAACAATTAAAGATTTAAGTTGAAATTATACCTCTTCAAGAACAATCCAAAGTAACTAGATTCATCAACCTTAGCCTCTAAAAACCAAGTTTTTTCTTGATGATCCAAGTTAGATTAGTGAAGGGAAATGATGGGTTAACTTTTAATTATGAATTTGTGGGTTTATTTTGGGATTTTTGATGAGTTTTGAGAGCAAGAGGATGAAGAATGAGCAAGGAAAGAAAATGGGGTAGATTTGGAGAGAAGGGTTCGACCATAGGAGGGGGGGGGGGGTTTGTGAAAAAATAGTGAAGTTTCTAGCACAAAACAATAAATGCAACATTAAATGTAATTTTCCACCTTTTCCTTCTTTATTTTCTTTTAAAAAAATAAATCATTTGTCATCAAAAAATATCTAGATATTAGAAGAGAAGGTTCTAACTAATTCTAGTGATTAGATTAGAAATGATCCCAATTAGAACTAATTAACCCATAAAAAAATATAATTTCCACTAATTAAGTGCATAAATAACACATTAAAAATAATATTTAATTAGGGAAAATTTTTATGTGAACCAAAACTTTCAATTGACCCCCAAAGCCCATGCACTAGTTTCATTCTAGCTAAACTAGGTGCCGACAAGCCTATACAGAAGTTTGATCACAATCGGGTTAAAATGGAAAACACCGACATTTTTACCCTAAAACGGAAAAATTCGCATAACGATTTCTAAAACGTTACAATCTTCCCCCCTTAAAAAAATTCGGTCCCCGAATTCAAAATTCTTACTAAGCGTACCTTCAAAGAGATGAGTACAAAACTCCCAAATCTCACTCGCAGCCTCCCAACTGATCACCTCAGTATACGGCTATGCCGAAAAGCCTTCACATATAGCAAGACCCTTGACCGAAGTCCCTCCACCTGCCGATCCATTGAAACTATCGGCTGCTGGTGAACGAAAGATCGCATCCAAGCTAAAAGGTCTGATGCTGAATCATGTGAGAAAGGTCATGAAGGTAATTGCGAAGTATCGACATAAGGAATACGGGGCGAATACTCAAAAATCTAGGCGGAAGTGCCAAATTATAGGCAACAGAACTAACTCGCTCGAGGATCTCAAAGGACCAACAATCTGGGACTAAGCTTCCCAAAACTCAACACACCATTTTATCGGAAAAATCCGTAGGAATACATGATCTCCCACTGTGAACTCAAGTCTGCGACCACCACGGTCGGCATAAGACTTCTGTCTGCACTGGGCTGCATTCATCCTGACCTGAATCAACTGGATCTTCTCCGAAGCCTCACGACTAGCTGGGGTCCAAAATCCTACTCTCGCAGAGTCAGAAAAACAGACTGGCGATCGACACGACCTATCAAACAAAACTTAAAGGTTGCCAATTGGAACGTCTCCTGATAACAGCTATCGAAGGAGAACCCTATCAATGGAAAGTGACGATACCAACAGCCAACAAACACTTAGTACGTACGCACAAGCATATCCTCCAGAGTCTGTATAGTCCGCTCTAACTGACCATCGTCCTACAAATGGAAAAGCGGAGCTAACACTCAAAAGTACCCAAGGCTTCCTGAGGCTTCTGCTAAAGATGGCTAGCGAACGGGGTGCCTCTATTGGATATAACGCATGAAGGAACTCCATGGAAACACATAAACTTAACAAAGAACAACAGAGCAAACCGAGCATGACCGGACAACAAACACCCAAATGGAGTCACACCCTGTCTAAACCTGGGTAGACACCATAACGAAATTCATGGAGATCTTCTCCTATTCCCACTCTGGAACGGTTAATGATTGCAACTCTCCCGCCGGTCTCAGATGCTCAACCTTAGCTCACAACAAGACAGACACCTCGAAACGAAATCCGAAACTTCACTCTTTATCCCTGCCCATCCGTAACTATCTCACAAGTCATGTCACATCGTGGTGGAACTTGGTCGAACACAGAAGGCTGACTGGTGTGCCTTTTCTAGGATCTTGCGTCTCTACCCAATAGTATCAGGTACACACAAACGCGTCCCTAAATGTAGCACACCCTAATCACAAATCAAGGACTCCGAATCTTTACCCTGCCGAACATGCTCAAGTATCACAGACAACTAGTATCGGTGGGCTGTGTCTTAAGAAAACGATTAAATAAAAGTGGACGGGCGCGGACACGAGCAAGCTATTTCCCCTTTTAGAAGAGGCGAACCTAGCTATACTCCACAATCACACAAGAACTGTAACTCTGCAGAAGACTATCTCTGAACTGCGCACAACTGGAACAAGCTACCCTCGGGCCTACGACTCAAACCATCAGCTACCACAATCGCCTTGCCACGGGAAACAAAGGATCTCACAATCACAATCCTTCACAAGCTCCATCCAACGGCGTTGTCTCAACAATCAAAATCCGCTGTAAGAAGATGTACATTAAGCTCTGGTGGTCCATGAAAATCTAACACGACTCTCTACACAAATAGTGTCCCAAATTTTCAACGCACGACCACCGCGGCCATCTCCAAATCATGAGTAAGATATCCTGCTCATACTTCCTCCAACTATCAGGAAGCATGAGCGATAACTCTAAAATGCCACATCAGTGCAAAATCGAGCCCCACTCGTAAAACATCACAGTAAACAACAAAGTCGCCCGATCCAGAAACAAGGAAAGAACTGGTGCAGTTGCCAACCGAGTCTTCCACTGCTGAAAACTACGCACGCATACCTCAGTCCAAGAAAAGGAACCTCCTTCCCGCTCAGTCCAGTCAACGGTGCAGTGATACATAAACATTTCTACACGAAACGGCGGTAAAAACCTGCTAAGCCCAAAAAACTGCGGACCTCTGTCCCGGATATAAGTATGGGCCAAAGCTGTACGGCCTCGATCTCCCTCGGGTCCATACAAATACCGTCTCCCGTAACCACATGACCTAGGAGTTCAACACAATCAAGCTTGAAGGACACTCCGAGAATTTAGCAAACAGCTTGTGCTCTCCCAATGTCTGCAAAGAAAACCCTCAAGTGCTGCTCAAGTTCCTCACGACACATTGGAAAAGACCAGAATGTCATCAATAACACAACAATCAACTGATCGAGGAACGGCCTGAAGAAATCTGGTTCATCATATCCACGAATGCTGCTAGGGCATTAGTGGGTCCAACGACACCACCAAAACTCATACTGCCCGTAGTGCGCACAAAAAGCAGTCTTCGGAATGTCATCACTCCGAACCCACAACCAATGATGACCTGATCCTAAATAAACTTAGAAAATGTCTCGCACCCTAGAGTAAGTCGAACAAATCGTCAATGCGAGGTAAAGGGTACCTATCCGCACCGTAACTCGGTTCAATTGACGACCAATCAACACACAACCTCAAACTGCCGTCTTTCTCCCCGACGAACAAAATAGGAGCTTCCCAAAGTGAAACACTTGGACGTACAAGTCGCCCTATCTAGCAACTCTGTAGTTGATCCTTAAGCTCCCGAAGCTCCGCCGGCTCATCTGGAACAACGTCGGAAAACTTTCGCACGATAGGAAGCCATTCCAACAAACCCACTGTGGCTCCAGTATCACGAATGAAAGTCAAGAATTCTCGACATCCTCTCCTCAAAAGACGACTAGCGAAAAAGGCTGAATTCAAGCTGTGATGGGCGGCACCACTGTCCCCTGCACAACAAGAACTGACTTGCCGGGAAACAAATCTTGACTGTTTCCGCACGGCAGTCCACAGATGCATAGCACGTAGCTAACCAGTCCGTGCCTAGGAGAACGTCAAATCCAACATCTCGAGAAGGATCAAAGTGACAGATGAATCTCTATCTCCTATCTGATCTGCACACGACTGAAATACGTGTCGCGCAGCAAAAGAATCGCTGACAGAAATTAACACAACAACAGCTGATCTAGCATACACAACTCTCGGCCCAACAATGGCACAAAGTGTGTAAAACAAACGAGTGCAGAGATCCCGATCAAAACAACCCTACGAATCAAAAGAACATACGAATTTAAGAATACCTGAAAACTCTGCACTGGACGCCTGCGCGTCCCGATGCGTAGAAGCAAACTCTCGTGTCTGCCCTCTGCCCGCAACTGTCAGAACTCTTCCCCTGCCAACCCATCCTCTCAAAACAAACCCTCTGCATCCCCGACCTCTCTGAACATGGGTCTGACACGGTACTAAGGAACAATCCCTGATGAAGTGATGAAGGCTTCCGCATCGAAAACATCCATACGATGGCTGCTGACCCTCCTGGGGATGAGAGCTGAACGACTGTCCTCGTCCCAAGCTCCCGCGACGGTCACGAAATCTGTCTCGGCGACTGAACCTCTGTCTCGGGGATGACACACCTGTACTAGCCCTTCTTGGTCCTCGAACTCCCAAAGTCTCTGGAAGACGTGCCTCGTCAACTAGGGCTGCATCCACTGGTGCTGTATAAGTGACGAAATGCTGTGTACTGACCACAAGGAACAACTGGGTAACAGGGGTGGCACCCTCCTGTCGCTGCGCTCTACTGGTCTCAAACAAAGACCTCACCGTCTGGCGCATGTCATGCATATCTGCCTCAAACCTAGCGATAGGATCTATCGAAGGCGGATCCATCTGCCCCTGTACAACGAGCGTGCCATCTTGGTCAGTCCTCATCCCACACGAGTCAACTCTGACCTCGGCCCTCGCTGCATCACTCTGAGTCCCCAAAGTCATTGGAGGCAAAGGCTATAAATGGAAAAGGATTCGATAAGAACACGGAAATTGAATCACAAGGATATGTATTATCAAGGAAGGAATTTCAAGCAATTAGTACTTAGGTCACTTTAGGCGGAGTACCTTGATCGTGAGTATGCCGCGGACATACACACTACGTTACTCTGCTTAAGCTACCTACTCCATCATACCAAGCTCATCCTACACTCCGAAAGGTAAGAACTAGCGCTTTGATACCAACTTTGCCACGACCCGAAATTGGCACGTGACGGCCCATAAACTACGCAACGTCTACAGGCGTAACGCAATTTAAGTAAGCCGAAAACCCAGCAATCTAAACCATCAAAAGTAGTAAGTGATAATAGCATTTTCAAAACTTTTGAAATCTCAAACCAAATTCTTTAAAGTCCAACTTTACTTTTTAAAAAATTTTGGCAGCACCTCCTTTGTAAAAACTAACCCCAAAAATGGGTACAACATAAATATAAAGTAAAGCATCCCCAACGGGAGCAAATCCACGCCCAATGGCGGAAAACAACCACAACAGATATACGACGCCATAGCGAAAAAATAAAAGACGATATAAGTAAATCTGTATAAAAGATATCCAAGTCACCAAAATATACAATATCGTCCTCACATCAAGTCTCTAAGTCATACACATGAAAGTGGTAGATGGAGAGTACAAGATACAACGAATATACAATACGCAACATCGGATAACCGTATAACCCACCTATAGCAAAACTGTACACAGTCAGCCGTAGCGGTATCCACAGCAAAAGATGATACGAAAGATGAAAAGCCTGCCGCGACTGCCCTGAGGGACTACCTGCAAAACACTGTGGCACAACGGGGGTGAGTTGACAATTCGTGAATAGTAAATAACATATGCAGCTAATCGCAAGTATGCACGTACAGCGCGAATCTAATACATGCAAGCGGATAGCAATAAACGGTCATATGTATGCAACAGTCATGAAAGGTACTCAATCAGGTACTACTAATATATGAAGCAATGCATATAAAATAAATAAGGAGTATGGAATAAAACATGTCATTCTCAGGGATTCCTGACCTCGTGATAGGACCAAAATCCATCAAGACAATCTAAATCCCAAATTTCCTCAAATCAGCCCCCAAATTGGCTCTCATATCCTGTAAGTCGCATATATCCTGAATGTACAATATCAAGTATATCTTATATATCTTGAACGTACAATATCAAGTAAACCTCATATATCCTGAATGTACAGTGTCAAGTAAATCTCATATATCCTGAATGTACAATATCAAGTAAATCTCATATATCCAATATCCAGTATCGAGTAAGTATCATATAAAGTGAGTGTCCAACATCGACACCCAAAAACATCATGAAACAAGTGTCTAGCATCGACACATAAATACTGGTCTATCAGGCGCTGTCACCACGACTGCCCCCCTGATAGGTACGTATCATACGCTATCCCGAAAACTCGAGTGCCTAGCTCTGACACTCGAAATTTGACGTATCCATACGTACATGACCCCGGCCGGTATCCCTACGATACCCGTCGAGTCAAAGGTACTGTCGCCGGTAGGTATGGTTCCCCTGTCAGGCTCATCGGCGTGGTATATCGAAATCCCTTTCTTGTCCCGGGGTACCTCCGGGCCCCACCATGTACCCTCACACGGCCCACTACGCCTTCTCGCATGGGGTATATATATCAGAACCGATAAAACTCATGGTGGCTGCTGAAATATCATATCAAGAGAAACCGGGTTTTTTAAATAATGCATAATTTCATGAAACTACCATGGTCCTCAAATCCAGAAAACATCAAGTAATGAATAAATATAAATGCATGAATCAATACACATATATTAGTCCTATTCCTGTTAGTGATATGTATGCCCTAGAGGCCATTACTGTACATACGATGTATATTGTAGTGGATGCTTGGACATATATAAGGAGGACTTTCTTGCTCAACATGATAGTATGCTATCTGGTTACTCTTTATCTTAACATGTACTCTGATTGTCTCTATGTTTCATGTTGATAAAGCCCTTAGGATGAGTACTTGACTACCAGGACTATGATACAGATCATACCAGTGGAGACAGTGTAGTTGCTAAGTACATCCTTCAAACGTTCCTAGTCGTGGGAGTACCGAGACATGGCATCGATACTCCAGAGTAGACTAGCATATGCCCTTCTTGACCCATATGATGGGTGATGGATGATCCCATATCCATTGGTGTTTGACATCAGAGAAGGTATACGGGTGCTTAGTGGAGACTGGGTATACTGGACGGACTCGCTGAGAACTCCCAGATGGTAATATACCTCACGTCAGATGGCAGTTCTCTGGTGACACTGGTACAGGTTAGTCTGTAGACCCGAGATCGTCATAGAGTCTTATGTGATTCCCACTGTGCTTTGATTTCCATCATACCACATCTAACAGGGCATGCAAAACGGTGGCTTTTAGGTACAGTCCTGAATCATATGGAGGCAATGAGCGATAGGAGGGGTTTCGTCTCTCCCGGTATAGGGAGTTGATATTGCGCTGTGTTCGATTGGCTATAACTGGAAATCCCTGGCCAGGGTTGCTGAGATTTACTGGTAAGTGTTATCAGTAGTTTCTCGAACTGTTATAGACCTCATATCGACACGACCTATCAAGCTACTAGGGTCTGACGTTTACCACTCCTAGACGAGATATGTGACATATCAGACGAAGAGACCGGACTATACGAGAGTGTTACTGGTTGGATTCACAGGAGAATGTACAGGCTTGCTTGTTGATCTTCTAATTGCTCAATACCTGGGTGGCTGTTACGTTTAGCTGACCGCTTGCAGCTTATGGGTGTTTGATATGATCATCACCTACTGCCGGCGTATTGACGATTCTTTAGAGTCCTACACAGAGGTTTCCTGGCTCAGGCAAAACGGAGTGGGGGCACATATGTGATATGTGCGGGACCGAGAATAATACGTGTATACGATACCGTATTAGATTCTCGCGATATGAGATATCGGCCGGGTATATGTGATATAACCGGGTCATCGGATCAAGTGTTGATTCGATGAACTGATACAGATTATATTAGTCGGTTATATGCGATATAGCCGGATTATCGGATCAAGTGTTGATTCGATAATTTAATGTATAATTATATATATGATATATTAAGTTACATTAACTAATATAAGCTCACTTTATTGATTCATTTTCTCACAGGATAATACATTGATATATATGCGATATATGTTAATTGTATTATTTTCTTTCGTTACAAAAATATATTATATATGTGATATATAATATTGTAACAAGTTAGGGTTACAAATGCATCATGATTTGTGGAGTTTAAACAAGTTAGGGTTTGATTTGGGTTAGCTTTTGCATGAAGCTTCATGATGCTTCCTTTTGTTTTTTGCTAAGATATTTTGTATAGATATTTTCTAACCCAACCCCAACCCTTTACTCTAGTTATTTCTGTACAAGGGTTAAGCCTTCTTTCTTAACTCAAGGTTGATTTGTAACCACAAAAATAATTTCATTATTCATCACAAAAGGATTTTGCTTCTTCTTCTTCTTTCTTCTTGCATGAAAAATCTTTCTAGCTTTTTGAGATGTGATGATAATGAGTGAGAAATTGAAAACAAAAGAGCTAAATTCCTACGTCATCATCCTCATATATTCTAGCCACTTAGATTAGGGTGTTTGCTTTGCTAATACTTGATTAGTGAAGCAATAGCTTGGGTTTGAGATTCTTTAAGGTGGATCATCTTAGTTGTTGAAGATTGGAAGCAAGCTTGTATCTTTCTTTTCATGGAGCCTCTCTAGAGTCCAGGTACTTGATGATCGCAGCGAAGGGACCTCAACACGGAGCTTTTGAAAAAAGGAACGGACTACAAAGGTTGTAATCCCTAACTCTTAGAAGTAAAGTTATTTACTTGCTATGTTAACCCTATGTCTCTAGTTAAGATCTTGGTTAGGGTTTGTTTAGCACCCCAAAAATTTTAAAGTAGCATGATTGATGCTTGCCAAAACCTTGCTATGGTGCTAAGCTAACCCTACAATTCCACTAATATATGTATATAGGCATATATAACAGCGTCCCATTCCACTGTTAAATATACTTAGGAGTAAAAATATCAGAGAACATCATATGAAATCCATGAATGTAATATATGCAACATGAAACAGTGATATGAGCATATATAAAGGAAAAGCCGCTATTTAACCGCAACAAGTTAATATATATATCATGTGGTTCCTAATTTCTCCAAGTCCATATAACATCAAATAAAGGTGAACATGTAGCTATAGCCAGGTCTGCATAACCATGTCGATATAGCAAGATATGTGTTGTTGGGATGCGGCGGCGCCCCGGCTGTCAAACCGACGCCAAATGCGGAACAAAAAATTTTTACGAAACCGGCGCTACCGCAACCCAATTCCCGGATCGTTCCATTAACCGTAAACTAGCTAAATGTAAAAGGAGTTTGGAAATTATACCGATCGATCCGTGTCCTTTGGTTTTCAATCCCCATGCCTAACTCCTCGTTGTTGCACTGACGAAGTTCGGTCTCCGATCTCGCTCGTCAAAACGGCACCACGTCATTGAATCTTTATACGGGCTCCCGCCTCGAACCGAGACAACTCGGACATGAAGTTTGCTAGCCGACATGTCCAAGATTGAAGTAGAGAGAGTGTAGGATTTTTTGTCTCAAGACACCCAAACGATTGGGTGAAGGTAGATTGAAGTTGCCACAGGAAGTGTGAGCAAAGGAATTGGCTTCAGAATTTTTTCTTGTGGGAAAAAGGGGTCGGCCAAAACCATAGAGCATGGTGCTTAATCAAAATTGTGCTCTCTGGGGAATTTTTTGCTCTCTTCTCATTGAAGTGAAGAGGTGGCCAAAAAGAAAAAGATGGATTGAAAAAATCATGCAATCAAGTGGGGCCGGCCAATGCAACAAGAATGGTTCTCAGGGGTTTTCATTTTTGGGTGGTGAGGTTAATGAAACCAAGGGGTGAGCCTAAGGAAGCAATCAAGCAACTCCAATAATCATGCCAGCACAACCAAAAGAAAAATGCCCACGAATTGCAATTACCACCTCACTAAAAACCCATGCCCATTCAATGCATGCCCATGCCCATCTAGAAGCTAATAAAAAATGACTCACCATTAAACAAAAGAAGCCCCCACCTCAAACAATGGTTCAGCCAAAGTCATGAAGAAAGAAAATTTGGCCAAAAAGAATGCACAAGAATGAACCAATAATTGAAAATTAAATCTAATGTTTAATCGGGAGGAGAAAAACTGGCAAATTCAAAAATAATCCCGTAACAAATTACAGGATTATCCCTTAATTGTATATACATACCCGCATTTGTATTCCGACCGAATACGAAATGCAAAGAGACAAAAGATATTCCGACACTATAATACTAGGATCCGTCTTAAACCAATGCCCGCTAGTATTATCCGTCCGATCCTGATCCCTGCACAAGTGCACGAATATGATCGAACCGTGCCATAAAACCATATGGCCTCTACAACGTTTCGCCCGAACTTGAGAAACTGTCTGTGGGGGACTTTAATGACTCATCAATACACTGGCACTGGGTATAACCACAAGCACGTCAGTGGTACTAGCTGTACGTAACGGTTGCCTATGTATTGATCAGAAAGGAAGCTGACGAGCGAACTCATCCAGAAACCCTACTGAGCCTGACAGCGACAATATCTGTACAGTCCGGTCCGTTCGTCTATGAGTATCGCATATAGGGCCTAGGGGGCTGGTAAACGTCAGACCCCCAATAGCGGTATAAGTCGTGTCGGAGAGTAGCCCAGAACACCCTGAGATACTACTGGAATACCTACCAGTAAACCTCGATTACCCTGGCCAGGAATTTCGTGTAATGGCTCTCCTAAACACAGCGCGATCTCACCCCCAATACCGGGAGAGACGAATCCCCGACGATCCGCTCACTGCCTCTATGTGGCTCGGGACCGTACCCAACTAAAACCTGTTTGCACGACTCCTTTGAGCCGTGGTAGGGTAGTAATCAAAGCACAGTGGGAACTCACACAAGACAAATGACGACCTCGGGTCGACAGACTAACCTGTACACATGTCATCTGGAAACTGCTATCTGACGATATGTATAATACCAACTAGCATGTTCCCGGCGAGTCCTGTCCGGTGTACTCATAACCCAATGAGCACCTGTATATATTTTAGGTGAACCAACTGACACCAATGGCTTATGAGACCGGCCACCGCCCCTCGTTGGGGTCTCCACTGTAAACACTAGTCTACTCTGGAGTATCGATTCCCTGTCTCGAAACTTCCACGACTAGGGACACATTAAGGATGCGCTTATAGACCCCAGCTCCCACGTATATGATCGCCATCATACTTCTGGCAGTCAAGCAAGAATCCTATGGGCTCTATCAATATGCAACAGTGAACTGTATTGTCACCTGAAGCATGTATACGATGATAAAGACAAACCAGATATCATACTGTCATCTCGAGTAAGACTGTCCTATCGGTATAGGTCCTATCTCAATCATTGCAATCATGTACCTGCGATCCAATAATTGACTTTGAGGGCACAATATCCAAAAATCTCCCACTTGCACTTAAGGCTAATTATTGCGATGTCGCGTACTCACAGCTCGTGTGATACCGAACATCCAACTCCTCTACTAATCAGTTTCACAAAGCTCGTTTGTAAAACTATTATGTTCGAGAAATAGCCTCAGTGAGTGGATCCGCCCTGATGTTTCTTTCTATGTCTCTCTTTGTCTCAAGTTCGCTGAGAAAGCCATCTTCCGAAATGAGCAATACCTGTCTTAGAATATGTCTAGATATCTGATGGGACCCAGTTCATAAATGAACTCCAAATCCAGCAAACTTCTTAGACTGTATCGTCAACTGAAATTAATCAGTATCCTGCGCCTTGCCTTCCTCAGTATCCGCCTGGACTACCTGTCCAAACTACTGCGCCTCGTCAGAGGGAAAATTATAACTCTGACAGTTACTCTGTCATTCGGGTCACCTTGGAAGCCTGGAACGATAACTGTCTCCCGAAGGAGGCTGTCGTTATCAAATCCCTAGAACAACCACTTATGTTCTAAAACCGCTTCCGAACGTTTCTCCAGGATTAGATTAATATCAACTTATTGCATCTACTGCAAAAACAACATCTGGTGTGGTACTTGACATCTCATGATAAACTCAAATGCCTAAGCAAGTGATCTGCCTATTGGAGATAGTGCCCTCATAGTCAATTATTGGATCGCAGGTACGTGATTGCAATGATTGCGGAGGACCTATACCAGTAGGACAGTCTTACTCGAGATGATAGTATGCTATCTGGTTTGCCTTTATCAGTCGTGTACATGTTCAGGTGACTGATTACATGTTACACTTTGATAGAGCCCTTAGGATCTTGCTTTACTACCAACAGTATGATGGCGATCATATACGTGAGAGTTGGGTGGTTTATATGCATATCCTTAATTGTGGTCCCTAGTCGTGGGAGTTTTGAGACAGTGCATCTGTAAGTCCATGCTACCTCTCCCGGTACTTTCGGGTATGCGGAATTTTGGTGAAAAACAATTTTCTAGAGGCGGTAACATGGACTCTAAACCGGATCTTTGTTAAACATCTAACTAACAACCTAACTAGGAGTTGTTAACTACTCGGTTAGGGGGTTATACCTTTCTTTCTTGAACTCCTTCGTCTTCAAGCCTCGATGGTTGTCCGGATCGGCTTCACCCCGTCGTCTCCTTGCGCCGAAGATCGATCCACCTGAAAGCTTCTACCTTTGGCTTCTTCTTCGTACATTGAAGAAACTAGTTCACTCGGTTTGCTAAACCTTGTGAACTAGAGTGAGTAGAGGAGAGTGTGTTGGGATTTTCTCTATGGTTCTTGGTTCTCAACACATGAGACAAGTGAACCATAGACTAAAGAGAGGGAGAGCAAGAGGAAGGAGATGGGAGCTCAAGAACACAAGAGAGAGAATGAAAATGATAGAATAAGAAAGACTTTTCTCTCTTGGCTCTCATAATCCAAAGCCATCATCACAAAAATAGTAATCAAGTATTGTGTAAATGGTTTAACTCAAAATGGCTATATCATTTCATCCACTCATATTGCACAAGAGAACAAGTAAGTGAAAAGTCTTTGCCACGAAATGATAGCCATTGTCATCATGATGGTCAACTAGTCCAACCTAGTCAACCGGTCAACAAAGTCAACAAGTCAACAAAGTCAACCCCTCAACAACCATGTCACCACAATACTTAATTAATATTATTGTTAATCATATATCATATTCTCATTAGGGTTGAGCAAAAAGTCAACAGTCAACAGTCAATGGTCAACAACCTTAATGAGAATCCTCTGCCTCTGTCTCTCCGTCAACTGTGCATACACACCCGCATTCGCGTTCCGAGGAACACGAATACATACTGGATAAAACCAATCCCAAAACGTACACTAGGATCTGGCTTAAACCAAAGCCCGCTAGTGTTAACTGTCCGGACACTGTACGTGCACAAGTGCACGGATGTGACCGGACCCTGTCGCAAAACCATGCGACCTCTACTCTTTTGCCAAAAGACGAATAGCTTTCTGTGTGGGACTCTAAAGACTCGACACTACGCTGGCAGTGGGTTTAACCACAGACCGCAAGCGGCACTAGCTGTGCGTAACGGTCCCCAGGTAGATGCCGACAAGAAGACTGACGAGGTGAAACCCATCTGAACTCCTACTGAGCCTGAATGTGACAATCTCCGTACAGTCCGGTCTGTTCGTCTGATACATCGCATGGCGGGCCTAGGGGGGCGGTAAATATCAGTCCCCTAATAGCGGTACAAGTCGTGTCGGAGTGAAGCCCAAAACACCCTGAGATAACACTGGAAGCCCACTAGTATATCTCACTTGCCCTGGCCAGGGACTACTCGTGTAATGGCTCTCCTAGACACAGCGCGATGTCAACCCCCAATACCGGGAGAGACGAATCCTGTCTAACCGTCACTACTTCCAAGTGCTTCGGGACTGCACCCAACTACTACCTGTTTGCACGACTCCTTTGAGCCGTGGTAGGGTAGTAATCAAAGTACAGTGGGAACACACTCGAGGCGAAGTGACAGTGTCAATTCAGCGGACTAAGCTGTACTCATGTCACCTGTGAACTGATAACTGACGATAGGTATAATACCAACCGGTGAGTTCCCGACGAGTCCTGTCTAGTGTACTCGTAACCCAACGAGCACCCGCATACTATCTCCAGTACGACGTACTGATGGCTGTGGGACAGACCATCTCCCACTCTGGGATGAGAAGCGCATGCGCTAGTCTACTCCGGAGTATCGATGCCCTGTCTCGATAGTCCTGCGACTAGGGACCTGCATAAGGATGTGCTTATAGATTACCCAGCCCCCACTAGTGTGACTGCCATCACAACGCTGGTAATCAAGCAAAGATCCTAAGGGCTCCACTAATGTGTAAAGGCGATATACTAAAATAAACACATGTACACATTGAAGTAGAAACAAACCAAGTAGCATACTACTATTTTGAGCAAGATTGTATATACAAGGTGAATATCCCAAGCTTCCATTAAGTAATATACAAACTAGTATGATACAGTAATGGCCTCTAGGGCATATACACCAACAATCTCCCACTTGCACTAAGGCCATGTACTGGCGTATCGAAGACCTATCATCTCGATCAGCCGCTCGAACTGAGTCTGGGGCAAGGCCTTGGTGAATGGATCTGCAGTGTTATCTTCTGAAGCAACCCTCCGAACCTCGATCTCCTGGCGATCCACGATCTCCCTGATCAGGTGATACCGCCTCAAGATGTGTCTGGATCTCTGATGGGACCTGGGTTCCTTCGCTAAAGCTATAGCCCCGTTGTTGTCGCAATACAGAGGTATTGGATCAACAATGGACGGAACCACCTGAAGTTCTTTCAAGAGCTTCCTCATCCAGACAGCTTCCTTTGCGGCATCAGATGCAGCGATGTATTCCGCTTCCATCGTCGAGTCTGCAACGGTTTCCTGTTTGGAACTCTTCCAACACACCGCCCCTCCATTGAGGGTAAAGACAAAACCCGACATGGACTTGGAATCATCCTTGTCACTCTGGAAGCTGGAGTCAGCAAAGGCCTCGATCTGGAGGTCTTTTCCGCCATACACCAAGAACATCTCCTTAGTCCTTCTCAGGTACTTGAGAATGTTCTTTACCGCTATCCAGTGTTTCTCCCCACGGTTTGACTGATACCGGCTTACCACACTCAGTGCATAAGCTACATCCGGTCTGGTACACAACATCGCATACATTATAGAGCCTACCGCAGAAGCGTAGGGTATAATAGACATGCGATCCCTCTCCAAATCAGTCTTGGGAGATATCTCTTTAGAGAGGGTGATCCCGTGACAAGCCGGTAGGTTACCGCGCTTGGAATCTTCCATACTGAATCTTTTCAGTATGGTGTCGATGTACCTGGACTGTGAAAGTCCTAATATCCTCTTGGATCTATCACGATGGATCCGGATCCCCAGGATGTGTGAGGCATCACCCAGGTCTTTCATGGAGAACCTGTGTGACAAGAACCCCTTGGCAGATTGTAGCATAGGAATGTCATTTCCTATTAAGAGAATGTCATCCACGTACAAAACGAGGAATACTACAGTTCTCGCTACAAATCTACTATAGATGCATGGTTCATCTGGATTTTTGATAAAGCCAAATTCCTTGACTGTCTCATCAAAACAAATGTTCCAACTCCGCGATGCCTGCTTTAGTCCATAGATGGACTTAAGCAACTTGCACACCTTTCCGCTGCTCCCACTCTGAATGAAACCCTCTGGTTGGTCCATATAGACACACTCCTCTAAATTTCCATTTAGAAAAGCGGTCTTTACGTCCATCTGCCAGATCTCATAATCGTGAAAGGCAGCAATGGCAAGAAGGATCCGAATGGATTTCAGCATAGCCACTGGAGAAAAGGTTTCGTCATAGTCCAAACCAGGTCTTTGACGAAAACCCTTTGCAACAAGTCTAGCTTTATAGGTCTCAACCTGTCCATCTACACCAATCTTCCTTTTGAAGATCCACTTGCATCCTACGGGTTTTACCCCATCTGGAGAAATGTCCAACGTCCATACCTTGTTGGTGTATATGGACTCCATTTCGGTCCGCATTGCATCCAGCCATTTTACCGAGTCAACGCTCTGAACGGCCTGCTGGAAGCTAGTAGGCTCATCATAATCTATGATGCAATCCTCTCTATCCCCGTCTATGAGAAAACCGTAGTATCTCTCGGGCGGATGAGACTGCCTACTACTCCTGCGGAGCGGCGTAGGAATGTCCTGTTCTTTTGAACCCTCTGGTTCCATTGAGCTTTCAGTAATAGCTCGTGGTTCTGGAATTTCTTCCAGTTTTACTGTGCTCCCACTTATCTGGGTTTCCAAAAGCTCAGTTTCCAAGAAGTAGGCATGACGAGAAACAAAAACCTTTTGTTCCTCTTCGCAGTAGAAGAAATATCCCTTGGAGTTCTTTGGATATCCCACGAACTTGCACTGTACTGAGCGTGCCTCGAGCTTGTCCGCATGCTGCTTTTTGACAAAAGCTGGACATCCCCATGTCTTAATGTGCTTAAGATAGGGTTTCTTCCCACACCACATCTCATATGGTGTAGTAGGCACAGTCTTAGTGGGAACTCGGTTCAAAAGGTATGCAGCTGATTCTAGCGCATACCCCCAGAATGATCACGGTAACTCAGCGTTACTCATCATGGACCGTACCATATCCAATAGGGTTCGGTTCCGTCTCTCCGATACACCGTTATGTTGCGGAGTGTATGGAGGAGTAAGCTGAGAGAGAATTCCGTTCTCTTTTAAATAGTCCAGGAATTCGGCACTCAAGTATTCACCACCTCGATCCGATCTTAGGATCTTGATACTTTTGCCGGTTTGTTTTTCTACTTCATTCTTATATTCCTGGAATTTTCCAAAGGCTTCGGACTTATGTTTCATTAAGAAGACATAACCGTACGTTGAAAAGTCATCCGTAAAAGTAATGAAGTAAGAATAACCGCTTCGCGCATATGTAGACATTGGACCGCACACGTCGCTGTGTACGAGTCCCAAGAGCTCGCTCACTCTTACTCCGTGTCCAGTGAACGGAGTCTTTGTCATCTTTCCTTTGAGACAGGATTGACAAGTGGAATACGACTGATATTCGAACGGATTCAAATATCCTTCTGTATGTAACTTCGTTAACCTTCTCTCATTAATGTGACCCAGTCTACAATGCCCCAAGAAAGTCTGATTTATTTCCGGAGACTTTCTTTTGTGTGTATTCTGGACATTGAAAATCTGTGGTTGGTTTAATACGTATATACCATTGCTTAATGTACCTGACCCAATCAGAACTTGATTAAGGTGAATGTTTACAACATTGCTTACAAACGCAAATTCATAACCTTCTTTAGAAACCAAAGATACAGAAATGATATTACAAGTTGCGTTGGGTACAAAAAAGCAATTACGCAAAACCAAAACATGTCCATCTGACATTCCCAGGTGATAGTCCCCCACGGCCTTAGCATCCATGCTAGCTCCGTTTGCAACTTTGAGGGTCATGTCACCTGCCTTCAAAACCCTACGGTTTCTCAACGCCTGCAAAGAGTTACAGATATGAGATCCTGATCCAGTATCCAATACTCAGGAAGTAGAGTTTATTGAAAGACAGTTTTCAATAACATACACACCTAAAGCTGAAGCCGCAACCTGCTTCAGATCCTGTGTTCTGGCCTTCCAAGCCCTGCAATCATTTTTCCAGTGTCCCTTCTTATGACAATAGAAGCATTCTTCCTTATCAACAAGCTTTCCCACTTTCTTTGTTGCTTTTGTCTTTCCCTTCGTATCCACTTTACTAACACCGCCTCTTGGTTTGACGGGGGCTTTCTTCTTCTTTCCCTTGGCTTTCGCCTTGGACCTAGAAGAAGAAGATCCTCCTACAAACAAAGTGGATGTTTCCCTACCTTTCTGCAGGGTGCCCTCTGCGCTCCTCAGCATGTTGAGGAGTTCTGAAAGTTCAACTTCCTTTTCTTGTAAGTTGAAGTTCAGTATGAACTGGGCGTAAGTGGAAGGAAGGGACTGGAGAATCAAGTCCGTATAGAGCTCATTCTCCAACGTGGTCCCAAGGTCCGCGAGCTCCTCAATGTAGCCAATCATCTTAAGCACGTGTTCCGCTACCGATGATCCGACGGCCAATCTTTCCGAAAATAACTTCTTCGACACTTCGTATCTTGCGATACGAGATTGCTCTCCATACAGTTCTTTTGTATGAAGAAATATGGATTCCAGGTCCATATTCTCGTGCCTCCTCTGATGTTCATTGTCCATAGAGG
This sequence comes from Agapanthus africanus, assembly GCA_030015575.1. Classification (NCBI taxonomy): domain Eukaryota; kingdom Viridiplantae; phylum Streptophyta; class Magnoliopsida; order Asparagales; family Amaryllidaceae; genus Agapanthus; species Agapanthus africanus. The sequence goes on from JASDDO010000019.1 coordinate 544,290,816, forward strand.
CAAGCACGAGGCACTTGGCCTTCGCGCAGTCTAGTTCCCAGGTCTTACGGATTTCCTTATCCGCGACGCTGGTTTTGGGACCTGGGACAGGGAGAGCTTTGGTGGTAAGAAGATACCCCAGCTTGTCGTAAGTGATTGCCATCTTGACATTTCTGAGCCAATCTTTGTAGTTTGGCCCTGTCAGTATGTTTTTATCTGGGAGTAACTTAAGTCCAGTCATGTCGATTGGTCAGGAGAGAGAAGAAACACTCAGCATGATGCTCTTGTAAGTTTAGAATGGTTTTTAGTTTATCTAAACAGGATGGCTCCCACTGTTTCTCGAATCCCTCCTCAAACCAAAAAGGAAGAATTAGTCAGGATCAATCTCACCGTACAATACTTGCTCAACCGTTCAGCCAGGCCAGTGTCGGTATTTCGAGGGAGGTTTTCCAACGCTTTCGCGAAGTTCCTTAATTAAATAACCTCTTTTCCCTGGGGGCGTAGCCCCGCTAACACCTTTCTAGACACCTACTAGGTTTATAGCATTGATCGTTTAGTGAGAAATTTCCTGAGGAGTAGCATATACTCACAGTAGGATTGGGATCCAAATATCATCGCATGACGAAACTGAAGGAATCCTACCAGAATCATCACACTCCAAATGGTATGCAACACTAGCAAGTTTCAGTTCTTTTGAAACTCCCGATGTGGATTTTTGCCCCATGCTCTTATGACCTTGACTTTGGCCAACAAATCATAAGTCACATGTCAAGTTCTACCCGTCGTTCTCCAGGTTAATTTGAATCCACCCGCACCTATCCTTGACTTTGGCCAACAAGGCAGTACGGCTGTTCCAAACTAACGCATCTATCTATGCTGCACATGAATACCCAATAGCTACCAATCACTATGCCTTGACTTTGGCCAACAAACATAGCTTGAATACTATTGACCATCCATGTGAAACGACGGAGGGCTACGAATGGTTTTGGCGAAACCGTGAACGTAGTGAACTTGATATAATCGATGAAACGAGATAGCTTTTAAAAGGAGTGGCTCAAGCTCCACATTTAAAAGTTAGTTTTGAAAAGAACCGAGTGGTTTTTCGAAAGTGTTCCAACGACTTTTACTTGGTTTATTTTTCTTGCATTAGTTCTTTTAATGCGTGATATTCTTCCATTAGTTCTTTTAATGCGTCCCATCATTTAATCCTACCATTGCAGAAAACAACCAAAATATGACGTACGCTTATGCCATTCGCATTCGCCACGGGGCCCCGTCATTACCCGTTAGGTTACTTAACTAACGACAGAGCGGAGGCTGGGCTAGCGCGGCTGTAAAACATAAGCAACGCCTAAATAATATCATATATAGATATACTGCAATGATAGCCATTTCAGATTACAGATGAACACATTGGATATACTAGGAATCCGCAATTCTTACGAGCCTGTAACGAAAAGCAGATTACACGGTCGCGGTGAATAGCCAATACCCCACCCAAGACCCCTACGGGTGCGGCAAACTACCCGCCAAGTACCCGAAGCGAAGCAACCTCCCTCAACTCCGTGAGTAGGCCACTCGGCACTTCGGCATACCCGGTAGTTTGTGCACCCCTTCCATGGGTCTATCCTAGGAGCAAAAACAGTAAAAAGAAATTATACAATGACGGCTACAACCCCGACCCAGTTGTGCGGCCATACAAATAATAATTACATCAATTTACAAATTTACATGAATTGAAAGAAAAGAAAACTCTCGTCTCACAACCCCCGGCTATTCACCCGCGACAATCCAATGAATTCATATACACATTCCAATGACATTACAGATCACAGATTTGTATAACCCCCACTAATCGACATATAGCAATTAGCAGACGTTCAATACAAATATCACATCACAGAAATAAACCCGTCAGCTTAAGTCATAAGAAATTCGATCAAAATACGGTTTTTAAAGCCCCAAAAATAAAATTTTCGTTCTAGAAAATCTGGGCTGAAAAGACATATTCCAAAAATCCCAAAATACCCCTATGAACAAACTGCAAAAATAAAACCCCACGACTGAGTCAACTCGGCCGCGGTTCCGCGGCGGGAGCAAGCTCCCGCCGCGGAAACGCGGCGCGTTGATCGATTCAGTGGGTCGAATTTTTGCAGTTTCTTCTAAAAACCCTGAGTCGATTTTTGGTATATCTCAAATAATTTTTGCAGCACTTTGAAAATCGACAGAAAGTTTGAAATCCGTGTGTATTTCGCAACTTTTTCTCCGATCGAATTTCTAGTTACTATGCTAACATGTTAGATAGAGTTTAACTAGGCTCTGATACCACTGTAAGTCCAAGCTACCTCTCCCGGTACTTTCGGGTATGCGGAATTTTGGTGAAAAGCAATTTTCTAGAGACGGTAACATGGACTCTAAACCGGATCTTTGTTAAACATCTAACTAACAACCTAACTAGGAGTTGTTAACTACTCGGTTAGGAGGTTATACCTTTCTGTCTTGAACTCCTTCGTCTTCAAGCCTCGATGGTTGTCCGGATCGGCTTCACCCCGTCGTCTCCTTGCGCCGAAGATCGATCCACCTGAAAGCTTCTACCTTTGGCTTCTTCTTCGTACTTTGAAGAAACTAGTTCACTCGGTTTGCTAAACCTTGTGAACTAGAGTGAGTAGAGGAGAGTGTGTTGGGATTTTCTCTATGGTTCTTGGTTCTCAACACATGAGACAAGTGAACCATAGACTAAAGAGAGGGAGAGCAAGAGGAAGGAGATGAGAGCTCAAGAACACAAGAGAGAGAATGAAAATGATAGAATAAGAAAGACTTTTCTCTCTTGGCTCTCATAATCCAAAGCCATCATGACAAAAATAGTAATCAAGTATTGTGTAAATGGTTTAACTCAAAATGGCTATATCATTTCATGCACTCATATTGCACAAGAGAACAAGCAAGTGAAAAGTCTTTGCCATGAAATGATAGCCATTGTCATCATGATGGTCAACTAGTCCAACCTAGTCAACCGGTCAACAAAGTCAACAAGTCAACAAAGTCAACCCCTCAACAACCATATCACCACAATACTTAATTAATATTATTGTTAATCATATATCATATTCTCATTAGGGTTGAGAAAAAAGTCAACAGTCAACAGTCAATGGTCAACAACCCTAATGAGAATCCTCTGCCTCTGTCTCTCCGTCAACTGTGCATACACACCCGCATTCGCGTTTCGAGGAACACGAATACATGCTGGATAAAACCAATCCCAAAACGTACACTAGGATCTGGCTTAAACCAAAGCCCGCTAGTGTTAACTGTCCGGACACTGTACGTGCACAAGTGCACGGATGTGACCGGACCCTGTCGCAAAACCATGCGACCTGTCGCAAAACCATGCGACCTCTACTCTTTTGCCAAAAGGCGAATAGCTTTCTGTGTGAGACTCTATAAACTCGACACTACGCTGGCAGTGGGTTTAACCACAGACCGCAAGCGGCACTAGTTGTGCGTAACGGTCCCCAGGTAGATGCCGACAAGAAGACTGACGAGGTGAAACCCATCTGAACTCCTACTGAGCCTGAATGTGACAATCTCCGTACAGTCCGGTCTGTTCGTCTGATACATCGCATGGCGGGCCTAGGGGGTGGTAAACGTCAGTCCCCTAATAGCGGTACAAGTCGTGTCGGAGTGAAGCCCAAAACACCCAGAGATAACACTGGAAGCCTACCAGTATATCTCGCTTGCCCTGGCCAGGGACTACTCGTGTAATGGCTCTCTTAGACACAGTGCGATGTCAACCCCCATTACCGGGAGAGACGAATCCTGTCTAACCGTCACTGCCTCCAAGTACTTCGGGACTGCACCCAACTACTACCTGTTTGCACGACTCCTTTGAGCCGTGGTAGGGTAGTAATCAAAGTACAGTGGGAACACACTCGAGGCGAAGTGACAGTGTCAAGTCAGCGGACTAAGCTGTACTCATGTCACCTGGGAACTGATAACTGACGATAGGTATAATACCAACCGGTCAGTTCCCGACGAGTACTGTCTAGTGTACTCGTAACCCAACAAGCACCCGCATACTATCTCCAGTACGACGTACTGATTGCTGTGGGACAGACCATCTCCCACTCTGGGATGAGAAGCGCATGCGCTAGTCTACTCCGGAGTATCGATGCCCTGTCTCGATAGTCCTGCGACTAGGGACCTGCATAAGGATGTGCTTATAGATTACCCAGCCCCCACTAGTGTGACTGCCATCACAACGCTGGTAATCAAGCAAAGATCCTAAGGGCTCCACTAATGTGTATAGGCGATATACTAAAATAAACACATGTATACATTGAAGTAAAAACAAACCAAGTAGCATACTACTATTTTGAGCAAGATTGTATATACAAGGTGAATATCCCAAGCTTCCATTAAGTAATATACAAACTAGTATGATACAGTAATGGCCTCTAGGGCATATACACTAACAGCATCGATACTCCGGAGTAGACTAGTGTATACAGTCGAGACCCCGACGAGGGGCGGTGGCCGGTCTCACAAGCCACTGGTGTCAGTTGGATCACCTAAGATGTATACAGGTGCTCATTGGGTTATGAGTACACCGGACAGGACTCGCCGGGAACCTGCTAGTTGGTATTATACATATCGTCAGATAGCAGTTCCCTGGTGACATGTGTACATGTTAGTTCATCGACCTGAGGTCGTCATTTGTCTCGTGTGAGTTCCCACTGTGCTTTGATTTCTACCCTACCACGGCTCAAAGGAGTCGTGCAAACAGGTAGTTTTTGGGTACAGTCCCGAGCCATATGGAGGCACATGAGCTGATCAGCAGGGGATTCGTCTCTCCCGGTATTGGGGGTGAGATCGCGCTGTGACTAGGAGAGCCATTACACAAAGCCCACGGCCATGGCAGGACATTTACTGGTAGGTACTCCAGTAGTATCTCAGGGTGTTTTTGGGCTACACTCCAACATGACTTATACTGCTATTGAAGGTCTAACGTTACTAGCCCCCTAGGCAGATATGCGATACTCATAGATGAACGGACCGGACTGTATATACATTGTCACTGTTAGGCTCAGTAGGGTTTCCGGATGAGTTCGCTCATCGGCATCCCTTGAGGTTAGTCCATGGGCAGCCGTTACGCACAGCTAGTGCTGCTGACGGCTTGTGGTTAAACCCACTGCCAGGGTACTGACGAGTCATTAGAGTCCCCCACAGACAGTTTCCCAAGTTCGGGCGAAACGTTGTAGAGACCGTATGGTTTTATGGCAGGGTTCGGAAAATACACGTGCGTTTACGCACGTGTCACATTTCGGGCAGATAATACTGGTGGGTTTTGGTTTAAACCGGATCCGAGTGTTATATTGAGTAGATATAATATCTTTGTCTCAGTTGCATTTGTATTCGGTTGTAATACAAATGCGGGTATATTTATACAGTTACGGGGTTATCCTGAAATTCGTTTCGGGATCGCTTTTGGAAGTTGCCAGTTTCCAGTTTTCTATCAGCCGTCTTTTAACATTCGGTTAAAGATGGATTTATCTTTTCTTGGATGAGTGTGGAAGATTCTAAAAGCATCTAGAAGGTGGTGATTAGGCTTGCGACTCACTTGTTCATTTATGGTGCATTTATTGTGTTCATACTTTGTGTTCACACTAGATATTTCTTTGTGTTCACACTAAGATATTTTTCCTTCATGATAAGCTTGGTTTGTGGTCACCCCCTTCCTCCTACACTCACCTCCCACTCCTATAAGTGTGGCCGGCCCCCTCCTCTCTCTCACACTTGATTGATTCATTTGGCAAAAAGATTATGATAGTTTTGGGGTGTATGAAAAATTTCATAGTTCATTTCATTCCATCACCCGAATAATTTGGCAACTTCATTAACCGTTCGTCCATGGTTTTGGACGAAGCGAGACAAAATCTTTTACTCATTCTCTACATCATTCTTGATCGTCTCTTTTAGCAAACTTGACGATCGAGTTGCCTCGAGTCAGAGGCGGGAGCCCGTTTAAAGAATCGTTGACGTGGTGCCACCTGGACGAGCAGATCGGAGATCGAAGAGATCGGAGCGGCCGCAACGGAGCGTGGGATGATGGTTAAAGAACGAAGAACTCGGATCGTTCGGTATAACCTTTCTACTCTCTTTACAGTTTGTTAGTTTAGCAATAATGGCAGATCCGGGTTAAAGTATACGATAGCGCCAGTTAAAAAGTTTTGTTCCGCATTTGGCGTCTGTAGACGGCCGGGGCGCTACCGTAGACTTACAGTGGTATCAGAGCCTCACCATTATGCTATTCTAACTTGTTCTAATGCATTTAAAATATCGATCGGACCGAATATCAAAAATTGCAAAATTTCCATTCACAGTTTCTGTCGATTTTAAATCAAGTCAAAAAATTATTTTACATATCACAGAAATCTGTGCAGGGTTTTCTAAGCACCCCGTACAAATTTGGGCACGTGACTCAACAATACTGCCGCGGAATCGCGGTCAAACCTAGGGTTTGACCGCGCATCCGCGGCCATTCTGAGTGTTCATTGCTCCAAGTTTGCACAGTGTTTTCTTCTCTGGAAATTTGGGTTTTTGGTATATATCTTTTGGGCCCAGATTTTGTTACTGTTCAACAGATGTTCATGGGGCCCATTTCGTGATATTTAGTCGATCGAAATTTAAACATGTTAGTTTACAGTACTTACATTATATCTCCGACCGGGAATGTCATTTGATCTGTAAACCGCGTCTGATTGCTATAGTTCTTTTAGACGGGTTTGCGAACATGACATTCGCGTTGATGTTCTGTGTTGTGCTGTGATGTTGCGGATTTGTCGTGGTGGATAGCAGTGTGCAATGGTAGTACAGTTTGGATTTATTTGTACATTTGATATTGCGGGGCGAGCGTCCAACATGTGGTCTGCCGTCACTGCCTGTTGTATAATATTCTTTTGGGGCACGACCAGGTTGCAGTCGATGTACCTGTTGTACTATTATTTATTTCTGTACTAGGTTTACCCCACGACGGAGTGCATGGATAGCCGGGTTCGGGAGGGCAACGGGTCCGCATCTCATGGCTTTGAGAGGCAGAGGGACCTCACTCTAAAATTGGCAGACTATTCGCCGCACTCGTAGGGGGTTTCAGGTTGACCCAAGGAGGGGTGCTCAATTTACCGGATTCCGTAAAGTGCCGGGTGTTCCATTCACTATGCTGTGGGGGACTACCTCACTTCAGGTTTTGGCGGGTAACTTGCCGCACCCATAGGGGTCTAGGTTTCATTACACAGGCTATCCACACGACCAGAGGAACGTCGGGTTTCAGCAGCGGCTCTGTGAAACCCGGGGATCCCAGATTATCTGTACTGTTCTGTGATGCTTATTACTTTTCTGTAATGTTGCATATAATCATGCCTGGAGCGATTATTGTATATTGGTTTATATACTATTAGATGTTGTATATGTTTTACACCCGCGCTAGTTCAGTCCCTGCTCTATCGTTAGTTAAGTAACCTAACGGGTGATGACGGGACCTAGTGACGAATGCGGATGGCATATACGTACATTTTATTTTCGTTCTTTTCTGGTGTGATTAATTGATGGGACTGTGTTGATTCTGATCAATGCACAGGAAAGCAAACCTGTTTGGAGTTGTTGGAACAAATTTAAAAAGTGTTATTGCAAAGACGTTTCCTTTTGTTTTGTATAGCGGTATTCAGTGGAATATCCTGCACCTCATTCGACGGGGCAAGGGCCGATATCCCTTCACCGGGACTGACCCCTTGGGCAGAAGTTTGCGTCAGGGTAATAACTTCATTATAGTCGATTACAAGTTGCTTTGCATCGCGGTATTCAGTGGAATATCCTGCACCTCATTCAACGAGGAAAGAGCCGAGATCCCTTCACCGGGAGTGACCTCTTTAGCAAAAGGTTTTCGCCACTATATTTTTATAAAAAGCTATCAGGTTCCTTCAGCGATATCAAGTTCACTACGTTAAAGGTTTTTCGCCGAAAACCAGCCGTAGCCCTCAGTCATTTCTTTTGGGTATTCAGTAGTATTCAAGCTATGCATTTTAGCCAAAGTTAAGGCATAGTGTTTGGTAGCTGCTGGGTATTCAATTGTTGTATAGATAGATGAGTTGGTTTGGGACAGTCGTTCTGCCGATTGGCCAAAGTCAGGAGCATGTGCGGGTGGGTTCAAATTGACAAGATAGTGACGGGTAGAACTTGGCATGTGACTTATGACATTTTGACCAAAGCCAAGATCATAAGAGCATAGGGAAAAAATCATATCGGGAGTTTCTAAAGAAACTGAAACTTGCCAAGTATGCGCATACCTTCTGGAGTGTGAGTAACGTGAGTGGATTCTGTCACGTTATCATGCGATGAGAGTTGGATCCCGATTCCCACTGATGAGTTGGTTTACTCTTCGGGTGATCCCGATTGATTCTTCTTTCAGGTTTGGAGGAGAATTTGACAGGACAGTGGGAGGTTTCCGGATTAGATAAAGTGATAACCATTCTGATCTAGGTTAGAGTGCACGCAGAGTGTTTCTTTTCTCTCTCTCTTTGGCAGCGACCTTTGACCGACCCTGGACTATGACTCAGTGACCAGGTTGACCGAACCTTCTTTAAATACTGACTTTCGGATTGTCTGAGTTGCATAAGTCATTGCCACTCCTTCTTTTACCCTTTTGGATTTCTCAGAACACCCCGTATTACTACGGACATCCATTTCCATTGGATAGATCCATCGTATGGTTATATACGAACTCAGAGGGATTTCTTCGAGAATGGATCAAGGTTCAGGAGAAATAGAATTGGATTATTCAGTTGTCTTTTATTATCACCTTCTCTCAGGTTGCGAGGGCTCCTTGGTTTAGGAGAGTACACCTATTACGCTTATTGGATAGTCTTATTCCAAACCATAGGCAGGTGCTGAAAGGTAGGGAATGAAGAAAACCAATTAGCCTAAGTAGGGTGTGCAGAAGGTAATATGTAGAGACAAAATAAAGGGATTAGAAAGAGGGCAAAGTAAATTGCGACTGATATCATTCACGACCAAACCGCGTACTTCATTGCCACTCCTATTTCACCTTTAATAGAATAAGGTATTATTCAGTTGTCTTTTATCATCATCTTCTCTCAAGTTGCGAGTACTCCTTAGTATAGGAGGGTACACCTATTATGCTTACTGGATAGTCTTCTTCCAAACCATAGGCTGGTGCCGAACGGTAGGGAAGGAAGAAAACCATTTAGCCTAACGAAGGTGTACAGAAGGTAACGACTAAAGACAAATAAAGGGATTTGAAGAGAAGGCAAAGAAATATACGGTTAAAGTCATGAATTGGATTATGGAAGAGGCATTACTAGGAATACCAAGATACCCCTACGAAACATTTTCATGTTTCAGTGCATTGTTAAAAGAAAACTGTTTTCCCGATTAGATACTTACTCCAAGGGTATGTATTTACCAGGTTTCATTCTCATATCTGTATGGTTTTACAGATGAT